>JACAXG010000015.1:4200691-4800691 GCA_018881555.1 Amblyornis subalaris | reverse complement strand
CAAAATATTCCAGCATCCCCAGGGACTTCAATTCCACAGCTTAAACTTGTAGTGAAAACCCACATGCCTTCCCCTGGAGTGAAGCTGCAGAGATGGTGCTGTGAGCCCCAGCGTGATGCTGCAAATAAYGAGCCCCTGGTTTCAGACTGACAGAACACGAGTGTCTTGTTATGAGCTTTTTTAAGAACTGCTGCATTAGAGGGAGTGAGATAAGCAGGCAGAAGGGCCAGACGTGCCTCATCACTGGAATGAATAATTTTTTCTTTCCCACAGAAATACAGACATGATAGCCATACACCAAACTGAACGCCTGGGGTTTAACTTCTCCCTCTGCATGTTCCAGKGCTACAGATCCTCTCCAGTTAGGAGGAATCTGCACAGAGCTGGGTGATTACAGGCTCCACTCTGCTCCTGTTGTTATCAGTGAAGTATTTCAAAAACCGTTGCCTCAGGGGTGATGTATGATATCACCCAGTGTCAGGCAGGATGAATCAGAAAAATCTGCTGGGGAAAAAAAAATGAGCAGAGAAATGGCCAAACAAAGCCCAAACCCATTCTGATCAGGTATGTAACTCAGAATGCTGTTTTCATCTCCTGACAAATGAAAGCATAATTACAACTTTACAAATTCTAATTTATTTCTTTCTCATTATCACCAAAATAATAAAAAAAATCTRTTTATTCTCACATGTCAAGGATTGTTACCAGCAGGCAGGTGTGGGACYGGCCACCTGCATCCTGTGCCCTCATTTGCTTTAATTAACATGTATGTAATTCTGTTCACAATAAGAGGACTAAGGTGTGATGACAGATGAGATCTGAAGCTACAAAAATACTGTACCACTGACTTTTTTAAGTCCTAGTCAAGGATTTTGACTTAATAATTTCATAAATGGTTTATTTGGCATCCTGTAAATATGTATGGTTTCCAATAGATGAGCAGCCAAAATTAGACCAACCAATAAGAGAACTGCAATAAATATATTTCTACATTATCAGCAGACATTTTCAGATATTGAATATTCATCCCTCTCCCAGATCATTTAAAATTAAGAAGAAAACCAGAATGCAGTGTGTGGGTGAGGTAGGGGGAGGAAGAGATGAAGACTGAGTCAGTGAGAGGGTGAGAACACACACTTCTACACTTTTAGCAAAAGCCCAGTTGAGCTGGAAAAGCAAAGGATCATCTTCAAGATCTCTGGGAAAAAAAAGCAAAGACAGAACAATAACTTCTGCTGCATCAAGCGAAGCCTGTGCAATTGCTACAATAATTACAGCACTTACAAAAAGCCAACACACCTTCTTGAGGCTCATTCTGGCTACGTTCACATGAGAAGTTTCACTCACTCTGCCTAAATGAGCCCTGGCTTTCCCAAAGTGATGTAGGATTTCCAAAACAAAGCAGGCTGCCCAACTTCCCAGCACAATTGCATAACCTGTCTACTGTCAAAGTGAACCAAGCAAGGTAACTTAAAACATCTACAAAAAACACATATAAACACGAGAGGCAAACCTTGCAGCTAGAAATTGTTATAGGGCAAAAGCAACAATTTGAGATGTGACATTAGCATAGACATGGCACTTCCCATGACATTTCATTACAGAGCAATGCTTTGGCACAACTTCTTACATGCCTGCTTCAGATTTTCTCACACAGACTCAATTTGTATGATCCCACACGGACAATCCACACGAACCACAGCCAGGTGCAGCTGCCCCTGCCTGACAGATGGGACATCAATGTCAATATGTGTTTACACTGCTCAGTTATCCCCACCTCGTGTATCATCAGTCTGCCTCTGAGCTGCAGCTGGCTCATGGACTCCAGTTAATTAAAGCAAGGAGTAGATTTAGAGTGGAAGCAAAGGTCTTGCTGAGATCTGACACATGACAGATACCCAAACACGATTACATTTTAAGGACATCTCTGTAGTTTCACAACAGTCATCTTAGCCRTTGCTCTTGGGAGTATGTCAGACTCCAGTAACTCTCCTCCCAGCGTGGATCATAAAGTGGATCCTGTGGTTCATGGTCCCATAGGCAAGAGCAGCCTCGGTGTCTGCCAGTGTAGTTCATCACTCGTGAGACATGCTGCTGTCTCTGCTTGCTGATAACCTTGGAATACTTGTGCCAACATTTTACAGACTGAATGTCCACTGGAGAATCCTAACCAGAGGAAATCACCTGGTTGTTGGAGACTGCTTTAGCAGGAAAGACTGCTTTGACCATTGAAAGCTTCTCTCTAAYGTGCTTTGTCTCACTAAAAATATGCTCAAATTCATCCAGGTTGTTTCTTTTTGAAAAATCAAAGTCCAGGAGCACTGAGTGGAGGCTTTGATCTGAGGTGCTAAGCTTTTCATCATCAAACATGACTAAGCTTCTCACGACTCCTTGCCAAGCCAAGCACACACCTTTCCCACAGAGCAAACGGCCCCAAGGGCAAAGGTGTTAATTGGAAAAGGGAAACTGAGCCTTCCTCCTCCCTCCTCATCAGATCACGTCCCCCCAGCCAGGGACACAAGTKGGGAAATAGCTCTGGCAACAAGCAGTGCAGGAGGAGGATTCTTGGATAGATGCAGTGGGGCAGGGAGCCAGGAGACAGATGGGAAGGTAGTAATTTACAGCAATTGTTATTTAGTGCCTGTGTCCTTCGGTGCAGAGCAAGGGAGGCTGCAAGCAGGGAGGGGAATCCCCCTGAGCACAGATTTCATCAGCAGTCAGAGATTTCCTGATGATCTCATTGCCTTGGGCCCAGATTTGATAAAACCTGGAGCAGGAGATGGGAAAGTGTAGTGGCAACAGAGGTGAAGTCAGCCAGTGCTGCATGTGATGGAGATGTGCTCTCTGATGGGATGCTCCTTGGATTCTCAAAGGGGGCACCAAAAATGACCAATTACTTCATACTGGGACTCTGCTTTCCCTGTGAAGCCACCAGCTCACAGACAACTTGCAAAGAAGCATTCACTGTTACTGTGGAGCACCTAAATATGTCATTAGTTTTACATAAATCAGGCAGTCAATCAGCCAATTAGTCAATCTTCGTTCTCTGTTTTAATACTGTGTAATTTAAATACCATTGTAGTACATACAGAGATCAGGGCTGAATGATAAGATAACCCAAAATACTGATAAGAATGCCTGTCAAGGAAGCAACATCCATCTGGGGCACACAGCAGACAGGAGCCTTGCAGAAAAGTGGTTGCTACCATTACAGTTTGCCCAGAGAAGTTGTGGCTGCCCCATCCCTGGAAGTGACCAAAGCCAGGTTGGACATGTCTTGGAGSAACCTGGTCAAGTGGAAGCTGTTCCTGCCCAYGGCAGAGGAGTGGAACTGGGTGATCTTTAAAGTCCCTTCCAACCCAAATCATTCCATGATTCTATGAGTCTGTCATCTAACTAATGGAGTTAGTTGAATATTTTTAAACATATTTAAACAAAGATATCTGAGTCCAGTCTACCCCGCTCAGCGCCAGGCCAGCTCAGCGGCAGGTTGGTCCCACAGCAGAAGGATAAACCACTTGAAGGTTCATCCAAAAGAYGCCACCTGCCAGCAGCCTCCAGGGCTTTCCGTGTCAGAGCCTGCCCCTGCCAGCTTTCCCTCATCCCCAACCTCTCCGTCCCCGTCAAGAGGAGCCTGTGGGGAGAACAGGCAACGTCACAAGCACGGGCACAGCTCTGCCCACTCCTGGTCCCAATCACAGCAGCAGTGACCCGAGGCCATGAGGCAATCCCGAGCAGTGGAGGGTTCCCTACCTTGTGTGKGATCCCCAGGAACCCACAAGCCCCAGGAACACGAAGCGTCTCACACTCACCACAGCGCAGGCGACGGTCCCTGACGGGGACGATGGTGCTGAAGTTCCAGAACTCCTCCCTCCAGCTGACGGCGTTGCCCATGGCACAGCCCCGCAGCTCCTGCCGGCCCAGCACACGGTCCCACAGCTGGAAGTAGTACAAGCTGCCAATGAAGCTGTTGCTGACCCTCACGACAAAGCCACCCCTCCTCTTGTGCAGGTGGCCCAGCACGAGGCTGCCGTTGGGCTTCAGGCACCCTGCGCCGCCGATGGCCTCGCTGTGCACGAGGTCACCACCGCAGTAGACCTGCAGCAGCTGCCTCCCGCTGTCCCACACGCAGCACACCCTGTACCACCCAAAAAGGGCCAGGTCGATCTCGATATCTCGCCTGGTGCCAAAAAGATACAGCCTCAAGTGCTTGTTTTCCCCGGAGAGGCCGAGTTCCGGGTCGTTTATGTCCGTGGAGGTGGTGTCGGTGTCATAGGAAAACGCTGCCCACGAGCTGACGTTGGCAGTCCGGCTGAGGTCGATGCACACCGTGAACTGACAGAGCTGAGGGATGCTGAAGTTGACCAGGGACACGTATTTGTCATTCCTTCCCAGTAAATCCAGTCGTTCTCCATGCAGAGACCGTGTTTCTGCAAGCGAACAGCATTGGGAAAGAGAGTAAAGAAGGGAAATAAAGTGCCACTTCCAAAGAAAAAGCTGCCATATGTCCTAACTTGAGTACTTCCCTGCATTAGGATTGAAAAAATTAAAAGCTTATTCTATTTCTAGTTTCTGCTGCATTTGAAATTTAATTGAGACCACCCACACTACCAGTAAAGAGAAGATGAGTTTAACTCTGCAAAAGAAAAGAAAGTCCTCAAGACATGCCAAATGGGAATCAATACAGAGTTCAGCTCTAGGGTCCACATGGTCCAGTATCAGTGTGGATGTCTGATTTTCTCATCCAAAGCTGAGAGAAAGTTGGCAGATTTGGTAAGAGCTAAACATTAATTCAGTCTTTTTATTATGAAGGTTTTCCTTGGAAAGAGTTTGATTTTTCCTCAACAGCTCCGTGTGCTGGGAGTGACCCCAGTGCTACAGGGTGCATTTTAGAGGCATTAATTATCTCTGTGCCTTGCATTGTTCTGGAGGAGAAGTCAAAGAAAGAAATACAAAAACCAACATAGAACTAATTATTGTTTTTCTGGGATTTATGGTGGAGTGAAAGGATGCTGAGTGTGTTCATGAAGCACAGCTCACTGTGTTTGACTCAGGGCCTGAATTATTGCTGCAGAATTTGGTTCTGTCAGTAGCTTTGTGCTTTTCCCAGGACACCATGGAGCAATTGTACAGCTCTTATTTTACAGTGACCAAAGTAAAACTAGAAAAAAGCCATACAAAAATGCAAGAAGACACCCAGGAGGGAAAGAAGTGAATAATGACAAAGCCAAGAGGCTTTTCACCTCCAAACTCTGGACAACAGTTGTTATGCAACTAAAACCTGACATTTCACTTCTTGCTGTATTTTCTCATTTGTAYTGACTCATCTGCAGCCCAGACTGACCCAGTATCCCAGGAGAGGGTGTGCATCACGTCCAGTCCTGTAGGTCTCTGGCCAATGTGCTCAGGCATCAAGAAGGACCCAGGTACCAGCTGGAGGGAAAGGTCCAGAATAAAAACAACAGTGGCTCTGGGGCAGAACCAGAGGAAAGTGGGCTCCTGTAGGGATGCACTCTGTGTGCACAAACCAGGACACCATCAGACACTCTCTGGGATGGGGGATGCCCAGAGACCACTGGCAGCTTCATCCCTATGGCTAATGCTGAGTGGAATTACTGTACCTGTCAGGAGGGAAAGATGAGCAGCAACCATCAAGATGCAAAGAGCCTTGTCAGCAGAGTGCTGTCCAGGGCCACACAGGAACCTCTTCATTCTCTAGGCATGTTCTGAAAGAAAAAGGTTGGTGAGCAGCCCCTTCCCACTCACTTGGCTGAGAAATTCAAACTGTTCCTGCAATTTGCTGGAGTAACATTGACAGCACAGGAGCCCAGAAGTCCTTGGCCCCTGTGACTGGGCTGAGTCACTAGATCAGTTGTCTCTGTGAAGGTCACAGCTACACAAACTCTCTGGGTTCTGCTGGTTTCTCAAAGAGATGAGGTTTACACAACCACACTGTGCATGCTCTGTTCATCTGTCACAACTCTGCAAACCTGTTGGCAACTTCCCACCTGCTTTGACAAAGTGGTGAGGTTCCTGAAAACATAGGGGAAACAAGAAGAGAAAGTCCTGCCAGTGCCTCTAAGATGGATGTGCTGACCCACAGTTATATCCCACAGGCTCTGGTAAACCACACAGCAGCAGACGGCAAAGGACACATGGAGAAACAGGACACAAAGCTGCTCATGGACAGCACAGCCACGAAAAAGTATTCGTTTTTACTCATGGGCTCTCTCTACAAATTTTCATCAGTGTAATTAAGCCCTGGGAACATGCTCATAATTTGGGAAGGGCTAGTTCCAGGGGATAAGCATACAGTGAACACTTACAGCAGAATCCAAATATTCCAGTCTAAACTGGAAGGAGTGTATTCTATTTTGTGCTTCAGTTTGACTAAAGTTTCTTCCAAAATGACTGCAGTTAACCCAGAGCAATGGAGTGGACAGGCAGCCTCGATGCCTGAGAGCCCCAGACTCACTCCCCGTGCCCTGCAGCTCCCCAGTGCTGCTCTGCTTCCTCCACACTTCACCAGGCATCAAAGGAAGGACTTAATCTTGGTTTAGGACCACATTGGATTAAATCTTCAGCTATTAATGAGTTACATAAAATGGCTGTGAGGGATGAACTGATCCCCAGATGGTTTGAGCCGGCCAAGTTCTGTTCAGTGGAGTTTCCTGGCTTCACACCAGACACAGCCCTCGCCTGGGGCTCCCCACGAAGGGTTACAGCACCCTGACCACTGGCAAGATGGAAACTGTCCCTCTGTGCTCAGACATGTAAAATAAACATCAGAAAATTGTAGAAATCTCGGAGCTAACAACAACTCTCTCCATTTCCTTTAAAAACTGCACTTTATAAAACTTATAATGTTAGGAAATGTCATCCAGTTTTCCATTTACTGTTGTGACAACAAATCTCTTCTCCCAGCCTTCTCCTTTATTACTCCAGCAATTTTTTGCTRACTTTTGCGGTAACATTTAAGGAATAAAACATTATGCTCCCAGCCTGTGGTACCTAAATAGGACTTATATATTTTCATACTTTCTTCTAAAAACATCATAGTTATTTCAAGGCACTGCTCAAAAACTCACCTCCCTGTATAGAAGAGAAATCAAGGTAGATTTTTGCTCCACGCTGCTTCTTCTGTCAGATGCCAAAAGACCAGTGAAGGGGATATGAAGAGAAAATCAGATGGGATGTTGTGATGTTTTCAGTGGGTCAGGCAACGAAGAGCAAGTTATTTCTGTTCTGAAACCACATTTCTTAGGTCCTGGAAAATCTGCTGTGATAACAAATCTCTGCTTCCAACCTTCTCTTTTATTACTCCAGAAATGATTTGTTGACTTTTGCAATAATATTTAAGAAACAAATCATTACACTCCCAGCCCGTGGCACGTCACAGGGTCGTATTCAGTTTTGTCCAGAGCAAAGTCCAGAACATGGAGCATTGTAAAACACAAATTAGAAAGAAGCAATTGAAGAGTTCCTCTTGTTTCTGATTCAAAAGTGACTGCATTAAAGAACATTACTTGCAATTTCCCCACAACAGCTGTCTAGCCTGTATTTGTAGTCTTTAAAACTATAAAGATCAACACCTGTATCTTTCTTCCCTCCTGCAGGATACTAAYTAGTCATTGCCAAATTCAAAAAATATTAATTATTGCTTGCTGCTAAGAAAGACTCCATGAGAGAGATCCAGGAGTGAATGGTCCCAGGGAAGGACAGCCCTGTGCGACTGTCACTTCGGCCAGCCAGAGGTTAASTCTTGAATTTTGTGAGTTATTTTGTGAGTTACCTCCAGAGGGACAAAATGGGCCTTGGAGGGCTTGTAGCTGTCTCCTGCAGGAGTGTGATCTTAAATGTTTTGGCAGCAGCTCCCAGCAGTTCACTTCCTTTACTGGATCTGAGAGGGACATAAGAGGAACTGGAGAAAGCCTGAACCTCCCAAGGCTGCTGAACTCTGCACCCTGCTCCTCCAGGCTCTTTAGTCCCTGCAGGATGGAAGGGTCCCTCTCTTCTGCTTTCCTACATAACCTACTCACCCATCTTCACCTCCTTCCTCACAAATCTGTCTCCTCCTCTTGGTTCCTCCATTTAAACACCTCAGACTTCAAGGTTTTCCTCCAAAACCTATCACAGCACCCCTTAGCCAAACTGCTTTATATCTCAGGAACTCCTCTCCTGCTTTGCCTTCTCCCTGTGCACCAGCACAGACCCTCTCACAACCAAGTAGCCACAGCTGAGCACCCTTCTGCCCTCCACCAGCCTCAGCCAGCAGGTTTTGGTCTCCTTCTCTTACAGGCAGATCATATCCATGGAAAATGCTTGGCATGCCCTGTGTCTCACCAAATCCATGCTGCATAGCTCCCAGCATTCACATAAACTCTTGCATGGAGAGCCTTTCTTCTGAACAGGGACTCCACGGGACTTTTCAAGGATTTCCACTTCCTCCATCTTCTTTCATCTGTTTCCATGTTTTTCAGTTTACTTTAGTGTTTGTAATTATTCAGCACATGTTGTTTATCAGCTTCACTGGAGACGATTGCAAAGGATGGGGAACACCATGTGAGGGCATCTCCTCTTTAACTCTGAGTCACAGGCAAAGCCTGATTGAATAACCAGCATCCTGCATCCATTTCTAGTCAAAACTTTATGGGAAGATTTAGAAGAGGACCCTTAGGACTCAGAGCCGGAAAGCACTGTGATTGAGGAGTACAATGAAATGAAGAGAAGCAGAGAGTGAAGACAGAACACATTCAGGCTCACTAGGGCCATTCAGATAAAAAGAAATTTTGCTTTACATCGGATGAGCAAAGATTTTTGCCAGGAGGTTGCTATGGTGACTTTTCAGCTCTCCCAAACCTCCTCATACTGTAATTACATCTCAAAGCCTGGGAGCTGGGAATCTGTGATTCTTTGGAGGAAGAATGTGGGTGGCTGACTGTTCAGGATGTTTGTCAACCAGCCATTTTTATTCCAAAACAAAACAAGAAGATTCATATACTTGTGCCTTTAACAGCTGCTTACAGTTTCTATGAACCCTTCGGGCATTTCTGGCTGCCATCCTCCAAGACCTTCTTGAATAATTTTTAATTAAGAGGCTCCCTTTTCAGAACACCTCCATCCTGCAAAGGTTATTTAAAGGATGTTTAGCTCCAGCTGGGCTGAGCTTCCTTCATTTCACTGCACATATCAATTTGGTCCCTAAACTAAAAAGTGCACAATGACGGGAGTATTGTTGCATTTCCTCAGCTTTTGTTATTTACTTCAGTTGTCACTGACTGAGCACTGAAAGCACAGAGGCTGTGCAAATATTATCCAAACCCTCTAGTCAACAGACTTACCCAGTCCTGCACAGCTCCCCCGAGATAACACACCATTAAAAAAGAATTAAGGCCCAAAATACACATCCTTTGAATCACAAACAATCAGACCACTGTTGTTCAAAATCAACAGTGTAAAATACTGAACAGCAAAGGAAACCATACTAAGTCTCAACACACAATTGTTATTCTTTTTGTTCCAAACAGAAGCATCAGGTGCCTTGCATGGCCACACAGCACAGGGACCTGGCTGCATGGGGCAGCTGGCCAAGGGAGGGGGTGTGGAGCTACCCTCTGGACACTGACCTGTGAAGAGCATCATAAAATCAAAACAAATAACATCATTTATGGATCATAAACCACAAGTCTGCAAATTTTATTGTAAAGTATTAGATTAGTTCACTAAATAAGGACAGGAAAAGATAGCAGARTGTTGATTTTCTCTTTCAAAACCTTTGAAAGATGTAAATATTAGGGAGTATTTTCTGAGACAGCTGACAGCWAGCCCATACAAACTTTTGGGTTACAAATTGGTTTAAATGCAGAGTTCACTTTTAAAATTTTTTTTTAATTTCAGACCTAGGAGAAAATCGTTTTGACCATGAGTTATTGAATGCTGCAGYGAGTGTTTTAGAAACCTGGGTAAAATGCATATGAAGCTGTAGGCATTCAAGGAAAGAACTTGAAGAACACCACCACACCTTCAGATTTGCTCAGGTCCTTTGCTCCAGGCTGATCCCAGAATGACATATGTTACATTCCGTCAAAATATCCCGAGCAGGTATCAAAACATCCCAGCAGAGCTCCCTGAGCATGGGCTTTTGAATGTCTACCTCTGCAGCCCTCCCTGGGGAAAATATGCCSCAGCTGTCTGTTTGCATCCAGCCATGGAGATGCTACTACCACTCTGCTCACCAGGTACCACAGCCGGAGCACTGGGCACAGAGTGCAGCTCCTGCACATTCCAGCTCAGGTAACCACACAGGAGCAGCACCCCTTCGCTCTTAGCACCCCTTCATTTTGGCTTCATGACTGCAAGAGGCACAGCTGTAAAACTTGCACCTGGACATCTGTTTTGCAGCGATTCTTGGCCTTACTCCACCTCTGAAATCCTCCCAGGTCCCCCAGTTTGGGAACTTCAGCTGGCGTCCGGGCACTGTGCTCAAGGCTGTTCCTCTCCCCCCAGCCAAGTGCCTTTCCAGGTATTTGTGTCAGGGGCACGGCCACAGCACATGTGAGGTTCCTGAAGGCTCCCTGTAGTTGGATTGGCTCAGCCGTGGCCTTTCACCTCCCAAAAATACTGTATTATCCCAAGGATCAAGCTTCACCACAGCAAATTGGGCAGAGAACCTCCTGCACGACCCATGAATCTCTCAGCGGCCCCTAACAGGTGGTTCATCGATCCAGCCTCCCACTGCTGTTACAACCACAACCCATAATGGCTGGGATGGAAAGTGCTACTTCCATGGAACACACCTACACTCCACTCCCTGCCTTAATGGCCCCCGAGTGGCTGCAGCACAGACACGGGCACAAATTGCAGCATCAATCTCATCATTGATTTTATTAGCAGCATCACCTCCTAGTCCTCTGGAATTATGGATTATGAAAATTGCCTTGAAAGTAATTTGATAAGACTTTGGAACAGGACCTTTACAGATTGAGGGTTAATATCGTGTTAAACTCATGTTGTGGGGCACTGAATTAATGAAAGAGAAAAGAGAAGGAAAGCTGAGGCAGATATGAGGGTAGCACAACTTTGTGACTTTAAACCTTGGCTTGAGAAGTATTGAGGTAATTACAGCAAGGGTTCAGCCTAACTAGACCTCTGACTAGGTGAGCACAGCAAAAATATACAACAGAAGGACTTACAGTCACACACCATTGTGGTTACACAGATAAGCCACCAACACAGCTTTATTTTTTTTTTACAGTATTTGTGACACATAGGTGGAAATACTTCTAATGGAATTTAACKTCTATCTTATTCTGAGCAAGTTCTTCTCCTTCCTTTGTCAAAGGTATAATCATGTTACAGCCAGGACAAGGCATGCAAGGTCTTAATGGGGTGAAATTTAACAACTTAATTTAATGACTCTATTAGAGAAGTGACAAGCATCCATTGACTTCAGTGGAAACCCAGTTTGCTCACGGCACAGTCAGAGCTGATCCCTGGCAGACTGATCCTGCAGAGGTTTGCAAACCATGGGCAGATTTGGGACCACTGGATGTCACTGTTGCCCCACACAAGGGTTGCTGATGGGCCTTTCCTGGGCACACGGCAGGTGGCTCTGGCAGAGAGAAAATGCTGGCAAAATGAAGCAAGAGTAAAAGCAGCATAAAAAGAGGAAAGCCGCTTATTTTTCAAACGCAGCATTAAATAGAAAGAGCGGAATCGCAAGACGCAGAGATTGAATTTTGCTCAGGGCTCACTGCTGGCCTCCGAGGGTGACATCAGCCCTGCTCCTTGGGGTTGGTGGCACTGGGAGCTCAGAGCCCGACACTGACACACGGCCCCGGGAAGGGAACACTTGCCGAGCCGGCACACGCMGGGACGAGGCGCGGATCGTGTCCCTGCCGGCTCCGCACTACTGCTCAAAGCTCACCCCCTGCGATCCACCCGMAGAGCAGCACAGCTCAGCGCGGCACCACGCAGTTCCACACCCTTCCTTCAGCTCCTTTTTGAATATGCTCCTGTCCAGATCCCAGGCRTGTGTGCAGTGCAGGAACAAAACCAGGAAAACAAGCATGTCAGTAATAATGACAGTGTTTCCACTGTCATTCCTCCACAAGCCAGAAACACCTTCTGGAAGAAGAGTAGGAACCGTAAGTTGGGCTCAGATATTTCTTAGAGTTAAAATCATTTGTGCCAGTGAGACACGGTTCCTCTTGCACAAGACCACCAAAATGACAAACCAGAGATTTGGCCATGTGCTTTTAATCTGTGTTGCACCTTAAATCCCCCCTTCCTTGGTAAAATCTTGGTGATATTCATGTAAATACAATGGAATAATGGTTCCCATCTGAGCAGAACACCCCTGCCCAGGCAGGAGCTCAGAAAGATGGGGACCTCCAGAACAGTCTGTAGAAGGAGCTTCCCTCAAGCTACTGATATCTGATTCTCCTTTGACTTTTCCATGCCTGATGGTTGTGGTTTCCAGGAAAAATGATCCCTAGATCTGAATTTTGCATTGAACCATTTGCATTGGAAACATGCTCCGGACACACTCTCTGCACCTTCCTCCCCATGGGCAACAGGACTTTCCCCCCTGTCCTTTTTTGCTCAGTCTGTGCAGAAGGGCATTTCTCATCAGTGCTTTTCCCAAACTGGGGTTCTGCATCTTCCCTCAATGTATGTGAACGGAGGAAAACTCTGATCCCAAGCTTCCTGATACATGCATCTACATTTAGAAGTTATTTAAAGACTGGAAACTTACTGTTCATAACTCAAGGATTTCTACATGGTTATGATGCTGCTCAGCAAAAATAATAAAGCCCCAGTTACTCCCACCAAAATTGGTCGGTTCACAGTGGTAACAGACTAACTACTTCAGTCAGCTGGTGCCAAAAACAGACAAAAGCTTGTTCCATAATAGCCCATGGACAAATGGCTGCAGATGTGGAAGAGAGAGCAGCACATCAGTGGCAGGATTTCCTCCATAGCCACTGCATCCAGCTGGGGAGTCAGAGCTGCCTGAACTATGTGAACTATTCTGCTTGGAAAGTACAGATGACACAGAAACTCAAACAGAGAAGTGTCATAGCAGAGATTTTTTCCACAGCCTGAATTCAGTGTGTCACATCATCGCTGCTTTTCTCATTCCCTGTGGCTGGGGAACTTCTTAAAGTGATAACAACATTTTCAGTAGATATGAACAAAAAATGTGTAAAAGCTTTGCAGTTACACATAATAGGGTGAGACTCATAGCTCACATAAGTGGATATAAATTCCTCCCTCTCACTAGACCTGGTCATGCAGTCAGGGACCCAAACCACAGGGACTGTCAGCAGCCACCAGGACTGTGAACTGTCACACCAGCCTTTGCTTCTCCCAAACAGACCAAGCTGCTAAGATACTTTCTCTGGAACATGTCCTACAGGCTATGATTTATTACARGGTTTTATTTTATTAACAAGCAATGCTGGGAGTCTTTTTACTTGATRTCTTGCTAAGAGGGAAGTGTATTTTGCTCATTAATTATGGGTACTAGGTGTGAGTGGGAGGAAGGGCTTTTGTTTTCTCTCTGTTCCAGCTAGTTAACCACACGTATCTGGTGAGAAGGAAAAACAGTCATGCAGGGGAGATCCTGAGAGACTGAAACGCTGCCTTGTGGCCTGCCTTGAAGATGCTGGGGATGCTGGTGCACCTCTCCTGCAGAGATCGTGCAGCACACAGCCGAGCTCTGCCAGCAGACCCCAGTGACTCCCCAGTTCCCAAGCCGAAAACATGGGCCATGCCTGTCCTTTCCCAATAAAAGCTCCTCCAGACTGGGCTTGMAAGTGGCCTTCAAAGGGAAAAAAAGAAAGATGGGATTCTGTCGAAGGATGGATGGAAGGATGAAGGCCAGAGCAGTTGGATGTACCTCAGCTATGTCCCAACCCGCCCTCACCATCAGGCTGGGAAAGGGGGCCCTGGGGGTCCTGGGCAGGGCTCCTGTCCTGGCTGCCAGAGGGATTCCTTCACCCAGAGCACAGCCACAACACTGCCCACAGCACCAGTGTCTGCTGAGGCTAGAAAGGGCTTTGCCCTGTGGCTTGACTCCTGCCCATGGCTGTGGCTGTTTTATCCCTGCCAGCACAGGGCAAACCTCAGGCAGTTCCGTGGTTTCATTCAGACATGTTTATTCTAAGTGCATCTTCATGCCATCCACACTCTGCTTGGGATATTTTGTTTGGGAATTTCTCCTTTAACTCTTTTAATTCCTCTGTAAATAGGCAGCTGCCTTTACTTAGCAACTGCCTGACTCATTTCCTCTCCGAGCAATCCTCTGGGTTCACTCTGCAGCACTTCCTCTTCACATTTTCTGCATCTTTTGGTATTTTTCCTTTTTCAGCTGAGGCAGCCTGTTATAAATAGCAATAGCATTTCACTGTGTATTTGCAAAATCAATAGTACCACCCCAGAGATCTCTCTATGCGCTTTCTCAGAATCATTTCCATTTTCAGCTGTATAATTACTGTTAAGTCTTGAGGCAAAAGAAAAGTTGCATTTTAGTGGTCCTAAAAAAAAAATCTTTATGAACATATAAACATCTTCAATATAATGAATATTTCTGTTTTGAATACTACTGAAATAATATTGACATAAACAATCTTGCCAGAATAGGAAAAAGAGACTTAAGGGAAAAAAGCTTTTTGCTATCTTTTCATTTTCACCAGATGCCTGGAGGATATCAGAGATTTACAGAGGTTGGAATTGTTAAGGTTGAAAAAGACTTCTAAGATGATTGAGTCCAACTGTTAACCCAGCACCGACAAGTYCATCACGAATCCATGTCTCCAAGTGCCACACTCACACATTTTTTTAACAATTCCAGGGATGGTGACTCCACCACTGCCCTGGGCAGCCCATTCCAACGCCTGACTTCCCTTTCAGTGAAAAAAATTTTCCTAATATCCAATCTAAAATCTATATACATAAATATTGTATATACTGGTTTTGAATACACTCTTCTACACTAGTCTACATCMACTATCACCTAGAACTGTCCTAATATGAGTTTATTTTTTGATGTAAAGAGATACCAAAATTCCAGTATGTGAAAGCCCAAACCCTGTAACTCAGTGGAACAAGCTGTGCTGTGCTGTGCCGACCAAGATCATTTCAGGAAAAAAAAAAAAATCCCTGGGTTTAGGCAAGAAGGAGTTYGGGATTTACCAGCTGCAGTAGCATTGCTTTAACGAAAAAGTGCCCCTCTCCCATTTCAAGGCAAGGGCCTTGCTCAGACCACGGAGAATAAGGCTTAAATATAAGACTTCCCAACACATCCAGTAAAATGCTATTTCCAAAAGGAGAAAAGCCACACTTGATAGCCAGTGGCATTTATGCCATTGCCATCCGTGCTGCCAGAACCTCAGCCTGTGCTGCTCCTGGGTATCCTCTGACCCCTCCTCTGGGAATGGCCAAGGAAGCCTCTCTGCCAGGAGCACCCCATCCTGCCTGTCACTGCTCTGGGCAGAAATAAGCTGTGCTTGAAAGTGTCTGAAATTCCTAAGGCCCAGGAGATGCTTAAATCCAAACCTGGATCTGACCCCTGCTGAAGGGATGTACCTTTGCAGCCACTCAGAGCATTCCATCTACTCTTCTCATGGCATTTGGGAGCTGGAACAAGCTTTTAGTTGTGCTCTTCCAGCTCAATTCTAATTGAGTTTTGCTTTCATGTTTGTACATGAGAAGGAGTGATAATTGAAGGGGAGGGGACCTTTTGAGTCARAAATGTGTGTGTCCAGCTGATTTATAGTAGGTATTAACCAGGGCCCCACTGGATTGTTCCCATTGGGAAGAGAGGCTGAAAAAAGATCAGATCTTTAACAATGCTGAGCCTTGTTTCCTTGAACACAAGAGAGCACCAAGCCCTATTCACCATTTCCAAACCAGGGTCATTACACCCAAGTCTCTGCTCCTGTTATTTCAGGAGCCCATTAGGTGACTCCTTTTCTCACTGGCACACAAACCACCCAAATCCTCCACCCTCTGCCTTTGCCAGTACAAACTCTGACATGCAGCCCATTGTTTTGGCTGGGAAACCAAAGAGAAACATCTATCCTCATCTCTCATTACATAAATAGGTGGTAATTGGCCTTTTTATTCAGGTTCCAAGATCCCAGTAGTAAGTAAACCATCAGCTTTAACCAAGTCTGCAATTAACGCACCCTCCACCTCACATGAAGCATTCATAATTCCCGATTTATTCCCTTCTGCCACAGCCCACTGGAGCCAAATTCCACACCAGATGTTACATAGCATCCTTCTGTGCTGTATCCTACATGTAGTCACCCAGGCTTGCACCTTATTTCATTTCCAGTGTTCAACCCTGCAGTGTGTTCAAATGGATGGTTTTTTAAGGGCTGTACTGTGTCAGAGGCTTTTAAGGAAAATTGTTGCATGAAAACAGGATGAAATCTGAATGCAAAGGATAGCTTTGTGCTTGTGCCACTTCTCTCTGGAACTGAGGTATTTGTCAGAAAAGCATCGAACAGGCATGAGTAGTTCTCCTTTTTTTTCTACAGGTGGCACCAAGCATTTAGTTCTGGGACATATTTGTTTTTTAAAGCTATTTGGAACTCCTAAAAGATGGTCTGATGCTCTGCAGACCCTCCACGGCTGCACATGGCCTCCCTGCAGCTCGGTGAGCCCCTGTGCCGGGGCCACCTGGTCAGTGGTTCACCCATCCATCCTCCAGGACAGCTGGTCAGCGGTTCACCCATCCATCCTCGTTGTCTCTGGGATGGCAGTGGGAGCCGAGGCGTGAGGCATGGATAGCCCCAGCTAGAGCGAAGACTGGACAGGAGCCAGGGGCACGAGTGAGTGTAGGATTACAGCTGAAGCAAGCCAACAGCTTGGCAGGGGTGTCACTAACTAGTCCTCCATCCCAGCCCTGCACTCCTACCCACGCCTCAGCCCATCCTCCTGGCTTGTCTGAGCTGCTGCTGTGCCCTCAGACCCCTCCCACAGGGTCAGTTTTCCGCTGATTTTAGAGACACCAAAGGGCTGGTGCTGCATGGCCGGGGCACCCTGTGAGCAGCGAGGTCTGCAGAGCCAGGTGCTCAGACCACGCCAGGCAGTCCTGTTCCATGGCAGCTCTGGCTGATCCACTCCCCATGCTGATTTGGTGAGCCAAGGAAAGACCCAGGACTAAGATCCATATTCCTAACCACTTGCCATCAGAGTAAAACTCCAGTGCCGCAGTCACAACTCTCACATTTGCCAAGCGTAAGCTCCCACACACAAGCAGGCGGGGTGCTTTGAGTTTTTGAGGCTGCTGGGGAATATCCAAAGGAGCCAGTTACTTTTTTGGGTGCTCCTCCCCACGGATGGCCCGAGTGGCTGCCCTGTGTCCCATCCAGATTGCGTTTCAGTGCRGCCTCTGGAGCTGTCACTCTATCCCAGGATAACATCTCTGCTGCGCTCGCRTGCAAAGCACAGAGTGACAGCTCCCTGGCCCCAGCCCAAAAACGTTATGACTTATTAATTTAGCAAGGCATTTAATTCACCACTGGCAGCACTGGCTGAAGAGCAAAATGAGGAAGTCAGATTCATCCTTGTCTGCAATGTATCAAAATAAAAGAACATCTATAGCACTGCACGGCACACTCTGAGCAACCAGGAGCTCCTGGGCTGGATATTGGAGGAGATAATTGGAAATCAATGATGCTGTAACTGCTCCATCCTCCTCCAGCCCTGCTCTACACAGTGATCAGATTGTGCAGAGGTTTTGCACTACACCAAATATTGTTTTATTTGGCAGCTATTTGTACTCAGTTTTTCTTAGCTGGGCTATCCATGTTCTCAAGGTAAGTACATTGTAAATTTAGAACTGATAAACATTTACCTTGATTCCCTTGTGCCATGGGGACAGAAACTCCYGGATTATTTCCCTTAGGAAGCATTTCTGGCCCACCACTGAGTGTGCAGGTGTGTACTGAAGCATGTACTTSTTAGAATATGTTATAGAAACATTATAATACTTAAAAGGTAGATAGTGTCTTATAATTTCAAAGCCCTGTGTAACCACTAACCGAGGTTCATGGCATCACCTTTAAGCAGATAAGGAACTACCACTGAAAAGTAAGTAGCAGCCAAYACTTACTACCCTGAGGTCTGAACTACAGTAGTTATTTTTTCAGGTGTGGAGCAGCAAAATATTTGAGTTTGCTCAGACGCCACTGTACAGTAATAACTGGCAAATGCCAGTATTTAAATGAAACTTCAGATGGAAACCCCCCACCTCCATCCACTCCCCCACCCACTTGCCAGCCAAATTTGTGYGGCTGAAGTGCTGCCATGACAGGACTTGTCACAACTCCTTTTCACAYGAGTTACACAGCCTCGATACCCCCCTGAGCAGCAGGGTGCAGGCTGGCTGAAAGTCCTGCCCCCGGGAATCGCCCGAGAAAAGACAAGGCTCCAGCCCTGGTGGGCTGAGCCAGTTGTTGTCACACTAAGAGGAAGAACCAGTATTGCTGGTGCAAAGCCAGCACCTCATGCTCAGACCTACTGAGGCAGTGGCTGCTCCTTTCTTTTTCATTTCCTGTAGCAGAACAAGCTTCAAAGGGCTCGTTCTGCTTTGATCCAGGGCTAGAACACCTTGGAGGTGGGAATCTCGGGTACCAAAGCAGGTGCTGCATCACCACACTAAGGCAAAGGAGACTCTCCAGGGCTCTTCAAACTTCTCTCCCTTTTTCTCCTTCACTGAACAAACCCTTCAACCTCAAGAATATGCTTACAGCCCAGTTTATGCACACATGGGTATTATCACACTGTGTTCACAGCCTTTTATACCAGGCCACTCACCACAGAATTTCAAACCACTTAGGGCTCACCACTGCTGACTTGAGATAGAAACCTTCACATGTGAAAGCAGAAGTCGTGGCAAAGAAACCAGTGGAAACTCTATTAGCAATGCTGTGACCTGTGCTAATAGCAGTCACGCTGAAAGCCATTAACTCCCAGAAAACGAGAGCCCTAGAGGTTTCTGTTAGCAGAGTGAGGGCTGGAGAGTACCAAAACTGAAGGGTTTGCCTTGAAAAGCTCATAATGCATGTGCTCAGTGCTTGACTGAAGCTGTTTTGCTGGGTACTGGGTGTTCAGGTGGTTGATGGCTGCTGTGCATGGTTCACTGTGCAGGGGTATGGAAGAGAATTACCCTCTGGAGGGTTCTTCTGGGGATAATAGCATTTATCACCCAGCACTGCCATAAAATGCCATAAAGGATTCCTACATGCTACTACTACTACTACTACATCTCATTTATTTCACAAATACTTAAATGTCTTGCTAGTTTGGCCCTTACATTTCTAGAAGGAAGAAATCTAGCTGTCCTTGCCAAAAATGTAAATAAATGTAAATCTAGAAGGCAACAGACTGGACAAAGTGGATTTCATGGGGGGCTCCAATCCTTCATGTTGCTGAGTCCATGGCCCACAACATCAATTTATTCATCAYTATGAACTTATCTGTTATTTTACACTCACAGTGCTTCAAGAACCGAGGCAGTGCTCMTTACTGACAGCTACACTGGGGGCCTAATTGCAGAGCACATCCATGATTGCTTTGGAGGGGCTGGATAACTGATTGCCTCTGCAGGCAGAGTGGCRCTGCCAGAATTTCAGCATCTACATGATTTGTATTTCTGACTCTGAAAACTCCAGATACCACAGAAAGGACTCACACAGGTAGACAGACTGCAGATATACCACCTTCACACAGTCCATCCAGGGATCTCTTGTCACCTGTGTGTTAAAAACTGATCATTTTATAGCAGTAGTTTTGATTAATTAATTTCCTTTTTCGTAAGCGGAGCACATGTCCCTYTTCTCTGATGTAAAGCCTAATTCTGGGGCAGCTCACAGCCACATTTTGAAATGTGTTCTGCTAGGAAAGCTAGAAAATGCTTTCTTTACATTTTAATCTTGAAGACTTCCCAAYGCTGACATTTAATAAATATGTGAAGCCAAAGGAACCATGGAATAACTTTTGGTTAACCATGGTTAACTTTTGAGGGAGAGACAATCAGAAAAGGCTCAAGGAGGAACATGTGGCCTTTCTTTTCCTGCTCCACGCCACCAGTCAGAGCTTTAAATGAAGAGTAATCCAAATGGGAAACTTGTTCATGGCAGATGCAAGCCATTTGTTAGGGCTATCCCTGCAATGCCATCCACAGTGTCAAGAATAAATGGCACTGCTGTGGTTCTGTAGTAACAACTCCACAAAACAACCCCACCAAGCAGGGAAACTGGCCACAGATGGGCTGTTGCTTGTGTTTTAAGGCTCTCAGCTCCAAATCTGGCCAGTTATCACTCCTTCTGGAGTCTGAGGTCCTCAGTAGCACAGCTCTTGCTGGGCTAGTGTTTACCAAGAACTGTCTAGTGGRCCCCAAACTGATTCATGGGTGAAATTCAGAAAATAAAAAAGTACAAAAGGAGAGTTTTGTGAGCGTAAAATGAGCAGAAGTCTGATCAGAGTCTGACCCTGCATCTCTCGCTGTGTGTGCATGGATGTGTGGGAGCAGGGAGGCAGAGGAAATATGTGAGAGAAGCCATAAAAGCTCCCAGATAATGCCTCCAAAGTATTTCTAAGCCATTGCACAAGTAACAATATACAGAGACTTAAATTCAGACACAAGGGATCCATTTACGTGGCCAGAAGAATCCTCGTGTGGAATACGCTTACAAAGAACCTTCTTTAGGCAAAACAAACAAACAAACACTGGAGTCATTTATCTCCCTGCCCTCTTTCTGTGCTGGAATACAGGAGCTTCACAGTGTTACAGTCCCAAACCGTGGCAGGGGCCTCCCGCTGTCCCTGCAGAATCCCACTCCGGTTCATTCAGCTGCTCAGGAGCAGAGGGCCCGTTTCATGGGAGGACAAGGTAGGGTCTATGGTGAAGCAGCCTGTGAGACCACGGTCTTTCCAAGCCGTGTAAGGAGCCAGTGGGAGTTGCCAAAGCAGCAATCTCCAAGCCAAAACAGGAAGGAACACCGTAGGATCCAGGAACAACTACACTGCTAAAGCTCTTCTCCAAGTACTTTTTCTTACAGAAAGAAACTTCTCTGTTTGCCTAAACGTTATTGCAGTATGAAATTGGTCTTTAMAAACTGATTAAGTAATCCAAGAGCTAAAAGTTTTTCTTGATGCTGCTGAATCAGACCCATAGCCTTTACTCCATATYGAACTTGGGAAGATTGGATTAATTGAATGGGGGAGAGGCAAATTCAGCAGCAGAATTCAGCAGCAGAATTTCTTACCTGTTACTCCCAGGTAAGAAATGGAACCACAGCTTTTCAGCACGGTGAATGCAGCCAGCACTTCCCTGTGCCAGGCTCACATACAGACCTTTGTGGTGCAGCCCCAACGGGATCCATCCCACACTAAGAGCATCCTTGGCCTTGGGGAGAGATGAAAGCAARCTGGAGGAAATCATCCTAAAACACAACTTGTTAGTGCCCACTCTCCTTGCAAGCTGCTTGGAACAGCAGCTAGATGGCATTGGGATAAAGGAGGGATTTTCAGGTAAGTAAATGCCAAAATACTGCAGAAAATTAAAAGCTGGATTTAATTAGCTCCAGCTATCAAGTGTTTTCATACAATYAATATTGGATATTTGGTGGATTTTTGCTGCTGCTGCTGAAAAGCCTTTTCTTCTTCCTCTTCCCCTGTGTGAGTGGGACAGTGTAACCATCACTTCCAGGGCTCTACTTGGCTCCAGTTCATTTTCCTTCGGAATGGGAATGGCTGCACAAAAGGCTGCACATTGCCTGTACCAAACCTCTGCAGGGAATCCAGAAAATGTAACAGGGCTATTAAAGCCAGGCCTGCCAGGAAATCCAGGGAGAGCAGGTGGCACTATAAAGCAAAAAGTATACACAGAGTTTGGGAAATGGGACCTATTCCCGACAAATCTCCTTCTTATTGCAGGCAGAGCCACTCTTCAAACCCCAAGCAAACATCTTACACCAGTTTAGGAAAGCAAATACTTCAGACCAAGTTTCTGTCCTCGTGCTGAGAACCCTCCCCAWCATCACTACAACCTGCTCTTTAGTCTTGCTGTTTCCAAAGGCAGTGAGGCAGTTACCAGGGACTCTCCTGCTCTCTGCCAAGGAGCTCTGCACATAATAAAATTTTCATGACTGACTGCTTTTGCTTTTTTGTCCAAGGAGACTTCCTGGACAACAGATCTTTGAAAAGAAGTGACCTTCGAGCTGTTACAAAGAAAAACATCCAAGCAGTGCTAAGTTACTTAGAAATATCTTCATGCTCAAACAACTGAAAAATTATTCTTTATTCAAAAATTTCCCATAAGTGCTCACTTCTAGGCGGGGATCAATCAGACAGATTTTTAGATCATTACACAGATTTGAGAAGGCATTCAAGAGTCTTCAAAAAATGTCCTCTCAGTCAGATGCACAGCACTGCTAACATAATACTRTAACTCACCACGTTGGTGTTTTATCTCAACACCACTTGGAACAATAAAATATTAATAAAAAACTACTGCTGGAATATATTATCTCATCAGCACACGATGATAAGATTAAATTGTTTGGCGTTAGAAGTGATAAGGATTACCATATCAGTGTTCAGCTTGTTGAAATCATATTACCTAGTGCCATTGAYGGTAATCACTTCAAAATTCTGGATAATTTCAAATGATTCAGTAATAATTACCAGATTGTGCTGTAGGCAAAGGGAGATGCTGGAATCTGCACAGCCACTGCCGAATTTGTTCAATGACTCAGTGTGATGGGATTTGTACCTTAAGAAAATTGACTGAACTGATTCCCCTTAATCTTKTCTTTGGGGAATGTACTGCTCCAAATCAGAGCAGGACAGGAGGGAAACAAGTAAGAAAATTATTTTAAAAATTAGCCATCTGATCTTCAGATCCTGTAACAAATACTGGACCAGGTTTGGGTTCTTTGGGGTAGGGAGTAGCCTCCTGTGGTCTGTGTTCAGCCACTATTCCTGCAGGCTCCCAGACCATGTGGCAACACAAATAAATAGCCAGCTATGACATGCAGTGAGAACTTGAGCACAGAGCATCCCAGTTTGGTTGAACAGATGCAGCTTTGACACGCACTGTTAGGCAGCCACTTTCACAAGAATTGGCCCAAGAACTTAACTTTTTTTATTTACTATTATTTGTTTACTATCTTCAGTGTGCTCACCCTCCCAGACACACCCATACACACATAAATACACCAACTGCCAGTGTCAGGGAGAGCTTCTGCTTGATGGAAAGCCACAGAATAAATAAGTAGATGCATAAACACTGAAAATGCAAGAGATGGTGAGAACAGACTTACATATCCCTATTTTGACCCCTGCAAATACATAAAATTTGTATGGGAATACGTTTGCTAAGGCAACACATAGGTGTAATTCTATGAAGAGAGAACTTCATAGGCAGGCACAGGATGGCAAATAGGAAAGGAGTGGATCTGTTTCCATACATTATATGTGGATGTTCTTTCTCACYTGATTCCTTTCTGTATAAGCTGGTCTCCTGCCCTTACTAAACTATKATACAGAAGGGATGATCTCAGATACAGAACCGGTGTCATGCACTGAAGCATCAAACCTTTCCTGCCAGCCAACCAAGCAGCCACATGACCACCATGTCTTCCCTTGAACTCATTTATCTTTTGTCACTGCTTGGAACACTCTGTCTAAATTCAGAAGGCAGTTCTGCAACCCTTGCAGTGAATAACACTTTTTCTGGCCAATAGTCCCAAAACGCACAAGCAGGAGTGCCAGAATCACAGGAACACAGAGCTGGGACAGACCTCCAGAGGTCATGCAGTCCCTCTGATCAGACCTGACACTCATCCAGCCACAGATCTCCCATGCTGGAGCTTTATGGCTTCGCCAGCAATCTATCCCAACATACTTCCCTATACCTATCTGATAATGTTTTCCTTAAAATGAAACAACCTGCCCTGATTAAAATCACATCTACTGTCTTTTTATTCTCTGTTTCAAAGAAAGCAGATCATGACCCTTCATTTACCTCTTCTTTAGACTAAAAAAAAAAAATCCCAATTCTTTAACTTTCTTCATTCATCTTCTCATCATTTCTGCTGACTTCCTCTAGATGTTCCCCAGCTGCCTTGTACCTTCTCGGGCAGCACCCCAAGAGTGGTCCTGCTGATCCCCAGCACTGCTGGTGAGCAGAGGGGGCTGTGTGTCCCAGAGCCCACCTTCCCCTCTGTCCCTGCTTCCCTTTTCACAACACCAGGGCACTGTTGACTCATGCTCAGCTTGTGACATCCCAGATTATTTTCTGCTCTATCTGCTATTTAGCAAACTGTCCTCTGTCAGGCCTTTCTGCACTGAATTGTTCTTGTCTAAATGTTTTATCTTGCATCCGTCCCTATTTACCCTCATTTTCTCCTGGACTRTATTTCTAACTTTCAAGATAATTTTGAATTCTAAGCTTGTCATCCATCATATCAGCAGTGCATGCAAATGTTAAAGGAATGCTTTCCATTCCATCATTCAGGTGACTAATAATCATACTGGGCCAAGGACAAACTAAAGTTTTGATTCTGTATCTCTTCTATTAGGTAACATTGTCTAATAACTTCATATCTAAGGAATTATTCACCCAGATAAATACAAGTGAACTTGAGCCAGGGCTGAGAAATGAGGTCCTTAGAGTACAGATGTATTAGTAACACAGGAGGTTGCAGGTATTTGTCCCAGCAGGAGAGTAATAAACAAGAATGTGCAGTTAAAGTCCATYTGGCAGGAAGATTGGGCAGCTACAGTAATTTTCATGCCACCAATTTTCTTTCCATCAGCCACGGCAGTTACATTCACCACAGGAAACCCACTATAGTCTGTCACAATACAGRCCTTACACTTTTTGACTAAGAACATTTGGAAATACTTGCTCATAATTTTTCAAAATCCTACACATGGATATAAATATACAAATACATTTCATTTCCCCTGTTTCTTGTTTTAGCTCTTACTCAGCGAGAYTCTGACATAAATAAAGTTGAAGACACATGAACATTTTACTGTTACATACTTCAATGACCAAAGCAATTAGGACCTGTAGGCTCACAGAAAATCTGGGAGTTGTCTCCTTGAACTAGAATATAAAAATCWTTATACCAGATATCAGACTGAGTCTAGACAAGCATGTAATACTGTGTAACACTGGATACTTTGGGAAACCGGGTAAGAAATAGATTAATAGGTKGGTGCTTCTTCTAACACCCTCCCTAGATCTACCAATGGCTTAGGTATTATCTGAGCCATCATTTCTTTCTGCATCTGGGTCATCACACGTGCAAGCTTCTACCCGACTAATTTCAGCCACTATTATTTCAACCAATTTCAGTATTCCTTAAACTGAAATGGATAGTACAAAGCCCCTGGAATCCCACATTTCTTGCAGTGCCAGGGCTATATTGATTCTCATCTCAAAACGCCAATAAGCATCCATCAGTGATTTAGTCTGAAACAGTTTTGAAAGATTTGTCAGGAACTATCACATGAAAACTAAAAGGACAGAAGAAATTACTGTAGAATTAAATTATTCATTTTTCCACTGGGACAYGGAAAAAAGGACAGTCTTTAAAGGATTTGAATAAATCAGCTAGTGCAATCAAATCTGCAAATGCTGCAAAATTGAAAGGCGATTCCAAGTGCTGCTGAAGCCACGCGAGGTCAACATTTTAATGAAGTTCCACGAAAAATGCATAAGCAGTAATTGCGTGACTGAACCGAAAATCTGAGAAACAAGGTTTAAAAGGAAATAAGATGGACATTACATTTGCARTTGCTGCAACATTAGCTCAAACATTCCTAAACTGCTCATCAGAGAAAAAGATAACACATTTTCCACATTGGGTCACATTTTCTCAGCTCAGTTCCTGTGTGCTCAAAGATAAAAGATATGCTTATCAAGCAGTATGTAGATACATGGAGAGCAGGGAGGGACAATGCCCCACTTCTACCTCAAGAGTCCTTTTATCTCTCATGAATTTGTATGTGCTTGCCCTTTTTATTTTAACTTTACAGCCTTCACTGCACCACCACAAACATCCTGAGTGTGCAACACTTGGTTCATTTCCCTTCCTGTAATTCATACCTTCTACTCAGAAGCTTTGCATGTGCAGAATGTCAGGCGTGTTAAATTGCAAGCAGTGAGACCACTCGTATATGTGTCTGTTGAAATGGGAAGAAAATGCCATCTCATTTGAAAATGAATTTTAGTCGCCCATTCTGTTTGCAAGTGTCCCCTTCAGAGTGATTGCTCCCATGTCAGTGTTCTCATTTTTCTCAGAGGAACAAAAATGTATAAATAGACTCTGACCCCTTTTATTGCACAGTGTCTTAAAGAAATGGGCAAGTTAAGGAAAACAGATGTAACCTAATAAAAATTCAGAGGCACCCCAAAACATTCATGAACACTTTATTATTACAGATATGGAAAGTACAGCCTCCTAACTCCTTTTATTGCACAGTGTCTTAAAGAAATGGGCAAGTTAAGGAAAACAGATGTAACCTAATAAAAATTCAGAGGCACCCCAAAACATTCATGAACACTTTATTATTACAGATATGGAAAGTACAGCCTCCTAACTACACACTACTTTTGGGGCTTTCAAGACATAAAAATTACATTTTATCAGGTAGTTTGACCATTTTTTTGTACCACGCCTATTGTACTTTATGTTGTTGAGAATCAATACAAACCATTTTGATGTTTTTTTCTGATAGTTGCTGATTAAAGGAAGATGGGAAAAGACATCAGAACARGAATCAAGACATACAGAACAAGGAATCAAGAAATATTGGCTGGGKTTTTTTGCTGTGCTGCTTTGTTCATGACATAACTAGAGACTTTGATTTCAGTGACTCAGTCTTCTCATCTGTAAAATGATGATAACATCTGAATGTCTCTCAGTGGAATGGTGAAAGTTAATTTTGGTATGTGTATAAAGTGCATGGAGATTGCTAAGTGGCAAGCTGTTATTACCACATATTATAAACATAAACCTGGGAAATTTGGCACCAAGTGTGTACGGTTTTTTCCCCCTTAGCTGCCCTTTTGTTTAAAATAATATAAAAATAATAATTGACATGCTATTGACACTGAGAGGAAAGAACAGACAAAGGAATCTCTGCACACACATACAGCATACATAACAAAAAAAAAGAAACAAAAAACAGGGCAAGTCTGTGGTCTGAATATTCAAGCTAACACGGAGCCATGCTTGGAACATTTAAAAGGTTCCTTTTTTGTTCTCTTGAAACACTACCTGATCTTACTGCTACTTTTTTATCACATTTGTGGGATAATTCTTTGGCCCACTGGCAGGCAAACTTTCTGTTCATRATTGCAAGGGGAGTTTCCTGCACAAGGCCCAAAGAGCCTGCCCTTTAATATGTCCATGGATGCCATTTYACCCTCACTCTTCCCAGAGTGTAAACCCAGAGGCAAAATGAGAAGACGTTCTTCCCGAATTTACTGACAACCAACCAGAGCAGCATCTCTCCTTGAGAGCTCTCTATGGGAAGGCAATTCATCATCGTTAACAACGCACTGGTTCGGGTTGGAAGGGACCTTAAAGTCACCTCCAAGCCCCTTGCAGTGGAGGGATGACATTTGCAGTCACGGGGACACAGATTACCCCTGGCCTGTGAGGTGTCTGGGGAGCTGTCCCCTGCCTGTCCCACTCAGGTGGCCGGCGGTGCTGGGCTCCCCTCAGCGCCGGCCCATGGGGAACCATGGCGGCTCCCATGGGGCAGCCCGTTCTATCGGCCCCTTTTGGCAAATGTTCATAGAATATTCAAAATATTCAACCCCTAAACCACTAGACCAGAGGTGTGTTTAAGAGGTGCCTGGGTCTGGCGCTCGGTGATGTGTTTTAGGGGTTACGGTAGCAGCGCTGGGTGGATGGCTGGACTTGATAATCACCTTGAAGTTCTCTTCCAATCTTGACCATTCCATGATTCTAAACCACATCACCCAGCGCCAGATCCAGATGCCTCTTAAACACCTCCAGGGACGGTGACTCCACCACCGGCAGCTCATTCCAATACCTGACCACCTGAACAGTGAYATTTTATTTTTTTTTTTAAATAACTAATCTGAATTTCCGCTGTCACAGCTTAAGGCCACTTCCTCTGGTCCTCTCCCTGCAGGCACGGCAGGAGAAACCGGCCCCACCTCACTACGCCCTCCTGTCAGAGAGTSATGAGGTCGCCCCCGAGCCTGCCGGAGACCCCCGGCTCCCTCGGCCGCTGCTCATCAGACGCGATCTCCTGTCCTCCCGGGAGCCCCGATGCCCTCGACGGACACGCTCCCGCGCCCCGCGTCCCCGTGAAGGCTCAGGGCAGCCCCCGGCGCTCCCCCGCGRCCGCCCCGGATGGACGCGGAGCGCTCCCCGCGCCGGGCAGGGCGGGAGCGGGCGGAGCCTGCGCACTGCGCCCCGCGCCCGCGGCCCGCCCGCCACTCCCGCCCGGCGCTGAAGATGGCGGAGGGCGGCGCGGCGCCCCCGTCCTGCGCTTCCTCCTCCTCCTCCTCCCTGAAGGGGCTGCGGGAGCAGATGGGTGAGAGCGGGCAGGGAGGGGAAGCACGGGTGGGGTGCGTGGGGGGTCCGGCGGCCCAAAGGCGCGGCTGGCGCCGGCCGCCCCCCTCCCCCGGCCGCCCCGCTGGACGTCCGGCCCCGTCCCGGGGCGGGGAAGGGGCACCGCGAGTGGAGGCCGCCGGGGCTGCCCGGCCTCGGCCCCGCTCCCCGCYCGCCCGGTCCGTCCTTGCCCGCACCTCCGGGCGGTGGTTGCTGGCTCGGGACCTCGCGCAGCTCGCGGGCAGCAGCAGCAGGGGCGGCTGCGTGACACGAACCGCCCGTTTTGCACCGCTCCTCGATGGTGTGAAGTTGCCGGTGTCTGTGGTGGCTCTTGCTTTCAGAGGGTTTGCCCCAGCSATGTGTTCGGTCCCAAGTGCAGAAGGCGGGGATAGCCCCTGGCATTGATTTCTAGTGAAAGATGGAATAATGCCCTATTTATTTTATTTTTAATTTTTCTTTTACTGGTGTTAGGAGGGCTAAAGGAGCTCTGCTTTGGTTTTGTCTTTGACTGTGTTTATGTGCCTAATTATACTTAAGGTCCTTAATAATATCGTACTCTGAACCGAGTATTGTGCATGCACGATGTGTGTTTTCAGCATAATTTAATGGTACATCTCCATGCAAAAGCTTTGTGGGTGAGCCATTAGAAAAAACAAACGTTTTTTTATCCCAGTCACAAAAAGAAAGAAGTAAAGAGAATTGTGGTTTGATCTAAGCTAACTAACTTGGACTACGTACAGCAACTACTGTGAGAGCCTCTCGCATGATTGTTTTCAGTGTATCTGTGTCTTACATAAAGAAGAGTGCTGGCAAAGAGTCCTGAATGCACAACTCTCATCTGGCATTCTTCTTCAGCGTGTTGGGTGTCAGAACTACTGTTTAATTAAGTTTTGTTTCTGTTTCAAAATTAAGACAGTKGAGGGCTTCAGAAGGATAAAGATCTGCCAAAAGATAATACTTCTCACCTGCACAGGCCGTGTCTGTTTGAACCTTATCCTTCCTGCTGAACTGCTGAATTCTTTTTTGCATATTGGATGCAATTACACGGTGGCTCCTAAGTTTTTCTAAAGACAGGCACCCATATTTGCTGACAGCTGTCATGACCTAGATTTAATCCCAAAACCAGAGAGGAAATGCTCCTTGGGCCAGGCAGCTCCATCTCCCTTTAGATATGCACATGCTATTATATGCACATCATATTAAAAAAACAAACCCCCTTGCTAGATCCTGGAAAGGCTAGACCTTGAATTTTTTTACTGTGGGAGTAGAAGTCACTGAACCAGAATCTAAACTTCAGTGTACATAGAATGCATTTCTAGCAGTTCTGTGCTCAAAGATAAACTCCCTGCTAATGTGCAGTGAATCARTGCTGTCTGTGAGCTCACAGGCCGCTGCAACTCCTRACTTCTTGTCAGTAGCACTCCCTGGAGAGAGCAAATGATGTTTAGAAATCATCCCTGCAGTCCAGTGGTTGACAGTGGAATTTGCAAGATAATTGCCACGGTATTTGCTGCTCTTTGGAGAAGTTGTGAGCAGCAACCAAGTCTGATATCACAGCTGTTTGGAGAAGATGTATGAAAAAAAAAGACACCCGACAGAACCTCATTCAGTCCCACGCTACCCTTTGGCAGGTTTGGAGAGGGATAGAACTTCCTGCTTCTCCAAGCTCAGTTGGCTGCATGGGGGGACTCCTCAGTTCCAAAATACCTGCTAACTAGAATACTTGTACCCTGTTTCTGCTGCTCTGTGGGCAGTTGTGTACTTTGCTATCTTAATCAATCTGGAGAACAAACATCTTTTCAAAATAAATACAGTGTGGTGCATCTTCAGTCATTTGACAGTAAACTTCTGACTGGGAATCTCATGTTTAAAGACAATAAATAAAAATAAAGAGTATCTTGCTGAGAAGCCACAGCTCTTTCTGGCAATCTGGCTAAGAGGTATATATATACTTTTTGTATAGTCACCTGCATAAGTTCCTTTATGGGTCCTTATTACAAGGCTCTTCTGGGTTCTGGTTCCCCACTTCTCTCTTGATACTGGTTTTACCTGTGGGTGATTGGTGCTTGTTAATTATTTTAGGCCTTGACAGTGTAGAATCCCATGGTGCCACTTGTAACTAACTTCCACACCAATGTGGTAAGTTTGGCAAGAAAAATRTTCTCCTTAATTCAGTCTGGTATTAAGGTAAGGAGAAGGTATTTCTCCTTTGAGTATCAGCTGCAATTAAGATTCTCCAGGCCAACTCATGCCTGCAGTGCCAGTTCTACAGTTCCTTTGTAATCGTTTTCTGCCCTGACACACTTGTCCAATCTTATTTCCTTTAGGTGGATGACAAAAAGCAGAATTTGCTGCTACAACTAGAAGGCAGTTAAGGTACAACTAGAAGGCAGTTAAGGTTTCTCTCAGTGATGCATGAACATCACTTAATGTTAGAAATGAATTGTACACTGAACCAGCAGTGCATATTTGGCAGTTGCTTACCGCATTCTTGTGATCCGTGCTTGCTGCTGTCATCCTTCAGGGATGAAGAGGAATTTTTGATCCTATTCTAATGCCATAAGCACTGCTGAGCTTGTTAAGATGTGAGAAGAGGGGAATAGTCGGGTACTTGTGGTTCACCCAGTAAGAGGGGTTTTCCTTGAGTGGTGTGGGTAATCAGAGTAAAAATACCTATAATTTAAGCTGCTGTRTCCTACATGTATTGTTTTATGTTCATTTTCACTGAAATACTAAAACCTCCTGTCTTTTGTAGTGTGATGGTAGAGAATGTTGTATTTGTTTTTACCAGAGCTTGGCTGTGCTGTTGCCAGGATCTCCATTAATGTATTGAATTTCTGTTAAGAAGGTTGTTGAAAACACTGTATTAAAATGCTGTTTATATATATTTTCCTTTCCAAGACCTACATGATCTTTTGGCAAACCTGTCTCAGGTTTGGGACAAAATAAAGTGCATTCTGCAACAAATCTAGCTGCAGGCATAATTCCCATGACCTGTAGGGCCAAGTCCAGTTTGTTTGGAAGTCTTCTAATAAAATAACAGCTTCATTCCATCTAATCAGTTTTTTCTTGCTGTTTAAGTGACACTGTTTGGCTTTGTCCGTCTTGCCGGGAGCACAGTAACAGCTTTACCAAGCACACATACACAGAATTGGCATGAAAAGAAGGATGGATGGATAACTAATAGTGAAACTTCACTGCTCAAGCAAGGAACATGCAGACATTTGTCTGGTCTCTAGGTAATAGTTATAAAACATAAGAACACAAACTTGTACCAACACCTGTGGAAGTACTAGAGAACTCTTGGGTACAGTCTTGGTGGCAAAGTCCCCCAACAGAAGTGTAAAGTGCTGTCTAGAGGAAATTATTTGGGATCCAGAAGCCTCTGTCAGTCAGACAATTGATGAATTGAGCTGCTCGCTGGAAGAGAGAAAGAATTTACTTCTGAATTTTGATCCTTAAAAGCCTTTGGGCTTTGCAGTCTGGTTGTGAGTAGAGATGGGCTTCAAATGTTGTCTGGAAAGCTGCAAGACAAGGAAACTATTCCTTTGTCAGGCTTCTCACAACATGGGAGTGCTACATTAAAAGCATCTTGAGCATCCAGATGTTGTCTTGCTTGGTGATGTTCGAATAAATGAATGACTGGTGTGGGTTCCATCTGCAGAGCAAAGGCAGCCCGTGACGGGGGCATTCAGCTGATAGTCACTGGGGCTGCCTTGAGTTCCTTGTTTTGTCAAACTCCTCAGAACTTTGGAGAAAGTTTTAAGGGTCTTTTGTGCTTCATCTTTTTTCCCTGCATGAAAGTAGTAACACTGCTCTGCAGAGTGCCAAGGTGATGAATGCAAAGAACTGCACAGAAATTGGATTTCACGTAGATCCCAATGGTAGAGAGAACATTCCCAGATCAGGCTGAGAACTTAATGTAATTGTGATGGCTATGAGCCTTAATTTCATTTTCTTCTTGTTCATGGAAATACAATCGTACAGGGTAGGGATAATTTCATGCTGATTCATAAAGATGAATGCCATGTATTAGGTGCTTAGCATTCTGAAGATTACTTCCAGTTGTAAGTGGTATATAAAAGGTTTTATTCGAATTTAAAACTTGAAATTCTTGAGATTTCTCCAAATGCATTCAAGTGAGATACCCTCCTTGCTGTAAAGACAAAAAAGCAAACAAGCAAAACACCCAAACCATGTGCATATACAGCTTATTTTTGTCAGTTTCTTATGCAGAGTGTTCCATTCTTTAAATATTTCTTCATGTGTTAAAATTACAAAACATAAATTTGGATTCCGTGCTTCAATTCAGATGAAAGTATTTAGCAAATAATTACTTGCAAGGGTCATTACTCTAATGGTGAAAGCCCAGAAATACTGTGTCTTACACTATCCCTGACTGTGCATTGCCTTAAAATGTGACTGGAATTAAGAACTGCTGCTTCTTCATGCACTTGTTTTTCAAAATGAAAACGGAGGAATATTTAAAGTACTGATATGCTATTATTAATTGTCAGTTCTTAAAGGTGATAAGAGAGGAAGGGTTACTGTGGGTTGCTGTGAGATAAATGGAAGAAATAATCTAGGTTAGTCATAATCATAGGGGTATCAAATGCTGCTGATTGTCTTTAAATTTGATTAAATAATTGGAAATGCTTGCAGCCCTCTTGTGAGAGGATACCCTGACAAATAAAATTCTGAGTATGCAATTTTAATGACTTCTGTGAATATACTTATCAGATTACTTGTGACATTTTAAAATCCAACTGGGACTGCAAATTTCTTGTCTGCCACAAATAAATTAGTGCCATTTAGCTTCCAATTATGCAGCTTACAACCAGGTAATTTTTAATTGATGACATGCTTTCAGTCTGTTTGCATATGCCTGTCCAATAATTAAAGCCTTTCTAGATGCTGGTGATTAAGTTATTTGCAGTGTGGGGTTTATGGAAGAGAAATCAAATGTTGCTCGAATTGTTGTTGTTTGAAAGAGACAGAAATCTCTGCTGCGTCTGTGCATAAATGGCCACAAGCCTTTGCTTTTAAGGAAGGCTGACCTAGTTGCTTGACATTTGTTTTCATCTAAATTATTTTTGTATTCCAGTCAGTTTGGAACTTCTGCTTTCTAGGTGAAGGATCCCCAGCTGAAGTTGCCTTTGAAGAAAACAGTTACCAGTAGCCATGCTCAGAACAGTTCTTTTTTCATATTGTTTTTTGCTTTCATAATTCACAGGGAACTTCTAAAATACTCTTTTATGAGTACTTAACTGACTCTTAATTTACAGACACTCTCTGTTGTTTAAATGCACTGACCTGAATCTTGGGAGGGAGCGGTGATATTGTAGTGTTTGTTCTCTGGGCAAGTGTTTCAAAGCTTCCAAGTGTTAAAATTCCTATCCCAAGTCCAAGAGGGATTGGCTACAAGAATATAGAAATCCTGTCAGGATCTTTATGCTTAAAGAGCATCATTTAAGAGAACACATTTGTTAATTTCAAAGCTTAACCTCGGTTCAGTTTTGCCAAGAGAATTCCTTGGAGGAATCTATTCATGCAGCACACTGTTGATCAATAATATGTAAGTTGTGTTCTGGACTTTGAAAACCAAGGACAGTCATCTCCAGACCAGATCAGGGAGTGTCACCTTACTCACTTTAAGATTTCTCTAAAAGACTTTCTGTCACTAGGTAATGAATTAGGAAAAAAATATAATCTCTTTATTGGTCTCTTTAGCTCTTTTTTCCTGCTTGCTTTTTTTACACCCATATGCTATTTTTCACTTATCTATTCTTCAGGCTCTTTGGGTCAGGGACCCCAGACTTTGCTGGGGTCTGACATTGCATGTAGTGGGATGTCTCAGAACKTTCATTTTTTAGTGAGTTGGATGAACTGTACAGCTTTAAGAAAATTTGCAGTTTTCTCCTTTTACATTTTGCACCACCATGTTCTGCTTGAGACAGTGGGTTTGCCACGTTAAATACAATGTGGACCTATCAGTGTCCTGCTGCACTTTTTTGTATTGAGTGATTTGATTTGAGACCGGCCTGGTGGGGGTAAATGCCAACACCAGTCTCTCTTCTTCCAAAGCACAGACAGTGTTTGAATGAGCTCTAAATTTGCCATAAGAAATCCATCAAGTGTAAAGGCAAAAGCAGTAGTTTTCACTGCTGTCTTGTACAGGAGCTGCTATCCTTCCACCTAAAGCTCAAAATGGTGTTTTCACAGGGTCTGTCTCAAGTGCATTGTGACTTGCAGTGCTAGGCTGCGCTCTGGGCTGGCATTGTTTGGGCTGGGTGAATTAAACAATAGCCACAGCCTGCAAACAAGAGGACAAAAGCGTTTTCAAGGCCATGTTTCCAGCAAGCAAAAGAAACCAGACTGTTCAGGAAAGAGGGAAGTCGTGGAGAGAAGTCAGCCACTGCCAGTGTTATGGATAGTGCACTATAAAAGAAAGAAATAATACAATGAAAAAAACACATGTGAAATAAGAGAAGAGAGTAAAAAAGAGTTTGTCTTGAAGTTACTTTTTGCCGTGGCTGTGCAGGAGTGTGAAGAGGAGTCAGTGTTAGGCAGCCTCCAGAGTTGGAGGAGTAAAGCAGAGAGCTGATTTCTGTCTGTAGCTTTTGCCAGTGCTTGAGCCACAATTCCAGTGGGAACTGAACTGCTCAGAACAGGGTAAAGTGGGACTGGTCTGTTATCTGTGAAGCCAGTCCAGCGTTAAGGGACAACACATATACTCCTGAGGCATTTTGGGTCCTTCTGTAGTTGTTAAACCTGTGTCTAATTTTGTCCAGTTTGGAGTGTTAAATCTGTATACACCTATATATATAAGCATTTATGTCACATAACAAGTAAATTTCACAATGAATCCACTTGAAATTATGTAAGGGCATATTCATTGCATAGGATGCTTTCATTTTACGATACTTTGGGATTTCCAGTTTGCAGAAACAGGCAAATATTTCTGTTAAACTTGAGAATGGTCTTTGTGAGAGTAGCGTATCTGCTGTCATTCCTTTTAATTTCTTTCAAGAGGTGAATAATAACATGCCTCACTAATAAAGAACCCCAAATTGTGGAGCCAGGTGATCTTTTCCAGAGAAGGGGGTGGATTTAGCTTGTCAGCCCTGTGTGCACAGTACAGACAGTGCTTCCTACCTACCTTATGGTGGCTTCTGCAAGAGTTGGTGACACGACTTTGTCCTTTCTGAGCATTGTGCTGGCAGTTGCTTTTCCCATTAAGTAGTGAGAAGCAAAACTGGCTGAGCAGTGTAAGCAAGGTTAAAATAAGAGAATACAATGACAGCAGGAGTCAGTGAGACTCCATAGCAGAAATGTTTTCAGTAGTGTTTGGACTACTGAAGGTAGTAAGGATGGTACTCACCTGATGTGGCTGTCAGGCAATAGTGTAGCATCTCTGACTGTGGAAAATTTTTGGAGGTGTCTGCCAGTGCTGTTAAGGACAAATTTTGATGCCTTGATCTGTGCTTGTATTACATTCAAGTTTGCTTTATATTATGTGCTTACTCTAGGGCAAAGTGCACAGAGATCAACCCAAGAATCAACTAGCAACCTTCCTGGTGCCTCTCTGATCACACCCTAGGCTGAACGAGTATCATAACATGTCTTGGGGATTGCTTCAGCTGTATCTTTGCAGGTTGCTTTATAAGAAATAAGTAATTTTGTTAATTATGTGACTTTTTCAAAAAATATTTCTAGCTCTTAATCTGAATGTGGATGTTTAAAGATAAGTAAAAACTTAAGTTCTTGCAAATATGTCTCAAATACCTACTTCTGGAGCTGCAATTCACATACTGCAAAGGAATGCTTATGTCAAGAGTTTTCCAGTGGGATCAATACTTGTAATGAACTGCAGAAATCACCTCAAACTACCTTGAACTTGGAGAGCAAAACCATATTATTGTACAAAATTAGCTGCAGAAATGGTCTTAAAGGAAGGAAAGCACATAAAGGTAATAAAATAGGTATGCCATGTAGGGAATAAATACAGAACAAAGTTTTCAAAGAGAGTCTGAGATAAGGATAAGACAACAGAAAGCTCTTCTGGCCTGCTAAAGCTGAGAGACAGTGTGCACTGCTTTCTGGAGATCTGTGTGCTTCCCATCTGGTGGCTGCCCAGACAGAACAGGAGAACCATCTGCCTTCCAGCTGGTCCATCAGAAGGTGCCTACCAGGAAGCTCACGTGTTTGCTTGTGGAGCCTGTCAGTCCCTGGAACCTAGAGATGGGATGTGAGGATCAACAGGGAAAGACAGAAAAGGGCAAAACAGGGAAAAGAGGAATGCATACAGAGAGGGCTTTCTCTCTGTCATTAGATACTTCCTGCATTGTCCACCTATTTGTGTGAGGGTGTGTCCTTCCTCAGGTGTCCTTTGAACAAGGAGTAATGGTGTAAAAACCAATACCTAATTTTTCTTGAAGCATCAAACATGTGATCTTGCATCCATTTGTCTTGTGTTAATTAATGAGTGGAAATCAGCTTAAAAGGCAGTGCACAGAAATCTCACACTTGAATGCCGACTTCCCTCATCTTTCCTGAAAGGATGTACAAAAATTATTAAAAGAAAAAGGATCTGAACACTTACTGACAAACAATAGCTCCCTGTAGTGGAGCAAGACAAAAATGGCATCTTGCATATTTGGCACAGTTTGCTGTAAAATCAGAGATACTTTGCTGAAAAGTTCACTTTCGGTTCATGGGTTGCTTATTGGCTTCTTGTTACCTGCTTTAAACTTTTATGAGAACACTTCATAACAAATGCTTAACATTCAGGAGACCTCCTAACACCCCCTGTTTCAGAGGCTTAGTCTGGGATTTTTTTTGTTTGTTTGCTTTGCATAATGAGTCATTAAATCATAAGAAGCAGAAGGATTGCTGTGAAAGTCAGCACATTCTGCTCTCCTTTGTGGTTCCGTGTAGGAAGGGAGGAGCGAGTGTGGCAGCGTCCGGCCGGGTCTTGGACACCGGGAGAGGCGATGGGATGGAAGCCCTGAGCCTCTCTGGGTAAAGGGACGGAGCTGCTTCATCCTAATGAGGTTTACTAAGAACAGCAGTGGGTCCTTTGCCAGTGTTGGCAGGGGCCAAGGGTATTAGCTGTGTGCAAGGGTTGAAATAGAAATCAGGGTTTATTTTTAGCACCGGTCTCTTCAGGGCATATTGGAAACCCGATCAGGGAAGGGAAGTATCATCGTGCTCGGTGTGAGGGAGGCACCTCAGCACCTGCACAGTCAGTGTGGATCGTGAGCTGGAGGTGAAATTGGGAGAGTTGGTTTTGCCTGGAATGTCGCCTCCTGGTGCTTCTGTGGGTTTGGTTTATCTACGATTTGCTTGGCCAGACCCGTGGTGCTAAACGGTGATGAGGGCACAAAAGGAAAAGTGCTTCCCAGGTTACCTAATCATTTTGTGTTCCAAAGACCTCTATTTTATTATGCATGAATGCAGATATTATTATKATTGGCCACATGCATGGCTTGTACTTTTATTTATTTTACCTGGAGCATTTAAAGGKAAACTACTGTAAAGTAGTAGTTACAGGTAGACTACTGTAAAATAAACACACACATTATGCTGATCACAAATTATAGTTGTGAAAGACTACTGTGGGTGGAGAAGCTCAGAATAGAAATGAGATTTARTTTGCCTCTAAGAGAGTTTTTCTACTCCAGAAAGTCTGCTGAATATGTCCATGAAGGCACCCCCCTGTAATGCAACRTGTGACACGGGTTCTAGTGAAACGGTTGTTAACTAGTTTCCTGTTCTGGGGTATCCTGATTCATTACAGAAGTGTAAGGCTTATATTAAAGAGATAGATTTTGTGGAAAATTATTTTCCACAAAGCTTTGCTCCATAGCAGATTGCTACATTCATTATGGAAAACTAGGCAAAGAAATTATAGGTATCTGTGCCAAAGAACATTTAAATGTATTAGTACTTAAGATTCCTTTTGTCATATTAAAGCAAAATAAAATATATGATTTTTTAAAGATTGCATAGTGCAACAATATGCAATTGATTTTCTCTTACTGTAGTAAACTGTGGGTTTTGAAAATCACGGTTTTGTATTGTAAATTTACCATTAAAATGTCAAAGGCCATAAAACCTGTCTGTTGACCAGGGACTTTGTGAAATTGAGCTGACATATCTCAGGGATGTATCTCGTGTCTGTTCCCCTTCTATTAATCTTTCGTTCAGATCCCCAGTTAACATTTAATTCTGGCTTCCTGTTGGTTAAATGGATCAGATCACATCCACGTGACATGGAGGTGCACTCCTTGTGCCTTAAATCTGCTACTTGCAAATTTGTAAGCACATTGTTTCTATGGAAATAATGAAGCATTGAAGGAGTGAACATAAAATATYTTATCTGACATACAAAGAACCTTGATGCACAAAGTTCTCTGGCTGGGTATTTCTAAACTTTTTTCACCTCTGTGTCCTTTGCAAGCTGAACTGTTTCTGTAACCCACTTTCCTGTTATATAGAACCTCAAGTAATCTTTTGCAACCTTAATTAATTAGGATGAACTTACTAACTGCTTTGCAGATGTGACACATTTTTAAATTAGTGCCTTCTAATCATGAGCATTATTCCAACTGTATGCTTATTTTTGAATGAATAAATAAATACATAATACCCCTCATCCATTATGACTGGTTTGTTCAGCAAGATTTCTAATAGTAAAATACTTCTGCAAGTAAAATAAAATCAATCTTGTACCTATTTAATTGCRGCTTCCTTCTTACTAAAACTTCGTTATGGAAATTTGGATGTTTAAACTTTGAGAGTTGAGGCAAAATTCCAGTGTTGGTCTTAACTAAAGCTGGTGTAGGTGTGGAATGAATTTGGTTTTTTGGGATCATTTCCTGGCTGGGCTGGGCTGGGCTGAGTTGGCTCCTGCTGCGTGGGCACCTCCTGTCTCTTTGGCAGCTGTAAGAAAGGATGTACCTTGAGGAAAGATGTACCTGGATTTCTGTATATGTCTGAAATCTACATGGTATTTGAAGAAGCTTGTGTTCCTTCAGCCTTTGTAATGTATGAAGGTGTCATTGGATACTAATTGGCTGTACAGTTCTGCTCTCAGAACACCTGCAGTGGGCTGCTTTTCCTCTGCTATTTTCCCTTCTACTTGTGTTAGAATAGATAATTCTGTTGTTCTCCTCTTGGTGGTTTTTTGGGCTGGATTCGCATCTGTGTGACATGCAACAGTGTACGAAAATCAGATTTTTGTCTGACTTTTGGTCTAGATAGTKAAATTACAGTGAGCCCTTTTTAAGCTGTTTTCTTTGCCGGTAATTTTCTTTGGTAGTCTCATCGTGTCGTGGTATATCTGGTCTCTGACTTGTTTGAAAAGAGCCTCAGAGATGTATAGGATGGGATTGAGGAAGACTTTTGTTTGCCGCTGCAGTGAAAAATTAATTCAAGACATGGCAACAGCTGCGGGTGACAGTTTAGAGTTGCTGAATAAGTATTGTAATCAGCATTTATCACTGACATCACATGGGATTAAACACTTTGAGGTGATTGTCCTCGGGCACAGCCTTAGGGAGGGTGATTACCATGACAGAACTAGTTGTCATGGCAATGCATGGAGAAGAGGGACACTCTTCCTTCCTCTTTTGCATTCTGCACTATTATTAAAAGGAAGTCAGATCATTGGGAAAGCTGTTGTCTTCATTTTTAAAATATAACACCAAACTGTTCTATTGGTCCTTCACATTCTGGTTGAGATCACAGCATGTTACGTGTTCCTTTTGTGGATTTGCCTTTTCTGTGTAAAACTGGCCTCAACTTTCTTGTGTTTGGGTGGTTGTGTGGTGTGTTCCCTTGCTTCCCCTGACGCTGGACTTTACCAAGGAGCCCAGTTGAGCTCCCCGTGTCTGTCAGCCAAGGTGAGAACAAGGTGGCACTGTGTGAGGACATCCTGTTTGAGCTGTGCAGGGCACTGGGGTAATGCTGTCTTACAGGTTGCCCTGCCTGCTTTCCCTGTAACGCTTCACCTTCACGCCCTGCAAGGTAATTAGTGAAAGTTGATACCAAAATAAAGAAAATCTGTGGAAAGTGATACAGTAAATTAGTCTCCCTGACTTCCTAATGGGTTTTGTTATTTAGCGAAATTAATATTGGTAGCATTTCCTTTCTGTGTGATTAACTGTGAGTTGGAGCCTTGCATTTCACTGAACTCACCTTGGTGAAACTCAAATAAGGTAAATAGGTCTCTGCACAAAAGCTCAAATCACTGTTTTGGAGTCTAATTTATAATTAAAATTTATTTTTGAAAATCCAGTTTCAGAAGTACGTTGTAAGCATCCCTTAATGGTTTGCTTTATGCAGCTAATCCCCTTTCTGTTTCATGTCATGAAGTAATGACAGGACTTCATAAACCTTGCCCTGCTTGGRTTTCATCAGAATATGATTCTGCTAGTGCTAATGGACTATGACATACATGTGTCCAGCCCACAAATGCACATGTAGTAGCAAAGAGTTTTTATTATTAAGTGTAAATCAGACAAATAACTGCAAAGTAATGGATTTTGTCTTAGAAGAGTTATTAAAGAAGTTTGATCTTTTTGAAACTCTGTAGTCCTTTGCTGCATGTTTTAACACATAAGGTTTGGTAACTGTTTTTACAACAAAAACCTGTGCCAKGTCTGAAGTCTCATTTGAAAAGTTTTTCCTTACAAGTCAAGCAGCCTCCAGTCAGTTATTCAATAAAAGCATCTACAATCTCAAAAGGAATTTTATGTATTAATTTTAGATATTTATTTCATGAGTTTCAGTTGTAGAGCTTTTCCTAATGTGGCATGATTCTTTCTCACAGTTGCTGCAGCCCAAGCYATAGCAGAAGAAAGAAGAAGCCAAAGTGGCATTAGCCCTCTTGCAGTCCAGACCTCAATAAAGACAGCAACTAAACCAGGTATAATTATTGGTCATTGCTCTTAATGAAGTGCTGGGTTCACAAGGGAGAGTTARCAGGGATTGAAGAAAACATRTTTTAAAAAGAAGTTTGGTGCTTTTTATTCAGGAGGCTTCAGAGCACCTGGTAGATGGTTCATAGGTCTGGTTTTGATGACAGATTGCTGGTCTTGACTGGCTCAAAGTTCAGGTGAAGTTGCCTGTCTTGTAAGCAGGGTATGACAGAAAAGATAAATGATTGTTCTGTGCTCTGGGCAAGTTACCAGCTCACTTCTTGCTGAAATTCAAGTTTTTATACGTGCAAAGACTGTTTAAGTCTTGGTTCTGCTTAGTCTGCAAATGAGCTGTCCTACAGTGCTCTGAATTCGTCATGACAGGTGAACTATCTGTTCCCAGATTSCATTTTCCTAAATTCTTGCATTCTTGTTCATGGGAGTTAATATGTACAAGATGAGGATCAGAGCTGAATTTGGAATAGGGTATGTTCTCACGTATCTGACTTCTTCTTAGGCTTTCTTTTGACTCTATGTATTGAGCCTTTAATATTGTGTCTGCTTTCTCCTGCACCTATTAAAAATAGTGTTGTGAGGGAATGGAAAGGGGGGGAATGGAGGATGTTCAGCTTTCTGTGAATTTTTCAGATGACATCTTTAATCTCTGTATAGAGTGTGCAGTGATTTGGTGGTGTGTGCATCTCTCAGGAAGTTTCATTCTCCTTTTGATAGTAAAGACTCTTGACTTCGTATTTAAATTTGAGTGTTCAAACTCACTGACAATTATGTGTCTTCAATTTTTGTTTTGACAGTGATAGATGGTTCCACACTAAGAACAGAAGAAAGGCAAAGACTGGCCAGGGAGCGTAGAGAAGAGCGGGAAAAGCAACACGGTATTTTCATCTTTCCCTTAAAATAGAATTTTCTGAAATGTTTGTGATAAAAGAATTACTTATCCCCTTACTCCATATTCAGTCACTTTATGTCAGCTTGCTGGGGACAAGAGGCGAGGTCTGCTCTTGGTCATGCAGCAGTGACCATGTGTGAACCTGAACGAAGAAGTTTTTGATTGGAGAGGAAAACACCATAGAGAGTTTTAGCTTCTTGAAGCTCTATGTTACTTCTGACCTTCCATTTCTTGGTGACCACCCAACTACTTCAGCCAATTTTTTATTGATAACCTTAACAAGAACACTKTGGAAAATGAAACTTTAACCTTAGAAGTGCTTCCCATAGCCCTGAAGACTGAGATTTGGGGAATGCTGATTCAGAGAAAACCAAAAAAGATTTAGCTTGTTGAATGGCTTGTTTGCCTTGAACACTGCTTCCCTTGTTTCCCAGCACACTGGAATGACTCCTGGATTGAAGTGTCAGCAGTATACACTTTATCTTAGTGGGGAATCTGAGACACAGAGAACAGCAGAAAACTCTTGTCCAGCTTTATGCTGTTTGTGATGTGAATCAGTGCATGTGTGTGTAGCAGGAGATGAAAAGGTCCCAGTGTGCCCTGCAGTGCTGGGTCTTGGGCTCCTGGCTTGTGAGGGGTGATGTCTCTGAGCTGTTAACATAAAAGCAAAGACCCACAACAACAGGAATTACTGTGTTAACCTAACATGGGAACAGGGTAGGACTATGGTGCATATAAATTCAGAAATATTTTGGGGGCCCTATGTGTAGATGCTGCTTGTGCATTGTTGGTGTAATTATCTGGTCTCTTGGTTCATTTCATCTGTCTAGCCATGGAAAATACCCAGTGCATTCACCCACTAGCTTTGTGTCACAGGACCTGAGGCTTCCTGTTGAACTGCACGCAGCTGTTCCTTGGTGGAAGCTGAAGAGAATAGTGATGGAACTATTTTGAACTCAGCTGCAGGGTCTTCCCATCTTGTCACTCAGTGCTTTAATTATTTGCATTATATTTTGTTCTAAAAAAGAAAAAGAAAATCGCAACATAAAAAATTCTGCCTGTTGATTCTCAACTGACTGTTTCCTTACAAAGACTTCACTATTATGTTGATAATGCTTAACAGAGGGAATATGCATATCCTGATATTCCTGTCTAGACAGTAAAGCCTAGTAGCAGGCAAGGTTCTAATTCCAGCCCAACCTGGGGACAGAATTAAAGACAACCCTGTTGTCATGTGTGATGTCATCCACATCTGCAAGCTCAACTTGCTGTATTTTTTCACTTCAAGTGGTAATAATTCTGCTTGGGTAGTCTCTTGYCTGTAAATTGTGTTGCAATATCAATGAATGGCTACATTTGATTTTAATTTTTTCTTAAAAATATTCTTACAGCTGCCAAAGAGACACAAATCCTTGAAAAGGAGAGAAAAGCAAAACTCCAGTATGAAAAACAGTTAGAAGAAAGACAGAAAAAGCTAAAAGAAATGAAGCAGAAAGAGGAACAACGGAGGGCAGCAGTAGAAGAAAAGAGGAAACAAAAAATAGAGGAGGAAAAGGTAATACACGTCAAAGTTCTGTCGTTTTAAAGAAATTCCTGCATTGTTTTCCTACATTACCATGCTCTGAAGTGGTGTGAAATAGAAAGTTATGGAAATTATGAATGTGTAGAACATAAAAGTATTTTCCACGTCTGTACAGTGGGCTATGTCACATGTCCACCTTCTCCCTAGACCTTTAGCTGTAGCTGAGGCACCCAGGACTTCAGAAGCTGTGGCTGCTGTTTGCCACTTGTTATTTTTCACATGAGCAAGAACCCCACCCCGTGTTCCTAGATTTCCAGATGCCTTCAGCGCACTTTGTAGAGTCTGTTTGTAAATCAGCATGGGTTACACGTCTTAGACTTCTCTTATTTCTGTGTCTTGCTTCCTTGGAGCCCTGCTGGTGCTGAGCCTCCCATTTTTATAGTTCTTTTAAATTAGAATTCATTACTGTATGATGAGAAGTGGGGATGTTATCTCTGTGTTTGCCATTTGCTGCTTTGAACTGTGTAGTGGCTGTTCTCTCTGGTCTCTGCTCTTGAGTGCCCACAGACCAGCAGAGCAGTGTTTGAGTTTGGGACTCATTGCAAATGGATAGAAGGTGAAAGCAGAAATAAATACATGAAGTTATTCCATCCTTTCGATGAGTAGCTCTGCTAGGGCTTACTAAATGTCCCAGTTCTGAAAGATTTGATTTCCAGGGTGTCAGCAGTGGAAGCATGACACATCTRTGCTTTCGTAAGCTGGTAAGAACTTGCTGTGGTCGTTGGTGAAGAAGTGTTACCTTTACATTTATTACATTTATTCATGTAGTTTTGAGGATGGTAGATATGTTCTAAGTGGCCACCAGGAYAAATAATGAATGAGTATTTGATTGGTGTTAACCTTGTCTTTTACTCAGTCCCTGGAGATGACCTTCTACATAGAGAGTTATACATGAGGAATGTGGCAGGTGGGAAGTATGGATTTTACTTGTAAACCTTGCCTTCAATCAGGAAGTGAGAACAGATCTTGACTTTGGTACTCTGACACAAGAAAATAGTCGCTTTTAAAGAAGCTAAGCTGTGTTAGCAATTTTGCCAGCAAGATATCATGTACAATTGTAAATTTTGTTGATAGAAGTGCATTAAAATACATAGTCCCCAACATTATTGTTTATATATTCAGCCAAGTCTCATTTAGTTACTAATATTAGATAAAGTAGAAGCAGCAGCACAGTAAGTAAAGAAGTGTTACTGTGTCTCAGAGTCTTGAAGACCRTTAGCCATGGTGAGGATTCAGATACCTGTCTCTCCACAGCTCCTCGATTATTCCGTACATCTCTGCAGCTCACTGTATGGATGCCTTGAGCTCATTTCTGTTGTTGGTAAAGTGAAGTCTATGTCTTTAACTCTGACTGAAGAATTACTGCACTGCAGATACCTCAGTGGAAATACAATCTACAGATTACATAATGTCTGGGTACTTTGGCACCTTAGGTACACTCTAGTTGAGGTTTCTCTAACAGAAGGGAAGCTAAGCTTTATATTTCAAACAAAAACTTTTATCTTTTGTCAGTGAGCAGAATCCTCCTCCCTTCCTTCCRAGTTTACATTGTCTGTTTTTCACTTCAACTCTTTTAGTTTGTGCTGTGAAATGGTGTTGAAAGAAGGTGAAAGTCTTGTGTCTTCAGGAGGGAGAAACGGCTGTATAATGAGTTCCCTTGACATCTTACTGCAGTGTATCAGCAGCAAATACTGCTTCAAAAGATCACTTGGGATATAGCTATTCCAGAAGAGAAATCTGTTGTTGACATGTTTGGAAACCTGGCTGGCAAGAAAGAGTCTAGCATGGTTACAGTTCATGTTTATGCACCAGAGCTAAAGCTCCCCTGTTGGCAGTTACTAGTTCTGGAGACAGCAGCAAAAGCTTCTTTCAGCCCCATTTGTCCTGTCAGCAGTGGTTGCTGGTCTGGTCTTTATGTCTTGCTGTTTCTGGTTTCATCACATTTCTCTTAATGTCAGTGTCTGTTAAGCCTTGGGTCAGTCTTTTTAAAATTCTTTGACGATACAAATAACCTTATACTTGGTATTTCATGATGGAGAATTTTTATCACCTTTAAGAAATAACTTCAGAATATAAGTAGTTTCAAGGGTAATCAATTAATTTTGCTCAGTTTGGGGTTCATCCCTATTTAGAAAATAAGTAGTGCTGTTTACTGAATAGGAAAGCTGTTTGGAGGCTATTTTAAGTAAAGAGTAGAATAGATTATCTGTGCTTTAGCTCAACCTAATCATGTTTGCAGCGTTTTGAAGCCATTAATTGCCTTCAACATTCTTTGCATGAYAATTTTTGTAACAAAAGCTGGGTAAAACAGATTATAAATCATACTGGGGAGGAGGGTGTCTATATTTTATGTTCTGTGTGGCTGTGGTTGACAGTCACAAGCTTCATGGAGCTGCTGTTTGACAGGAGCGCTATGAAGCAGTTCTGCACCGCACCTTGGAGCGCAATCAGCGGCTGGAAACACGACAGAAGAGGTGGTCGTGGGGGGGATCTGTAACTCCAGACTCAGAAAGCAAAACAGGTAAGCAGCACCTTTGCTAGTAGGACCGAAATCACAGAATATTATGTGTGAACAGTGGCAGATGCAGCACTATTCATAGGGACTGGGGCATCCTTTCCTATCTGGGATCTTAAAGCAGGATCTATGGGTAGCTCATGGGGAAAGAATCATATTTGTACTTGCCCTGAAATGCTGCTCAGACTCAGAGCTATTTTTGACCTTGGGAAGAGCTGGAGAGAAGCTCCATAGGAAACACAACATGTGACAGCACTGCCAGCCCCCAGACATCAGATAAGCTGAATTGTGATGTGTGTTGTTCAGGTAATTCAGAGTCCTCCCAATGCAGTACATGTAATGGAGTGCTAAAAGTGGTGATAAAACAAAACAAAAAAACAGTTGTACTCTAATTTCACATCTAAAATGTTTTAAACACACCCTTGGAGTTACAGAATGCTGASTGATTATTTGAATACCCAGTAATGGGTAAGGAGATGCAGTGGACAGTCCAAGCTTCTTTGAGCATGGGTTCTGTTCTGGATTAGGTGATGCATTTTAACACTCTTTAATTTGAGCTCAGATAATTTCCTGTTTCGCACAATTAACTGTTTCCGCCTGTAAACATTCTAAAATCARACCAGCAAATCGGGATTGCAGTGGAAGGGATCTTTCATGCACTACCTAACCACCAATAAGTAACTTAATATAAGTTATTGGCCAGGAAGAAAATAAAACAAAAGATGCTTCAATTCAGCCTATCTTCTGTATTGGTGGAATTGTACTGAGTGTCTTTTAGTACTGTCATTTTCTGTCAGCTTGATTGTGTGTTTGTAACATGTTAGAAAGTGCTTTGATATAAGTTATCATTATGATGTGCAGCATCTCCATTTTTTGRTTAACTTGCAGTTTTTTGCTATTTGACCTCATGACTTAGCTTACAAACCTTCTTCTTCTACAGAACAACAGAGCACAGATGAAGGTGGAACTGGTGGTATTGATTTCTAAAATGTTCTTTTTCTGTTGTTTTACGCTCACTACTAACCCTTTAAACTTGAGTTCTTCTTTCTCTGAAACTAAGGAAAACCATCTTCTTATAGATCTTTTCCTGGATCTTGGCCAGCAGTGCAACAGATGTGATCCCTAAGTAGAAAGCAGCCCCCCTCATTTTAGCTATCCCTCCCAGCTAATTCAACTGCAGCTTAAGTCATGGCATCCTGAGGGAATTTTCAGGGAAAGGATATATGCATTTAGGTTTTTAAAGATGGCTGGGTACAACATGGGGAGTAGAGAAATTCTTAGTGGAAAGTTTTGTATATGTATTAGTTCAGTAGTTTAAGATTTGGGTTTTTTAAGAGCAATTTCAAACCCTTTCATTGCTTCCTAATTTGCAAACATGGTAGGGCTTGGTTTGTTTTCTTCTTGCTTTGTTTTACCAGCAGTAAGTAAAATTGAAATAACATTTGTGAAATCAAATGATATTTTGCTGAAACTTTGTGAAAGGGAGTGGGTCTTTTATGCAGTTTGATACTTTTTCCATTATGGATTTTGCAAAATCAGAGCTGTCCAGTTTTCTAAAGATAATTCTATGCATAAAACGTGTTTTCATTGGACTTCTGGCACTTTCCAGTGCACAGACTGAGCCATTCATAGAAATGTTTTGGATCATTGATACATACATTCAATAAGCAAAATTATTTCTTGTAGCTAGTTTGAGATGAAAGCTCTCAGCTGAGTCCCAGCTGAATCTGAATCCTGGCAGTCTGTGCATGCCCACAGCATTACTAATGCAGAGCAGCTGTCTGTGACACAGACAAGTGAGACTTGAACATGCAGTGAAGGTCTGACTGAGGGTGGTTTAACTACTCTGGCAACACAGCAGAAGCATGTGTATTTTATTTAACTTTCCTCTTCCCTTACCGTGCACAACGTGAACCCCTAATTTTCTCCAAAATCGGCCAGTTTGGCTGGATTGGTTTACCTGCTTTACGTGCGTTACTTGGATACATACATAAATCCAGTTACTGTATCCCACATTACCAAATATCATTTAACCTTGGAACTGGGATGTTACATTTTCCTTACATGTTTAAGGAAGCACTGGGKTTTTTTCTACCTTATTTTAATGTAAACGTTTTAACAAACATAAAATAATGTTCTTAGCTCTCACCTAATTTATGCAAGGAAATGAGCCTTGTCTGTCCTTTCAATTGTGGAGGAAGATCTTCAGTGCTGCTGAAGCACATTTAAGATAAAATATCTTTCAACACAAATGCTCCTGATATAGTAATAGGTACTTAAACTGTGACTTACGCATCACAAAGTAACTGTGCAGATAGTTCAGCAACAGTAGATCAATTTGGATAACTTGGCACCAATTTGGAAAAAAAAATTGCTATGGAGATAAACRGATAATGCAGTGTCTTAGTCAAACCCTCGTGCATCCACATTGTTTTAAAGKTGTGTTTGATTTTATATTAATGTTTCAAACAGACAGCTGTAATATGTGGAGTGGATAACGTGGAACCATGATTGGTTTTACACTTGTCATATTTATTCCTGTTTCAGGGTAATTCTTTTTAATTTTCTGAGGGCTCATCACCAGTTATTATTAAAAACCTACCCAAGCCATGTAGAATACTTAAGTCTAGCTGGCTTTCTGAAAAATCCTCATTTGGTCCATTTCGTTTTGTGTTTGCATAATTTCTGGAAAGACAACAATTAGTTTTTTCTTACTCTGAAAAATGACACCATATGAGCTCTGCTCYTTTACATCCTTGTGGCTGCATAGTGCACCTTCTCTAACTGCACATCTAGAGCAAATTTCAATGAAATATTATTTTTCCACCATCAAATTCTGTGGCAGATTTGGGATTAAAGCCCCATTTCTTAAAATGAGAAACATTTGGGGAACAGATTTCAARTATTCTTTAATTATTTTAGGACAAAAGGCATTCTTATCTATTGTATTGCTGTGCAAGAAAAATGCAGAATCAGACATGTCTTCCATGAACTGGGTGTGTCAGCAGTAATATTTAGGAACATTGACTGGCAGAGCAGAAGTTCTGGGTGATGGTGTGCTCAGGAAAGTGAAGCCCACGTAATGGAACATTTCCCCAGCCATCAGGGTTCTGTGGGATGTAGAGTGTGATTCATTGAGACCACAGCAGGGATCCCGCTGATGGTGAAATTTAAAAATTGATGAAAGCCCCAGAGTCAAATGTTACATTAATGGCATTGCTGTCAGTGCTAAGATGAAACAGGCAGGGTGTGGGTCTGCTGAGAGAAATGGCCAGGCTGTGCAATAAAGCATCCTTGATGACAGTCCTGGTAAAGGAGGTGGTTTAGTGGTGCCTGCTGAGCAGAACTAGAAGTTCAGGTGCAGCGGGACTGGAGATGTGCTATTAGAATAGAAATGGGGCTGCCAGAGTCTCTCCTTGCTAAATAGCGAGCTTCCTTGTCCTAGCAGAAATTTGGAAGTCAGAGACAGCTAATCTTACWTTATGTAGTCTAATGCTATCCAACCTCAGTCAGGCAGTGCTGCAGCACCCTCTCTCAGTGAAACCCTGTGAGGATTGAAAACTTCTCCCTCTGAGTGATTTCCTTAAGATCCCATGTTTCCCAGCTCCTTGCCCAGTTCCACGTCCTGCTGCATGGCAGACACGTGCTTTCTTTGGCTCTGCTGCTGAAGCTTGCTTTCACCCTTCCATTAGAAAAATACAGAAGTTGGTGTCACATGTGCTGTGTGMTTCTTGCATTTCAAACCCCATGATGGAGTTTTTCTAACTTTCCCCCAAAGAAGATATTTGAGGTACTTTTTCAAATTATATTTTGTAAATARCTGCATAACCAGACTGACTGGCTCGGGAATATCCTGTCTGTCTTCCAAAGCTTTTTTTTTCTAGTGACAAGAGCTTTAAAKTTTGCAGAAGCTGCTCTGTGAGTGAGGTAGGGAAAAAGTTGAGGCCATCTGATCATGCAAATGTATTGCTTGAAAAAGCATTTACCTCTTTACCTGGGTCCCAGTAGGTGATAGACCAAATCTCAGATTTCATGCAAGTGCTGAAGTGCTAATTTGAACCAAGAGAAATTTGTGTGAAGTGTCTGTGATGTTTGGAGGCCTTGGACTTTGTTGAGTTCAGGCAGGAGCCAGGATTTCCTTTTAAGAGCAGACACTAGAGGGTAGACTTCCCCTTCAAAAACACCCAGATACATGAATTATGAGTTTCCTGATTTTCGTATATAAAACCTCTTAAGGCTGTTTAGTTATCTCAGTTCTGAGACTTCATTCATAAAATGCCCTTTTTTTTTTTCCTTTTACTGGGAAAGCATCCACTCAGATCTTCATTTCTTAAAAMGATTCAGTAGATCTCCCTCTCTCCCTCTTATCCCATGGGGACTTTGCTCTTGTTCRCTGTCACAAGAGCTTCCCACAGGGCTGTCCGTAGCAATCCTTATGTCCTGGCTCTGGCTATAAGGGGCTGTTGTAGCATGCTGGCAAAGGGAAAAGATGCTGCCTTTGTGGTGAGTAGTGCTGCTTTGTCCTTTGGTACTTATGCACTAATGAGTTCCAATTAATCACCTTTGCTGTCCAGTATGTCAGTGGAATCGATTACTTGTGTTAGTTGTATGGAATTTCGTGTGTTTGTTATGCTGGTCTGCACCACTCTGTGTGCATTAATGTTTTCTGCTTATTGAGTTTCTATAGCAACAGGTACATGCTTTTCCAAGGCTTTCACACTTGGAGTAGTGTTCATCCTGAAAGTACCTTATTTGAAATTGAAAAGCAGGTATTTATCTGTCTTGTAGTAAACTTGAATTCTGCCACATGAGATGTGATTTTTATGTGTGTATATGTGTCAGTGTGTATACACATAAAAAAATGCCTCTTGTGGCAGTTTTTTTTWAGAAGAATTGCAGAATTGATAGGAAACATGAACTTAAGAGTAGCTTTTAGAGAAAAATTGGAAGTTTCTCAAATACTTACAGGAACCTTTGGATAGCAATCAGAAATAGGAATGCTTTCTTGCCTTCCMTCGGAACTTGGTTTTATCCCTCCAAAATCATTTGTTTTGATTTGGTTTTAGTAACTAGTGATGGAAGAACTGTTTTGACAAACCTGTGTGGAAGGAATGAAGAAAAAAACTACTGTTTTCCAGGTTTTGTTTTTATCTTCTCTGTCTTACCAGTCTGGTAACWACATGCAACCTCAGTAGCTTTTGTCTTTCCATGTTAGGAGCACAGGGTTTAAAAATCCCTTGTTTGCACACATATGCATAAATCTTGCCGTGACTCCACTAAACTCTGCCTTTTCCATGCCTGTCCCAACTGGTGCGAATGGTATCGAGCCTGTTCAAAGGAAAACAAAATMATTTRTGTTTCTCATTAAACCAAAGTGGAAATAGCTTTCAGGATGTAATACTTGGAGAGTGAGCTCTCAGCAAGGTGTGAAAGGCTCTGGCTCAGGATGAAGGTGAGTTCTAAAGTCATCCCTTCTCTCCACAGCCAGCAGACGYTCCCCCTCCACAGCCAACCTCAAACAGGCAGAGGCTGCCGTGAGCAAACGCCTGTCATCGTCTGCGGCGCTTCTGAACGCCTTGGACCGAAGTAAGTGTGGGGGTGTGGGTGTGGAGCAGGGCACTGCTGAACTGGGGCTGGGCAGGAGGCAGGAGAGGGAATGAAACTCCTCCCTGCTCCCTTGCTGTGTGACTCACTTCATATTTTGATCTCAAATGCGTTTCATGCGATTTGTTAATCCAGCTTGACTGTTCAGGGCTTTGACCCAGTTGATGTGATCTCTGTTAGAGGAGAAGAGCAACGGTAAAAATTGCTGGTTTTTTGTTTTTTATTTATATAATTGTATTGCTAAAGACAAATCTTGGTGAATGATTGATTCACAAATCATTTCCCATCATCATTATGGGTTTGCATGCCTTAATTCACACCCTAAAATTTCAGCAAAATAGAAATAGTACAGAGATAAAGTTTGCCTTGTTTTGTTAGACAGCTTCAGTCATTTGATTGCCAGTGGGAAGGAAAAAAATCAACTTAATTTTGACAAGTAATTGTCCTAATCTGCTTGTTAAGATAAATAAAAATTATTTGTAGGAGCACATATTGGCTTGTTTTAGCATGAGATTTCCGTATGGGGAATCTTGACAGAGTTTCATAGGAACCTGCTTATATTCCAGATGTGGAGAGTTTGCTTTTGTTGTTTTTTTTGTTTGTTTTTCCAAAATGATGAACAAGCTAAAAGCTGTTTAATACAAAAGCAGATTCAACTAGGTCTGTGCTGCAGTGTTCTGCCAATCTGCAACCTCTGATCAAGCAAACTGTGCTAGAAGAATCCCTGACACAGACACAGCTAAAAGTGGTTCTGCTGGTTCATGTTGGAAGGTGATGCGGCAGAAAAGGTTGTGCTCATGCACTCTGTGCCTGGTGGGGGAAATCAGTGATTATATCTATACTGGCAGGGGCTCTGAGTCACTGGAGGCTGCCTGTGATTTTAAATTATATTTATGTATGATGTATGTGTGGGGTTCAGCTCTGGGTATGAGTCAGAAGCAGGGCTGTAAAGTACAAATTAAGCCGCTTACAAAGGAAGTCACTAATTATCAACTAATTGGGATTGCTTTCAAAGTTATTGTCATACCTTGAAATCCTTTGTGAATCCTTAGTTGCTTTGGAGAAAATATTCTCAGGTGGCCTCACATAMAACAAATTTGGACAGGACTCCAAGTGATCCATGTGGTCAGGATGTAGAGTGATCCTGTGCTCTCGATGTGGCACTCAGGGAGAAATATCTGGTTGGTAAAAAGATGGGTAAATTCATAGGACAGAAAATACAATGGCAGAATGAACCAGATTGTTTTTGTCATGCCTGTGTGCCTGGGAGGGTGAAGGAGCAGAATGTGGAAATGAGAAGATGATGCGTGTCCTGGATCAGTGGAGTATTTCTTCAGCTTCTGTGTTAATTCTAGGCTCACTCAACTCAGAGAGAATGTGAGCAATGGCCTTTTAAAATTCTCATTTATTTTAAAAGGCATACAAGGATAGTCTCAGTAGGTCAGACAAGAATCTGTTGTGACTGACGTCCTGCTGCTGTGATCAGACATAGGCAGGAATACAAGAAATAATGCTTTATGTAAAGTGATTCTTCCCTGATCCAGTTTTCCTGCTTCTGAAGAAGTCAGTGTTTTAAAGTGACTTAATCATTCTTCTCTATCTTTGGGAAATRGGGCAGGTGTTGGAGGGGACCTCTGGGCTTTTCAACGTGATTAATCCATGCACTTTCACTTCCAGGTACCACAAAGAGAAGTGCCTCATTAAACAGACTGAATAACAAAGTTCCTCCACATTCCCAGCAGTCAGCACCCAAAGGTTCACAGGTGGAACAGAAAGGTGCTAGAAACCAGTTTGTTTTGAGAATTGGAAGGCATTTAATGGGATATTTCAAGCTGACTTTAAACCATGTCCCAGTTCCATTAAAAATGTTCTCACTCAGGCATTCATGTAGTCTGTGCACTGTGGCATAAATATCATTATGCACATTGCAGTGCCAGATATTGGGTAACTGTCCCTAAACCAGCCTTATTCCTCTGAAAAGTGAAAGGGTGGGGGGAGGGTAGATAAATGGTAGCCAAACCATTTAACTCATGGGAAAATAGTGCTTCATAATGATATATTGGAGGTTGTAGCTCATTAGTAAAAGCAAAGCATGGGATGGCAATTTAGAAAATCATATATATATATATATAACATCTTGTGAAAAATAATCTTCCTTACGCTTGGTCTTTAGGAGGAACAGAAAAGAAGAGGAKCACATCTTTGAGTAGAATGAGTAGTAAACCCCAATCCTCTCCAGAGCTAGAAAAAGTGAAAAAGGAAGAAAAACCAGGTGGTTGTTTCATAAAACTGATTTTTTTTTTTTTAAAGCCACTCATAGTCAATTTTGGATAGCCTTACTTTCACTAGTTTCCTAGGGTCTTAAATTCCTAGGACTTATTAATGGCTTTTTAGTTAACCAGTGTTAAAGTGGTAAAGGTTAAATTTTTCCCTTTGGACAAAAAAGAAGTCCTCTAAGAAGGCTTTTGTCATCATTAAATGGCACTGCAAGCAGATAGCAACATGTCTCTCCGCCTAAGAGAGCAATGTATTTGAAAACTGGTTGGTTTAAATGTAAGAAATGGTAAAAATGTCACTGATCTGCTTCCTTCTTAAATCTTCCCTTTGCATTTTAAGTTGTCTTTCATTATTCAGTTTAAAAGCAACTTCTCTGTTCCTGCTGCTGGCCTAAACCTTGTGCATGCAGAAGGAAGAAACCTGTTCTGGCTTCAATCTCTTTTGGTCTGTGTATTCCCCACTAGGTTACAAATAACCTCTTTCCTAGGAACTCCTCCTAAACCTCAAGAATAGCACCTTCTCTAACGTGGTTTTCCCTCTGAGTTAACAATTCTGAAACTTTTCCTTTTTTGCAGCTGTTGTCAACAGTTGAAATTACATTCTGGTTCAAAATCTTTCCTGTATGGGAGAGTGATGGGTGCTGTCCATGTGAATCTGTGTGTGCAGATGATGCCTGACAATAACTGCTTGCTTTGACTTGCAAGTGTGCTGTTTATTATGCCAAAACAGCCTTTCCTGCAATCTAGAGAATGTAGCTCTGAAGAGCTCAGTCAAAAACGTCTCATACTTTGACTGAATTCAGCATTCACCTCTGTTGTACATATGCCAGTCTCTGCACATTAAAATGACTGGTATTGAGCAAGCCAAGAACAAGAAGTGCAACATAAAGAGATTGCAGTGTTTAACCTTTCTGTGCTTTCAGTTTGGATTTCCCTCTCCATGACTTCAGTATTGTTCTTCCAAAACCGTTACGATTTGCCACAATGCTCAGACTTCCTTTGCTTTGTACTGCTTGTCTTTTTCATGATATGATTTCATGTTGGATCCTTTTTGATTTGTTCCTGTCATTCAGYTCGTCGCTCCCAGCTCAGTCCCCTGGACAGTAGCGTAATCAGCCGCCTCCTCGCCCCCACACAGGCCTCCCTAGCTAGGAGTAAAAGTGCTGCTACCTTGTCGGCTGATGGACAGGACCCCTCAGGTAACAGGAGGGCAGCAAGGCCTCACAGTTTTATGCAGTTGCTCTTCGAGCAAGAATTTAGACGATAGCTGCTAACTGTGCAACTGTGTTGTGAATCAGACAGTTAATTCATGGTTGTGTGTAACATTACTCACCCAGTATTTTCTGTGGTCGTTAATACCCAGTTCATATGCTGTGTTGCATGTTTACTTTACAAAACCATAGCATAATACTGGCTTTTAAACTCCAGTGCTGGTTTACTTGCTCTGCAGAGAACCAGATGCTGCAGAGAACACCAGAATGGTGTTCATTCTGGGGGCTTTGTGTGTGGTTTTTTTAACTGACAGAGATCTGCATTTGTACCCTCAAATGAATCTGAGACATTCTGGTCAGAGCAGTACTAGGAAATGAAGGRAAAAAAAAACCAAATAAACCTAAAATTTCAAAGTGCAAAACCTAAATTTCTTTAGGGGGAGAAGCTCTTTCAGGAACACAACAATGGGGTTGTCTTAAGGTAAGAACAAGGAACCCTAAGCTGGCTTCTTTCAGCTAATTGTAGAAGTTGAGGCATAATACCAGAAGAGAGAAACCCTGGCTGACTCTAGCAATTCTATATTGGTCCAGACTGAGCTGATAAGTCCACACTGGGGCTCAGTTTAATACTAGAGCAGGAATCTGCACCATGGACATGCATCCCATGTGTCCTGGAATTGTTACTGGTTAATTAATAATGCCCCAGTAAACACATTTCTGGAACCAGTGTGCAGTCATTTCTCCTCTTCCCTTACAACTTGTGTTCCCAGTTTTGCTTGTTTCCTCTTAAGTATGTTACYCCATCTTTATTTTTTATCTTACAACACTTCACTTGGTCCTTGTCCGTAATGATGACATTTCCACACTGTTCCCCTTGTGTAATAAGCAGTTTTTATTTTTTGATTTGTAGTCAGTAGTCATATTTTTACACACCTGTGTATGTGTTGCTTTTATTTTTCCATGAATACTTCAGTTCATGTCATGTGGGAAATACCATCTTTTTTGCTATTACTTGTTAGCATGTGATACTCACTACTGCTGAATTACAGATACATTTTTATAAGTTTACTTAGAGGTACTTTTTTCATTTCAGTAAAAAAGTACCTGTGCTTTAGCACAACCTGTGCACAAAGAGAATGCAGGTCTCCTTGCACAAATGCCGCAAATACAAAAATAAAATGTATTTTCCATAAAGTTACAAAATTAAGTGCTGGCATCTGTCACAATTTATTTGGATTATAGAAAAATCCAGTATCTAGTTTCAGAATATTTTTGCATCTGTGTATGTTAATCTGTGATCATGTTAKTGAAAAAGGTAATAAGATAAAATTTCTTTCAATATCTTATATATGAAGACATTGACATTTCAGATAGGAAAGGTATCTTAGTTTAATAGTTGACSTTTTTCTCTTGATAGATTTCTTTTACACCACCTTTGAAAAGAAGGGAGGTTTCCTCCTTGAGTGTAGAGGAAACATGCTTAAAATCTGAACTTGTCATGGAGAAATTGTCAGGAAAGATGATGCTAAACCATTAAAACTGAAGCATCTGCAGTCAGATGCAACTTCACTAAAAGTACCGCTGGTGTACTGCAACTTTAGTCCATTTTTGGAAAAGCATTTTATTTTTATCTACTCCAGACTGCTGCTTTCAGAATGGTTTTATTCTTGGTGCTGTTGCTTCCCAAGTACTAATTGTGTGGTGGTGGTGGTGTCTGTGTCCGTGACGGTTGCACTGTGCACTGCCTGCGGTGTTTCCCTGTGCGGTTTCTAACACACACAATCTTTCTCTTTTTCTCCCTCTTCCTTCTCTCCTATTCTTATGCTGTGCACTTGGTTCTCGTTTTGTCTTGTCAAATTCCTAACTTTTATAGAATCTCACCTCTGTCCTCGTTCAGCTTCAGCCAGTTCCATCAATTCCCCAGTCCCAGCTCCTAAAGTGCCCGTGCGCAGCCGTAGCATCGACAGATTGAAGTCCTCTGTATCTTCATCTGATGCAAGTTCACCTGATTCAACCCAGGTTTGTTGAAAACACACAGGAATTAAGTTTCTATTAATCCAAGGGCTTGGAACAGCTCAGGGCGGGATCCTGTTTCACCTGTTTGCTGTTGCTTTCAATAAGCATTATTGAAATATTCAATATCATTTGTGTAAAAAGGATATGGTATTAAAATCAAATTGGAATTTTATGGTCCTTGATCTCTCTTGTATCTTAAAGGCACATTGTTTGCTGCTTATGGTTCGCAAAGTTTAATTTATGTAAAAATTAAACACAGACCAGGTCTGTGTTTTGGAACATAAAGGAAATTTAAATACATCTCGTTGAGAACTTGTATGTTTGTTGGAATAGCAGCTCCTCTGTTTGGAGTGTATTCTAGAGAGTCAACAGTATTTTGTTTTTATGTATCTTCTAGAAATCAGAGACAGAAAAACCATCCCCAGGTTCTGGTTTGAGGCGTCCTCCCTCACCATCCGTGTCTGCCCGTAGAAGATCTCCCTCTCCTGCTAATTTGGTGAAGCGTCCTCCGTCCCCTTCAGCAGTCAGGTACATGTCCAGGTTAAACACCTTTTATTCAGCACAAAATGAAGGATGCTTCCTGTCTCAAGACAGCTGTGCTGTTAGAGTTTGGATGACCTATTTTGTGCCTTGTTTGTACAGAATAGACTTCAATTTGGGTCCAGTTTCCCTTTCCCACAAGAGGGGGACCTTTGTTGTGCAGACAAAATATACCCTGATTTTCTGTGCAGTCTGTGCACTAAAACCAACAGGAGGCCTGCAGGCTTTTGAATAAACAGATCCACCTGTTCTAGTCTAAGGAGTTTCTTGGATTGGAATCACGAGGTTCATCTTTGATGTGCAGTAAATGGAGGTCTSGGCCAGCAGTCCTGTTTTGATGTTAGCCCACAAGTGGCAAGTCCAGGTGCCCAGGGTGTTTTGGAATCCTGGTTTTGAGTTTTATGAGGAAGGCACGAGTAGTTTGTGGGTGGATTTATTTTTAAATATGAGGTATGTAATATAAACTAAACAAAGGAGACTGCTCTCCTCAGATGCATGGTTGAGGTTTTCATTGTTAGCCCTGAAAAATACTCCTTATTTCAACAGACAGAAGACTCGCCCACCTTCACCTGGCGTGTCAAAACAAAGACCTCCATCTCCTACTCCAGCCTCTAAATCAGCACCCATTCAACGCCCACCTCTCACACCAGGTGTTATAAACATTACCAAAAAGAAAATTGAAGCAGAGAGCAAACCAAAGGATAAGAGCACAGAAGGAACAGGACAAGAGCAAGGTGCTTCCCCAGCTTTGGACAGGGATGCAGGAGCAGCTAGCACAAAGACCAAAGAAGGTGGGTGTTCCTCAGTGGCTGACTCACTCCTACTTGGGCCTCTCCAGCGTGTGCTAGGACTGCTGAAACAACTGTTTGTGAGGCAGAGCACTGGAGGGTAGGGTGCTTTAAGGCAGGAGCTGTTCACTGCTGATTATATAATAATTTTACATGGTATGACTTTGAGATGTGGATTTTAATGCAGTAGTTGGTTTATTTGACTTGGAAATTTAAGTCACGAGCTTTCAATATTACTACTTGTACTGTAATTTTAAGAAAAGCAGAAATCCTCTTTGCCATTTGGGCTTCATCTGCTCTAGCTGAGGGATCTGCTAGCTTAGGTTTATAAAGTCAGTAGTTAAACTACTCAGAGGTCTTTCAGTTGAGTTGGTAGTTCTTAAAATGCTACTGTAGAGACCTGGTGGGGGGAAGAAATCAGCTCTTGTTCATCACAGGCTGACARTCAGTTTTCACAGCACTCGAAGGCTGCCTTGGCCTCAGTTCCAGTGAGTGTATAATCACTGCTGCCTTGGGAAAAGCGATCAGTTCACAGGTCACACTGGGAAGTTATCCTGGTAGATTAAGGAGAGCCATATACCAGATGAGCAATTAGTGCTAGCCCTCTTCATTGTGCCACCTGAGCCCAGCCTCTGTCCCTCTCACTGGGAAAAACACCAGCTGCCATCTCCAGAACAGAATCTAGGAGAGCCTTCTGATGAGGTCTGGCAGGCAGTTCTCTGTGGAGAAGGACTTAGGGGACCCTTGACAGGAAAAGGAGGGATCTCTAGAATTTAAGTTACAGCCAGTGGTCAGTCCTGGGGGTGAATCCGTCAGACACCAGGTAAGTGGGAACATGTGCTTGCTGCACGTTACTGCATGTGGGGTTCCTGTGTGCGTTCCTCGGCTGCTGCTGGTCTCTGCCACTGCTGAGGCTCTTCCTGACACTGTTGGATGTGGTGTCAGTCAACTGAAGAGCTCACGGTGCAGCTCTCTGAGCACGTGTTCCTGTGGAAGGAAGCCTGGCTGTCAGAGGTGGATGTTTGGATGAAGTTGCACATTCCTTTTCTGTCACATCCTTTGTCTTTGCGGTCAGAATGTCCATCCCTTGATGTGCTTGCAGTACTGTGATAAATRTCTTGTGTGCCTCAGAGCATCATCACTTCTGATCAATGTCATCAGGTGGTTGAAGCCTCCATAACAATGTGTCCTAGTCCTATATGTTCCAGTTGTTCTGGAACAGGAACACCTGTCCTTGTTCCTTGGATGCCTGACCTGTCTCCTTCAACACTGACTTCTGAAACTGTATTAACCCCGTTTATCTGTTTCCCTTTTAGTTTATTTCAAATCTCCAAGATAGTCATCTTTGTAGTGATTCCTGCACRGGCTGGGCAAAGCTCTTTTTCTTTCACACATAGAACATAAGGACATAGTGGGCATGTTCTTCAACATAGAGATGATTTCATTTATCTCTTTGAAATGTTTTGGTACACTGCAATATTGCTAAGTAAGGCAAAATCTTTCTTCTTAAAAAGTTGCTTTCAATTTCCAAGGCAATTTTCATTTTACATGTCTGTGTCAGCACTTCACCCCGTGGGCTGGTGCAATTCCATATCCCAGACAGCTTCTGAAGTCAGAGCACATCATTGAATGGCATGTGGCAAATCAGTCTCTAGGTCTTGTAGGTTTAGCCTAATTTCAGCTTTGTGCACTTGTATCTTCATCCCATCTCTTCTCCTTCAAACTGAACTTGTTTGCCTGTTGCTGACAGCAATCAAGTTTCTGTCTTGTTTTTTGTGTCTTCCTACTGCAATATACTGTTCCGCAGTAAAACACTTTTTATTTTTCAGTGACTTGGAGCAGTTGTCATTTCTGGCAGCAGCCTCTCTCGCAGCTTCTCTGAGAATTAAAAGGCTTGTTCAACTTAAAGCATAAGAAGTGCTCCTTCATGAGCTCTCACCTTATGCGTGATGATAGGTAATAAACTATCATGGAGCCTCACTCTTTGTACCTGGGTATTGAAGGCTTTGGAATACGATTCCTAGATTAATTGTGAATAAATGACTTACCTTGAAATGTGTTGGAATCTTCCCTCCATCCAACTAGTACTACATTTTGCAAGTGCTCAGAGACGTTTCTCTTGCCTATTTCCCTCTTTCCCCTTCCGTTACAAAGAGATCCTTTGATAAAAAGACACTTCTTACCAGGAATGACTGGAAGTACAAGTAAAAGGAAACCGAGTGTAAAAGACTGGCAGAATCTTCTTAAGGCATGTTAGCAATCATGTTGGGAAGTCTCATGTCCTGTCCTATAGAAACACACTGTAGAGGGATACTTGGAGATAAAAACAGTATTGAAGTACCCATATGGAAAGCACCAGTAAAGCTGCAGAAGTGAAAATGGAGTGGGAAGGTTCCCAACCCTTTCTTTGGGGTTTTTTTTCCCCCCTGTTCTTTCCATTTCTGCAGTGTTCTGAATTGTTGTGACTAATTTTCTTCTATCAATACCAGGTACCATATTTAAGCTGTCATTATCATGTTGTAACCCTAGAACTTAAAAGTCTAAAACCTTTAAGCTTCTTGCTGAGCATTCGGTTGTCTTATTTAGGTTCAGTTTCGAGGAGGGGAAATAGGTTAAACCTGACATTTAATGTCAATCAGATTTGATACAACTGAGAGATTTCAGGACTGCTGCATTGATTGTGTTTTGCACAACAAAAAATGCCCTCTGCTGTAAAAAATGAGCAGTCTGAACAGGTAGCAGAGGAAAAGAGAGACATCTTGATTTCTTTGTGGTTGTATACTGGCAACACTAAATGAAACCTAGTAAGTTACAGCATATAGGAAGAAAAGCACCTGTATGTCTTGAATAGGCAGATCTGCTAATGGTTTTTATAATTGCAAAGTGGTCTTTCTTGCTCAGGAGGAGGAGTATCCCTTTTGACTGAGTTCAAATTTGGAACAGTCATGGCTGATTTTTATTAGTACCAACACGACTGCAATTTTTTCCCAAATCAGAAGTAATGTGTTGTCCGGGGAGGTGGTGTTTTCTCGGTTTTGGATAAATCTAAGTGTTAGAAAGCTCTCTGTGCCTGCACTCCATTAGTGCTGAAATGCTTTTCCTAGGACTGCAAGAACAATTTTTATGCATGAAACACAGCCATGATTCAGCTGCTGAGGTTTGCTCTGTGTAATTGCACCCTGCAGCTGCAGGTGGTGATTACGTGTCCATGGGGCTTAAGCAGCTTTTCAGGTATTAAAGTTCCTAATGATGACATTGTGTTTTGAATGATTTGTCTTCAGGTCAGAAGCAAAATAACTGGTCAAACCTTGATGTCATAATTTATTAAAATTACCTTGACTCGAAGGCTTTATAAATGTTAAGCAAACATATATGTGCTGATTTGTGAAAGAAGGAAGGCAGGTCCTCACCAACATGATGCTGCTGCTCTGCTGACATCAAGAGCTAATTCTCTGAATATTCAGATGATGAGTTCTTAAATCATATTCAAACAAATATTTCTAGAGAATGGGAATAACTGATAGAAATCAGAGTTCTTTCAGTATATATGTTGGGAGCAGCTGGATGGCAAGATGGTTCTGATTTGGTTTTATTCCTAATGTTAATTTGTAATAGTATTTCTGATGTTCAGACACCATAGCACCAGGCAGGACATGAAGAAACGTAAACTGCAGGACCGTACAAATATCTTCTAGTCTGGTAGTTGAAGCTGTTTTGATCTCCATGTAAATTGGAATCRATTTGTTGCTAATGTATAGAAATGTGGTATTACTGAAGTCATTAGCATGTGCCTTCAGGGCCAGAGAAAATGGTGATTATCTGCACACAAAGATACTCTATAAATATAGAAGCATGAATGCTAATGTTACGAAATAAGAAAAATAAAAAAATTAGTATTTCCTCTTTAGGGTTGCGTGTGTTCAGTTTTATTAGAAGGAAGTGAAGGGTATTTCCTAAAGCAGTATTTTTTTGCAGTTTTCTTTTCAGTGTTCACTGTTGCAGAATAAGAGTATCTTGTTTTTAATTGCTATGATAATTGGAGAGTATCTTTAAGTGTATCATCTGGAATACAGGTGGATCAGTGTTGAAATGAGCTATTATTAATTCAGTGTCAGTGAGATACTGGGGCTCTGAATCTTCAGGGCTCCCCTTTGGCTCTTGCAGGCCTTTAGATAAGGTTGCACTTGCTGAGTAATGAGCACTGATTGAAAATATAGTGAATTAGCTGGCCATAACATCTCATCTCACAGTGATAACATCTTTCTTAAGTTACTGGAGCTTTTTAACAGCAGATTCTTTTAACCTTTGCAGAATCAGGTAGCAAAGCAGTAGCAGGGACCACCACAGCTGAAGAAGCTTCTAAAATCTTGGCAGAGAAGCGACGTCTGGCACGAGAGCAAAGAGAGCGCGAAGACCAAGAGAGAATTCAGAGACAGGAAGAAGAAAGGTAACAATTTAGGGGAAGGAAGGGATGCTTTCAGTGGTGGGGTGTGGTTGAAATGGATACTCCAGCTGTATATGTTTTCTAAGTTTTAACTTAAGTTCCTGCAGATCTTAATGCAGTTCCTGAAGCAGAGAGGCACTGGCACCATTTGGGATGCGACAGGTTGCTGTGTGTAACATTAGTTTATATATCAGTATAAATGTAATGTATAATCCCTGTGAAATCACTGCTTCTTTTTCCTTCCAGTCACCAGTGGTGCTTTTGTTTCAAAACTAGAATGTGCTTTTTACACCTCTTGTGTTTGGTTTGTTTGTATTTGGTTTGAAAGAGTCAACCTCTCTGTATTAAACTTTSCTTTGATCACCTCAGGCAGTGGTTTGATGGTGCATTAAGTCTTACGTTAGTGATAAGAAGTCTGGATCAGTAATGTTGCAGGCAAGTGATTCAGAGTGTTAAATCAGTGGACATTTGGTTCCCTGCGTAGAAGTTGATAGAAATAAATGGCAAAGTTAGCGCTGACTAACTTTATTCCCGATCAGGGGTSACCTGTCTGTGTTTCTGTGAACATGATGAAACGTCAGATTTTGTCTGATTGCCACTTGCAGATATAAAGCTGTGAGAAACTTGTATATCATCTCCTCTAGGTGTTTTATCAGAAATACGTCATCAGATCTGTTCTGTATGTCTGCAAGAGCTGGCAGTGTACACCTCTAGCATATCTCTGAATTCAGGCTGTAGAAGAAACAGTCATTTAGGAAATCCCACTAAATTTATGTTTGACAGTGATTAAAAGCTTCATTTATGTCATCGTTGCCGATGGTATTTATCAAATGGTCGTTGCTTAATCCAGTTCTCAATCAAACATTCCATTATTGGAACAACCTGCCTTGACTTAATCAGCAAAGAGCATTTACTCACAGATAATTTCTTCCAAGTTATTGTGATTTTCCCTTTGACAAGTCTGGATGGTGGCATCTACAAATCCACACCAGAAAGTGTCCTTATGCAGTTATTTTGTGATCGGATTGTTTAGAACTTTCTTGCTTTCCTACTCTGTCTCATGTGCATGCACACTTCTAAAGAATTAAATACCCAGTAATCTGTACCTTGGAAACTCTAGAATCAGAGAAGAGGAAATGGCCAAGAGAGCAACTGAGGAAAAAGCACGCCAGGAGGAGGAGCTCCGGAAGCAGGAGGAGGAAAGGAGACTGACTTATGAAGAACAGCAAAGACAGGCTGAAGAGGAGAGGATCCGCCGGGAACAGGAAGAGCAGGAAAAACTCGCAGAGCTTCAGCAGCAGGTCTGTGGCTCCAACTGTGTTCCTGGAACAAGCTGCTGTGGTTTCGAGAGCGTTGTCTTTGACTTTTCTTTCACAGAATGGTTTTGACAAATCTCTGTCAGGAATGATGTGAAGCAGAGTTCATCCTGTCTGAGATGAATTTGAGAATGTCTGTAGGTCCTTTCCTTGTCCTGCTCTCCGTGATATTTTTTTCCCCCCAGCATTTGATAAACTCAAGTGTGAGCAGAAGCAGCTATTTTGGAATTTTTATTAGACATCAGGGATGCTCTTTTGCATATGTAAAATATCTGTACTGAGCTCACTTTACCAGCTCRTTGCTCTGAGTTACAAGGAGATGGTCTGTCTGGAAAGTATTCTGGCTTACTCTGATTCCTTTAAAAAAAAGACTGGTAGTGTTTCCAAGTCTGTTTTTCCTGTTGCTGAATAGTCTTCCACAGCAAGTATCCATGTACCTTTCCAAAGGCATCCTTTGAACTGAAGGGAGCTGTTCTGGAGAAAGTGGCTTTTCCTTAAATGAGATTAATTCTGAAAACTAAAGCAGTTTTACAATGAAATTATTTGTGTTCAAAGAGCTGTATCTCATGGATAGCATTGCCATGTATCTGGACATTTCTTTAAAAGTTTGTTTAAGTTTATAACAGATGCTCAGAGGGTGAACTGTGTTCCTATCTTCTTTCCAGTCATACTGGAAAAGATTTTCCAGCGTAGAAGGAATAGAAGATGTTCAGCACTAAGTGTCTTGGTAGGAATACCTGACTGCCAAGATTCTAAAGTTAACCTTCACACATTTATAGTTTAATTGCAGTCTTGTTCCTTTATAAATTATGCTTCTTAGACAAATGTTCATCCTGAAGCATAGTTTGAACAACAACATTCAGTAGCTCAGCAACACTCAGACCGTTTGCATTATCTCAGTATAGTTGAGTTTCAGTTTCTGAATGTCATAGTAATATATATTTCACATCAGTAGCTGGGTAAGTGACATTTAGCTGTAATGTGTGGTCATATTAAATAGTGATTGTCTGATGTTCCTGTCTGTGTTGAACGAGAATCTCCATAAGAGTTCTGCTCCTGACTGTTCGGAATGAGTTATGCACTGGGTGCTCTCTTTTTTGTTATATTTTCAGAGAGAAGAAGCTGAAGCAAAAGCTCAAGAAGAGGCTGAAAGACAGCGACAGGAAAGAGAGAGAATTATGCAGCAAAATATGCAGGAAAGGCTTGAAAGAAAAAAGGTAACCTGTTTTGAATTCTCAGCCCAAAATGAACAGGCAAATAGTCTTAATGCATTTAAATAGAAGTAGTGTGGTTTTTTTAAAGAAAGACAGCTCTGGCTTGGGAGCTTTAAAAACAGTGATTAAAGTAGTAAACTAACGAAATATGAAAATATGTTATGATTGATGAACATTTAAACCAGAATGCTGAAACAGAAAGCTCTGTATGTCATTGCAAACATTTTCCCTGTTTTAACAGAGAATCGAAGAAATAATGAAAAGAACACGAAAATCTGATCAAAACGAATCCAAGGTACTTTTTTGTTTGCATCTGTATAATGACAGAATAGGACTTTCCTGGAGAAGGCTTTTTGCCTTGTATCCTGTCTTCTTCTGTTGTCTGTACACAAACTGGCTTCCACGTGCAGTGCAAAGTTCTGGTGCACCAGAATAATTTCCAGTAGCTTCCCATTGCACGCATCCTTCTGTTTTGCTTGTTCTGGCAAAAAGTCTTTGTTACTTTTTTGTTCAAGGTCTRTAGACACAATGTTATCTTGTGTTATCACTTTCAGGTTGGTTTAAAAAAAACACTGGTTAGGAATGGATTATTTTTAACTGTATGCATTCTGCCAGGACTCTTTTTCTCCAGATTCCTGGCATCATCTGTTTGCTTAAAGCAAGTCTTGGATGCCCTTTGGATTGCTACAGTAAACTGGATGAATTTTGTTAATGCAGTGACCTAAGTTTTGTGGTAAATCATGCATATTGAGGAAGATTTCTTCTCTGAACATCCAAAGATCCAAGTCTTCATATAGCTGAAAATCAATAAAAATTTAGCACAAACCTTGGAGAAATGAGGGGGAAAGGAACTCGGGAATAATAGGCAGGAGGTAGAAGTGGGTCCCACAGGCTCTGACTCAGCAGAGCACATATTGTCTGTGAGCTTTGAACTCGTGTGGCGTCACTGCTGGGCACRGAATTGTCTTGTGTGGGAGTTGTGATTGTATTTGTGAAGTTCTGGAGGGTAGGGAGTTATTCCAAGTAACACTCTGGCAATTCAGTTGCAGATTGAAGGGAAGTCTGCCTCCGAGGTGATGGAGGGAGAGGATATTGAAGAGGAGGAAGAGTTGGGTCTGGAGAAGACTGATCAACCAGGTAAGGAAGTTAGATGAGTCAGGCCTGGGTGGCAGTGAGTGTCCCAGTGATGTTGAAGCTCTGTTGAAAAGGTCACTCCTAACAGCACTGTGATGGTCGGAGACACCAGTCCCAGAAATGCCAGGGGACTCCCTTCTTGAACAGAGAATCAGTCAAAATGATTTGAGAGTGAAATGCGGGCAGTGTGCTTTCATTTTACAAGTGGAGTTTTAAAGATGAAAAACAAGTTTCGTGTTGCTATAGGCAGCTTGTCTATAGACAAATGAATCTGTTGACGACGCCAAGTGCCTCGGGTTTTGGCCAGGAAGGTCATTTTGACACTTGTATGTTATTATATTACAATTTTATTATTTATATTTAGAATAGCAATTCTGTTACTGAGGCTCTCTTTTTTCCTTAAATTTTATTTCTTCTCCCTCCCCAACTTTCAGGAAAGCTAAATGGTGTTGACTTGCTTCAGGAAGTCAAGGGGGAGGCAGAGGATTGTTTAGAGACTGCACAAAGCATGAACTCTGCAGAATCTGAGGAACAGGATGAGTCAGAGCTGAAGGCCAGTGAAGTGTTCATGAATGGAAGCGACTTGAAAAGTGATGAGGGGTCTCTGTCTGTTACTGAACTAAAGGATTCCAGGTGAGTCTGCTGAACTGTCAGAGCACTTACCCCTCACACAAGAAATCTGTCTATGTTTAAATTAAATTCAGTGCTGTCTGTAGCACCCTGCTGGCTTTGTGGTGTCTGTGTGCCTTTCTCCAGGCATGTGGTGTGTGCTGTCAGCTCACTGCTCACACAGAGCAGTTAGCTCAGGGTAATTGTTTGTTTAGATGGCACCATGTTAACAGTGCTGCCTTTGCTGAGAAGTGAGACGCACAGCCAGCAACGTGGCAGTGTTACTTATAAAAACTGACATTGGCTTGAAATCTTTTCCCTTGAAATGCCTTGCAGTTCTTCTCATTAACAAAACATTAAACAAGAGGGTGGAGGAGAACACTGAAAGGGAAAAATAACCCACAGAAAGCTCTAGAACACTTTCAGTTGTGCTGAAACACCAGATACAACGCAGAAGCCTCCCTTAGTGAGGAATTTGGGTTTTTTAATATTTCAAATTTTATCTTTTTGAACGTAGAACATTTCCATCTACTACTGGAAAATCTGTCCTCTGATGCTTGTTCCATTTGCTCATCTAAATGCTAATGATTTAGAAATTACATTGTGAACACTTTTTTTAAAGTGATGATAAATTAATGTCATTCCTCCAGTGATGGAATATAAAGACATTTTCATGATTCTCCTAAGAATGAATGAAAATTGATCAGTAATTTGGGTTTAGATTTTGAATCTGTTTTAAATATTGCTGGTCTTCTGAGGCTTAGTTTTGTGTTTAAAAAGTCTCAGCTGGAGGAAAAAAGGAAAAATGCACACTACTAAAATCAGGATTTAATGCTGCAAGGCTTTAAACTTGTTGCTTTCTTATATCAAATTTTGAGCGCCAGACCTCACCTGAGAGCTGTTAGTATAGTAAAAAGTGGGTATATATTGGTGAGTTGTTCTTCCTGTTGGTTCTTGGAGGGGAGATCCTGCGAGGCAGCTGGAGGAGCTTGTCTGGGAATACCCTTAGGGGGTATTCAGTGCTTTGCAGAGTGTGCAGACTGTTAATTGTCTGGCCTGGAATCAATGTAGAAGTTAAACGTGGAAATTGCAATACAAGTATCCAATCATTTTTTTTTCCCTAGCCATCCTGCAAAAGAAATGGTTATCGATGACTCTGTGAAGTTTGGTGTCAACGAAGCTGATCATACCATTGGACTTATCCAGAATCTTAATGGAAAATCTGGTTCATGGACTTTTGAGGAGTTCATTGACGTTGGAGTCCATTCCAAGTCAACCAAACTGAGCTCAGACAGCATCTCTGCTGGTAACTGTAATCAAAACTTGAATGATGCTGCTACAATACCTTCTAGTCCCAAATTGGCTTTTGAGGAAGATGGTGCAGTGAATTCATTGACCAAACCTATAGATGCTTCATCAGGTAATCCAAGCTGACTTCCCTGTCTTGTCTCTTCCTCTGGCTAGGCAATTAACTTCCCTGCATTTTGCTCTCCTTGCCTTAACTACAGCTTGTTATTTTCAAGGCACTTTTTCCAATGTGTAGACTGGAGGGAAAGCTCTTTCTTTAGTGCTTCTAACTTGAATTCTGTCAAAAGGAGTCACCAACTGATGCCTTTTTAGGGACTTGCTAAGGCCCAACATTAAGGCTCTTCCAAAGACACAGCTGAGCCCCTGTGAACTTCAACCAGCACTGAAGCTCATCTGTTGTACTTTAAGATTCTTCTGAGATATGTTAAATGGCACATGTTACTTTTGAAGATAGTAACARTTTAAAAGGCATCTGATGTAACTCTACACACCAGAGCTTTTCACTCCTAGGCATGTTCTGTAACATTTTGATGCTGACCTGTGTAGTCTTGCAAGGTCTTTTCAGACTCTTGGCAGARTATTAGCTGTCCTGTCTACTTACTGTAGAATAGCCTTTTACTTCACTGAGGCATTTAACACCAACCTGAGATTCCACAGATGGTTGTGTTACATTTGAGGAGGAGTAATGAAGCTGTACACACACAAACTGGATTTTTTGAGGGAGGCAGGGCTGCATCTGAAGCCGCATGTACTTGAGCAGCCAAACCCTGATGCAGTACAACACWGTGTGTCAGAGAGGCTTCAGGAAGCCAGTTTATGTAAAACTGGACTTCTCTGGTGTTGGAGCCAAACCCCAAATGGCCACATTCACAGCAGGAGATCTCTTTCCATGGGATAAATGACTCTGTGATCAGCTGAAGTGAATGGTAGTGGAAAAAACAAGCCTTGCTATCTGCATTTCCTTCCAGTGATGTGTAGCACTTTGTTTGATTAAAGTGTAGCACTTTTCTAGACTGAATTGTTTCCTGAGTCTCCTCTGTCACTCTGCGTCTTGTGACTTTTAGTCCCATGGGCACACCCCGATGGAGGCTTCCCTTGAGGCCACGACTAACTGGGCCATGGGAATAGACAGATTTATTGTGATTCTGCTGATCATATTTTCTTGTGATCAAAATCATTAACTTTTTAGTGAAGAGAGCATTGCCTTTTAATTTTGAACTTGAAAATGTTTAGACATAATACAATTTAAGAATTCTGTGCATAACTTTGAAAACTAATATTCCTAAAGAAAGAAAACCTATTGTGCTGGTTTTGGACTGGAAGTGACCGAGTGGTTCTGTGCTCATTCCTGGATGTAGACTGACAGTGATGGTGGATGCATGTGGCATACACACAGTTATGATGGTTAAATGTTTTCTTCTCTTTGCTCTTTGGACAGAACTGTGAACACTAGAGACCTGGAAATAATCTGATTGCACTTCAGTAATCCAGTGTTTTCTCAAGTACCGAAGGCCTTGTTTTGAAAAGCTGCTTGTTTACCTTTATCCATCTTCAAGTTTGCAAAAAACACCAGGGGAGGGATGACAAACTTCTAATTTGCACCTTGGAACATTTCAGGGAAAACTGTTGTGCTAATATTCTTTTTCCATTCGTTTAACTAATTGTTAGATAAGGTTTCCTAGTTCAGATATCCGTTGTTTCTCTTTTACAGACTTTACAGTAACCTGTTTGAGTCTTTTGTTTTTTTATTTTTGTATCAGTATCATGTAGGGCAATGTGCCACTGGAGGCTCCCCACTTAGCTGCAGACTTGGCATATTTCTAAAATGACCTTGCTGAAATAAAAGACTCATTCAGTGTGTGTTAAGGCTGAACTCCCTTTTTAATGTCTAGAAAAATGTTGTTGCTTGTTGGTTCGTGTGCTATTTAAAAATGCAAAATTGAATAKCTTCCATTTTGAATGGAGAAGAAAAATTCCTTATTATCTGATGTGAAAATGTTGGCAGTTTCAAAATGCAGTGTTGTACCATCACTATGTTTTAATCTATTGGCAAACATCAAAACATTTTACAGCATGTGCACTAATATATTACAAAAAATATTGAGCCCCTAGATTTGTCTGTCAGTGAAGTTTAAGGTGTCATGCTTTTAAAAATGTTTTCCTTTTGAATTACTTATTTATCTACACTTATGGAAGTATTATTTTATTGTGTACATAACAGTATTAGACCATTGAAGTCATGTTTTGTTCATGTTAATTATTCTAAGTGTTCCAGTTCCAGCTTTATAACAGTGGCTGCAAGCTGCATATATATTTCCCTTCCCGTAAAGCCTGCATTAAATAATCTATTTAACCTGAACTTGCCTGCTTTTTTCAGCATGAAGAGATTAACGAAGCATCTTCTGAAAATTGCTACTAAAAGTAATAATGCAGCCTTGTTCTGATGTCTCCTGTAGCAGATAGACTGGATAGGTGATTACTTTAAAGAACAGCTGTCTCAAATCCTGCTACAACCCACTGGCTGATCCCTCCATTCCAGTGATGCATCCAAGCTGTGTTTGCAGTGAGTGTGCTGGAACCACACCTGTTCTTCCCTCAACACCACAGTTGCAACAGGAGCCCTCAGCCTTCCCCCTCTTGCTGTTCAGAAATACTGTAGAACTGTTTTAGACTTTAGAGCAGTGCCTTAGGTCAAAGGAGAACTGTATTTTTGTACCATAGCTGTTTTGTTCTGGCAGAGACAATCATTCTAACAAAGATGCCGATATTTTTTCCTGTGCTGAGATTTGTTGGATGGTCTGATCCAGCTCTGTGTAAATACGTGGGCACTGTTAAATAAACTTTGCAGTTGAACAATGCTGTATTTCTGTGATGTTAAATATGACCCTACTAGGCCTCTCCAGCCCCTTCCCGTGCTGACCTGCCTTGGGATGCACTCTGGTGCTGCTCCAGCTGCTGATTCCCAACCTAGCAGCCTCTGGCAGTTGCATCTGTGTGGTTGGGAGGGCATTTGCACTAACACCTTCAGCTCTTGCTGTGTTTGTCTTTGCTGATGGCGTGTTCTGAACTGAGGGATTCTTTAACCTGCTTCTCCCTGCCAGCCTTTGCCTTTTCCCTGCAACACCAGCATCTCTGTGTTGGGAGGGTGAGTCCAGCAGTGCTCCATGGCCACAGCAAGACCCTGCCTTTTCTTTTTCTTGCAGGGGTTTGTTGTTGGTAGGTGAAAGGGAAGGGCTGGAGCAGCATCCAATTGATGAAGTACTTCTGTATTTTACTACTGTGGAAAAAAACCCAAACCGTTAAATCAGCATTCAGGTTGCTGAGGGGTGGTGATCTGTGCATGAACAGTGGCTGTACATATGCTCTCCAAAGGGCTTTTTCACACAGGCTGTTTCTGGCAGATGGTCCAGTCAGTTATATATTAAAAAAATTAATTAGTTTATGGAAATTGTTGCTTTAGTCCTCAGATATTTAAGGGTGCAATGACAGCACAGCTGACTCTACTTTGCCACTATCAATGTAGTAGACTTGGTTTCAGTAGCTCAGCCTAAGGTGTCAATCATGTAAGATGGCAAAATGAAAAAAACTCCAAGAAAATGCAATTTTCCAGACTGTAGACTCCAAGCAGGCACTAGTCTCACTTTTATTCAGTCACYAAACGTACACTAACATGATAGGAGAGCTATCGTTGTCTGAGCTATTTTTAAGGCACTTGTAAATGCATGTGCATGTTGTAGATGAAAGATTTACTACTTGTTAATGGATTAATAATTGTACATAGACAGCCTTGTTTAAACAATGATATAAAAAAAGCTGATGAGCAAAACTTTTGGGCAAACCATGCGGAAATCTAGATTAAAACAAGTTTATGGAAACTGAACTAAGCTAAATCTCACTGCCAAAACATTGTTACCGGTAAGATGAAGCCATTCCATACGTGTGCTGCAGTTTGGTGTGGAAGGCTAAGCTAAAGTATTTATTGTTTATTAATGGTGTGGTGTAGGTTGTGTATCTGTACTTGTAAAAGCATAATAATGGATCCCTCTGATCCCAGGTGCAATCTTTGCCTCTCTATATCTGAGGTGCATGCCTTATCAAACCCACTTCAGTTAAGTGCCAAGCTTAAATGTATACCAGACAAGTTTAACACTAGAATTGTTTTAGTTTAAGCCACACRCAGATTATGCAGTGTGTGGATCTCTTAATGCTAAATCTAACAGCATTTCAAGCSTTTATACTAGGAGTTACTTGTAAACAAGGTTAGATTTTTGCAAGGCTACATGCTTTTGTACTGCAGGAGCTTCAAAAGTCAAACCCAGTATATTGAGGCTAATTTAGTTCTTAGACTAAAATGGAAAAGGTTAAAATTCTCAACATGCAAGAACCTGCTCCTTTACCAGGACTGTTTGGGAAAGCAGGGCTTTAAAATCCATCTTACATCTGCTCATTACAGTCGTTTGGGACACTCAGCACAGTAAATTTTTCCATTATGGCAAACAAAGCGCTTGTTGGCCAGACCACGGGCACACTTTGTGCATTTGAAACAATAATCGTGCCAGGATTCATCTTCGTAGTTAACCACACTGGTTCCTCTTCCAAATCCTGCTAGGAGAGAACACAATTATAGGACGGCGATAGTAGCTTTGCCTTGGCTGGGTTATCCCACCAAACAGCAGAGCCTGTTCCTGCTGCCCCAGTGCTTCCCTAGGCCACAGGGTGTGCCTGAAAAACCRAAGTGGCAACTGAGGCATGGTTTTGATGCATCTTCTGATGTTTMGTGGAGAAACAAGTAGCTTGGCATAAGGCTTGCATGGCTTGTCTCTGCAMTCAGCTTTTTCCCTTAGTTCCTTTCTCCAGCAAACAGTCAAGGAGACATGTGGARCAAGGACAGGTTGGGCTGAACAATTTTGGGCTCAGATCCATGCTCTAAAATGCAGGATGAAATGTGAGTCTTGTGGGATTGGCAGGACAGTGCCCACATKTCAGAGCTGAGCTCTGTAACTGTTAAGTGTAAAATACATCAGAAGGGATACAAATGTCCCTTGGGGACAATAAAACACTGCTCATTTTAGATTTAAGGRTCCCAAAGTAAGATATGGGTGGGAACAGTTCTGGTTGGGGGAGTTTTGAGGGAGGTAAATTTGAGACATGCAAAAGGTGAAGAGCTCAGTTAATATCTCAGATCCATCCAGCACAAGCATGTGGCTCAGARTCAGATCACATGTGAAATGCTGGGATTGGGCTTGGGTTACCAGACCTGCTTCTGATGTTACCCGCCCCTGGGCTCCCTGTCTTTYGGGGATCACTGTTCTGACCTTCAGCACCCACTGCCCTGGAGCTGCATTTAACCCAACATACCTGTAATAGGATTCTTGCAGCCAGCACACTTCTTGGCAACACACTCCTTGTAGCAGTCAACGCAGTAAAACTGATCCTCCACAGCTGTGAAGCGCTTCCCACCCAGCTGCTTCTTGCAGTTGGAGCAAATGAAACACTCGGAATGCCAGGGCTGTTCCTGGTAAGTAAGGCCTCCAGAAGTGATGGGCTGGGAGACAAAGAGCAGAGGTGTGGTTTAGAATGAGTAGGGAAGAAGAGAGGTGACACAGGCATGGGGGGTAGGGGAGGAAGGCTTTTCCATGAGAGAGTCTCTTCAAAGTTTGCATCAAAATTGAATTGTGCAGCAYGCTTGAGTCCCTCTGGCCTGAAATCCCACGTACCTGCCGCTTTCATAATAGCTTCTTTTACCTGCAGTAACTGCAATTCCACACTAATCAGTTGCAGAAGTTGTAGAACAACTACTCTTTCACTCCTTGAATACACAATACCTGCTACAGAGCTTAAACTATCCCCAAAGCAAGCCTAGGACTGGTGCCTACTTGGTTTCTGCAGCACTGTCATGAGCTGACCCAACAACCCCTCCCCAGGTCCTGCAATGCACAGGAACCCTCAGGTCTCCCATCATTCCTCCAGCTGCTGGCACCAGTATCTCAAGGAAGGAACATCAGCATTGGTACAGCTTCAGCATGGTCTGTCTGCTGGCTCACCCTCCCAGCCTCTGCAGAGAGGAAGGACTTACGTTCTTGCACTTAGCGCAGGTCTTGGCAAACTTGTGCTCGTGGCAGGAGACACAGTAGAATTCATCACCCTTGGGGAAGAAGCTCCCAGATCCAATCACTTGCTTGCACTGGCTGCAGGTGAAGCAGTCCTTGTGCCAGACCATCTTCTTGTACTCAACATTTTGGTCTCCTACAACAGACAAAGGTAACTTGTTATGTGGGATTTCAGGCCTGTGGCAAACCCCTCCCCCTGTGGAGTGTGACATCTATGGGCAAGACCTGTCCATACCTATGCCAGGATTCAACTGGAATGCAGACAAGGGATGAGCTGTTAATTTCTGTATCTGATTTTAGCCAGGGCCTGCTAGATTTTCTTAAAATATTTGTCAGACCAGGTGCCTGAGCCTTTGAAGAGCTTGATTTACAGAGCGGAGCTTTTGGTAGAAATGGTTTAAGACTAACATTAGGGTTAATTATCCACTTGAGGGTTAACTGCAAAGCAGCCTTTCAACACTTGAATAAAATGGGCAGGTGAGAGCAACAGTCAAAATTTACCATTCTGTGGTGCTCCAGCCTTCCACTGTGGTACCATACCCCTAACTGCAGCCTCCACAGCCTGATAAACCGCCCTGGTTATGCCCTAGAGCAGAACGTGGCCCTTGGACCCCTCTCACTGGCACAGTACCTGCAATGATGGGCTTGAAGCAGCCCTTACACCTGGGTGCATCCTCAGTAGCGGTGCAGTTGCTGCACCAAACCTTGTTGTTCTCCCTTAGCATGAAGGGCTCGTTGACCAGGGACGTGTAGCACTTGAAGCAGCGGAAGCAGCTGTCGTGCCAGTAGCGGTTCTTGAAGTGCAGCTCCTGGAAGGAACAGAAAGGGAGGGAGGGAGTGAGMAGCTTTTCTCTCCCACTGAGCAGCCCCAAAGCCAAGCTCCTGTCTCACCAGCCTGGGCAATAAAGGACAGATTTGTTGTTTCTAAGCGTGTCTGATGCAGTGGGTGGAGCTGCAGCTCCTCTGCAATCAGGTAAGGAAAAGACATTTAACCAAACTCACTGGCACAATCACATTCACTTTGGACTTTCAGGGCAGCAGAAGGTGCTTCAAACCAACAGCTTTGAGATGTGGAGTTCTGAAAGTGTTAACTTCTCAGATTGTTACATTCCCTCTAGTTCAGATGTACATTATTATTGCCATAAACATTTATCTGGCTCTTAAGGCACATACTAATGACTTCAGTAATAGCACATTTCTATACATTAGCAACAAACCAATTTCCAATTTACATGGAGATCAAAACAGCTTCAACCACGAGGCTAGAAGATATTTGCAGGTCCTGCAGTTTAGGTTTCTTCGTGTCCTGCCCGGTGTTATGGTGTCTGAACATCAGTGATACTATCATAAATTAACATTAGGGAAAGAAAAGCAACACAACCATCTTGCCATCCAGCTGCTCCCAATATATGTATTGAAAGAACTGTGATTTCTATCAAGAAGCAATAAGCATCCGACAAAAATCAGACCCAAGTGCTTTGCCCAGAAGATGAGGCTTTGCTGGTCCTGTGTAGGGTGGTTACCTGCAGTTCTCTTTTCAGTGCAATTCAGCATTTGCAGCATTTCATGAATCTAGACCCTGAAATGAGGTCCTGTGCCGAAGCAGCCCCACCGTGAGCATCCCTGTGCACSCCCYGGGAYCGSTCTTTGCCTAAGGAACACGCGGTGGCAGGCAGAGGACTCCCAGAGAACCTGCTCTTACACAGTGGCTCAGAACCAGATCAGAGCCAAACACGAGGCCGATCAGCACCTGCCTCTTCTCATCCCCCACGGAACCGCCCAGCACTGACCTTGGAGTCGGCTCCGATGGGTTTCTTGCACTCGGTGCAGGTGTTGGCGCAGATCTTCTCGAAGCACTTGACGCAGCAGTGCCGCCCCTCCTTCTGCACGTACTTCTTGCCCTGCAGYGGGTCGCGGCAGTAGTGGCAGTCGAAGCGCTCCGACATCGTGCCCACGGTGTAGCTGCCAGGCCCTGCAAGAGCACAGCGGGTGAGGGGACAGCACTGAGGCCCTGAAAACATCTGCAGCTTCTTGGGGACGTGCAGGTAAGTATGAGGAAGATGGCTCAGGAACGGTGGTGTTGTCACACTCCTCGAGGGCTCCTTGGTAGAGAAAGCAGCTCTGGTGGAGGAGGCCAGAGTCCCACACCAGCCTTTCCCCATCRCCTTCTTAATATTTACAAATTGCACATCAAGCAAGGGTAATGACACCTTATCACTCCCCCAGAGTCCTTACTGCACGCCTCGGTGAGGTCCTGGCTGAGGCACCGCCTCACTGGTGTGCAAAAGTCACCACCAAACATGAGCAGAGCGGAATTGTTTCCATGTTTCCAGCCTGAACCCACAGCCAGCTGCAGCCCTCCAAGGCCTTTTATGCTGGATGGTTGTGCAGCTTCCAGCTGCCTCTTTTCACCAGGCTTTCACACATGAAATCATAAGGAAAAAGAAAATCTACCTCCATGGAGAAATACTTAGATACTTCTTCAGTTCACGCCAGCAGGGCTCTGCCAAGGTGTGATGTTCCACCATGGCCCGGGAGCTGTCAGTGGGTGTGGGGGATCTTGACYGGAGGATTTTCCACTTTGGCTCACACTTTCTCCCCAGACACTCATCCCATCCTGCACTTCCAATATCCTGCTAATGGCTCCCTCCATTCCACACACCCTTCCTCAGCAGAAGCCACCAACACTCCTGCGAGGTGGCTGCAATTGCTCCAGCAGGGTTCAGAGAATCCTGCAATGGTTTGGGTTCGAAGGAACCTTAAACATCACCTACTTCCAACCCCACTGTCATGGACAGGGGTGCCACCCACTAGACCAGGTTGCTCAAAAYCCCATCCAACCTGGCCTGGAACACTTCCAGGGATGTGGCATAAGGGTTATGCAGGTCCCAGAGTGGCAACTCCATCCCTGTCTGTGCCATTCGTGCCCCCACAGCCCCAGCACTGCAGAGCTGCTTCCCTGCACAGCCAACACCCCGGGATACAGCCTTGAACTTCCTGCACCATCAGCAGCCGGATGGGAGACGTGGCAGTGGTCTGGACACGGAGGCTGCCAAGAGGAAATGTCCACTCTTCCTGACAGAGCAGCTGCGTCAGCACAGAGCAAGGAAGGGAGAGGACACATCAGGCCATACAAATTGCTGCTGCCTCCATCAYGTGGCCTCACCTCGGACCACCCCACCCAGCCCTGGAGTCTGGGGGCTGCTTTGGATCCTGTTCGTGACAGAACTCAGTGGTACAASAGTGCTCATTCCAGCCATGCTGCTCCAAGCCTAGCACAGCGTGCCTCTATAAACCAAAACASTGGTGGGGGGTTTGGGGTGTAGAGAGGGTGTGTCACTCCTGGCTGTGCCCTCACAACAAAGGAGGGTCAGCAGGACCCCACTGGGCTCGCCCTTGGCCACAGGATGCTGTTGGGTCTGCCCTGTTCTTATGGCCTGAGGGCCTGTCCACAGAGATTTCCATGTGTCCCAGTAATTCCAGGTTGCCCACCCCAGTAATTCCAGATTTACCATCAGCTGCAGGGCCCAACCTGAGCAGACCACTGCAGCACATCAGCAACAGCCTGACAAAGCCAGGTGCAAAGCCAGAGGAGCCTGCACATGAACATTTTACCATCATAGCAGAGCTTCTGCCTCATCTGGGCTCAGGAAGAGTGGGACTCAYGTTGTTACCTTGCAGGTTTTCAAACCCAAGAGTCATCACACTGTCTCCTCTTTGTCACCCTCTCAGTAACATCAGGCCAGAACAAGTTGAAGGATTTATATTCATAAAGCAGGACAGAGAGTCCTAAAGAGAAGCGTCACATGGGGAGGCTGCAGCAGAGGTGGAGGCTGTGTTCACATCCTTTTCCTTCCCCTAGAACTTACAGAGGTAGGCTGTGGGCTGAGCTGGTAGGAATTGCGCTCTGTGGGGGGACCAATGTCTAGAAATGCCACCTTGCCAAGGCCAGGAGAGGCTGTGTCCYGCTGACAACTACACCAAGGGCTATGAGGTACCCGTTCAAGCAAATGAAACAAATAAACAGCTGGGAAACATGGAAATTATGCGAGCCACCGCCAGCTCTGCAGAGCTCTAGCAAGCAGGTRGGTTTTATTTGGAAGTAATGCAATTGCACAGAGTCCAGGGCAAATGGTATTGAAACGTTCCTGATCTCAGTTTCAGGGTTGCTTTCAACCAGAACACATMATCTTGAAAGTATGGCTCAGGGAGTAACATAATCCCGCATTCCCGTGTAACTCATCACGCGCTAATGTGAGACACATTTATCACAGCAGCTCTGGGGCTCCACAGGCAAATTAACACTGGGCCTGGCAGCCCCCAGAGCTGGGCTGTGTGTGCAGACAGGCAGCTTCTGCCTGCCCTKTGCCATCTCATACACCAGGAAGCCTCTGTCATACACAGGCAAGCGCGTGAATTTGTTTCCAGGAGATTTCTGCCCTCAGCACTATCATTCCTGAATTCCTGATCTAGACCCAGGAAAGACACCTCTGTCCCCTTGCCTGCAATGAAGATGCWCTGGTCCCATTGTCCCAGCAAACGTGCTGGCTGCTCCTGGGCTCTGCTCACCTGTGCCATGTCAAGAGCCCACGTCAGCCAGAGCATCTCCCACAACCCTCTGACAGGAGCAGCCCACCCAGGGTATGGTGCACAGGAGCCCTGGAAGCCACCAGTGTGTGACAGAGCCAGGCCCCAGGCCAGTAGCAGCTGTGCTGGGACCAGCAGATTATTTTCCCCAAGTGGAGCAAACATCTGTGGGCACTTCAGAGCTCAGCTTCATTTAGTATCCTACAGCTGCTCCCCTCAGCARTCCTGTCCCCTCTCACGGCAGGTAAACAGAGCAGGTACTTCTTGTGCTCTGTATAAAATGAAATATATTTCTAAAGCCTGGCTGGCAGCAGGTCGTGGGTTTGGAGTTATCTCCTTAATAACCTGCTCACCCTCCAGCTGCACCAGGTCCCCACAGCTTAACTTTCCAGAGCTTCCAGGTGTGTTATCCCTGGYCTGTCTTCACTGTCTCAAAAGTAGGCAAGTTATGAAACTAAGGACACACTGGGTATATGGAAAAATTGTTAATTCCTCGGGGCCTCCACTTCTCCAGCGAGTGGTGCAGCAGCTGCTGAGCACAGGGTAGGGATTCACACGGGGTACAACAGTGCTACAACAACCCCAAACCTGGGTAAGCACTCACCAAACTAACCACTAAAACCAGGAACGCTGAACCTTTGTGCTTCCTTTCACACTGCTGTGCTTAAAATGAGAGCAGTACACGCAGATGTTTTAGCCTGGAGGTCATTTGAACACAAGTTTCTGTGGCTGTGCCTTTACACCAGACTATGGCATTTCTGAGCCGCCAAGTGTCTCTTGTTTAGCCCCAGGAGAATTAYGTACCCTGAGGACATGCACTGATCCAAACCCCGTGTCAGCCTGACACTGATTTAGAAAATAGAGGAAAAGTATGGCCAGGCTGGAACTACTGTSCCGCCCAGGCACGCACAGAGGATTGTTGTGCTGGAGAGAAGCAGGTGAAAACAGAGAGCACAGGCAGCTGGGGAGACGGGTAAACGCAGTGTGTGCCCATCCTTAAATAGCCTAGAGGACCCTCAATAAGAGATGAAGAAAGCTACAGCTATACTTCCAGAAACTAATCCCCCTCTCAGCAAGGCATCCCTGTCCCACCAGCCCCGGCAGGGTGCTCTCTAAATGTAGCTTCCTGAGGGATTTGGCTACAGCTGGAGGGCGGAAGGCCAAGCCAGTGGCCTTCTCGAGTATCAGGGTATCTGGCACAAAGACCCATTGTAATTCAACCCTAACGTTTACCTGACCACAGAGGTGCCAGTTTGCCACTTGCCCCCTGAAAGCATCTTCTGCTTTTCAAAAACAGCCCCTCAGCCCTCGGGCAGCCACGCCTTCCATCCTTCGGGGGTCTCAGACCTTTGGGCTCCGGCAGCTTCCACACACCTCAAGCAGTACCAACGCTGAGCAGCCACAGGGCTGACCCAGACTCGGGGCTACATCTGCACCCTGCAGCACGGCCAGATTTGGGACGGAAGGGTACAGATCTAGGAAGTGCCACCCCACAAAAGCTACTGCATCCTCACAACCCCCTGACTTCCCCTGAGCTCGTCTCCCACCACCTCGGGCTGGTTCATCCCAGTTCAGCCACTTACTCAAAGCAGCATCACAGTGGTTTGCACAACAAACAGGAACCAAAGCATTCAGCAAAGGCAGCTGAAGCACAGCTGATAAGCAAAGCACTTAGCACAGGATATGTGTTAATGTCTCTGGGGAATATGTTTAAATGTGATAAACCACCAAGGAAGAACTTGAAGTGTGGTCTCTGCAAACAACCAGAGAAACTGTACTTACACTTTACAGATTATTCTGCCACTTAAGAAACAAGATGARGTTGGAGTTGTTAACCCTCTGCCCTACACACAGTTGCATGCGGAAGAAAAAGAGCRATTGCTTTTTGACTCTCCATTACTTTTATTTTTCTCTGCAGCCTGAGTACACAGCCCCCACACTGGCAGGCACTTGGCTACACCTGCCTGTTTCAGCTCAGTCTTGGCACCCCTGGTCTGTCACCTGAGTTACTATTCTCGGCATTCCTCTATGCATGGTTTGCTAAAAATACCAGGGAAACCCTTAAAAGAAGGGTCCTGTTAATCCCAAATGCAAAGTGACACTCAGGATTGCACTGGCACAATGCCCTGGGCAACAAACATTTGCAAAGTCCAAGGAAAGAAAGAAAAGAAATCTCTCACAGGTCGTTTTTGCTGGGAGGGCTGAGAGTACCAGAGCCGTGCTCTCCCGCTGCCAGGCTGGGGCACGTGCGAGTCTCGTACTCTATAATTCAAAAATTAKTCTGTTGATAAAATGGAAGCTTCTTTATTTAGAACAAGAACAGCTCCAAGTTCCTCAGGCAGTTGCCAAAAACATTCCCTACGGTCCTATTGCCACCATGTCTGAGCACATCCCAATCATTACTAAACCCTCACAGTTCCCCAGGGAAGTAGGGACGTGCCATTTATTAAAAACCACTGCCCCAGCCCTGCAAACACTTCCCCCAGGRATTGCTTTGGCACTCAATGCAGAGCTCAGCTAAGGCTAACGAGGCACCACTGCCTCAAGTTGGGCTGAGCACTTAGAGTTTAAGCAGTAAAGCTAAAACTAACAAAATCAGCTAAAGCAAGAGTCCTGTTCAGTGAATAACTGTGTCTGCATTAGGTTTTCACTTTCGAGACTCCTCTTTTACGTTCCCAGCTATGCACGGGTCTGCCCCACCCCAGCAGCTGGATGCACCTGGTGCTCCCAGGAGCCAAAAGAGAGATTTCCTCCTGCTCTGGAGGATTCAGCCCCACCCTGASCAGGCACTGTGGTACCCCCACAGCTGTCCTGGGGCTCCCAGTGGGCTGCAGGAGCAGACACCACGCTGTGACTTGTTGGCAGGAGCACTCCAACCTCAGCGTCTGCTCAGAATTTCAGCGTTTTATATTACAGCCCAGCATCAAGTCTGTGAGTCCTTGCCTCAGCGAACATCCCCTGAGGAAGATGAGCAAGAAAACAAAGATAGAGCTGGGAGTATAATGGAAGGATGCCACAGAMGTCAGGTTTTACTCAGAACAGCGCCCCTGCACAATGTGTATGTGCATCCCACAAGCAAATCCTAAGCAGTTCCGTGCTGTGCAAGCAGCCTCGTGCGTGTGCCTTGTCCTGGGAGGCTGAACATGAAGTTGAGCCTCACRCTGTGCCTTTTCTCCCCAGTTTTGGGGAGGCTCTTTGTCCCCGAGTCTCACGAGCACCCCTGGCTCCTGGTGTGCAGCAGCTCGGTTTGATGCCCGGGGGAGCTGTGCCCCCAGACTGACACCCCCTCCCCAGGCACATCCACCCTGGGGGCTGTGTCTCACCAAGAGAGGCAGTGGCACTGCSGCTGTTCTGTGATGTAGGGCTGTGAATACACACTGGACACGCACAAAATCAGCTTCTGAGGATCAGACAGGCTTTTAAAAATCCCAAAGAGCTTCTAATTGTCTTCAGGTGAAAGGCTAGAGGAGACTAGTCAGAATGGTATGTCATGGGGACATGTAAAACATGATCTCAAGATTCCTGTCAGTGTTAACGGAAAAATTAACATTTTCCTACCACTGGTGCGGGTCAGCTCATCTGAACTACRAGACAAACACAAGGAAGAGAGAGTAACCACAAACTTCCCACCAGAGCAGAGCAAASCCTCTGGGTTTACACTCTGGGCTCCCCTTTGCTCCGGGTTTCCCCGCTCACTGCAATAACGTTGCTGAAAGGAGGAGCGTTGTCCCCCATTTTCACTAAGCCTTCCTCAAACAACAGCGGAGCCCCTGCCTGTCCACAGCAGGAGAGACAAAAACATTCACCATCTCATGCATTTCACAAAATAAACGAGGCCACCACCACCACCCTGCTCCAGTACCAACCACATTTGTTATCAGCCCATTTGCCCCCAGGAGTTACAGCTGCAGMGTGCTGAGGTTTAAGACTGCATTCAAAAGAGTTCTGGTGCAGGTTAGCAAAACCTTCCTCCCCATTTACCAGGCGTTCTCCCACAACACCTGGCAGCACATCCACTTTACCTGTGTGCCTGTGGAAAGCCATGGTCAGCAGCCCAAAGTCACCAGCAGCCCTTCAGGTAATGGAGTTCACAGTCTCTTGGCTGATAAGGAGCTGCCCCATTTGATAACATACATTTAAAGGGAGGCTATTAATATGGACGGGACTCCTACCAGATGTCCACTCCCTTCCCCAGAGATCACAACCTTAATCCCCCTGGAAAATTCTTACCATTTTAGGTGATCCAAGGGAGAAGAATAGGATCCTGAGACCTCTAGGTCTCTGTAGGCAACAGTCAAATACCTGCCCAGCTACTCAGCACCCAAATTAGTCTCAAAGGCAGAATGAACTCATGAACTTGACCCCATGCTGGTACTATTTGGCCTTGGCTTTAGAGTGAGATTGTGTCTCATAACAGTCCTGAGCTAAATTACAAACCCAACGTTAAGGCTGCTCTGCCATGGCTGAAGGGAAGAGGGGGATCACAGCCCCGTGGGAGCCGGAGGGGCTGCAGTCCCAGGAACCAACAGGGGGTTGTCTTCTGGTTGTAGGGCCCAGAAAGGCAGTGGGTTGTGCCCCTGGGGACTCAGGTGACAGCCCACAGAAGTACCAGCAGATACATTCATGGGTGGGTTGGACTTGCTGTCAACATGAAGGTCATACTGAAGTTTTACTGTGAGTAAAACTGCCATTCCTGGTCCTCCCCCAGCTTTTTCCCCTGAGGAAGCTCACAGTGTTAAATGTTCAAAGTGAGGGATTCCCTGAACAGCAGCATTTAGAGAGATGTGTTTCATGACACGAGGCTTCTCTATCATCTAACATGGCTTTAGAGGGCACTGGCTCATGCCTCTGTCCTCTTTACTCAGGTGTCCAMAAAGCTCCCTGGAAGATCCCAGCTCCATGACTCCAACCAACCTGTTCCCACCCAAGTTCCAGCAGGAGTGGAGAGAGCTCTGGCTCGGGGTTCACTCCCATGGGGACCTCCAGGCTGCAGCAGCTCCACAGCCCCGCACTCACCCCGGGTTATGCAAGTGCTGCCRGCGGCGCTCAGGGCCGGGGGCCAGGGACGCCCAGCTGCTAATCCTGCCTCCCACTGAYGCACTGCACGGCCGTGGGAAAGTCACTGACCCTCCCTGACAGCCACTGGGAAGAGCCAATGTTTATCATTCCTTCCAGGGAGCCCATCGTGATGGTGTCTGGCCAGGAACATCTCTGCTTCCCGCTTGCAGGGGTCCCAAGAGCTCCTCAGCCACACACACGTGCACCATCTCCAGCCTCAACACTGAGTGTGGTGCTCCCCTGAGCCTTCCTACCCATCTTAGGCCCCCAGGTAGCACATGCACAAGGTCAGCATCTCACCAGCATCCCGACATCTCCGAGTTTCCAACATGGCCTGGAAAAGGCCACACTTGACAGCATGCCATTCCAAAAGAGCACAGCATGGATCCACTTGTGTAGCAGATTGAGGCTGGGAAACGTGCTAAAATACTAATGCACTGAAACAATTTGGCGAGGAAAAACCCAATGTTATTCTGCCCCAGCTCATCTATAAACTCCAGCAAATTGTTTGCATAATTCAGATGGCAACAGGAACCCTAACAACTGGTATTTTCCTGTGCTAATCTTGCTGTGCGCAGTGTAATATTTACAGACATGAGTTCATTTTTGGCAATGCACGTGGAGTTTGCGCCATTAACCGTTCTCATTCCTTTCTGGTTCCCTACACAAAGCCCTGGCACCCTCCCACCCGGCAGTCATTTCCTGCTTCCCCCAGGATGCCCTGGTATTTCCAGGAGAAGCCTTTGCTCCCATCCTGAGCGGTGGAAGTGTCACTGTGCGGTGCCAGCGGCTGCCCCGTCCCAGCCTGAGGTGGCTGCAATCAGCAGCGGTTTGGCAGCTGCAGAGGGGTGTGGAGGGCAGGGATGAACACTTGGACACTTGGATGAACAGCATTTCCTGTGCTCAAACACACGTGTGTCTGCAGAACCACAGCAGGCTTGGGCTGGAGGAGATGGGACAGGGAGAAAATTTGGCCAAGAAACAGGAGGAGGACCCAAAGCTGGTGATGCCCATGGAGCTCCCTGGCACAGCTCACTCTGCAAAGCCTCTGCTGGTCCCTCAGAGCAGTCTTTGATGAAAAGGCCATTTTGTTTGAATTTGTGGCCTCTTGGTCAAGCACAGCAGGAATGGGCTGGGGAACAACCTTAGTGCTGCTCTTGGTTTCTTGGCTGCTTTTAGCCAGACCTTGGACAATTCCCATCTCCTTCCCAAGCCCTTCTTCATCCATGCAAGCCCGGGTGATCAAACACAGCAGTGGTGCAGATGGAGCACAAGTGCCAAGGAGAGACATSATTGCCCTGTGACACACATCAGGGAGCAGACACCTCCAGGAAAGAGAGGGTGCCCCAGAACGGAGATGTGCCAGCCCTGCCTGAGCCCTCCTCTGTGTACCAGGCACATGCACCCACAGGCCCCAGAGGGAAGAGAGCCACAAATACACCAGGGAGTGCACAGCAGGGCATAGCAGGCTTGGGATGTCATGTTTTTAGCATTAAACCTGTCCTGCAGGTTGTCCAGGGAGCTGCCCTGGACACGCTGATCCCACTGAAGGGTCTGACTGCAAGGCAGCGTGGCTGGGGCATAGTGTCATCCGCTCGGATAAACAAATGATTCACGTTGTGGTTTCCAGAGTATTTTCTTGCCCTAAGAATCCTGCCAGAAAAGGTCTGGGTCTCTCAGCTTGCTCACACATCCTGCTGTCACTCAACAGGCAGAAACTCCAAAGAGAGCTGTTCTGACCCAGGCATTGATGAGCTATTAGTCACCATCATCAAAGAAAGCAGCAGTAAATACCAGCAGCAGAGCACCTGTGCACCTCTTAAGGTAATGCTGTGCCTGCTGCTGCCATGCACGCTGCTGGCAATGCACAGAGAGAGCACCTGCACAGAACAGCACACTGCCAATCACCAGGCTCCCCATAAAATGACAGTCTCACACTGCTCCCTACCCTTCCTCTCCTCTGGGCAGATTAATTTTTTCAAAACATTTTATTTTAAATCTCTCATGTTGCATGCGTTTGTCCTCCCACAGCAAAGAGCACTCCTACCCAATAGACCTCAATTATAAACTTCCATGGCTCTTCTGAGGCATAAATTAAACAATTTTTTTAAACCTTTTCATTTGTTTGTGTTAGTATAAAGACAGAGTTTGCAGGAAGACAACCAATAAGGGAGTTGAGTTTAAGAGGGGAGAGGACACAGATACAGCTCTCTCCAAGGAAAAGCTCATCTTTGCAATTGGGGCTGATCCATCAGCAAGACGGAAGAGGCAGCAGCCACCAAGCCACAGAAATGCTGGGCAGGTCTGGCACAGGACTGACACTGGGGGCTGATCCAGCTCTCCAGGCACTCACTATCCAACACGCTTCCTGCTCCCAGCACTGGCAGAAGGCACAGCAGAGCAGTGTTTGCAGAACCTCTGGAGAGGGCTGCCAGGGGATGGCCCCTGGTCCCCCTAGCCAAGGACCCTGTGTGACACAATCACACCTGAACCAAAATGGGGATTTTCCACCTAGTCCTTTCAAAATCRGACAGTTTCTCTTTGAAATATCCCCAAAATGCTCCAGAAGTCTCAAATCCGGCTCTGTTTACAAGGATGTGCCCCACACTCCTGAAGCATCCCCGAGGTGCTCAGGGGAACACAAGGCAGAGACACCCGGGATGTACCCACATCCAGAGCAAAACCAGCAAGGACATCACTGCAGTGACAGGAGGATGAACACACCAGGCATCAGGTGAGGCCCTGGGAGCAAGCTCAAAGGGAATCCTAGAGAAGGAAATGGGCAACACATGGCAAGGGCACGATTCTTCCATGCCGAACTCCAGCTCACAGCTGGGTCAGACCAGTGTGCTGAGCCTTTCAGTGCCAAGGGAAGCTTTTTGGATCAGCTGTGCAGGTAGGGATAGAGGAACTGGGAATAGATTTATAAGGAAGTGTACAGAGGGTGGGCAACCTTCATGAACTCAGATACAGKGGGAGTAGAGACAAAAGACGGAAAAGAAGGCAGGATAAGAAGAGACCAAAAAAAAGGGATGACAGTGTAGTAACAGACAGGAAGGAATAGTCAGGAGATAATGGAGCTGGAAATAAAGGCACCTGAAAAAAAGTAAAAGTAGGAAGGGATATAAACCAAGTTTTTCCCGATCTGCCTCCATCCCCAGGCTGGACTGCTTCCAGGGCTATTCCCATGGCAGCTCCAAATTTATTTCCCTGCTGCCATCTGCYCTGTGGCTCCCCTCCACACACGCTCCCGACTGGCACTTCTTCCCATCACCTGTTGCTGACATGGCAGACCTCTTGCTGCTGCTGAGACCCAAGTGACACCGAGGCCTGGGGGAGTGTCTGCACATAAATCAGGAGCTGCTTTGTAGTCCCCAAAGCTCTGTTCAGCTCCTGTTCCCTGTCCTGGCTAYGGCAGTGTGGTGGGACTCAGGCACCAAACAGCCCCATGGCAGCAGCCCCAGGACACTCAGGCTTCAGAGAGGACTGGGCAGAGAAGAGGCTGCAGCAGGTGCTGGGCAGGGCTGGCTTTGAATCGACTGCGCAAGAAAGTCGATTTCCTCCTGTCCCTACTCCCTCCCCCCGTGCCTCTTTCATGCATTACAGACAAGATGCCAAGGCTGTGTCTTCCAGCAGCAAGGATGATGAGTGCCTGCTGTAGTCCTAGCAGTTAGATTCAGACCTTCAGTACAAGCTCAAAAAGGGACAGTCCCAAAAGGCTGAAGATTTTTTTAAAATCTCTTTAAAAAGACAAATGTATTAGTTTTAAATGCACTCAGTTAAACCTGAGCTATGTTTCTCATCCCAGCTCTGTCCCCCGTGTCCTTCTGCCTCAGCCCACGCTGCAGAGGGGAGCTGTGAGTGTGCAGCCAGTGGACCGGGTGGCTCAGCAGGCTGCCCAGAGCCCCCTTCACGAACTGCAAGATGAAAATCACAGCTGTGAACGTGCCCATGAACATCAGCCAGCCCTAAGGGGAGACACAGACTTCCTTTGCTCCTCTTGGGAGAAAGATCCACACGTACTGCCAAGACTCGTCTGATTCAGATGACTCGTAAGAGCATCCAAAAAAAGCTTCAAAAACTCCATTTACCTGTTCCTCTCCAGCAGTCTTATAGCTGGGTCAYGCACAGAATCACCCAGCAGAGCTGTGGTTGGGCTGTGATGACTCTCAGTCATTTCCACCAGGTGATGTGGTCCTGGGRGGAGCCATGGGACCAACCAGGCTGCACTACAACTCAGTTATTCCCCAATTTATTACCCCAAAGCTTCATGCTTAGGGCAGTGGAGCTCCTTAGGTCCATCTTGGCCAACTTTGGGTCTTTCTTTGTTTGAGTTTAGATGCACTCACATGCAGGAGAAATKACCAGTGGAGCCAAACATGAGGCAAATATTTGCCAGTCRCAGCTTTCCCCTCATGGCTTAGCCCTGGCTTCAGAGCTCAGAAAAATAACTCAAGTCCCTGTCAAATAAATACCACACTGATCCAGCCAGGCAGCACGGCAGTCTTTCCCAGGACAGATGAGGTGTGAGGAACAGGCACAGCAATATAATCCTGCCATGCCCACACAATAAATGCTCGTGTCGGGGCTTCACCAAGTAGTGAGTGAGCCTTCACTGAAATAATATTTCACAGCGTCCATCAGGCTCTCTGCACTTCTAATTGCTCCCAAATCCTTCTCGTGGGCGCAGCAGCTGGCTGGGCAGTGCTCTGCCCCAGCGAGATTAAACAGCTCACTGTGGAGCGCACGGAAGGAAGTGCAGCTATTAATTTGCACCACTGCTTGAAAGCTGGGTCATTCCCTGGAAATGTACCCAGTAGGAGTCAGAAATTAGCAGCAACCCAAACATCAGCTACAACACACACTCTCTAGCATCCCCCCGTGGGTTTGCAGTGGCTCTGACACCCTCCTGTGCTCGTTCAACAGGTCCTGGCAGCAAGGAAGGCTCGCAAGGTAGGTGCTGCAGGCTTTGCCCAAGCTCTTCCTCCAAAGGCTGGGAATGCTTTCACTGTGATGTTTTCTAGCAAAACACCTTGTTTCTGGGAAGCTGCTGGGCAAATGGTTCTGCAGACCTCTGTCTTCCACCCTTACAGGACAGTGGCCAAGCCAAAACCTCACACCAGCTGTGCTCTGTGGGACCAAGGAGCCTTGGGGTTTCCCCTTACAGAACTTGATTTTCAGGGGAAGAAAAAAAAAGCGCTGTCTGTGGATGGACTGTGATTCTGGCAAAACATCCTCCAGAAATTCAGCATGTGAAAGACACAAAGAAAACTTCAGCTCAGGTGGTCAGAGAAGGGCAAAGCAAAAGCCCTCAGAAAACGGCTGCCTGGCTAGGGATGAAGACAGACCATCTCTTTGACGAGGACATGCCCTTCCAAGCATTGGCATGCCAGTTGGGAAGAGTCTCTGGCATCCAGCACACCATCAAAGCACTGCCCGACGCTGGCACAGGCCATAGGGCCGTGCCCTCAGCACTGATTTAGAGCTGACAGGGCCAGCCCTGGCACATGGCTTCAGCGGGAGAAGCAGCCCAATGCCCTGGGCACAGGACAGTCGCCTCGAGCAGGATCAACATTTGGCTGTCTGCACCCTCAGTTGTTAGCCAGAGCTGGTGGCTGAAAGGACCAAATCACCCTTGTTATGTGGCCATTTTAAAAATAACCTTTCCCAAAGCCCCGTGTGCATAACCCCGTGTCTGTCTCRGCTCCAAGAGCTGAAGGGGATCAGCTTGCAGGGCTGACGGGTATTTTTGGGCACTCTGACTAATTGTCAGGACATATGCTGAGCATTCTTTACAAGGAAAAACAAAGCTGCAAAGTCTCCTGCAGTGAGGCCTAAGGGGTTGGATTAGTCACAAGAGTTATTTTCATAAACCTCTGCTTTGGGAAGGTTTGATTTAACTTCCAGCTTCAGATAAGTGCAGTTTAAAATGGAAGAAGGGGTCAACTTCCTTACACTCAACACTCACCACAAAGGCTCAGCCAGGCTGGGCCACACCAACAAGGGCAGGAGAAGTGGAAACTCTTCACCTTGGACTGGCTTCAGATTCACAAGTGCTTCTCTGGCACCACATCACACAGGGACTCGCTGGCTGTGCTGGGGACGTGCTCCAGGACAGTCTGGGGACGTGCTCCAGGACAGTCTGGGGACATGCTCCAGGACAGCCACCAGAGCGGGTGAGAAGCCCAGGAGCTCCTGCTCGCTCATGAGATGGAGCCATGGTGCACCTTCACCTTCTAAGACACCTCGCTCTGGTCCTGTGCTCCCTCATACTCTCTCTGCCCCAACAGATGCCACTTAACTTTCCCCTTTGCCCAGGCTTAGCTGGTTGATTTCAGCCACCATTCATGTTCACATTTTGCAGATCAGCCCATCAAGCCTCCCATTGTAGCCCTGTTCGTTTGAGGACCACACATCACTGCTCGTCCAGGCTCTGCCACTCTCCCTCAGCAGGGAATCTGGAGCCCACTAGGAGCCAGACTGGGAGACCACTCGCACTGATCCTACTGAACTTGCCTTGGCTGGTCTTTCCCAAACTGACCTCTGAGAGACTGAGGACTCAGGCAAAACCAGAGAAGCCAGCAGGACTTCCAGAAGAGCAAAAAGCCCTGACCAAAGGGTATTTTGCCAGTTGTGTCCCTCTTCCTCCCTCCACTCTCAGGAGCAAGGACTCCCAGCCCAGAGGCTCCAGAGCCCCAGTGCCCTGCAGCCGAATGTGAAGTGCTCCTCAAAGGCCATATCCCCTGGGAGGGGCAGAGATCAGCCGGGTCTTACTAGCTCATTTACCACTCAAAAGATTTTATTCTAAAAGCAACCTGTTTTGAGTGGGTTTCTTTGTTGCAGGTGCTTGCTGCTTCTCCTCCAAAGGGCATCTTTCACCAGCCTGAGCACCTCATTCATTCAGCTCAGTTTCTCTACTAAGACAGCAAATAAAGCACTTGTGTGCAACATCTCCACAACCCCCTAGGACACACAGGCCAGAGTAGCCCCTGTTTCCCCACCACTGTGCTCTCCCTTCCAGCCCTGAAGCTCTTTGTGACGCTTTGAGCCCCACTGCTGCCTCAGCCCATGAATCTGGCTCACAGACTTGCTCTTTCCCCTTTCCCTGGCATATATCAAAACTTGCCCTTCTCATTCAGCAGGCACTCTTCACCAGAAGCACACACATCTCAGGATGACAAGGGCTCTCCGAAGTCTCCAGCAGTGCTCTCTGTACATTTTCCCCCYGAGCTGCAACGCAATTTCCACTGAGGATAAGTGTTGTCAATTCAATTTCTAATAACGGCATTAAAATGTATGAGCCATTTCTCTRGAGTCAGGGATAATATTTTCAAAGTGCCTGTGTGATACAGGAATGTAAATCTCGTTTTTCATAAAGTGATAAGGATCCCGAGTCTCTCTGGGAATATGTCAGATCAGAGCTGGGCAAGGACTACACAGGAAGGCGTTCCCTGTGGGGTCGGTTGCAAAACACATCTTTCGATGTTAAAAAAAGGAACAAATATCTTTAAATCTTTCATCAGGGTTAGGTTTCAATTTCAGCCGAAACCAGAGAGTCCCAGCCCAGAATGGCTTTCAGAGCCCTGCCCTGGTTAGTGGTATCCCAGCTGAGTGTCATTATCTACAGGATAGAGGCTGTACTGGAGAGGGAGGCAGGGGAATTCTCCTCCCCCAACACACTCCCACTCTAGTTTTTTGGTAACCTAGCAAAATTTGAGTTCCTTTAGTGTCTTGGAAATGTTAAGATCAGTAGACTAATACTTGGTAAGAGTCAGTTCAGGCCAAAGCAGGGTGGGGAGGTGAGGTTACTTAAACTGCTAAATTTAATACCTTCATCTCCCACCTCCACAGGGCCAGGCCAGGGCATTCAGAGCCAAGGGAAGGTCTCCTCTCCTCTCCCATGCTCCTCCAAGGGTYTCAGACCAGCTCTGCACATTACAGTATTTCTACAGTTCTATCAGGCTCTTGGAGCGATGGGCAAAGCCTGTGGGTGGGTACATTCATTAAACACAAACTTTGGAATAAGGAAAGTGAGATACTTAGAGGAGTGTTTGATTTCAAACATAGAAATAAACCAACTGGAGTTGGTACAAGCACTTATGTGTTTGATTAAGCCATTCCCTGCTCTGGGGCTGGATCCAGGCCCAAAAAATGATTTTGTTTTCTTTTTCAAGTAGCAGAGAGACAATAATTTCAGGGACAATGAGCAACACAGTCTGCAAAGAGAAACAGCCCTTCTCAATACAACCAGTGCAAGATCTCCAGCTACTGTCCACATCCAGCTAGTAGAAGATGGGCTCCATGTGGCAGAAAAGCAGCGCTAATTGCACACAAATGCCAGAGAAAACTGTCAAAAAGCTAAAGCAGATGTGAAACAGTGGTTTACTTTCTTTTAAAACCAGCTTGTGCAACCGCATTGCATGAGAGCCCACAAGCACTGTGTCCCTCTGGGAATGCTGCAGGACAATGGGGAAAGGGTGAGGTTTCCAAATCGTCGAGGACCTTTCCTGCAACAGCAAGGACTCTGCTGTCCCTTTGGTACTCCTTGAGACAGATTCTCTTCTCAGCTGTGCTAGAAGGAGGCCTGGCAGCAAGCCTTGCCTGCTTTGTGCCAGGGCTGAGCACGGTTAGGCTTGGTCCTGGGTCTGCAAAGCACAGCAGAGGGTTTAGTCACCCAGAGACAGCCAAAAAGCAAACACATCCTGATACCAAGTGGGTGAAACACTGAGGGAGGACGTGGGGAAGACCTGCAGGGATGCCTGTGCTGCTCCCAGATGTTAACATCCACTGCTGCACCCCTCAGAAACAGGTGACACAAAGGAACGTCAGACACCACATGCAGACAATTCACAGTAGACAAGCAGTGTCTCGTCTCCAAAGAGCTGCTGACAACAAAAGATAAAATGCTGCAGTGGCATTTGTAGGTTTTACAGTGTTTTAGCATCCTGCCCAGCTCAGTTATGGGCAGTCTGGGGACACGGTGGCTGGGGCACAGGGCTGTGACCCACAGCAGTCACACAGACTCCAACCCAGCCCCTGGGACAGCCCAGGCAGGCTGCTGAGAGCAATGCCCTCTCTCAGTTCAGGGTGAATTCACATCTGTCTCACCCAGATCTCACTCAGCCATAAGCCCTCACATTAAAATGACCTTCTCTGAAATGCCAGCCTCCTCCGAGAATCAGGCTTTCCTGAAGTCCTGCCCTAAAGATGAGAGCTGAAAGCACTGGTGGCTCCAAGAGCTGTCCATGACGCTGAGGGAGTTGGTCACATCACCAAAGCATTTCCCACATGGCTCCAGAAAGGAGCTGGAAAAAATCCACCCACAGTCCTGGAAGGGACTTGCAAGAAGACATAATTTTACAGATCACTCTATGATTGTAAAATTATAATAAAAGACTTCCTAAATACAAAATATCCCTGCTGAAACCGTTCTCTTTTTATAGATGCAACCTTCATCCCTCGCTCCAAAAAGCCATAAGATTAATCCGGAAAAAAAAAAAAAGATCATCATGCATCATGTGAGTAGGTTCCCAGATTACTTTTCAGGAGCTCAGCTTTTCTTTGCATTTGTGCTCTTGATAATTGTTCCCTGTTTTCAGTCCCTGGTAATTATGTCTTAAAAGATTTGGTGAAATCCACCCGTGGGCCTCTGACAAGTGGCTCATGCATTGCTTCATCAACACGGCTGCCAGGTGATATTCTCATGTGTTTCTACATTATGTCATGTATTTGATAATTCAGCAATGGGGAGTAAAGCATGAGAAAAGGGAGCAGCAGAGACCACTGACGCCTGTGTCAGCCTTGCCCCTGCAGTACCCTGGTGCAGAGGGACAGGCAGAACTTCCTCCTACAGTCAGACCTTTTCAGTTAAAAATTGTATTTCTTCAGAACATGCAAATTCATTGAATGCAAGTGCATCTGGAAACATCTCTGTCTTAGCAGAGAAAGGTGTAGGATGCTACAGAGCCCTGCCTGGGCTGCCAAAGAGACTGAGTGCAGCACAGCCCCCCTATCCTGCCTTTCTAAGGCACAGCCAGCAGCACACAAGAGCCCTCTTCAACCCCAACCTCCACCACCCCAGAAAAAACATCTCTGCTTGCAGCAGCTGCTCCCACAGTGCCCTGGCAGGAGGTGACTCCAGAAGTCCAGTCCTAATCTACTCAAACAAGGGATGCTTCGGGGTGAAATACAGCCAGAGTCCAAATTTTCAGGCTCCTGCCCCAGGTACATTGCAGAGGAGGGTGAGGTTTTACCAAGCTCTTGCTCCAGCCCCTGGAGCAGCAGCAGGGAGAGGCTGTGCCTGTCAGGGTTCCTGTCTAACCAGCTGCTTAGAACCAGCCCTTTCCTACAAGTCAAGCATCTCAGTTTTTCCCTACAATCCTTTCACGGGGAGAGGTTTCCAGGACAGGGGAGATAGCAGAGAAGGCCACCTTTGCAGCATCTTAACCACCCCCAGGGCTCTCCAGCCCCCAGTCCCACGAGGAAGGTCATTGCTGTAGTTCCAGGAACTGTAAAAGCCCTGGCTCAGCAGCCAGCTTCATGCACCATCCCCTGCACGATCTCATCTACAAGGCAAAAGCTGTTTGGCAAAACAGCTCCCACAGCATCCAAATGTCGGTGGAGCAGACAGCATTCCTGGCGCTGGCTCCCTTTCCATCCGGCTGCTCCGGCTCAGGCACCGACGCTGCTCCAAGGATGAGCTCATCGCTATTTCAGGTCGAATTTGCACTTGGCAATCTCCCTGGTAACCAAAACAAGTTACTCCTCGGTTTATAGGAGATTTATTGGTTGTTTGGTTCGCTGTCTAGAGGAGTACACAGAGACTTCCCCACATTACAGCGGCAGCACGGCCAGGAGGGCAGGAGGTGCTCCCAGGCTGTGCTCTGGAGATGGGCTCTGTGAGCACTGCAGGCCGCAGGGAAAGCTGCCTTCGGGATGACCCAGCCGCATGCAACTGAGGGAAGGAGGTGTGAGGCACGGCTTTCACTCACACACGCCACAGCTGAGCCTGTATGGCAGCCCCCTGCCACCCCAAACAAGCACTACAGCCTCCTCCAGCTCATCAGAGTAACCGCGGGGGTGCTGTTTGCGACCCTGTCCAGCCAAAAATCAACAAATCTTTCCCCAAAACAGGTATCAGGAGGGACTGACACCAGCATATCCACTAACACCAGCTATCATCAGCTCCATTTCACACCCCAGCACTATGAGGGCACAGGACAGTGATAGGACTTGCTGTCTGTTTATGCTCTTGGGCAGGAATTTCCTCCWGTTCATCATCACATGCACCAGAACGAAGGCATCTAGGTAAGCACGACAACCCCCAGGGTATTTACTTGCTCTCATCTGCAACCTGTGCAGTGCTTGAACAAGATCAGTAGGGTCCATTTTTCTGTCACGTCCAGACCCGTGCCAAGATACAGCCCAGAAGTTGCCCAAATCACCTCTTATATTTAACAAAAGGCTTGGTTGGATTTTCAATTTTTTTTTACTGAATGTGTTCTCGCAAGAAAGAAAAATTCTGCCCCAACCAGCTCAATCCAGAAAATGGAAATGTTGGTCAAGATATGCAATCCATGACTAAGCCCTCAGCCCAGCCTTCCAAAATGAAAGCAGGCAGGTTGTGTCCCCCACCCCCTGCAAGAAACCCATTCCACTGTAGGGACAGATCCAAAGTTTCCACCTTTGGCTCTAAAACCTTATGGGGATAATGGCATAAGAGAGAAGGGAGTGTTATGGCAAGGGGTGGATGACATGCTCAAGCATCCACCAAAGCAAATCCAGATAGAACAGATTTGAATCCCCGCTGGATGCCTTTGTGCTGCTGTGAGGTGAACCTGGGCTGCTTTCCCATCCTGATCCCATGCTGCCATCCTGGCTGTTTCCAGAGGCAGCACTGAAATATGTTACACACCAAGCGGCATTTACCTGGCAGGCTGTCCCGTGGGGAAGCACAAGTGGCTTTCAATGGCCAGAGCAAGGGTAGACAGGAAACTGTATTTGCGTGTGTTGAGCGAAATACATAGCTCTGTGTATTTTTAAAGTGAGGTGAGACCGGAGAGAGAGAGATTTCCTTGCACCCTGAGCTGTTCGTTGCTGCCTCTCCACAGCACTGTCAGAGGCAAGATCACATCAGGACAATGCTTAGACATCACCAGGGAATATCTAAGTGGACGCAAAGCCACTCAATCTTCAGATTACTCTCTCCAATTACTCAGTCTCCAGATGAGGTCCACACACCTGTGTTTTGGAGGTGCTGTCTGTATTTGCATTCCCTCAATCCACCCACTGCCCTGGGGTTAACATTCCCAAAGAGCAGGACATAGTGCCAGGCCCCCGGGATGCTCTCAGGATCCTGACACTGCCTCCACGAGCTCTTCATCTAAACAGGCATCAGTCAGAAACTCATCAAACCCCTCCACTGGATGAGATAACTGAAGCTAGAAAAATCTCTGTAGCACACAGCAAGAGCAGTGTGAGTGCACTCAGCTGTCCCAGGGCAGGATGTTTCCTGGGATGCTGCAGCCCTGGGGATGACACACCTACCAGGAATTTTAAAGAGCTCTCTCCTATGTCGGTGCAATGAGAAGAGGGGGAAACCAAGAGGCACAGAACAAAGTGGAACAGGCTCAAGAGTCCAAAAACGGGACAATAAGACAGAAGCTGGAGAGGGGGGCGGGCAGGCACTGCCTCAGAAGTGACTAATTCCAAACCTTTGCTCCAGTGTTTATTATAGAAAAGAACAGATAAGAAAGGAGGCTGATGGTAACAACTGCCAGGAGCAGCCAGTCCCAACGTAAACAAACAGCAAATGCCTTGGAAGCAGCCTGCCAAGTCCAGATGGTTCCCACAACTTGGGGTATTTCTTTAAAAGAAAGGGCATTATTTTCTCCCACCCCAGCGTCCTCCCAGCAGTGGGGGGACTATATTTAGGGTAGTGTCACAGTTAAGGGGATCTTCGGTCAGAGACTACTGGAAGCACATGAAAACTGAATATTCCCAAATGAAGGCTCTGAGGAAAAGATGGGAGCCAATTCTCTGCAGGAAAGTCAACTAACAACCTCTGTGGGCTGGACCAGCCATGGCTTTAGTGTGATGGACCATTTTATTTTTCTTAGCACAAGAAGAAAGGCATGTCCAGCACTCTGGTTCATAAGAGTTTTGGAGGATTGAGTGGATTTTTTGCTCTGTCCAAGCAAAACAGCAAGAGCAATTTTTGCTCTGTCAGAAGCTCTGAACTGCTCTGCAGCTGAGAGCTGGTGTAACACAAGAACCCTCACATTCTGGGACAGCTGTGCAGTGCTAAAGGGAGATTGAAGCAAAATAGGTGGATTACAGATCCCTGTACCAACTGTGCCTCCCTGCAGGAGTCCCTTGGCACATCGAGCACACGCAGTTGCTGGTGAACAGGGGTCTCTTAAACCCACCATTTCAGCAGGCAGACACTGCTGGAGCCAGCCAGTATTTGATTTGAAGCTCCCTCGTATGTCAAAGCATAATGGAGCACAAAGGTCTCTGATGTCTTAAAGACAACTGGGAGAATTTTCCAGGAGGGAAAGCTTTTCTATTTCATTTGATCTTTTTAGCTATTTTTCCTGTTCTGCTTCCCCATCTACATCACAGGAGAGACAGGAGAACAGATTGATTTCACTGTAGCTCTGCAGTTCAACAAGTAAACTGGCTGTGAAACATTTTGATCCAAGCTGTTAAATCTCAAGCTATACCTGTTAGGCAGCTTCTTGTGAGGCAGATTTTAGTCTCCTCTTTTCCACTCTGCTCTTGTTTCCCCTTTCCAGGAGTGGAAAGGGATTAGAAACAAGGAAGCCAAAAAGCTGCCCCACAGTGCTTATTCCCAGCAGGAGTAGTTTTTCCCTGTTCTTCATTGGATGTCTGGGTGACAAGTGGTGTTCTGCATTCGATCCCAACAGATCACAAGCACAGCCATGTCCCACCACTTTCAATCCCTCACAGTTCATGGCTGTYGGCTGCAGACTCACACCAGACAGCTCTGCTGAGCAGCAGGAGGAGGGGTGCATCCCAAATTACTCCAATCACCAGGGTCACCTCAAGGAACAGAAGAAAGATGAGGGACAGCTGTGGRACGAGTGGGTCTTCTGAAAACATCAGTCTAAAGTCAAGAGGTTTTGAATTTCCTATTTACAAACATAATGCAATCCTGTAACAGCATCCAAACCAAAATTGTAACTCTGCCTGAAAGTTTCCAGTCAGGCACACAGCAGAATAGCTGCCCTTCCACCCTGGATTGCAGCTCCATCACTGCCGGGAACCCTCCCCCAGCTCTCCAACTTCTTCAAGGGAACTCTAGGTCAGCCTTTTTTGAAAGAGTGCTTCCAACCCTGTCTATCCCATTCCAGCTTGGCTATAGTGCAATCCTTGCCCTACTTCTGATTTTCTCCAAAGCCTTCAATGTAATTTTARCCTTGTCTTGCCACAGGACACAARCCCCRTTTCCCATCTTTTCTGAYRGAGAGGAAAAAGCTGGAGAAGAACAAGAGCATCCATTCATCCACCCATTTGTCCCCCAGACCATGCCATGCTCTCTTGTCGGTGGGAATTTGCTCTGGCAGCATCCTTGGCACCACACACGCCTGAGTCACTCTGGAAGTATCAAGGGCCAGCTCCTGCCTCAGTGTGTACTGCAGGGAGAGCAACACTGCCCCGCCCAGGGCTTTYCTGTGCCTTTCCAACAGCAGCTTGGACCAGAGCAAAGCCTTTGCAGGAAATGTTCTGAGCAGCAAAATGAGCCATTTCTGGTAGGAGAGTTTTGCCTACAGGCCTGGGGAGGTTTAGCAGGGAGAAATGCTCATCACACACCACTCTCGGCCTCTCGGCTCCAATGCATTCCCACAGAAGCCATCTGGGGTGRTATTCCCAGAGCTGGCTCTGGGCTGCTTATCTACAGAAAGCCCCAAAGCACATCAGGGAGAAGAACATACTGAGCTATGTCCTGTCTCTGAACCCCAGGGAAGCCCCAGTTCCTTTGGTCCTACACCCAGCCAAGTGGCTGCAAATGGAGTTTCTACTGGACCCAAGGATAAAAGAACTGAAGCCAGAATATGTGGCACAGTCCTAAAACCACACTGCAGAAGTGGAAGCATACATTTATCTAGATAGCATTTAATTCTTTAGAGCCCCAGTGTCTCAAGAGCCATCTGCTTAAAACTCCTTTCCAAACAGAGTATCTAAATGAAATATGAGGTCTCTTTCTTCCTCCCACACTCCCTCTGCCAAAACCAGACATGAAACGACGAATCCCAGACATTTCTGCTTTGTTGCTCTCCCTGTCTGCRTCTTCTATAATAGAGAAATGAAATAAAAAGAGATCCCAATGAATCAAGCTGTAGTATTTTGACTTACAATGCATTTTTTATTATAAAGTCTCAGGTCAGTTCTGGGAAGGTTTATTGTTATAYACCTGATTTCCATTATCTTTTCAGGCAAAAGTGAGTCCAAACRGCTAAAGTTATAGAGTTGAAACTGTAATCTCAGCTTTGCTACCTTTGCACTCCTACACGCAGAGCACAAGGTGATGGTGGCTGGGGACCACGAGGGTGACAGGCAGGCACTGACTGCTTGGCTCAGCCCTCCACACATCTACAGCTCCGTGTGACCCCGTGGAAGCCTGGCACCAGCCAGCCAGAGCCTGCCCAYGGCTCTCCAGGGACCTGCTCTGATTTAGGAGCAATCAAATCAAAACCAACCAAAAGCCTGAGCAAACTTTGCACATCTCTGCTGACGAGGCTTATCTTGCTGCATTTAATGCCACTGGGACTTCAGGGCTAAGCAGCACCATGAAAAGAGAAATGCTAAACACAGGTTTGTGTGATCTTTGTCTCATCAGAGACAAGATCAGAGGAATTTTCTRCCTAAATCCCCCAGTGCATCCAGTGGATGGTGAATAAACTTCAAAGAACATGATTCACACAGGCTACTGCTGAGGGGACAATACTATTCCTGACTCACATCTGATGTCCCTGCTCATGGCAGGGGGGTTGGACTAGATGGCCTTTAAAGGTCTCTTCCAATCCAAACTATTTGATGATAATAAAGGAAGTAAGTTGTTTCTTTGGGGCAAGGAGGTCAGTTCCTTAAAGCTTTTACTATGTCCTGGTGCAACGGGTGTGGACTGTAGGTCATCTTCATGTGGTAAGGACTTAGATTATAGATAGAGTGCATCCTGCAGCATCATTCCCCAGTCCATGGACATGAACAGGGACCTGACAGGGCTCCCACCAGCTGCTTCATCCCATAGGTCTGGGTTTTCCGTTCATGGTACAGGTCTATGGAAAGGCTGCTTCCGAAACAAAGGCCAGCCAAGACAGGCTGGAGAGTGTTTATTTTCAAGTGTTTGAGGACCCTAAACGTTGCCTCCTTTTGAACAGCTGCCATTGTTTACATCCAAGCAGAGAATTATACCAGCRTACAGGGAGACAAGCCATGGCTCACAGCAGGGAGTAACTCCTGTTAGAAACAGCTCAAGAGCCCAGTCCTAAAAACCTTCCCCAGCCAAAACTCCCTAAGAGCAGTGCACGTCAGAAGCCAGCTGTAAAATCCCAGCCCTGAACTCATTCCTCAGAGCCACAGTCCAAAATCTGAGCAGCTGGCTTTCTGCTGCACTGACGTCTTGAGAGGCTTGGGGCTTTTTTGCACTTGTGGCGCCAGCTCTGAAACACCTACCCACATTTTTCTAGCAGGTATTAGTCAAGAAGGAATTTTTATATACTGAGCTCCTTAAGGAGAAATTAGGAACTGGTTTGTATTCAAGAATGCTGTATTTGGGAAAAAAAAGAAAAGGGTGTTGTCACCGAAGTTAAGTACGTGGGTGCTTTTATCATTACAAAAGAAAGTTGAAGGTTTAAATCCATATTTGGCTACTTGATCAGCTACTTGCTTTGTACATCATGGCTTAAGAATTTAATCAGTTTCCTTTCGGGAGTTTTTTTGTTGTTGTTGTTTTTAAGAAAAGCTCTTCCTCTCAAAACGACATAAACTACTAATTGGTAGGCAGATTATTTTAATCGTTTTCCCCATTCCAAGTGCTAGATTTCAGAGGTTTAAAAAGCAGTCATACCCCTTTCTCAACCACAGACTGGCTCCTGCTTACACAACACGAGCTGGACCAGAGTCACACACATTAACTTATCTTTTGACCAATTACTAAAGAAAAGATTAACGACAGAAACACCCATCTTGCAAACACATGGGCAAATATAGTTTCACACATGCAAGTGACTCCCCAAATCTATATGGATAGAGGGGTGCAGCATTTGCATAAAGCTAAAGATGTTTGCACTCACATGTGGGCAGCTGCAGGAACTCTGCAAMTGCCTGATATTCCATAACACAGAAAGAGCAAAATGTGATGATAATTATTAGGTAAAAGCTTGCATTTCCATATTCCCCCATTCTCTTACTGCCAGCCTGCTCCCAGGATTGTTCCTCACATCACCTGAGAGCCCACTAAAGAGTCTCTGCTATAGCTATTTCCTCCCCAGCTCTCATTAAAAGCCTCAAAGAGGCACATCTGATCACCTGCCCAGGAAAGCACGCAGCTGACAGCTCACACAGCTCAGTACCACTGCAAACGCTCCCTAAGCACCGGCTCAGCTTGGAAGCAGAGAAAAGTCGTATTTATACCCCAGTGGCTTCCAGTACTTTCAAAGCCACCACCTTCCAGGAGGGAATACACGTATCAGAAAAAGAGGATGCAAGAGAAACCAGAAGCAAGAATTTAGATAAATCCCATTTCCAAAACAGCTCATAAACCAGGCAGYTTCTGAGGTTAACTGAGTGATCCACGAAGAAACTGCCTGCTAGAGAGTGCTTCAGAAGTACATTACACACCCACAGTCTTCCCACTCCCCATCCCTGCTCTCACAAACCCTACTCCAGCAGAGCAGTCACAAGGCAGAGAAAAGACCAGCACCGGCCCTGAAATCCAAAGATCTGCGAAGCGTGGGATGCTGAAGCGCTCCCTGCCCTGCTCAGCGAGACGATGCTCAAGAGGGAGAGAGGGAGGCATGTGCTTACTGGCTGCCGGAGAGCCTGGGAATGCTGCGAGGCGGCCGCTGCGGGAGGAAGGAAGGGATGGACCGAGCGCTGCGAGCGGCGGTGGGACGGACACGCTTCGGTCCGRGGCTGGGCTGGGGTGTCCAGCGGGAGAGACGCTGCTTCCACACTTATAGCAGGGAGGTGCACGGCAAAAAAAAAAAAGTTATTCCAGCCCTTAGCAGCGATCCTGCCCGGGGAGCAGCCTGCTCCTCCCAGGGTCACCGCACCATCCACGGGGGAAAACCCCAACCAGCGACGGCGCTTTGGCAGCTTCCCTGCTTCCCCACAACAGCACAGCGCTGTCATGGGAACCATGGCGCTCACCAGGCTGGGAAGAGCCTCGCTGCCCCTAAAACGCCAGCAGCCACGCTGCCAGACTGATTCACACAAGGAAAACGAGGCACAAAAGATTTGTTCGSAGGAGGATGCGTCCCCAGGCTCCCGTCCTGTCCAAACGACCCTCTCTCAACACTAAATCTCTTCCTGGAAGCTTAATTATAACATACATCACCTTCAGGTTCATAGACGGAGTTTGCAGGACACGAAATGAACAGCAGGGATATATTTCGAGTGAGAAGTTTGCAGGGAGGGAAGGGACCCAACTAAAGAGAGTACAGGAAAAAAAACTTGCCAAAAGAGGAGGATTTTCGTCAAAGCAGACATGAGAAAAAGTACTGTCAGGTATCAAGTCATTCCTATTTTTGATAAATCTGCCTGCCTGTGCTGCACCACACCAGACAAATCTGACAACATTCACATTTATTTTCTTTTCTGCCTTTCACCATCCCTTATCCCTCTTTTTTATTCYTCCGAGTTTGTCCCACTTTCTTCCATTCTTCTGCTATTGCACACACGGTCCAGCAAGTAACTAAGTATGTTTTTTAACAGGAGGTGCTTGTGTTGGAGCTCTTGCTCTACAAACAAGCTTTTGTGGTGCCTTGGAGAGCCACAGAGCTCCTGACTAACGGCAGGAGAGGCTGGTAGGTGTGTGGGACACAGCACCAGCATCCCTGGAAAGCAGATCATTATACTTGGGCCAAGGAATTTCTCTTTGTTTACTAAAACAAAACAAACATTGTGTGAGAGTAAACACAACCTCTTCACAAAAACGTTTGCATTTTTCTGCGTCTCTGTTCATTCAACAGGTAAGTCCCACAGATTCTTCGAACACTGCATCATCCTTATTAACAACATCCCTCACAGGGACAAGGACACTGGGCTGCCCTGAGGTCCAAGGCTCAGACCGCCACCACTTGCCAAGAACAACTTCAGGCACGCATAAAACACAGATGTGAAACACCAACATCATTTATCACTGTGGACTGAAGTTTACATTTGGTTTTCAAAGGAATCCAAATACCCATTTCCAGCTCGTTTTTCCACCAGCTCCCCCAACAAGCACAAAACTTACTCACCGTTAGTGAGAGCTTCTCTCTAATGGCTGTAACCAACCATCAGACCCACAAGAACATCAGCAAAAACCCCTGCCTGAGGTGTGATGTTTGTTACAGGTGTGCAGCTGCAGAGCTCCAGGATTCATGAGAAACCACGGAGAGTGAGACCCATCAAGGACAGGACATTGAGACACAACATTCCCAAGTGGCTAAATCAAGCCAAGAGCTGCAGGAGAAACCAGAGTTGTAGAGTGTGGGGGTACAAAGACAAACCACATGTTGCACAGTCGTAGGAAAATGTCACCAGGGAAGTTACCCTGCAGGAGGCTCCTGTGGGGTTTCTTCATCCAAAGGAAGGAGCCTTCCTGCCTCTGGCCATAAGAAGAAATAGGAGGACAGAGAAGTAGGAAGGGCCCTGCTCCAGGGGTGCCTGTACCAGTGGAGCTGCTTCACCAGAGACCAGTCATTGCCCCTGTCCCCATAGGAATATTTGGGGGACTTGTCCTGCACCTCTGCAGCTGCATCTTGGACGATCCCAACCAGATGATGCATCCTGGAGAAGCAGAAATGCTCTTCTAAGCACCTGACAACAGGTGCCTCCAGCCCACCAGCAGCGTAACAAGCATCCCAAATCTGCAGGGAATGTCATCAGGCTGCTGTCAGGATCCTCTGCCTCCAATTTAAAACATGAGATGCCTTCCACATACAACACAAACTAGAGATTTCATGGTCAAATTCCAAACACCAGCTACCATCAAAAACAACTCCTAGGCAGCATGTCTGTCAGCCTAATAGAGTAGCAGCTGAATAATAAATTAATCTGTTTAATGTGCCTCTCACTGGTTACAGCAGAGCAGGTTGTTATCTGAGTAATTCATTGCTCTCATTGGATTGCAGCTCAAGATCTGGTCCTGCAATTGCTGTATCCCATCCAGTCCCATGTGCACAATGCCACATCCAGAAAAAAAGCAGAATAAAGGTTTGCAAAGGCACGTGGCACAGAGCAAGTGCTCTACCCCACCTTCAACATTGCTACTCCTGCCAGAAAGTGAGTGTGTGTGGAAGATCAGACCTTAAATCAGACCTTAAAATGACCAGTACACCTGACAGAGAAGAATTTAAGCACTCTAAAGCTTGTACTTATCACAGCAGCAGCTTTATTCTGTTTGGAAAAGAGCAGTGGATGATTTAGAGAGCAAGGACAGCACGCAACCAGAGTCAAGAACAGGCACTGGGGCACTGCCATATTACAGATACAGGAGAGCACTACAAAAATCTCTGCCAAAGCATTGGATTAAACAAGAATAAAGTGCAAGAATGACACAACTCATTGCAAAGGACTGAGTCGACTCTGAGTCAAGCCCCTGCTACCACCAGCGCTTGCTAAGGAAGATAATCAGTTACCCTGCAAATTGGTTTTTGGCAAACACAGTAAATAAATCTAAAAAAGAAGGACTCCAATGATCCAATGTATCCTTGACTAGTTATCCAAACAAAATGAACTATGAGCAGAAGCACTTAAAGCTGAGCTGGTTGAATTACTCACTCAAATCTAACTGCTAGGGAGCTTTATTTGGAGATGGTGGAGCTCACAGAGGCTGCTCTACAGCAGAGTGCTCGCCAAGAAACCCCGAGGGCAGGACACCCCCAAAGCCAAGGGCTCACCTCAGAGCAGGGATCTCTGCACACATGGAGAAAAAGATGTGCTTTGATTCATCCTTTGAGTCTCCATGCTGATTCCATTAAATCACTCTGCAGCCACACAGGGGGGAAARTCTTCCACACCATGGGGCCTGGTTTTGCCAGCRGAAAGAAGCCATTGCCTTTTGGGGTGAATCCATGCAGAATGCCATTCACGTGCCCCCTGCGTGGGTTTGGCTCTCCTGGTTTCCACACACCAGACTGGGGCTGGGTGTGATATTCCCTAYCCATCGTGTCCCCTGGCCAGGGCTGACAGTGGTGACAATCACCCTGTGTGAGGAGATGGGGCTGCCCCACTCACCTGCCCTCTRTGGGATCCATGGCCACAGAGCCACAGCAGCTCTTCACACCAACAGGGATAATCTCCACACACAAACACGTCAGAGTCCTCCTCTCCCAGAGAACACCTCAGCCTTTCCCTCAGCTGCCTCAGCTCCAGGTGAAAGTGATTACCCTCCCCCTCACTAGCCTGCTGCCTCTCACCTGTTAGTCCAAAACATCTGGGAAGGGCTCTTTTCCCCTTCCAAGTTGAAGTCTGAAGGATGCAGCTATTTTGGGCATAAGGTAACATCACAGAACCTCTTACTCCCCATTCACGCTGACTCCCCAAGGTCACTGCCCTGTTTTTTCCCTCATTGACAGGCTCCATCCTCCTCTCACCCCTTGCTTTCATCAGCCTCCAAGAGCAGGAAGCCYTCCCAGCAGAGGCAGCCACTCATGCTGGCTGCTCCTGTGATATCTGTGTCTCTGATGGCGTGGAAGTCAGTYGTGCCCTGTTTTGGATGGGTTGTTTTCCCACGGGAATATAAACCATCTGTGGCCCACACAGGGTCTCCAAGCTGTGTCACATTGGAAAGCTGATCCCTTGAGGCCCCAGTGATGGCTCCCTCTGTCCTCTGACTTTTCCAAAGGCTGTTTCCAAAGCCCCAGGTGCACAGGGCCCTGCAGTGAGTCATTTCGAGAGATCTGAGAGAGAGGAAAGAAAGAGGAAAAGAGATCCATCAGTCTCCACACCCTGAACCATCCCACCATTSTGCTGCCCTGGGGGATAACTGGTGGCCAGATGGAGCCCCAGCCCTGCAGGCAGCTGGAACTCACCTGACACTGGCTAATTACCTCACAGCCATCAGCAAAAGGTCTCCAGGCAGGCAAAGTAATGGAAAAGCTGAAACATTTCCGAGTCATTCCTCTCTGGGAGTGAGTAAGGGAGAGGCTATGGAAGGTTTTAAGCGGTGTGGTTAAAACATCAGTGATGCAAACCTTTTTCCATGGAGTTTAAATACATAACACGCTGCTTTCCAAGCTGATGCAAAGGAGAGCATCACAACCTGTCAGCCACACACCGTGGGCTGTGATCCTCACCGAGGAGCAGCCAGGCTGCCAAAAACCAGGCATCTCTCAGCTCTCTGCCTGTGCATCTGCTGCAATTCTTCCTATCAGTGTGGTTTGGAAATCCACGTGCATGGGATTGAGGGTTAAATTGCTGCTGAGGGGCATCAGTGGATTCCTCTTCATCAGTGGTTGTGCAAACCAGAAAAGGACGAAGTTGTCCTGGCCTCAGGTTGCACCAGGGGAGTTTTAGATTGGATATTAGGAAAAATTTCTTCACTCAAAGGGTGATCAGACATTGGAACAGGATGCCCAGGGAAGTGGTGGAATCACCGCATTGCTGGGAGAGTTCAAAAAGCATGTAGATGTGGTGCTTAGAGCCATGGTTTAGAGCTGGGATTGGCAGTGCTGGGTTAATGGTGGGACTCAATCATCTTAAAGGTCTTTTCCAACTTTAACGATTCTATGATTCTATTAATTTAGTGGGCAAAACAGCAAGACACGAAAAGAGGATTGTGATTGCATTAGGTGACACGCACAAGACTACTCAGCTTTCCCCAATTTAGTGTCAAAGTCTGCCTGTAGCACAGCCCTGAGATACCATCAGCAAACCTGGATCAACGGATCAAAGGAGATTTCCAAAAGCTGGGCCATCACCTGCTGAGAGCCTGCTAGGGAATAAGCCCATGAGTAATTACAGTGGCTGTGTTATTTGTGACATCACTGCTACTCAGATTTTCCTGAGTGACACCAGAATCTGCACATGGAGAGGGGATCTAGCTAAAGATTGTTCCCACCTTTAAAAAGCAGCTGCAGGGATGGCTCAGCTATCAGATTAAGAGAAGCAGCCGTGTCAGCCCTCTTGGCGTCCTTTGGCAGAAGCCAAAATGTTTCTCCCAGTACCAGTTGCTCCTTCTGTGAATGGAAAATTACAAAGGTGACTCCCATTTATAAAAGATGATGCATCAGGGCCCTGCAGAAATGGGCCCATCTGTTGACTGCAGCAAGGCTACATTTGGAAAAGACAAGAGAAACTAAGGTTTCCAACGGTCTTTCCAGCAACAATTTAAGTTTTCAAGGAATGTTGGCAGCAGTCGCGGCTATTTATCTGCAGCCTGCAAGGGGCTATTCAAACACGCCAGGTTTTCTGCCAAGGGTAGGGCTTGAGGTTTTCTGCTCTGCATTCTTTTGAACTTCAGCATTTCCATCCACATTCATGCCCTGGGTCCTGGTGTTTTTTCCTGCTGGACCACAAGCAGGGATGTGGGAGCAGCAGGCGGTTCGCGGCCACGGGCACACACCCCTGGGGCAGGGTAGCCCTGTGCGTGTGCGCACCTCTGCATCCCCACGCTCCGACCTCGTGGACTGTGCAAACCCTGTCCAACCCTCAGCAGAGCCCACAGACTGAAGCCTGGGGAACAGCCTGGGCAAACAAATAACTTTGCTCCTGCAGAACTGCTGCTATGACCAGGACTTTTCAGCCAGTGTCTGCCGCAGTCAAGTAAATTTCCATTGACTTCGACAACTGCTGGGGCACAGTTTGCTTAAGTGTTTCCAGACCTTGGCCCTTCCAGCAAACACCTTGGCCAGACTTTAAACAATAACAGGAATCCATCAAATATTTGAGTATTTGCATAAGCCAAATAGATAAAATTTGAGAAAAGGTTTTGTTCTTGGTCCTTATCAGTTATCAATTCCTGGGTGGATACCTATGGAGAGAGATTTAACAAAGATTTCTAATAGCAATGAGGTAAAGCAATAGCAATATAATATAAGGTTTTCCTTTAAAGAGCAAAGGGATTTGTGATGATATATATTATAGACACTTAAAACATGCATATCTTTATCTTACTCCATATAATCACCCTAACAYTGGTCTTTTTCCTTGGTGTGAGGCTCACCAGGAGTTTCATGTTCCAGATTTGAAAAGATGGCTTCCAGGCATCAGACCAAAATTAAGCTTCTGTATTAATTTTAGCTTAAGATTCTAGTCTCGGCAAAAAATTAATTCAAGCTACCCACAGGCTAACATAAATAAAATACACGTTTTAATAGCAGAGGAGGTTTTCGAAGTGTGCCAAATTTCATTTTGCTAGAGTCTGCAGCTAAAATCAAATCAATTAGAAAGCTGAGGACCRTGAAGAAACACATACAACTGGATTAGATCATTGCCATGAACACGAGAGGCAACAGGCACAGAACGGGCTGGGGCTCACGGTGCTTGCACCAGCTCAGGGAACCAAAATTAAGTTCCTTGTCCCGGGACAAACTGCTTGCTTGACTTGGGCTGAGTCACAACATCAATCCCTCAGTCAATACCTGTCCTGGCTCCAGGGCTGCTGGGAATGCTGTGGACACACTCCAGAAAGGAGCAGTGTTGCTCAGTGCCTGCAGTCCCTCCTTTGTGGTCACATTTGCCACAACGGAAGGATTTGTTCAATGTGCCTCAGTTTGTGCACAAAGACAAAATAGAACTTTTTGCTCCCTCCTAGGGAGGCCAAGATACATGAACGTTTAAAATGCAGGCTTTGCTACAACAGACAGGTAGTAAGAGGGCAAGCTTTCAGACTCAAAAGCACCCCACGGAGAAGATTTGGGTTCCAGAGCAGAGCTGGAGACATGCAAYCACTGCAATAGACTCACACAAACCTCCTCTGCTGCCACAGCATCTCCCAGTCCATGGGATGGGATGCAGAGTCACACTCCAGCRTTCTCCAGCCCCTGCCACCAATGTGTCCTTGTCTCTCTGGATGCAAAGCCTCAGCTGGGGGATCCTAATAAATGCTCTGCTGGCTCTTACACAGTGATTTTGTGTGACTTACAATTAATGCCAGTGAAAGTCGTATCTAGTGAGATAGTTAATGGCAGCTGAAGTTACCCAGAGGCTTAAATTGKGTGTTCTCCAAGGTGTCAACCTAAACAACCTATTTGGTGCCCAGGGTTACACCAGGAGCGAAGTGSAGAAAGCAGCCACTTGTCCCAGGCCATGGATGTGATCTGTCCCGGGGGCTGGAACTGGACACCAGCCCAGCTCACCACACCCAAGTGCCTCTGCATAAATCAGAGTTAAGTCTTTTACATAAATGCACTGGGAATCGTACTTACTGCTCAGACCTGCACTGATGGTCGTGTGGAGAAGCCACATTTCCACCTTTTCTGCTTGCTCCTTGTGTCCAACAGCAGGGCCTATAGGAGCATTTTGAATTTCTATATCAGATCAATTTTCCTGTTGCTAAAAAATGATTTTATTAAAATGATAAGACTATTGTTGGAAAGCTTAGTCACAAACAAAGGTTGGAGTTTTTATTCTCTATGCCAAACAAGTCAAGTGAATGGTAYCCCATCAAACTGTATACTTTGTTAGCTGCATATTTAGGCAAAAAGTAAATTTGTTTAAGTTTTCCAAAGRTTTTGTTTCACAAACAAAAAAAGAAATAGTCATGGGAAAATTACAAACCATTTGGCACTAAGGAAATTATGAATGCAATTTCCTGAGCTCAGTGTGCTGAAGGAGCTGCAGTAAATAGCTGTCAGGCAGCTTTCTCGAACAAAAGATTTTGGACTYGATACCCAGCTGGGAAGGAGATTTGTCTGTGCTGGACTTTTGCTCTCCTTCCAGTCAGATGGGAATTTCAACCRGCTTAGTTCAGCTGGCAAGAAGGGAGCATGGGTGTGTTTCCTTTGGTTTAAACCAAATKTTCTGGGAATAATCTCTTAAGCAAAAATGACAGAGCTCATTTCTTTACTGAGTTCTGCTGAAGAAAAGTGATTTAAAGATAATTTGAAGTCAAAGCCGAGAGACCCAAGAGAAAGATCTCAGACATATGCATAGATACAGAGAAGCTGTCTTCCTGACACTTTCAAACTGAAATAAATCTCTTCAGTAAAAGCAGATTGGGATTTTTTTTTTCCTTTAGCAGCTCAAGTGAGGGTTGGGAACAGAAGAAGAAACTGAACCAACAGCAGGGAAAAATATTTGGCATTAGATATTCTGGATCTGAGGAAGAACATGAGGGTTGTGCCCAGACCGCTTAGATTTTGACGAAGGAGCCCCTCAGGAGAGCAACTCACTACCATGAGAGGTGACAGAGGCATCTCCCAAGAGAAAATGGGCTCTGGGTGCTGCACATTCCCTTCCCACCTCCCCCACACAAACCTGAGCCGGTCAGTGAAAAACGCTGCCAGACCGACTTTGGGGGGCTGGACAGTGCCTCGTGTCCCCCTTCCCAGARCTGCTGGCTGGGATGCAGGTGGGTGCAGTGGGTGCTGCTGTGATGTGGCAGCACAGCCAGAACCAGCTCTGGCTGCAGGAAGGGGTCAGTCAGAGCCCTGGGTGCTGCCGGACGGCGCCGCTGCCTCGGAGAAGGGCGACAGCAATGCCCCCGGCTCCCTGCAGAGAGGATCCTGCCCCTGCCAGTGTCCTTGGCAACTCAGAGCCACAAACATCAAGTGGTAGGAGCCAGGAGGGACAGAGGGATTGGCCAGATATGAAACCTGGTAACTGGCTATAAATATTTACACGCTGCGCCTCGGCTTTACTCGTTCTGCTGCATCAGAGGCACGGCCGGCCACGGCGTCCAGGTATTAACTGTCCTGCTTGTCGTGCTCCAGGACTTCCAGCCGGACCATAATCCCCACTGTCTCAGCGTCCTGAGTCAGATCCACTCCTGGGGAGGCCAATGGATGCTCCTTTTCCCAGCCTGAGGAGCCAAAGCCTCCTGCTCAGACGGTGGTGTATCCACCGCAGAAGTTTTGCCCATGCTCCCAGGATGTGCGGGATCAGCCCAGCCAGCTCCGTGCTGCTGCAAACAGAACGGCTCCAGTGCCATCCTGGCAGGACTGCCTGGCCCCCAGCTGGGCTCTCCTCCCCAGAGCAATGGAATTCAGTCTTGCCAGCATTGCCGAGGCCAAATGCTAGCTATGGAATCTCAAACTAARTATCTGTAAAGCCAGGATGATCCATTTTTTCCAGGGAGTTTTTTCACTCAACCCCTACACCCTTGTCACGAGCACCATCAGTCTATTATCAGCTCTGTCATCGGAGCATAGATTGCAGCTGAAGCAACAAGTCTCTGATGGAGCTGAGTTTAGGAATGTCACAACGCCAATGGCCTGGCTTCTCCCTGGCAGGACAATAGCCCTGAGCCTTCTAAGGCATCTGACCCAAGCTGAAGTATTTTATCGACAGCAAAATATCTCAGCAACAAAGCTCCAACTGGTGAACCAGCCCGTGCAGAGCAGAAACCAACTCACAGGGAAATTTGTTTGCCTTTTGTAGGAATTTGGACATTCTCATGTGATCAGTGGACGCAGCCCTGAAGTCCCAGGGTGGAAAGCATTATCCAGACACACCTTGTGCAGTCACACAACTGTGTCACTTGACCTGCCTCGTCAGAGGAACCCTTGATTTTGCACTCTGAGAGATGGACACCAATGCAAGAAGTCACCTCAGACCACTCATAAATAATTCAGCTAAACAGCTTCAGGATGTTCAGGGCTATTCCAAAGCTAAAAATTAACGGCAGAGAACACAAAAAAGGGAAGAAATTTGTATTAAACCTGGCCCATCTGACACTGAGATACACAGGCATTTCCAATTCCCTCTTATTGCAGATCTCAAAGCTTCAGAAGCTGGGAGAATTCACACAATGTATCCAAAAGCACCAGTGATTAATATTAACTACCTGAGAAAAGGGAAAAGCAAGCAATGCTGCATCTCTTGTTCTCCTTCCTCTGGTACCTCTGGGAATTCTAAGAGTGAGCCATACCACCGAGAGCAGATTTAGCCATTCATCACCAAAGGGTGCAGAGGAGATCCTTCAAGGCACTGCAGAGAATGAGGATGCTGTGGGGATGTGCAGACACACGGCCCCTACCTATCTTTAAGGTTATGCCCTTGGAGCTACTACTCAGAAAAGGTGAATTTTGGTCCAGACCAGTGCTAGGAGGAGGAAGGGCAAGGGAAAAGCTTTGCTGCTGTCTCAGCCCAGGCACGTTTACATTGCCAGGTGTTTCCATGCTCAAACACTTGGTGTTTGCCTATTCTCAAAGCATCCTTTGCCCTGCCCAGCACAGAACCTGTGTGGGTAGGCTGGCATAACTAACCGTGCTGCTGCAGGTGGAAGGGCTGACATGTTTTACAGAGCTGACAGCTTTAATTTAGGCATTTTTTTTTTATCTTTGTCCACATTCCTTGGAGCTTATGCATACAGGAAAGGCACCAACGTTCACACGTATCCTTAAAAGTATCCATGACCACACTATTGTGGAACATGCAGAGTTAGGAGATTGCAACCATATATGGGCTCCTTGGGGCTGGAGCATCCCTGGCACCCCTGGGAGGAGGACAGCTGGTGGAATTTCCTATGAAGAGCCAATTAATAAAGACCAAATCCTTTTGTATATACAGATGTCTAAATATTGGACAACACATTCAAGGCTTTGCTACCCCAGAGTCCTGAACCTTACAGGACTCCTGCACTCATTAAGGGATCTTGTAGCCTCTGACCCATGTTCCAAGTGCAGGGACTGTAAGGGCTGGAGAAAGGAAAAAGCACCAAGATGGGCTGTGTAAGGACTGCAAGTCCCAAAGGAACAYGGTCCAGAGCCCCTGGTTCCCAAATGCTGTTCTGAGAGCAGATCTCCTGCAACGCTGAGTGGTGACAGGCTGGAATTCTGCTTTCCCTGGCTTTGGGATCTCCAGTCACACCCTCACCCCTGACACCTCACCTCTGCAGCAGTCTACACATGGAGACTTTGCTTYCTGTCTTATCCGAGGTCCAGGAGCTTTGAGGGACATCAGACCCACTGTGCTGGTCCCCTCTTAGCCATGGCAGGGACCAGGGTGCTGGGAGCCAGGCTGTCCCCAGGGCTGCCCCTGCCAGCAAGGGGCAAAGCAGCCTCTGATGTCAAGGCTGAAGGCACCAGGTGTGGTGCAAATGCAAATAAACGACACACACATCACTCCCAGCTGAGCAGGGCGGGTGGAAAGGAGGGGGCACACACGGTGTTTGTGCTGGGCAGTGTTGCTACGCCTGTGCTGGACACAGCACACAAACACTCCCAGCCTCTGGATTCCCTCATCGGCTTGGCAGATTTTGTTAGGATGGTCATCAAGAACACCATTTCCATATTACTTGCCTTGTCTTCCAATTATTCCCCAATCACAGACACATGTGGCCTAGAGGGTTTTTTGCAATTAAGTATTGTGAGAATGTATTTGGGCCTATTAGCAGCTGAGAGGCACTCCCACCCCCACCTCCTCCCTTCATCTCACCACCATGTTTCCTCCAGAAAACTCCCCACATCTGGTGAGAARCACAGTTTTGGACTGTGAGGAGAAAAAGTCCTCTTGTAATAGTGCAAACAGCCACGATGACCAGAAATTGGCTGCAGATGTCACAAAGCCTAGTGCTAKGAATGGTTTAGTGCCCAGGTGATGTGAGACACACCTGTGAGACATGGGGAGCAGTGGGGGAAGGTGCCTTTGCAGGCTCAGTGCTGTGGGAAGGGTTTGAACCAGCTCTGAGAAGTGTCAGCAGCTCCAGCAAGGGCTGCAGCTCATCTGTGACCAAAACTGATCCTGCAGCCAGCTCGTGGCCACTGGCCCTAAAACTCCTCATTCTGAAAGCCTGATAGGGAAAAAAATGGGCAACAAGTAGCTGGGCTTAAAGGGGAAAACAAGGTGCAGGGGAGATGTCTGCGAGCACCTCCAGACTCCCGGGGGTTTGAGAAGGTGGTTTGGCTCCTGTGAGGGGCCTCAGGGTGCCAGAGCAGTCGGTGTCACAGCAGGGTCTCCTCTCCTTTGTGCTGATAAGGACTCAGCCGATGGTGCATTAGGCAAGGTGAACAGCCAGGGGATGGGGAGGGTCTCTGGAGCCGGGAGGGGCTGGTGGGCTCTGCACGGCCCGGACCTGGAGGGACACCGTGGTGATGGACAATTACTGTCCTTTCCAATATTGCCATCTAGAGGACCCAGTAAGACCAGAGCTCCTTGCAGGCCATGATGAGATAAGGAAGAAGGATGAAAACCATGCTTTTATTTAATTTTACCTCGTATAAATGCTCCTCCAGCATGACGAGGAGATGGAGAGCCAAGTGTGCAGGACTGTCTGTGCCTTGGGCATGGCAATACAGGATTGCTCTAAAAACAGACCTGTGATGTTTTTGAGGCTGTGGACACCCAGTGTTGGCCCAGTTCCCAGCGCTTTCCCAATCCCCACAGGAAGGTGGACAGATGGTACTGACCGAGACCTGCCCCTCATCACTTCAAACTGAATGGAACTAAGAAAACAGGGACTAATCAGCAAGTGGCAGCTCTGTGCACCTGCCTGCAGGGCAAGTCCTCCTCCCCAGACCAYGCAGGGAACTGGCTTGTCCCTGCTTCCAGTGCCTCTGAACAGCRCCTATCCCAAATATTTTTGCATGACTGATATGACATGCCAGCTCATGGCACAGCGAGCCYGTTCCAGAGGGTGCCTGCCTGCAGACATCTGTGCTGGGGAGGGTGGATACACACCAGATGGTCCCAGCTACATTTTGGGGACTGGGGATACCACTCACCAATGGTGAGGCCCAGGGCCTCAATTGTTCCTTATTTCCAGGAAACAATCCGTTCGAAGGGGTGTGCTGTGCTTCTTTTGAGGGTTTGGGAAGGCGAAGAGCTGCCAAAAGGCATTTGTTCAATTGCTAAATTATGTCCTTGTTTGTTTTAGTTACATGCCCGAGTCCGACCCAAGCCTGGGCTGGACAGCATGTATCCAGTGGGATTAGTGGTGTTTATTCCGACTGTCAGGATTTTGAGGTGTGAGTGTACAGTGGAATTAGCACCATTTCCTAGCAAGAAAATAATAAAACACCTTTGTCTCCTGTCCCACTGCTGTGAGTTCCAGTAGCACAGGCCACCCATGACCAGCGCGACGCCGGACAAGCCCCTCTCGCTCGCAGCTTTTSGCAGCTGGTCACAGCTTTGGGACAGCCCAGCAGGTCAGCTCAGGATTCACCACCCCACACAAACACCACAGTCCCTTTGGAAAGCAGCACAGACATCCCCTTGGCTGCCCACTGGCATGGCTGGGAGCTAAGTGTGTTTAAACAGGCGTCAGGGCTACCCTCCTGCCGTGAGGCAGAGCTGTAACAATGCGTTTTTACCTCATTCAAGAGATGAAGGTTGTCCTTTGTGAATCAAAGCCCTCAGATTCCTGAAGTTTCTGAGGTGCCCTCTGCATTGAAGGATTGTAAAGCATTTGAACAACAGGCCTTTTCAGCTCAGGGCACCAAAAACCATGGTACAGGTGAGAGTCGGAGGGCAGAATCACCAGCCAGGAGCCCAACTGCAAATTCAACAGACCCAGGGGATATAAAAGCCTGGGAAAGCTCAGGAACCTGGATTTTGCAAACATCCCACGGTGATGCCTCTGTGCAGGTCCACCCACCACGCCAGGGCTGGGAGCGAGCAGCGTTATCCCAGCTGGSTTTGCTGCTCCTGCAGGAGCCTGGCAGCTGCAGCAGCTTTCAGCAACCAGCGTGTCTCTGCTCCCCAGCGCCTGTTCCTGCAAGGAAGGCGTGTCCCAGGAGCTGGGGTGAAGGCAGAGTGTGCCCCCCAGCCCAGCTGCCCTCCAGCCCTCGGGGTCCAGCACCCGTGGCCATGAACAAACCGGTCTGAGAAGGTCACGTGGCACGTCGTCACTTTGCTACAGATTTATTTCCGTGTGAATTAATGAAACGGTACACACAATTCCAAAAAAAAAAAAAAATAATCTTTTATAGGCCCATAATCCTTCTTTCACAGTACAACGCAACAGTAAAGGATTTAGTCAGTGTAAACAGAAGGTCCAATAGTGATCATCAGCTATCACAGATCAGCTGCACAAACACCACAGCTACGGGGTTAATGCCATTACCACACAAATTGACAGTACCAGTACAAATCATAACTTTACCTACAATGCTTTTTCATGTGCAAAAACCATGAAAATTCAATTTACAGAAGAAGGGCACCGTCTCTAAATCTTCGTGGGGGCTGCACACTGCCTCCAAATCTTCGTGGGGGCTGCACACTGCCTCCTCAGGGCTGTCTTATCTATTTGGCAAAAGGTCTCAGGCCCTGATTCTCCAAGGTACCCTTAACTCCACCTGCAGCACAAAGCATCAGGGCTCTGCCTCTGCACACCAGGCATTCCTGTGTGCTCTGCTGCAGCAGAGCAAAGAAAATAATCAGCTGAGGATGAATCTGAGTCATTTATGAAATCACTCCTGAATTTCATCTTAGATTCCTTCACTCACCAAGGCTATTCAAAAGAGTCCTGCTTATATTACATATGGATCATAAGGTAACCCGTAAAATCATCATTGGTTAAATTTTTTTTTTCTTTAATGTACTCACTGAACTGTTATTGGTGTCAAAAGTYGAGGCTTATGGTAATGTGTTGGCAGGTTTAGTGAGTGAATAAATTACGGAAGTTGAACGGTCAGAGAAAGAGGAATGCTAACACAGCCTGTGGCCACCTCACAGCAAATTTGCACCTCAGCTGGGCATGCCTGGGAGAGAGCCCTGGGGCAGCAGAACTGTCCTGCGCCTCCAGCTGCACCAACTCTGTAAATTAAATTCATGGTCAGGCTATACAGGAAAAAACAAGAGGTAGTTATTTATCATAYCTCTTCGAAAAGGCAGAACGAACAAAAAACAGGATGTAGAAGTGATGCAGTAAACCTAAAATCAACAGGTTCCTACTTTTTTTTTTTCCTCCTTTTTTTTGTTTTTTTAAACACATGAAGTTAACTTACAGACATCATATAAAATGCACACTCACTTTATGGAATTCCTGCATAGTAGGAAACAAAGGCCAGCGCTAATCCAACAGCTTTGTTAACAGCGGGATGCCATTTACAGGTGCAAGGAAGATGCCCCAAATATATCCAAATATAAACAGAGCATTACCCCCCTTCCAGGGGAGTCCTATGGCAACACTTATACATTTTGTTCAGAAGGAAAAAGAAAGCATTTTCTTGGGGATAAACTGCCAAAATAATTGTTGTTTCACATCCATAAATTTAAGGCAATGTTACTTAGACCTGAGAAAATGAAAAAAAAAAAGTGTAAATTTATTTTCTCAACTATACACATACACTTGAAATTTCAGGATTTCCTGTCTTCTCCAACTCTCAGGTGGTGCTGGGGAAAACAGCTCCGGGGACACTGCTCTGAGGTCTCAGGGTCAGATCCTGAGAGATGCAGAGTTTGTTCCAAGGACAGTTAGTGAGAGCTGCGAGTGCTCAGACTCACCCGGCCCTCTTTCATATATTTTCATTTAAATACCTCTGTTTAAGCCCTCTGGAGATGGTTAACTCCAGAACGGGCCTGTAGTGCACCAGAAACCCTGTAAGGTTTGTATAGCAAAACTGTAGATAAAATAGACAATAAAATTACATAGAGTAAATTTCCATGATTCCCCCTTTTCAGGAGAAAAAAGATGTCAGGGTTAACAGTTTCACTGCACCTTTAGCCATTCCCATAAACTACAGAATAAATCCTTTAACACTATTGTGAAATCGCAAATTGTTCTGTGCTCTTCCTCGGAAAATAAAAACGTGAATTAAAACCAAAAATCAACTCGCAAACATTTCTCATTAAATGATAAAGAGACACGGGAAAGGTCGGGTGGGGACTGCAGACACACAGCATGCTAAGGAGTTATCAAACAAAGTGCAATGGTTCTCGACTCTACGGGAGGACGGACGGACGGACGGACGGACGGCTCCCCTTCAGTACCAGCCGGATGCCCCGGGAGAGCTCCGCAGGTACCGTGTGGATCTGTAGCCCTAAAGCTCGAGTTTGAGGCCGGCTGGGCTCCACGGCCCCACGTGCAGCTGCAGCAGCTCTGCGCACCTCGGCTACATCTGTGACCGCAGCACAGGGATTCGCCCGCGCAAAGACGCGGCCGCTTCCCCAGCGTGAAGGTGAGTTGCCAAAAGAGGATTTGATGGCAGTTCTAGAAAGCTGCTYGAGCCACAACGGAAAGATGGACTCAGACCTAAAATCTGTGCACGCCTGGTGTAGTTTCTGTGGGATCACCTCCTTCTCCTGAACACGACTACAGACACCAACCATCCCTCTCCCGCTCCCATCCGAGCAGCCGGACACCCGCAGCCCTTGCCATCAGCTTTGGCCGGGGTCTGCCGCGAGCCCACTGAAGCAGGGCTTGGGCAGAGGGTCACTAAAAAGCAGAAGGTCTCCAGGTTCCCACAGTGAACAAGTTTATCACCATCCGCTTCCTGGTGAGAGGGTCTGTGGGCAGATTTTTTGCTGATATTTCAAACGAGACTATCCAAAGATCAGAGACCAAAAAAAAGCTCAACAATTCTCATCTGACTAGAAAGCAATTTCCACTGCTCGCCAGCACCTCCCTACCCTCCTCTCCCAGGCTGAAAAGATGAACAGGGAGCCACAGCTCCTTTACTTACCCGCTGGGAACTAAACCCTTCATCAAATCACACATTAACGAAGCTCACTGTGTGCAAAAGACTCTTACGCTAAAACAGTTCCACCCTACATAGTGCAGTCAACACAGTTTTTAACTTAAATTTGCAGCTTGTTCTTTACAAGTGCTTGGCAGAGAATATTTATATTCTTCTGACACCATATAAATAATATTTATACAGCTTAGACATTTTGAGACATGCATTAGACTTTAGGTAGTACATACTTCTTGATCATATATGCAAATATTACTGTCAATTAAACCGAGCAACCTTATGCTGGACCATGTCTTGCGTTATCCAGGACGTTTGACGGGGGCTCCGAATCATCCATGGGCAGCACCAGGCGCGTTCCCCGGATTACGAGTTCATGGTCCCCAAAGGCCAGCTCCCGGTCCAGGGCGTCCTCCGAGCTGTTGCCCACGAAGCGCCGCGAGGCGCCGCTGGACGCCACCGAGTCGGTGTTCACCGTGGAGTCCCCGTACGTCAGGCTGATGTCCCCGTCGTTCAGGATGAGGTCGGAGTCATCGTCCTTTAGCTGCTCTTGATTCTGGGGAACAAACAGGAGGGAAGTGCTGTATGGACTCCTCCGGAATAGCTGTTTGCAGTCACACGGTGATGGTGAGTGAGCAGACAGGGGCACCAGCTCACAGACTCTCCTGCACCGTGAGCAGAACCAGACCTGGCACACACACATCTCAGAGCCCAGGTGACTCACACCACGCAGAATTTCTCTGCAGATTGTCTAGAAGGGCTCTCCTGGCTCTCTCCTTTCTGGTGCCATAGCCAGGTACACGGGGAATGCAGTTTCGAGTGGCTTTGACAGGACCAAAATACTCATGAGCACAGGAACTGCATCACTAACCCATCACAGCCATCTCTGGTTTGTCAGGGAACCTGATGCTGATACTGTGCAGACAGGGCAAGAAAATTCCTGTCATGGAGAGCTGCCACTGCAAAGGGTTCCTGGGCATGGCAATACTGGCAACCTTTCTGGCTGTGAGCAATGCAGCTGAAGAGGCTGCAGGAATGGCTCAGCTGCAAGGCCAGAAAAAAGCAAGGGATAGGGAATTGTGTGTCCTCCTAGCTAGGCCTGTGGAAGGACAACTGTGACAACTTCATTRGGCCAGCCACTGAGGAACCACCATGAATACACCATGAATCCCTTCATGACCCAACAGTGGSCTGGAAAAGCAAAATGCTCGTGGGAACTAGCTCATCCATCAGCCCCAATATCTGATCTCCCTGCAGGCTCCCAGCTTGATGCTGCAGAACAGCATCCCAAAAGCAGAAAYGTAGATATTTCAGACCCAGAACACTGTGACAGAAAGGACACTGAAGGACTCACCTCGTACGCCTGTGGGCTCGTCAGGCACCGGGCAACAGGCCCACAGCACCCCGGGAGCGTGGTGGTCAGCGGGGGACCACTGTGTGTCAGGAGAGGCTTCAGATAGCTACGGGGAGGGTTAAGGAAGAAAGAGGAATGTGGCAATGTAGGTGAGTCAAGGGGTGGAATGGCAGCAGTGAGGGACTCAGCATCCCATGGAAATCACAGAAAGGAAAGAAACACAAGTGCCTGGAAGCACAAAAGTTGTAATGGTGTGCAACGAGAATGCAACCAAACACAGCAGGACACAGTCCTGGTAAGATGCTCAGCAGCACTGCTCCCCCCACCCTGTGCCCCTCAGCCTGACATCGCTCCTCCACTCACTCACAGCACAGCATCTGGAAGGGAGGAGAGGCACAGATCCGCCAAGAGGACTGCAAATGAGAAAACCCCCAACCCTTCCTGCCTGCCTGCCATTGGGATCAAGGACTCCCTGGGACTGCAACCCGCCCAGCTTTGAACAGAGCTGCTGCTGCATTCCCAAGCGTAGTGGGTGGAAACGGTCATTTCTCCCAGCCACAGACACGAGTAGGTGCAAACCAAAACACAGCAATGTAACGAGAAAGCAAACTCTGGCTCCTTTGCTAAGCAGGAAGCAAGTCATGCTCTGAGTCAGAGCTGTCTGGGCAGTGGGATCTCACACAGCACACAGTGAGCGCCGCTCAAGGATACTTGTGATCGAAGTTGTACCACATGCGGAAGAGCCAAGCGCTTTCAGCCTTCGTGCTCCTCCTCTCGCTCTCTGGGACACCCTGCAGGAGAGCAAAACATTAAACAGGGGCAGGACAATGTGCCACCGCCTGGATCAGGGCCAGGAGACCCCATGAACACTGAATTATCCCCAGGGGACATAAAGAGACACAGACTTTCCCACTGCCTCTTCAGAAGAAGCCTTTGGGTTGCTGTGTGTATAAGGAGGTTCACACCTCAACAGGCTGAAGGTCCCTCCAACCCACACTCTGCATTTAGCAGCATTCAACTGCCTTAGGAAGTGGCATCAAAGCACAGAGTGACCATTTTGCTGCTAGAGCCTTCCAGTGTCTGGCCCCAAGGTTCAAAGTGCCTCAGAGCCAGAGGCTGCATCCAGACATCACATTTAATAGTGACTGACAGGTCCAATTTCCATCAGATGTCGCCTGAGATTTCTGTATGCAAATAATTGTGTGTTTTGGGAACTCCAGGCTTCCTTTTAGTCAGAGAAAAAAAATATAAAACTGTTTGGAGGGGACTGTGAATACAATTGCATATTTCTCAGAAATCTGTCTTACAGATTTATAGCTCTGGGCTGCCTGTAGCATTTGATGCCTTCTCTCCAGGAGGTGAACGGCCCAATAAATGGCTCTGAATAAAATGAATCTCCAAGGTGCAGAACCCACACTGAAATCAGGGAGAGCTACAGCCACAGCACGACCAGGCTGCAGATGCATGAGCAGAACAGCTGGAGCTACCAGGCAGGAAAACTCCAGAGGCTGTGGGGCTCCAGCATTTGTCTCAGTGGGATCAGTGGTTCTGGGGCTGCTATGTAACTAACCACAGAAAAACAGGGTAAGGAGGGTACCCATGGGTAAACGTGGGGTAGAAGATGCTACATAAAATGAGTCAGTAAATGGTGTTTCTGTACCGCCCTGGACACTGGGATGAGGGAGAGCSTCCATGTCATGCTCACTTCAGGATTTATTTCAAACCCAGCAAGGAAGAGACCGAATCTATTGCAGCAGCAACGTGGACTGACTAAACAGTCCAGCATTACTTCTGTGCCCTTCTTTCCAGCTGAGTCAAAACAAGCCTCATGAAAACCAGAGAGCACAGAAAAGCTGCGACTCCCACTGACTGCAAACTCTTTCACAGGGGGAGCTAAAACCTCCTGCAGCTGGAAGGAAGCAGAGCACAGACGGGCATTCACAGGGTCAGGATGTAAGCCCTGCCCTGAGGGCGCAGTGCAGATTCCTCCGCAGAGGTGCCCAGCAGTGCACACTCACCACGTTCTCCTGATCCGCGTCCACACCGACCCTGCGAGGAGAGAACAAGCGCAGAGTGAGACAGGCAGTGGCAGCGGGGTGCAGGCTGGGATCCGGGGGGAAGGACGGGATCTTCCTCTGGTCTCTTAAACCCAGCACCCTGAGCCGAGGACGTGCCGAGCCGGGAGGGCCGCACACTCACCGGATGTTGAGGCAGGACAGCATGGCCGTGGTGCCGCCGCCGAACACCCAGACGGTGAAGAAGACGATGAGCAGGGTGGTGCTGAACATCATCTGCCGGGCATACGTGGCCGTGTCGCGGATGGCCAGCGCGAAGGCCATGGCTCCCCGCAGCCCTGCGGGAAGGGACAGGGGGCAGCTGTGTCAGCCCCCAGCATAGGACATCCCCACTGCCAGCTTCCCACCCAGGGTTTACATCCTGCTGCCCCTCTGCTGGGACATCACCAGGGGAGAACAGTGATGATTTTATCACCCCTCTTTCCCAGCCCAGAAAGGCAAACCCTCCTGCCCCACGCCATGCACTCAAAGCAGGGCAGGAGGAAGCTCATTCCTACATCTCAAAGCACCGAGCCCTTTCCTGCCCAGCCTCCCTTCCAGACATTGCCCATAAGAGATTTAGAGTTGAATAAGGAATATTTCCAGGTTCTCCGGGGCAAGGAAATGCCAATAGGCCACATGGTCAGAGGCGAGGATGCAGTAACGTACCAGCAAACATCATCATGTGCTGCAAATTTGTTCCGATCTTATTTCTTCTCCCCAAATTCAGTAAAAATGACAGTGGGTAAATATTGGCAGCTCTTCCTAGGAAGATAGCAAGCTGTATTTGCACATGTTAAGGAAATTGCTCTTCCTGTGTCTCCCACCACATCCCACCCGCACACAGAGCCAGTTTCTGCTGCCCGACGGAAACTGGGAGCCGCAGAAATGCCGGAGCTCTGCCTGCAAAGATAATAACCCAGCTCTGAGTGCTGCAGCACTGTGGGAAGAGCAGGCTACTGCCTCGCTGAAGCACAACACACACACCAATTCAGGAATATCATACAGAGACAAGCACAAATAAACAAGGGAAATGATGAAAGGACATGTTAGACAAGCGAGAGGAGAGAAAAACCACCATTTCCCACTGTATGCTCTCCCCCTCCAGGTCCATTTTGCACCCCAAGAATTATTTGTCTTCTGTGAAGCTCAAGTTATCACAGCTATGACAACCCCTCTGACATTCCCCGGCACGCCACACTTCACAGCTGGGTTTGAAGCTTTAAGCCAAGTCCCATTCCCAAAGATTATTCAGCAAAATGAAAGCAGCAGCCACTGAGAAGGAAAAAAAAAAATCTAATACTCTCTCTGTGTTCATAGCCTGCGAGATACAAGAATCACCAGCCCCTTCATATTGCTTTTTATCTTTGAAGCCGTGTCTTTTAATACCAGCACCCAGATGGCAAAAATAATCTTGGAGCCAGTATTCAGCACAGCCTTGAATAATATGGAAAACGCTTCTAGCTTTTATGTTCTTTCCTGAACATCACAAATTTGCATAAGAGACGTATTTCATGATCTCTCTCATGAATGAGCTATTTCATCAGCGAGTTAGCCAGTTCCCACTGAAGAGGCACAGCACAAAATTCCAATATAACTGCCCAAATGGCATTTCTCTGCTCTCCACCCCCTTCGCCCCACTGCAACCCCACAAAAGCTAATCAGGGAAATTCAGCTAAGCCCACTGCAAACCCACGGGTCAGCAATGGCAAATAGCATTTTATTTATCAGTATAAACCTGCTTCAGTGCTGGCAAAGGGTGAAAATAATTCTGCACATTTAACTGGCTTCCCTGTGATATGAAAAAAAATTCCTTCAAAATCCTTGTTTTTCTGAGACATACCAGGGCCCTTGTTCTCGTTAGCATCAGCCTGCAGAACAGGAAATCCTTTCTCATGACATTATTCAGAGGCATCTACTGTAGCTGTAACTGTGCTGTTTGACCAAAAAAAGGCTTTTTTCAGACATAACCAAGTGCACTAGCAGAGAAAAGAGGAAATAAATGGCTAAACCAAGCAGCCCCCCTTTGCCAAGCCACTCCTGGTGCCACATGACAATGCCTGGCATTCGGCATCATGGTCACACTGAATGAGCAGTCCCTGCAGCAGGTGATTCGGATACCCACAAGAGGAGAGAAGACATGGGGAAGAAAAAAAAATAACAGAAAAGCTGGAAAAAGAATCTCCATGTTCTTAAAATAACCAGCCAAGGCACCACTACACAGCAGAAATCCCCTTTTAAAAATAAAGCTAGGCTGATTGAAAAAAAACAAACCCACTCATTCGAATGAAGAACACAAAYTGGGAAGTAAGCACTTCTCCCTTTCTTTCTTTGCTTTATAAATTGGGTTCCAAAGGATACGAAAGCCCCCACCACGAAGGTCGGGTTAAAGACGTGGTTCTGGAAGGTGAACAGTGCAAGTCCCATGTAGGAGAAGATGAAGTTTTCTGCCAAGAAATTCAGAAGCTCAAACAACTAAAAGAGAAAAACAAATTAAAAGCGAGTTAGATATAATATAGATTTAACAAGGAAAGCATGTTAGCCCATCCATCACACAATAAAAACTTCTGCAGAAGCGACCCTCRTGAAATGCAGCTGTAGAAAGACAGACACACCTAATTCTGGCTAGAGGGAAGGAAAAAATACTCAGCTTGAAATTCAGAGAGGCTGAAGGGGTCTGAGGAGTTCTCACCTGCTTAGTTCTGTGTTGAGACTCTGTAGATAAGTTGTTATAGGTATAATGAGCCTGTGTGATCCCACAGAAGAGCACGGCCACCACACCTGGGAAGCAGAGCATCACATTAGAGTCCTGGTCATGAAAAGGGAGCCGAGCTGCACCCCAGGACTGTGGGGGACTTAACGCAGTAACCCCAGAACCCAGAATCATTAAACTTCTGCAAGCAGAGGGAGAGCCCTGGCTGCCACTGGGAGAAGCAAAACCCAGTGGCTCCATYATCCCTGCAGATCGCCATCCCAGAGGCAGGGCTGTGCTGGACCTTGCCTGTAAAGCCACACGCTTCAGCCAGCAGGAATGTGCTCCAGGACATCAAGAAGAACAAGCCGGTCTCCAGCAACGGGAACTCCCGAAGTTTGGTGAACTTGGTGACGTTGCACATGGTTAAGGACAATTTGGAGAGACACTGCAGGCTAAGAGCATATCAAATTCAATTGCGTATCACAGCAATGCTACACAGTCTGCCCCTGAAAAGGCTATGGCTCTGTCCTCCATTAACTTAGGAAAAAACACATGAAACATCTGGGTGAGACATAGTGCACCAAAAAAAAAGAAGCTGTTATGCAAACACTTGGGAAAAAAAACACAATGAAAAGGATATTAAAGCTGTCACAACTCCAGTAGCTGCTCCCATTGCAAAAGATCCACTGAATATCCCCAGGAAGATCCCGATGGACTTGAACATCGCTGTGACATCAAACGTGTGGCTGTTGTCACCCGCTGGCTGGTACGCAACTATTGAGCTGGAAGAGGAGAGAGAGCACAAGAACACAACTCCTTAGCCTGGAGGGCGAGGCATCTCACGGTGCTACACGAGCCCTGCAAAGTCCTACAACAGCTACAAACACTGAGCAGGAAGAACCAGGGAGACAGAACACACTRCAATCCCCTGGGATCACAGCATGCAGTGGCTGCACATCCTCCCTGTCCCAGGGAGTTTGGGATCAGCCACCCCGCCTAGGCCTGGCTCTGCATGTACTCCTGGGCATTAGAGAACAGGGSACCAAAGCCCAAGCCTCGTGTGATCTGTCATTTAAGGTGGTATTTTGGAGGGTTGGCACCAACTCTGTAATGCCAGGCGCTGCGAGACCACAAAGCATTCAAGTGGGAAACCTACATTTCTCCTCCGAGGCGGCTGATGTGAACATCCCCTGGAGAACTGTAAGTTCTCCCATTTTGCCACGTTTAACCTGCACTACATTTAGATTGCACTGCTCCAAGTTCTGAAGTGCAATACCACAGGGTAGCAAAGGCAGACAGTGCCRTGCACAACAGCAACACCATTCTCTGCACCCACCAGACCTCAACAGACCTTCGTGATGAGATGGCAAACAGGTCTGCAGCGCTGATCCCAGCTCTGAATCTGCTCCTTCCTAACTCCTGATGAGCTAAGCCTTGCATCAGTCATTCTACTGTTTTACCTGGAAAGGCTGAGATACAGGGGGGCCGCTATCCAGCTCCTAAATCCCATTTATCATCTCCTTCCTTTCCTTTAGTTGATGTAAACTTATTGAAAACATTAACTTCCTAGTTAGCAATCCCTTGGCTCACTCCATTRAAACTCCTGGATGTGAACTTTAAATGTTTGATATTTAACCTGCTGAGTTTTGCTGGAACAGACACTTACTGCCTTGCACACACATCCTGCAGCTTTCCCCTTAACTACACACCAACATTTTTCTGCAACACAAATGACAAACCTCCCCTTTCCAACACATCATGGGTCACTTCCCTTGCTAAACTGCCCTGCTTTTAATTCATCTCATTTTTCTGCATTGCTTTTTACATTGCAAGCTGCAGATTTCGTCCTGTGATTTAATTCCTTTTGTCAATCCAGTCTTATACTTCTCATTCACCAACGTGCTCTTATTCTGGGGTTTCAGGTTTCTTTCTTTTTTTTTTTGAAATCCGGACTGGTTTCATTTCCTCTTCATAACCAACTCTTTGTACGTCGGTTTTGCATTTTAACCTCTTCCAGTTTTCCTTCTGGTTTTGGTTTTTGCATCACTAATAAGACATTATTTCCAGCTGCCCTTTATTTCCCATCCCTGCCCATGGGGCTCCCTGTGTTTAGTCCCTGTGAAACCTCCCTTTGGAAGGAGCAGGTAGAGAYCCTGCAGCTGCATTTATTCCCACGCTCCCAAACTGCAGCCCTGGCACCTCACTGCCTGCCAGCTTTCGGTTCTGGGTTCAATTCCTCTTCATCCTGCAACAAGTTCCCACTGCCAAGCCAAGCCAAGACAGGAACAGAAAGGCACAGATCCTGCTCCTCAAGCACAGGAACAGACATTTGACCAGCGCTGAAAGCAGGGAGGAGAGGAGCCTTGGGGCACCCAGACCTGGCAGAAGCCACCAAAGAGCCCCAGCTCCTCATGCTCCCCTGGCATGGGGACAGTGCCCACAAAGCTTCCATCACCACTTCTTTACTTSTCTTCACCCTGGGATGAGGTGGGACCACCTGTCACCCAGGCAGCACCTCCTCCATCAGCACAGCCCACCTGCYCAGAAACCACAGGATTCCTCACCTTTCCGACACCTCCCAGCCRGGGAGCAGGTCCCACTGTACTTGTGGGAGCAGAACCACTCCCACGTGGTTCCTCCACTTATGCCTCTGCTGTGAAACAGGCAAATGCCACCTTAAACTTAAAAAAGGGGAACCACGAGTAGGAGCTCTGGGCTGCTCTTGGAGGAGCTCTCCTCCTTGGCACAGGAGACCCTCACRTCCTCCTTGCACTCAAGACCTGGTTGTGTCCAGGTGACTCGAGGCTGCCCTGGAGCTTCCTGCCCAACTGTGAGGTACCTGCCATGCTGACCAGGGCTGCTTTACACTGCTCGAGGTGACTGAAGACAGAGAGGAGGGCAAGCTTTAAGTGATGYACAGGGCAACTGCTGAAACACCCTTGAGAAGTGCCTCGTGCTGCTGCATCCATCCGCACAAAAGTCTTGTGGCAAAATAAAATAACTGCTGACTGAACTCAGAGCTGCTGTCTTGGTGCAAATTATCCTATTTCAGGGAGGGGGTGGACTGAGATCAGCTTGTGGAGAAAGAGGAAAGCAGGAAATCAGAGCAACAGCTACAGAGCTGGCACCGAAGCAGTGCAAGAGGCAAATCCCTGCGCGTGGTGCTGTCACCCACACGTGCCGAGATCCACCACAAATTCCACTACTCTGAAGCTGAAGCCACCCACTCCCACCCAGAACCTCCCAGCACAGGCTGGAAGACCCCTTCCYTTCCTCACTCATAATCACTTCTGAAACACAACCTGGCTGTGCAGCATTTCCTCTCGCACCAGCGGTGACACATCCAGCACAAAAGCCAGAGTGAGCAATACAAACAGTTCCAGAAACCTCAACACTCAATTCAGTAAATACAACACACAGCTCACAGTGTGTTACTTGCTGCCTCCAGTGAAACCCACACAACCAGCATGCTGGAGTGACAAGTATTCCAGAAATATTKTTCCCATTGGTCTCAGCTATATGTTAAGCTGTCACCATTGCAGGTATTATATATTTCCGAACAAATTCCCATGATGACAACACAGTGGAAATGCAGATAAAACACGTCCTGCATGCAGAGGACATAAAATATTAAAGAATATAAAACATTCTTTAGAAAGGCAGCAAGTTTCCCCTGTGTTCAGTCAAGGGCATTAACTCCAGCTGTAGGAACATTAACTCCCACATTAACTCCTTGAAGTGGGGAGAGAAGGGAAACAGCTGCTTCACCAGCTATTTCCACCTAAACCAAAGCAGGTATTTGTGGATGGGAAGCAATGCAGGTAGGAGCAAAGCCAYCAGCACAGGGTTTCAGAGGGATCCTGTGGCTGAAAAGCACATGTGGTGCTTTTCCTGTTTCAGAGGGACATGAAAACTTCCCTGTGGATGGCTCATCTGGCCATAAAAGCAAAACAAAAACTATCCATCGYGCACGGGGAAGTTGTAAGGACAACGCATAATCCCAAGCAGTGGTAAGCAATGAGAACATGCATCAGAAGGTCACTACAGCTTTYTGGGACACTTAAGATGCTCTTGGAAACACCCATGCTCCTATTTTACAGGGGCAAGGCCGAGTGGCTCCCCCCCAACTCCTGACATGTAACATACATAACAATTCTRATTAAAAACAAAAGACACTTACGAAGACAGCACTATGGCAACGGCATCGTTGAGGACGCTTTCGCCAAAGAGGAGGGCATACAGCTCAACATCAACCTGGAGTTCATGGAATATGGCAAGGACAGTCACTGACAAATAGAAAAATAGAGAGACATTCAAAAAGGTGCTGTTATTTTGGTGTAATCAAAGACAAAATGTCCTTTCTAGAAAGCTGCCTTCCTGCACATCTGTGCCACTGCTGCAACAGTGCCAGCTGCCCCCCGTGCTCCCTTTGATAGTCCTCCTTCTGCTCTTTCAGATTTGGATTTGATTCATCATTTCCCTCCTCCTTTTACTAAAACACATCCTCGCCTGTTGAATCTTTTGCAGGGAGACATAAACAAACTCTGCCCTGAGCTTCCCAGGGTCTGAGCTCATGGGCTGGCCTACAGTAACCAGGCTGGCACGAGCCACCCAGCTGTTGGGATCCCACTAGCTCAGAGCAGCAGGGAGAGTCTTCCTCCACCTGCAGAAGACTAAAAGGACTAGGCTTGTCCAAGACAGTGACTGCCTTTTCTTTCCATTCCTGATACTCTGAGAGAAATCCTTGGATTCAACACAGGTAGACACACCGTAAGGGCCAGCACAGACGTGCAACATTTCAGACCTCACTGGAAAYAGCCAGGCATGGGCTCAAAACCTCATGTGGGAGTTTCTGTGATTTACAGCCACGTGGCAGAGATTAGAGCTCCCTCAAGCTCTTTTGTGACCCAGCAGCTCCAAGAAGATAATGGAAAGCAGCAGGTTTTGTGTGTCAGCCCTGCAGAAACACCACAACATCCAAAGCAAGCAAGATGTAACACATGGTGCCAGGCACAGTTCAGGCTGAGGGCTGAGCCAATTCCWATCAACTTCTGTGAAAGTCTTTTCAAACAGCACTCAGGGCACACTGAAGGGGGTTTAATCCATTTATGCGCAGGGAAATGCTCCATTTCTACCTGTGAAATCTTCTTGTTCCTATTTCAAAGCCTGAAGAAGGGACGTGACACTGAGAGCTCGTCTGCAGCATTTCAAACCATTAGAAAATTTCCAGCCCTGCTCAGCAAAGGGCAGGAGTAAAGAGAGGTCTTTTTGTGGTCCTGTGTTTTTACATGAAGTGGGAGCATGCAAATAAACAGCTACCACACACAAGCAACCGTGAACTAAGTTCAGTTTAGTTGGACAAGGCATGTTTTTCAATGTTTTGATTTATAAAGTGCATCAGTAAACCAAGATGTCACCGCTGTCCTCAGTACTGCTCTTTAAGCTGCCTCATTAATCTAATCTCAATTAGATTAGCCTCTGCCAAAATCCAACCAAACTGGAACCAGGAGAAAATCTCTAAACTAACTAAAACTATCAACTGAATCCTCCCCACATTACACATCTTGTTCTGCATCAGCTGTTGGCACAGGGTGGCAGAGACGTAAGGACCCTGTCCCAAACCCCAGCAAAGTCTAGAGAGAGGCTGCCTAGGACTTCACTGCAAACAAGGATTCAGGAAAGCAGAGATTTGGAAGCTATATTACACACAACTGGAAGGAAATAAAAAGGCACAGAGACAAACCTGACCTCTAGGAATGTCACAAATAAATTAAGCTCCAACATTCAGAAGGAGGGAACTTGCAGGGGTTTCAGACTTTGATCTCCTCTTCCCCACAACTCAAACCAGAGCAAAAGGTAGGTAATCTGAGGGGAGGAAGCATGTAACATACCTGGGTCGGTGGCCGACACGATGGCCCCGAACAGGAGGCAGTCAGTGAAGTAGAAATCTCCCCCAAGTTGCCCAGTGACTTTCATCAGCGCCACGCAGCCATACACGACAGAGCTGGGGATCGGAAGAGGCAGTTACACATCTCTGCAGTGCATTAAAACAAGTCACACGGGCTCAGTTCCCCCGAATTTGCCAGGTTAATGCTATGCCAAARAACTGTATGAGATGGGCTGGGCCTGATGAAACCCCAGGCCATGATCTGGGAGGCGAGGGCTGGACCACACACACCAAAGCATCCGCCAAAATGTGGTCCAGTGGTGAGGAACTGGGACCAGAACTTCTCCGGGAGCACAACATGGCTAGAAAACAGCAGCAGCCAAGCTCATGGGGTCTCACGATCACTTTGCAGGGCTTCACATTAACACAATTCAGAATGGTGACCTTGGCCTGATTCTGAAAGGGCTGAAACTTTCRGCGAGGAACAGATAATGCAGATGCTGAGTTTGCTTGAATCCATTGGACTCCAGTGGAAAACACCCTACGCCAGCCTGTGTGCTACTACCCAGAGCAGGAATCATCCAGCTCCCTCTGCACAGAGGGATAAATAATTTGAGACACATCTCTGCTCCCTAGACACCTGCCTTTATGATCCTGCCCTCTACTCTTATGTTTCAAGTTCATTAAGGCTTATGCTTTCAATAATTTGAAGTTGCTGGTTTTTCAAGACAATTTTCAGAGAAGCATGAAACTCTTCTTGCCATGAATACCTATTCCCATGGGATGCTGAGAGAGCRCGATGTAATCAGACAGCAACCACCCTGTTCACACAGCAGAAGTTTGGACAGTAAATAGTATTATTTGCTGCTGCTGAGCAGCAGTAGCAGAGCCTGTGTGACCTTTCAGGGCTGGGATTAGCAGCTGCAGCTCCAGGCTCAGAGCACTGCCYCCAAGCACCGCTCCAAACCCTGTGGGGAAGAACCAGACCAGCTCCATCTACTCACCCTATCACCAGGCAGGAAATGGCAGTGCCAAGGAAAGCATATGCCAGGATGGATCCCAAGTTTCTGAAGAARTGCCTCTAGCAGGAGAAAAAAAACCAAAAAAGTGAATTGTATTTTGCTAACAATTTATTTCAAGCCTGCACAGGTGCCCACACAGTGTCCACAGCAGCTTGGACCCAGCTCAGACACCGTGAGCTGGACAGCACAGTGCCAGACCAGCAATTAATGCAGCATTAATAAACATGAATGTACCATTTTCTCATACCTGTGCTTTTAATAAGGTGCTATTCCAAGTCCTGGGAACTGATTTCCTAACCCAGCAGCATTCCTCCTTCCTTCTCCCACAAGCTAAACTGCATCATTCTCCTCTCCTTCCAAGTCAGCATTTCAGAGAGCCGCTGCTTTCTAAAACCTTCCCACACTCCCATGGGCTTGGAAAGCAGGGATGGCTGAAATGGCCTGGCTGACCTCAAAAACCCCTGCTGGAAATGACTGAAGTTGCTGACCCTTCCCGGGGCAGAGGGGCAGACAAGAATGACTGGCACACTCTCAGCTCTGCTTCCCACAATCCCACATTTGCTGGGGAAAACCATACCCACCTCCGCAGCCTCGGCCTGCTGAGCAAGCATTAAAGCACTTGCAAGTATTAAAAATTCTCTGGAGGCAGAGGAACTAAAAACATCGGCACTGTAAAGGCACGTACCCTTTTCAAGCTGTAGCCTGCATAAAATATAATTGGAGGAAGCAAAATGTTGAAGAATACTTCAGGATCAAAAGTCACCTGTTAAGAAAGAAAAGGAAAAAACCCAACAGTAAAATGATTTGTTAAAACTTTGCAAGACAAAACACAGATAAGAAACATATATGGAGGAAACCCTGCACCCCCACCAGGTGAATCCCGTTGGGTCAACGCTGAGGATGTGTCTGGAATCTTCTGGAAATAAATCCCAGAGTCTAAACAGCTTCAATTAAGATCAGCTAAAACTAGAGTTTCATTTTGTTGTGTTCAACATATAATTTATAGCTGATCTCAAGATAAAAAAAAATAAAATGAAATCACTTAATCCAGCAGATCCAGGACCCATCCCCATGCAGGGAGCGGGGAGCACCGCTCACCTCTCCAGTCGCTGCCTCCCTTACCTTTCTCAGCATCTCGTTATCCTGGACGTTGTTGAGCTCRTGGGCGCTGATCTCCCCCTTCAGGGTGTACTCGTAGTACTTGCCACTGACGTTCACCAGCAGCGTGGCAGGGCTGGTCTGCACCTGGCAGCTCAGGGTCACGTTGTTGACATCGCTGGGGACGTGGATGCCGTAGCGCAGGACCACRCCGACCAGGACGCCTGGCGAGGGACACGGGGCCGTGAGACAAGCCTGGCAAACTCCCAGAACGACCCCTTTGAGCAGGGATGCAGCACCAGGATCCTGACCCCCTGCTCAGCTGCTGAGCACAACCACCAACGCAATAATTGCCCGCGTGAATTGAATCATCCTCATCCCCTGTGAGCCGTTCCGTGCTCGTGGGGACTTCTATCACAGCCATGGACAGGTCCTGAAGGATTTTAATTACCCAGCAATCAGTCAGACACTCACTCCAGTACAGCAAACAGCCAACCTCGAAACCTGACATTGATATATTAAACTCTTCATTTTGGTAGGGATTAAAGATAATACCCAGCAACTACCCCAAACACTTTGAGGCTGGCAAGCATCCTTCCTAAGGTGCTGAAGCACCATACAGCCTCCTCCCAGTTCTCCCCACTTTTATAAAACCACATTTTAAAATATAAACATATAAAACTATTTCCCAATCCAGGCCGACCACCCACATCTACTCCTTGCCCCTGCAAACTTCAGCTCTGCACCATGAGCAGCAGGCCAAGGCAGCCCCRTGAGGCAACTCTGCCTCCAGCTCAGCTGGAGTATCATGGGGTTAATTTGCAAGTCAGCAATTTATAAGACATTTTTCTTTCCTTGTCTGAGGTCTTAAATCCAGATTCGAGTGTGTTGAGTGCTCTCCTGGCAGAGCATTTTGACATCTGCAGGCTGGGGAAGAGGGGTGTCCCAGAAGACACCTTTCCACGTAGCCTTCAGCAAAAAAGGGTTTGGAAACTCCTTGATTAAGGAGGCCCTGAGCTGCCACAGAAATCCTGGATCTTAACCCCATCTCTGAACCACATATTTATGAAGAGCTTTCAGACACGTGGGAACTAAACACACACCGCAGCGCTCTGAAGGCTTCTCCATTTGCCTCCCAGGATGCTCCCGCTTCCTTACTGCTGCCTTAATTAAGACCTTGCTCTGTGCTTTCCTACAGGCAGGGCACAACCCTGACCGACAGGAACACCCAACTCTTCCTGTGCCACCACCTCTCGGGGAGCAGAGCTGGGCAGGAGTTGTGGCCAGGCAGGACACTGTGGGGCCYCAGCTCATTCAGCATCTCCTGCAGCCAGTTCCTGATCTGCCACCCACTATTTGTCTTCTCTTCCTTTGACAGGAGCTTTCCAGGGCAAGATTTRCTGGTTTTCCCAATGGCCAGAAGAAAAGCCACCACCTCCCATCCTGGCGGGTGCCAGGCACAGCAGGGCCAGCTGAGCACACACCCAGGCCACGAGCAAAGGCAAAGGACCTGGCTGCTCACAGAGTCAGGTCCACTGCTGACCCACCACAGCTCAGCTCAGGGACTGGACAGGCCCAAAACCCCAGTCTAATACAGCACTTTGCAGCACAGGTGAGCTAAAAGGCGACTGATGCTTTCAAGACATGCAACATCAACAGGTGCTCAGCACTTTGGACTTTATCCTGCACTGAATCACCCCCACAGCAGCAGAACAGCTCCCTCTTGGCACAACCAGGCATGGTCACTCYAGCAGGGAGAGTTCAGGGCACATCACACTGTGCAGAGCAGCTGAGAGCCGCTTTTACACCACCATCACTTAGAGGGGACAACAAAAGGAATTCTTTAACTTACTTTTCTGCTASCCTCTGCTCCTGTAATCTGCCAGTCCTCCAGGAATAAAAGTATAGAATGAAAGCAAGGATGCTAAACACACTGAGACGCCGCAGCACATATTTATTTACATGAGCTTGTGGCAGGGGCTGCGTGGCACCACAGCAGTGGGACAAAACACCCCATTTTCCTTTTACCCAGAAGATGCTCATCCCAGAGGTACCACCAGAAATAACCTAAACCCTTCACTGGGATAAAGAGGGTTTCAAAGAGTTATTGACATCTGCTATTAAGGTATACCACGCTTTGCAGTCTTCCAGAGCTACCTGGGGCAGCTTCTAAAAAGTTTTTTCTTAAAAAAAAAGTTGATTTCAGAGCTTCATGCAGGAATCAGAAACCAGCAGCTGCCTGCCCTTGCTCAGATGGAAACCCACCCAGTGACCCCTTTAACACCCAGGCTCAGCAGTGTGAGATGAGAGGCCCCACAGGAGGAAGGAGGGACAGACAGGAGAAGTCACTGCTGTAAATTCAGAGGGATCCTGACTCACCCCCCTCTCCACCCTTAATCCCTGTCCCAAAACAGTGCTACATCTGATAGCACCCCTGTCCTCTGCTGTCTCCTTACCCGGGCAGCTGTTCCTGGCCCCACGTGCCAGCCGTGCTCCARACACAGCCAAATTCCTGCTCTGGCTGGGAATGGGGTGAGGGAAAAGGGACAGATAAACCTAAAATGCCTGCCAAAGACCCCTGTTTGGCAGTCCCAAAATCAGGCTTTTTGTCTTGCCCACTAATAGGCTGCYTGGGAGGCTGCCAGAGCTCCCAGAYTGGGTGGGAAAAGACAYCCACGTGCACAAACAAAAGTGCACAAAKMRCTCCTGGGCACTGAGKGCGACCCTGCCAGCAGCCCCTGACACAGAGACACCGTCAGTTACCTGCAGGGAAAGCATCCTGCTGCTCCGCTGGAAACAAATTATCCCACCAACATTAAATGACCCCACTCGCAGCCCRTCCTGCCCCACGGTGGATGCAATCAACCCTCCCCACCGAACGATGCTTGCTGGAGGCACTTGGGAAAAACCTGCCAAGGTTTTTCAGACACCAAGTCCAGTCCCGAGCTCAGGCTCYCTGCACCAAGCCCAGGGGCCCGGGTAGGTGCTCCTGGTTCCGAYAGGCTCTTAGGAAATGGTTCAGACTCTCCTGGCACTCACAGGGCTGCCCCAGCAGCAACCTGTGAGCCAGTATCGACATGCTTTTGCAGCCAAAAGTTTTACAAACCTGAGCCCTGGGAGGGAGCTGAGCTGAGCAAAGGGAACCCAACACCGAGGAAGCTGCCAGCTGAAAGCTGCAAGGAGTAGAGAAGCTGAAGGCAAAGCCGGCAAATTAATTGAGTTCTTTTATGCAAAGTGCAAGAGATTATTTTCATTGCATTTCTCCCGACTTCATTAAAAAGAACAAAAGCCCATGGGCTTTTTTTTTTTAAGGTGCTGTTGAACATTTCCGAGGTAATATTTTAAATGAGGACTAATATATTACCAACCCAGCACTTAACAACAATGGAAGCAGACAGGATCCCCAGGCGAGCATTAATCTGGACACCAAAAGGAAAGAAAAATGTAGCAACTGAAGACATCCTAACAACAAGCAGTTTAGAATCCAGGGGCCAAGTGGGAACAAGTACAAGGAAGCTAAACTTCTAGAGAAGCTCCTGCCAAATCCACCATCAGACTCTGAGAAGAACCGAAACAAAATTGTTCAATTAATCATCCTAAATGCTGAGTACCTCAGATGTGGGAACCTCATTTTAAACACGGGAATGAATCTTAAGGGCTACTAAGAACTTATTGTCTATCACTGTGAGATTACTCCAACCTGTGTCCAGATCTTGAACATCAACTCTCAGCTGACAGTGTGATTTGCAAGACAGAAATTCACCTGGAGCAAGAGCTTATAAATTCCAGCAAAAACACAAACACCAAGGAAACAGAYGTGTTTTGCCAAAAGAGATGTACCCAAAAGTTTTATCTGACTTAGTCTGTCTGGTTTTTTAAAGAGAAAAAGACAAGCTTTTGCAAATTGCTTCTCTTGCTCAGATTTCAGGGTCTCTTTGCAGCCCTTCCATGTTTTCAGTGAATCTCCCTGGGACTGAAAGCATTGCAGGGAGTCTGAGATAGTGATACTTGCTTTCTTCCCTGCAGATTTTAACTTGCCACTGCAAAACAACAGCATCTCACCACTCCTTGGGAATTTCATATCCCTTTTCCTGTGGCAGCTGCCACTACCTGAGAAGCAAATGCCAAAAGCCTTGATACCAGGGAAAAMTTGGGATTTTCTGCATGATCAGACAGGTGACATCACTGATTTCACCAGCAATTCTCTAAGCACAGCCTGCAGAAGAGCAGAGAGAAAAGGTGCATTTTATGGATCAGCAGGAGACTGAAAGGACCCAGGTTGTGCTCTGAGAACAAAGGCAGCACTCAGGTAAGTCAGGGAGAAAAGASAATCAAGAGGGAGAAAACTCCAGGAGAAGAAGAACAAGGTTAAGGGCAAGTGTAAAAGCACGAAAGGAACAGAAAGTCGTGTGTCGGGAGCTCTGGGGCAGCAGGACGAGGAAGACCTTCCATGCTGGAAGYATATGCTCCCATAGCACAGCTCTTGTCCTGGGAGGTGACCACCCCTGCCCTGGGCAGGAAGCTAGAAATGCCTGAACAGCCCCTGAGCACTGGCTTACAGGAATCTGAAAAGGCAGACCAGTATTTTGTGCCTCTGGGCTGACGCAATTGTCTCCACCCCTTCGTTTGGCAGGACACTTCCAATTAACTGAAACTTGGGATCACAAAAGCCAATGGCCCAGACAGGTCAAGTCACAGCCTCCAGAGGAAAGCTTTCTGCTGGGTGGGGGATTCGGCCAGGCCTGACTCTGTGTGGTCACAAATCACCCCCAACCAGCAAGGGCTGCACCAAGGACAGACATTAACCACAGCACACAGCAGGAAATGCCTTCTCAATCCTAAACTCAATAAATCTTGCCTAGATAAGGATCCATGGTCATATTAAGCACTTCCTCAGCACAACTCCCAGTCCTAGTTTGGTTGAACTCCAAGTCATGCCAGATAACCCAGGCAGAGCCATTTATGGCACTTCCACACAGTGGTTCAGGCCACTTCACAAGGCCAGGTCACCTCAGTAAATCACAGGCCGCTGTTAAAACCCAAATGTTCACAATCTCACTCTCCTGACCCACAGCCTCACTCCACTTCTTGTGGGAACACACGTGGGGCTCCTCACCAAGAGGTCCTGTCACAGCAGGAGGAGGAACTCCAAAGGCAGGAGCTTATGCACACAGGTCCCCAACCTGCAGGACACAAGGCTGCTGGCTCTGCAGGTCCCTGAGCATGTCAAAGGGTGGGAGCACYCCCCAAATGGCTTCTCCACTCTTCTTGGACAGCTTCTGGAAATTCGGATGCTCTAAACATAGGGGGGAAACACAGCCTCTGGTCCCAGCATGTGGGATCACAGAATCACAGAATGGTTTGGGTTGGAAGGGGACCTTGAAGATCATCCAGTTCTAACTCCCCTGCGATGGGCAGGGACACCTTCCACTAGACCAGGTTGCTCAGAGCCCCATCCAGCCTGGGATGCAAGGCTCSTGACCAGTGCAGTCTCTGACCAGTGCAACGTCTGGTCTGTGCTGCCCCAAGTCCCCACTCTCAGCCCTGGAGCAGGTAAGTGGGACTTGCCAGTGCTCGGTGACGTGGTTTGGAGGCTGCTCGGCACGTGGTAGCCCCTGACCCCACCAGCTTCACCCTGCAAGGCCGCCTGGAAAAACCCAACCAGCTCCTCACTGCCAGCGATTTGGGAGTAACTCTACCCTCGAGAGCCCTCCCTATCTAGGGTTTGGGAAACAACCACCCCTCCCTCCAGCAACACCCAGATAAGGCTCAGCACGGGGAAGACCAGAACGGGGCTGTCCCGGTGACACAGCTGCACCCAGGAGGGGATATGGCGTGTCCCCCCGCACGCCCACACCCCTTCGCCCACCAAACCGGCGCTGTCGCAGCCCCTCGGCCAGGGGCCACCAGGCACTGACCGAGGGAAGGGTGGGCTGCTGGTGCCCACGCGTGGTGCCACGGAAGGGGGCGGCCGGGCAAGAGCCCAGGCCCGCAGCTGGCCCAGCGCAGAGCCGGGACTGGTCGGGATGCGGCTCCCAGTGCCAGGGGCAGCTCCCGCGCGGGTTTCCCGGGGAAGGGCTGCGCGGGGCGGGGGATGCAGGCGCGGGGCGGGGGATGCAGGCGCGGGGCGGGGGATGCGCGCGTGGGGCGAGGGATGCACGCGTGGGGCGCCGGCGCCGCTCACCGTAGATCATGGCCAGCCCGGTCTCGTGCAGGAAGCGAGCGCGGCGATGCTTGAAGAGCCAGATGGTGAGGATGGTGAGGGTGAGCAGCAGGATGAAGACGAGCAGGTTGGCGCTGTCCTGACGGTGACTCTCCTCCGCCGCCTTCTCCGACACGATCTCCTCCTCCAGCGCCCCGGGACGCGCCGCCGCCACCTCGGCGCCCGCCGCCCCCCGCGCCCGCAGCCCCGCGGCCGCCGCCAGCACCAGCACCGGCCCCGGCCCCGCCATCGCCCCGGCACCGGCCCGGCCCCGCCGACACCAGGAAGCGGCGCTGGGCGCAGGCGCCGGGGGCGGGAACTGCGCGGGGAGCCCGGATAGGGACGGGCCGGGAGCGAGCGGGGCCGGGACGGGAGCGGGGAAAGGGGGGACGGGCAGTGGGGAAAGGGACAAGAGCGGCGCTGGGAAGCTCGTAAGGCGAGGCTTGGGAGCGGAAGGCGTGCCCGAGTGTTCGGGGCTGCGATGAGCCCCTGGGGAGGCTGGGACCAGTCCTAAGGAAGGGGCTGCGACAGGGACGACGGGGGAGGGTGCAAGAAGGAGAGCAGGGTTCAAGGAAGTTTGCAAGAAGGAAAAGAAATGCCCAGACAGACTTGGTGCAAGGCAGTTTAGCACGGCCACGCACAGGAGCGGGTGTTGTTTGTGCGTGGGACACCTCCGGCCCGGGCTCAGGGGGTCCGGGGGGATCCTGGGGGGCGGTCGTGCATTCACATCGTGCCAAGGCGTGTGGACGGTGCCWGGAGCTGCTGTCAGCCCTGAGGGGGGATCAGAGTACACTTCCCAYATTGTTTACCAAGAAATAGGGGGATGCGTGCGGCCAGTGGGGCAAGGGTTTCAATAAATGCCAGTGATGAGCTTAAAGGTGACTTATAGGAAACGCCTTCAAAGAATTGCTGTTGTGTCTTGGGGCCATGGAGGACCCAGGATGCTTGGCTGTGTGGGACTATGRGGTTTCCTTGCTTTGCCCCAAGCCTGGCTCGGCCGGGGGCGTCCCTCCTGCACGTGCTCTGCATCCCTTTACACCGTTTTTTTCTTGCACCGGTTTCTCAAGCTTTGAGGTTAAACCCGTGGAAAGTGGGAATTACCCCGAGCACCAACGGCCGTAAGCTCTGTTTTCGGCTGGAAGGGATCCAGTCTGGAGGGAATGGGCGTGTTYCAAGGGTCGATACCCTCCTTCTCCCCCAGCCGCTCCCCAGGACCATCCCGGGGTCTACCTCAGCCCCTCGGATTTATCAATGGCCCCGCGTGGGAAAGCGGCGGCGTGGCCGCGCCCCTGTCGCTGAAGCCACGCCCCCTTTGCACACCCGCACCGCCTCGGTTGCGGCCCGGCCCSGCCCCCGGGTGACGCCATCATCGCGCGCCGAGGGCGCCCTGGCGGCGGCGGGCGGCGATGGCGGCGGGGTCGGTGTGGAAGGGGCTGGTGGGGCTCGGCCTGTTCGCCCTGGCACACGCGGCCTTCTCGGCGGCGCAGCGTGAGTCACCGCCGGGGCTGCGGGCCGGGGGGCGCCGGGGCGCCGGCACCCCCGCACGGCCGCCGGGAAGCGCCCGGAGCGGGGGCCGGGCCGAGCCGGGCCGGCATCATCATCGTCCTCAGCCGCGATCCCGCTGGCGGGGGTGGCCCTGCCCTTGCGGGCCGGGCTGCGGGGAGAGCGGAGCTGGGAACTTAGCGGGAGGAGCGCGGGGCTCGCCCCGTGCGGGCGCTCCAGCAGCCGGGAAGGAAGGGAGGGTGGAAAGAGGGAGCTGCGGCTCATCGGGTCGCGGCTTCAGCCCAGGCTGCTGCATTCCGCGGCCTCCCGTCCCCACGCCCGCCTCCCTCCCGGCTGCTCGGCGTCGGGGCCAGCCGTGCTCCGCAGCAGCGGAGCCTCACAGCAGGACCGGGGGCAGCCGGGGAGGGGTCGGGGCTGACACGTGTCTCTGAGTTACAGCCGGTGCTCCGGGGAGTTTGTGTTGCCGCGCTGTTTATTTGCACATGCAGAGTGTTTGATGTGTGTTTATGTTTCTGTTTTGTAGATCGTTCTTACATGAGGTTGACAGAAAAGGAAGATGAAACGTTGCCCATAGATGTAAGTTTTTGCAGTGTTTGAAAGGTGTAACTGTGGGGATGGTTTAGTCTCTTTCAATTGCTTTTAATGTGGTAGGGAAGAATAAAAGGGTAAAGTAGTTTTTAAATTGCACTCTCATTGGAGCTCCCGCTGTCAAAAAGAAGCACATTTTCTATCCCAGCTTCCTGGATGTGTTGTAGCTGTCAGAGAGAAAAAACCCCAGCTCCAGACCTGCCTGTTCTTTAGAACTATCSTGGAGCATCTTCTCCAGTATTCCCTGAATGTAGCTCAGAGAGCTTTTGCATCCATCTTCTCCTTTGCAGCAGAAACATCCCGCTCCCTCTGGCTCTTGGTGGCTGACACGTATTTATCCACTGTGACCATGTGCTCATTTGATCCCAGCACAACCTGCTTCAGGAAGGAGGGTTTTATTTACTTTATTTGCTTGCTTTTTTAATTCCACTTTAGTTATCTGTTCCCTTTTTGCTTAATCAGAAGGGCAGGGAGATCAGRTGCCCATGAGAGCCAGGCATGGCGCCTGGCCCAGGGCTCCACGGCATGTTCCTGGGAGGAGTTTGGATCCTGCAGTCCACAGGGACACAGTGTTTGGTCTCAGGCTCTTGCTGTGGAGAGTTGATTCAGTTGGTGCAACCCAGGCCTGTGCTGGGGCAACTGGAGCTCTGCCATGCAAATAGGAGAGATGTTTAATTGTCCCATGCCTCAGTTTCCCCACTGCTGGGTTGCCCACCTCTGTTTGCTGTCACTGGAGGAAAAGAACCAGAGACACTGTGAAAGCTGAGATTTTTTGGTAGACATGCAGAACAGTCAGTGATGTGTGTTGCACTGTGCTCCCTCTCTTGCAGATAGTCCTGCAGACTCTGCTGGCCTTTGCAGTCACCTGCTATGGGATAGCACATATTGCAGGAGAGTTTAAAGACATGGATGCCACTTCAGAACTCAAAAATAAGTATGTTTTATTTCTTCTTTTCGTACACACTGGTGTCTGCTGCTCTGTACAAACTGCACACTGAAATCCCTCGTCCTTAGCTCAGTCCTTAAATGCATGTTGTAGGCAGTGACCCAAGAGGAACAGCCACACCTGGGAAAGCCAGCAGTGTCTTGAGTTTTAGGGAGAGTTAAATAACAGGCAGAAATTAAATCAACTTCTTGCTTTTCCTCACCCAGAATCCTGCTGTGCAGAGTTGGTAGAGGAATGAGATGTGCACGTGGGAAATAGAGCTCAGGAATCACCACCTGCTGTCATGGCGTGGTCTCAGACTGCAGGGCCTGGCTCACACTCTGCTTGTGTTTGCTTCTTCACCAGAGTCTGAGTCACTTGAATCTCACGCRGTCTATTCAAGGCAGGACATCTGAAAGACTTCAGGAAAATAAGGGATTTTGAAGAGGATAGTTGGTTAGAGCATGGTGCTAATGATGCCAAGGTCATGGGTTCAATCCCTGCGTTCACTTAAGAGATATAGACTCAGTGATCCTTGTGGGTCCCTTCCAACTCAGAATATTCTGTAATTCCAATAGGAAATTGGATGGGCAGACATTGCCTCTCTGGCCATTTCCAAAAACACAGGGGAGTGTGGAAAGTAAACAAGTTGAAATAATTGTATTTCAGAGTGTTCACCTAAAGCCTTTAGCTTGAGGCAGCCGAGGGGAAGGAAAGCTGAAGGTCATCAAGGTGTTAACACAAGCTGAACTCAGGCTGGCACATGGGGTGTGTGCAGACAGAATCCACAGGCTGCCCCTGAGCTCTAGGAAGAAAGGGGAGGTTTCTGGCATGGACATCTTAYGGTCTTTTTCACAACTGGTTGTGTATTTCCTCAGTGTTTTAGTTGAGGAAACTTATAAAGTGATCAAGAGTTTTGGATTGAAAACTTGTATTTCTGTGTCTAAAGTCAGTATGCCCCAGTCTGACTGTTCTAAACTCCCTGCTCTAAGAGAGTGTTAACCTTGGCTTTTTACATTTATTTTGAAGGACATTTGACACATTAAGGAATCATCCATCTTTTTATGTATTTAATCATCGTGGTAGAGTATTGTTCCAGTCCCCAGACACAGTGAATTCTTCTTCAAACCAAGATGCTTTGTCATCCAGCTCAGCACTGAAATTTCGAAAACTTGAACCTCTGCGCCGCTAAGACTTTTACGGATGATACCAATAACCCAGGACACTGAGATGTAATATTCAAGTCGGGGATGTAAACACTTTTTTAATTTCTGGAGCAGTATTTATATTGATCTTCCAGACTTTATAAAGTATATATATATATACGTATATATATATATATAAAAACTAATGACCTACTTTGTACACTGTTAATGAGAATGACCGAATTGTGGATTGGCAATGCAGTGTAAATTTTACAGTTATGCTGTGAAACACATCTTCARAGTTTCAGATATTAAAATGAGTTGCAGCTGACTTAACTTCAGTTAAAACAAAAAGCAAGCTAGTTTTTCCTGCAATTAATGTTCTTTGACAGGAGGGAATGTTTGAGTGTATTTATTTTCTCAGTTTGCTTGCACTACAGTCTATGGAGCCCCTCAGAAATGCTGTGTGCACTGCATCACTGAACAGCAGGAAAAGGGGCAGTGTCTCCTGATCCTAAAATGCCTGTGGGAGACCTGCACAATGTGGCAGGGGAAGTCAAAGACTGCTTTCATTTTTATTTTTTTACAATGCTGAAAAACAGTTGTGTGAAGGGTTTTTCTTTTTCTCCTGGTTTTTCATTATCACATTATTTTCTCGTTGCCCTCCTTCATTTCTTGTAAGTTGCCCCAGGTTGCCTGGGCTGTGGCTGTGCATTGGTGCTTGTGTGGGGGAGGCAGCTCACGTAGATAATCTGCCACACTCCGTGTTCACCCACCGTGTCCCTGTTCCCTGGTGAACACGGGAATGTTGAACGTTGTGAACGTGGTGTTGGCACCAGGTACAACCTCCAAGTCATCTTCMTATTTAAGTATCAGTAAGCACTGTCCCTTCTGTCAGTGATCCAGGGGTAGGGTCCAGCAGCTTGCTCCGTTTGCTGGCACTAATCCAGGACAACTACCCCTTTCCTGCCAGCAGAGCCTTTCACCTTGATTTTTCTAGCTGAGCCCTTCATTAATTTGTGATTACTGTCTTGATTTCATGTATTAGAACTGATGATATTGTCCTTAACTCTTACTTATGTCTAAATTCTCATCTCCCCTCAGGGGCTGAATCAATGCTAAAATCTCTCTTGGTCTGGCATGTCACCTCCCTGRCACAGCAAAGGGAGGGTAGGTCGAGTTACTGGTGGGGCCAACGAGAATTTTGCCTGGTTTGAGGATGTTTCACTGGCACAGTGGACACTCAGCCTTTTGTCCTGGCATCTGTTGAGTTGTGTTTGGAGTTTTTTTTAAACTGTTAAGAACTGTCAAAGGCAAAAAGCTTGGCAAAAATACTGTGTAAACCGAAGTCTCTTTTTCTAGCTCTGCCCGTCCTATGGAGTGGGTGCCCCAGTGCTCGAGCAATATCCGTGGCTGCTGCTCTACAATCACTCTTAAGCATCTGGGTTTGATTAGAAAGGGTTACTCTGCCAGCTGAAAGTGTCTGAGCTGCAGGATTAGTTCCTAAAGTGTCCTGGTTCCCCCCTTGCTGGTGTCACAAATYAGCTCCTGCCAGCACCAAAGGCCTCAGAAATAGTATTGGGTCATCTCTCCACTGCAGACAGAGCTCTTCCCTTGGGGAGTGAGGCTGCTGTGCGGCAGCTGCTGCACAGAGGGGAGGCTGAGCATGGGCCAGGTGACCTTGTGGGGCAGAGGAGAGACAGAATTAGCAGAGGGAGGGAGAAGCACAGCAGCAGCTCAGTAGCCACCGTACCAGACGGGTCCTGCAGCCATGGTTGGCARTGAGCCCTTTGCAGAGGGTCTTGGAGAAGAGCTGCTCACATGGAACGTCGGAGGAGCCCCATTTGTGCTGCTGTGAGGCTACAGGGACCTGCCCAGGCGGGAGGTGCTGCTGTGGGACAGGGGGAGAGAGAACATCACCTGCTGCTGGGAGCAGGTCCTGCTGGGAACACCCTGTGGCTGCACCAGGGCCCTTCTCRTGAGGAGTAGCCTCACTCTGCAGCAGCAACGGTTCTATCACAAAGCTGTACAAATTATTTTTTCTTATTGATCTCACAATGTCAAATAAAAATTGATATCCTTAATGTGTTTATTTGTTTATTTCTGACCATCCTGGAGCCTGCTGCAGCAAGTCCCTGGTGAGTGACTATTTAAAAGTGACTGTCTAGCACTGACATGAAGTGATTGCCTTAATTATGGCAGCTCTGTGTGAAAGTGCTGCCTGGCCTGGTGTTCATTACTGGGAGATAAGATCAGTAGGGGGGATCAAAATAGCTGCAAGTAGCTGAGTAAAACATTTACAAGGGAAATATTACCAGCCTGGGGATCTGCCTGCCTTTGAGGCTCCTTGTCATCCTCTCTGGCAGAGCTGGCATATTTTCTGTCTTCAGTTTAACCACAGTAAAGGCTTTTCTACCATGTGCTAATCCCCTGCCAGCCCACGGGACAGGCTCCTGCAATGTCTGGTATTGCAGCAGTTGGGCTGCTCCCAGGGCTGGCAATAGTTAAAATCTTGGACTTGAGCAAGATCACTTTTCACTCCCTGCTCTGCTTTTCCACTGGGGGAGGTTGAAAAGTTAGCAAAGCACTGGAGGAGTTTGCTCAACTTACTGCATCAATCAGGATTGCACCAGAGAGAGCAGCAGACTCACCCTTCATCTGCTTTCTGTGCTGCTGCAGCTCTGCATCCAGCACAGAATACAAGAGAGACCAATAACCAAACACCAATAAACAGTTTTTTAGGAAGGGGCACCTTAACCAGCTCCGAAAGCCACCTCGTGCTTAACTTCCAGCGTGGGGTTCTTCACAGATGAGCTGCTCTTCAAAAGCAAAGCAAGAGTTGAGCCAAGAGCTTCATGGATTAGACTGGAGAGTTTCCAGCCTCCCCCAGTGCACATTTACAGCCGTCACATCTTGAATTGCTTTGGCTACAGGCCGTGATATTTTTACTACATTAAATAGTAAAATAAAAAATATGTGCTGGTAATTTCCATTCGTTGCTGAAGTAGCAGGTTTAATCTGCATTAATTTTGCTGGGTTTTTCTACTATTCCAGTGAGAGCTCAGGGGGGAATTGTTTAAAGCTAAGGAGGGCAGGAGTCGTTTACACCCTCACAGGTGAGGGGATGGGGACCACGGTTTGTGCCAGAGATTGGTGATTGGTGCAGCCCTTCCGTGGGAGGCCTGGATGGAAGGGCAGCTGGCAGAAAGCTCTTTTCCTAGAGGTCAGCGAGGGCTGAACTGCAGCATCGTGTGGAAATGCCTCCTGGTCACACGTCTGGAGTGTCCCCTCTGCATGTCCCAGACGGAGCCATGGCTGCAGCCTGAGACGCGGCCACGCTCCATGCCAGGACCCACATGCTCCGTGCCCCACTGCCCCCAGAGATGGAGCACAGCTTTCTTGGGAAAGCTGGTGGCTAACGGCCCCTTCCAGGTRCTCTGGAGCACCCACACAGCCCCCCTCGCTGGAGAAAGCAGGGAATGGCGATTACTTTCTAACTCTAAAATTATTTTTGGCTTCCTTATCACACACTTCCCATGGTTCAGGTTCCCCTGCCCTTCACCACACTGCAGCAGAGCTGCCCTTCTCCATCTCTGGCACGTTCAGTGAGGACATTAACTGTGGGGACATCCTCCAGCTGGATACAGCCCCCCCACCAAGAGTGGCACCATTTCTGCTCCCTTTTGGGGCCACCTGCACCAAAAGGCAGCAGTTTTCCACCAGACGATTCGGGAAGGCTGAGGCTCACCCCGCAGCATTCCAGGGCCAYGGCGCTGCCCCCGGGCTTCCTGTGGGAAGCCCCCGAGCCGGGCAAGGAAGCTGCAGCTCCGCAGTTCCCCTCTGTCCTGGCCGTGCTGTGCCAGGCTGGCAGGCTGCCTGCAGAGGGGAAGGGCAAAGCAAGGCTATTTTGAATGTTAAACAAGCAGAAAAGACTTTGGTACCAGCTTTCCCCAGCCAGCACTAGCAGCAAAGGTAAAACACTCCTTGGATTTGGCCTTGAGGTTCACCTTGAAGCTGTAATCACCAGGGGCAGAACCCCAGTGGAAATAAATCTGATATTCCAGCAGGTAAAAGCCTTTTAATCAGCCCCAGGTTGGACTCAGTGACACAATGCCATTTCAAAACACTTCAGACTGCGACGAAAGCTACATCCTTAAAATGGCAGCTAATTAATTTTCCTGTCCTGCTAACTTAATCCTTTTTCCAGCCAAGAAAGGCAAGTGGGAGTTCACAGAGCAGCGAGGCAGCCGGGAGCCTGGCAGCGCGAGCAGGAACACAAGCCCCAGGGCTCCTTGGCAGGGGCCCAGGCTGTATGGTGTCACAGCTTCTCAGGCCATTTTAATAGGAAGGGAGATGGAAAAAAAAATTAAAAGGTGACATTTGGATTATCAAACCAATGGCTCGCCCTATGCCAGTGGTCCTGGGGAACCCACAGCCCCCCACAAARACAGATGTGGCTGTTTATTCCCAGTTCACATCCCAGTGCTGCCAGGCAGAGCACCCGGCACTGGCAGTGCCCTCCCTGCCACGACTGGTGCTGCCTGAACCAGTTTCTCCAAGATCTGCCAGAGGCATGCCGTGCTGCAGGGCCACTTCATTTTGGATTTAAGGGGAAAAAAAAGAAATAAGGGAAAGAAAATATTCCCCTCCACCCCCAAGGTATTTCTGGTGTGTATTTTAGAGCAGTTCAGGGCCAGCCAGGCAAGGCCAGTGTTGATGTCCTCGGGGGCTGCTCCACAATCCCTTGTCCCTGCCCCGCGAGGTCTCTGCTGCAGCACAGGATGCAGGAGGAGCGTCCTGTGCGCCCAGCAAACGCTGAAGCAGCAATTTATTCCCCCATCCTRGATGCAGAAGTGCACAAAACAAGACACTTGCATCCCAAAGCAGTTCTGGAGCAGCCAACTCAGTATGTGCTCCAAAGAGGGGCTTCTCTTCCCTACATCCACACCAAGCTGTCACTCCCTTGGCCACTACCGGAGCACCCACAGGTCTGGGTGAGCCCCGAGTGAGGTACCACCTCCCCAGCACAATGCAAAGCACACGGAAGGGGGAGAAGGGGACAAATAATGTTCCCTCCTTCCCCAAGGCCACGTTGCTCTACAGCCTCCTGTCACACATAGATCTCTTTTGAAGGGACCTTGGGGACGGTGGCACCATTTCAATGTCAAAGCCACCACCAGCATTCTGAAGCTGGAGCCGGCTGCTCCTTCCATACCTGTGTGAATAYAGGTGAATACAGCAGCTTCAGATCACAAAGGAAAAGCCACAGCAGAGCGAGGCCCATGTTCATTTCCCAAGGGAGGGACCCACATATCCTACAGGATGCAAATGGACTGGTTGACAAAGCCAGGTCTGCTGGCAGSCAAGTACGGCCATGCTGCTGCCTTGGGTTGGGCTGGCAGGGAGGACAACCTTGGAAAGAGTCCAAGCTGTCTCCCAGCATGGGAGCAGTGGGCAGGGGAGCTCTGCAAGGCACTCTCTTCTCTGCCTTTGCTCCTTGTGCTSAGGCAACAACTGCAGAGCTTGAAAGGGGCAGACCTGAGGCTCAACCCCACCACGCTCCGGGAGCAGAGCAACGGGACACTCTGGAGAGATCATGCACAAGTTAAAACAGGAGCACTGGAATAAGGGGTGAGTCATGACACATCAGCTGCAGACAGCAGGGCACTCCATCAGCATGAACCCCCATTCCTAAGGCACCACACCAGCCTTGCACTGAGCACAGCACTGGCCTCCCAAATCCACCATCGGCGAATCCCTCAGAGGAGCTCCCACCTCGTGCCTGAGGATGAACGGGGAAAGGCTTTCAACMTCTTACTGGTTTCCTATCATGACAAGAACTGTCCCTTTCATCTCCTTGCTTTCACAGCCCCTTCTCCCTTCAACAGAGGGCACACAGAATGCAGGGGAGCAAAGCAGACCCTGGGAAGGAGAGCCTGTTGCATTTACCTCTGCAGGAACACAGCTTTGGCCACCTGGAACCCAGACAAAAACCAGCTTTCCGCTGCCCCACGAGGTCAGAGCCTCCTCGGGGTCCCGTTGTGCAAATAAAAGCCATCACCATCACTCAACCTATCCAGCAACCGTTTCCCATCACAGCCTGGGCCGTGACTCACCAGTAACTGCCTTTCCTGCAGGGAATTCACAGCCAGTTCCCAGGAGTCGCTCTGACCCGGTTTCACCTGCTGGAAGCCGCAGGGGCTGCCGCAGCAGCAGCTCGGTGAGATCCTTCCCAGCACGCCGAGCCTCGGCATGTCCTGCCCACATCCAGCTCCCAGCAAGCCAMACGCTGCCGCTGCACACTGGCATTCCTGCTCTCTGACAACACTCCTGCGGGAGGATTTGATGGATGTGATACACTTAAAACAGCCTCTTCCAGAGCTCCAGAGTCCCCCACCGTCTCCTTCTCCACTAATGATTACTTTGGATAGCGGCTTCCAMGTTCTGCCTGTGCCGAGGGAGGAGCCCTGGACCCAGGGATGCAGCGGAATTYCAAAGCACACTTTTACACGGCTGGGAAGGGAAAGGCGCCGGGGCAGCTTGGGTCAGAAGCCAAACTCTAAAGAAGAGGCAGTACCACCGCCACCAGTCCCTACAGGCTTGGGCAGCTTCTCTGCAGCCCTATCTTCCTTTCCAAGCTTCTGCTTTTTCCCAGCCCCAGGAGCAAACTTCCAGCAAAAAGGACCCATCGCAGCCACCTCTGTGTGGAAGCCATGGGGAGCCTGTTCTGTCTCCATCCCATGCCAGACCCAAGCTGGCAGGTGAGAGAGCACAGGGAAAAAGGAGCCCACTGACCCATACAGAGCCCATGAGCCAGGGTGTTGGGTTGTGGTGGGATTGTCCACACCAGGGAAATAATGTGTGCAAGTGTGCAAGACCGAATTAGGGTACAGATTTTATAATCATCTTTGCAAGTGACACACTATATGACCTTGGGTAAGTCCCTCCATCCATCTTTAAAGACACTCTCAGAGGAGAGCCACAAGACTTTAATTAGCAGCCCTAAAAGTGCTCGAGATAGTTTGTCTCTCTTCCAAAATAACCAACTGCAGATGAATTGGAACAACCTTATTTTCAAATTCTGCAAGCAACTGGGATCCAGGCTGCTCTCAGATCACTCACTTCAACAACATAATCAAAGTTAAATGTGCCAGCTGTGCATGAAGGGTTTTAATATGCTGTGCAGACTGGAAAACAGCTCAAAGAACCAATGTTATTTTTCCATGGCTGGGATGTCACTGTTGAGCAGCTGCATTATAATCATCTGCAATCAGCAAAATGCCTTTTTTTTTAATCACTTTCTAGTCTTGGGGAACAGGGCTCATCTTTATTTCTGTCCTACTTACGAAGGCACCCTTGAGCCCTGAGGCACCCACTGCCAAAGGATCAGACAGCCACTACAGCAGCATGCCCTGACCAGACCTGAGGCTGCTCAAACCCCAAATACCCCAAGGCTCCTTGGCTCCCAAAGTTGTGCCCASACAGGAACTGCTCACACTGCTACCACCACCTCAAGAAACAGTACCTGCTTTTCCACAAATCCAGCAAAAATCCAGCTCCAGTTGCCTACTGTCACATAGCCAAGATGGTTCCAGCGCAAAGTCCCTCTCTGTGGAAAACCTGAGCACAGCCCAGCATCCTTCTCTGCAAGGGCCACCTCTGCACACACACGTGGATCACAGCTGCAAGATGAAGCAAGAGGGGAAGTCTTCCAACTCCCTCCTTTACAAAAGGCTGAACCTTTCTTTGATATATTCTACATATTAAATATTTACAAACACAATTTAACATTAAAATATGCACCTACTCTGGAGAAAATGACAAGAAACAGGCTGACCACGCAAAAAGAGCTTTGCCCTTTTAACTTTACCAGGATGCTTTATAACCCACTCCTCCCATTCAACATCCTGCAGGGCTCTAAGTACTTAGTAAACAGGAACACACCATGGGGATCATTCCCAAATAGCTCTGTCCCTCCTACCAGCTGCTCAGCAGTGGTGAGTAGAGCACTGGGATACAGCAAATTGCCAGAGGTGTCCAATATTTTAAGGGACATTATGCAAGACTGTTTGCATTAGAGGAGTGACATTGATTGAGATGACAGCAAGCATACATAAATGCCAAGGATCCAGCTACTTCCACTGCAGCTGGAGCTGATCCAGGACTAGGAAATAACCATGAAATTCCCATTGCAGATGTGAAGATAAACCTTCCCCAAGCTCTCAAGAAACCCAGATCTCCAGCAAAAATCTCATCAGAGGTTTCCATTCCACTGCCTTTCCCAGGCCAAACTATTCTTTTGGACTTCAATATAAATTGTTTGAGAGCTCCAGACTGAGCTCAGAATCTGAAGAAATATGCAGCTGCTCTGAGCACTTCCCAGCTCTGGTAAAGGGCAATTTTCCCTACATGGTACCAGCAGTCCCCAATCCTGGCAAAGCCATGTGGCTGAAAGCATGTGCAGCTCAGTTCTTCCACTGCCTACGGAAATACCCTCCAGCATTTACCACAAGGCTGTACAAGTCTGTACAACAATTTAACTCCTTCCCCGGCACATCCATCCTCTGAACTCTGAGTCACCAGCTGCTCAAACTACCAGATTTGTGCTACCAGCCCTGAGAACACCACATACACTTTTTAATTGAAGGCTCTGAAGTGGAACAGGTGAAGTTGAACCACCTCCCAGAGCAAACAAGCAGCAACTGCCTTTCCACCAATTTTTCCCACAGCTCCTGCCTGCTCTCCCAGCTCCATGAACCACAGGGCTCCCCTGCCATGCTGCTTTAGCCACTACCAAGAAACAACAACAAACACATCACAGACTGAGAGAAGAGAAACACCAATGCCAAAGCCAAGCCAACAGTCTACTTTCAGGGATGAAACAAGAAGCCAGGTTGCAGCTTAACTGAATGGATAACTTCAGGAAAGTTCAAATTCTTTGTTTAGTCTCTCCTTCTTGAAATGATCCCAAGGTTCAGATTTAGAATACAGCTTAACACTTCCTGCAGGCCACAAGATTTTTGCTAAATCCCAAGATATTCTTCTCCAGTTTCTTCCTTTTCCACTTAGGATAGACTTCAACTTGTTTTTGCAGACCTGAAAGCAGCAGCTCCTTTTAAATCCAGTGACTAACATCCTTCCTTCAGACCTCTGCCAAACCTCCTTTCTGCCAGATTTCAACTGTCTTTGGCCTTGTTTTCTGTTTAACTAGGTTGCACATTCTCAAGACAAGCACTCTCAAGTCCATTTGCTAAAGGTGTGATGTTGCCATGTTGCTGGTATGAAACACTGTAATTGAGCTTTGTAGGTTAACAGTTTGTTTCTGTTAGGTAATGCATTTCTTCTTGTATTTTTCCATCAGAAGTTTCTCAGTAGATACCAAAGAACAGAACAAAAGAAACCAAACTCAACAACCTACACTGCTGGCATTTCAGCCAGGCAGTTTAGAAGRAGAACCTGGAGAAAACTAGCAGATTTAAAAAAAAGAACAAAAAATAGGTTTTGGTGGTTTTTTTGCAGTTTCCTGCAAAGGGAGACATACAATTGCTTGACCACAGCAAAGTCAAGCATAGCACAGTAACAGCCTCTGCAGCTGCTATTCTGGAAGATGACAATCATTCTCTGATGCTGGTTAAACCTGGACAAGAATACACATGCCTACCATAAATGCACTGTGCCCCCAAACTGGGAACAGCAGCACCCAACAGACACCTGCCATAGTGACTGTCCTGAGAGCTGCGTGGCTCAGGAGGAAAACCCCTTGATGTCTACAAGGGAAAAAATAAAGAGAACGTGCACTGCGCAGGCCTAGTTAAGAGAGGGTCAGCAAATAGATGCAGCTGAACTCACACAGGTATCCAGACTCCAAAGCACCACATAACCCTTTACTCACAGCAGGAAGGCAAGTGCTAAATTTGTTAAGTCAGATTGTTACAAAATACTCCTCACAGGAAACACAGGAAACACATATTCCTTCCCTACTTCCAAACGTTCAACTGTGCCACATTATTTCAACCTTACAAAAATGTAAGTTTGAGCAAAGCACAAACAGCTTCCAATTCCTGGATGCATCAAGTGAACCCATCCTGCATCCTGAGCCCTTGCTGAGACACCCCTGCTGTGAGAGGCTCACCTGTCACAGGTCACAGCCCTGGTGACGCAGCTCTTGCTGCTGGGCCATGGTCTGTACAGGAAAGGCAAGGCATGACACCAGCGTGGCCCCTCCTGGCTATCCATAAGTGCCAGCATAGCTTGGGACTGTTCGTTCAAGGCATGTCCAGCACTGTGGTCTGGCTCACAAGGAATTCTCTTCATTCAGAGTCTCCCTAACCTGGTTGTAGAGCATTTTCTGCTTCCTAAACAAGCCATGTCCACGTTGTGCTCCATGTGGAATTCAGGGCTGTGTGTGCTCTTCATCAATTGCTGTTGCTCCTTTTTCTTCACCTCTGCAATGACATAACCCATGAGGACATCTTCCTTCTTTCCTTCTTATGAAGACTCATGTCCAGTTCACTATATGGTTTCTTCTGCTCCAATATTCTAACCCAATCTATTCAGATAAAATAATGGTGAGGTAAGGGAAAATTCTCACTGCTTGCACTTGCATACAGTATTTTTTAGCTTCTGAGGCGCAAGATTCCAAATGAGTGAATGAAAGTCACCAGCTTCCTGCAGCTGATTTGGCAGCCAACTGCACCCCACCAAAAGAGCASGTTCACACATGAACACAGTCACTAGTTAAAAATTTGGCCCCTTCTCAGACACACAATGATCAAGTGAGTGTCTCTGGAATAAGTGATGAAAATTAAACAGCCATCAGCTATATGGAAGAAAGCTGTCTCGACCCACTATTTCAAGAATAGCACATTACATGCAACTTGATGTATGTAATTGGGCCACTCTATGATGAGGTATGCACAGTATATCTGATCCTCTGTAAATAAAATCCCTTTTTAAAGTCCAACATTTGGCACAGGAGGTCCATCATGGTGACAAACAGCTTCCATATAGAATTCTGAAGAACTAAATTCCCTTCTGTATCATATCAACATATTTCTGTTTTTTAAAAAAATATTCAATTTTATTCATCTGTAGAGATGAATGAAAGTTATTTCTAAGAATCAGGGCACATTCACAGTAATGCCTTCCCCCATGTCATTTCATTCATATACACTGTGACAGAGATTTGCTGTTGCTGGATTTCATTTCCTTCTCCAATTTCATTTCCTTCTTGAATTTCGCTGGTGTCATTCCAATGGTCAAACTGCATCTTCCAAGGAGACCAAAGCCACTGCTCCAGAGCGGATGGAAAAGATGTCTCACAGACTGGTTTGTACTAAAAATACCACCAGAAACAGAGTAGTACAGGCTCACCACAAAAATCTATTTCCCTGCCTGGCCAGTCAAAAGGAATCCCTGGAATATTTCCCATACGAGGTCAAGAGCCTAAGTTAACATGAGCACAACTTCAATCTGTCTTTTAAAGAAAGCTGTAAGAGCATCAGAGGATGTTATGAGCAAACAACTGAAAATACACACTTATCCCAAAAACTGCTTACTACTGGCACATTATTGGTACACTTTAAAGAGACAAAAAAATTACATGCAGGTGGCTTCAGTCTTCTTTGTATGTTCTGTCATATACAGAATTACCTTTGGACAAAATAGTAAGAGGAACAGAGGCGAGGATACCAGCTCAGGTAACCAATGGCTTGGTTGAACTGGAACTTAGTGCCCTCAAAACTGAGTAAAAAATGTGCACCCCAGAGAGGCCGAGCTGAGTGACACCTGGGCAGGTGCTCCAGGGTACAAACACATTCTGCAACTACCACCACAAGCTGTGTTTGAGGGTGTGCAAGACCAGGTTCAGCTGGTTTTACAAAAATATCCTCAGTCTGTTGGTAACAGAYGACTGGAGGAACTCAGTGCTGCCCGCTACAGACTCCTCAGATTAGCACTTCTTAAAAATTAATAAAATGGTTTATTTTATATATACATATGTTCCAAAAAATTTATACAGTTAAAATATCAAATTAGTGATCTGGTAACAATACTGTTCAAAATAATCTCTTTTGTATGAACATTAAAATACACGTTTTTAAAAGCGTTTCCTTTTAGTGCTTCCAAAGCACAGCGTGTGCCAAGGCCACCTGAAGAATCTCCGTCCTCCTCACAGGATGAAAGAGAACTGAAGTCGGGGACCTGGGAAGCCTCAGGTGCACTTTCATAATGTCTGCAGACAAAACAGAAGAGAGTCTGAGGTAGATTGTTTAGTGACCATCAGGTGGTAACAGTCACAGGGCTGTCTTTAGCTTTCATTAACACAATAGCAGTTTCTTTACTCTCAATCTACACTGAATCTCAAGTTTAAAGGCATGGCTAGCAGTTCTTGGGAACAAGACCCTTGTCTCTGTGGTGGCAACATGCAATTTTACCAGTGCAGGTGTTTCTGGGAGGGTTTTTTTGGGAACACACGGGCTCTCTCCACGATGCAGACAGTGTGTGCATTTGACAGTGCCCCATTTTAGTGCAACCTGCTGCCTATAGCACGTAAATGTCTAATGACAGCGTTCAAATGAGTAAATTCTCATCACCTGCAGGAGGGGCAGCAATGGTTATTTTCTTCCGCCTGTTGAGCAAACAGCACCCTCCACAGGAAAAAGCCACACCTTTCATAGCAAATCCTTAAGGTTATAGCCCAGCTTCTGCCGAATCCGGCTCTTAAAGTTAAAGCTCCACTGCTTCTTCTCAGACTGTGACAGTAAAATCACTTGACTGCCAAGATGGTGAGGGCAGCAGCTACATCCTCTTCCACTCTTCTGTGGCACAGCAAACTCATTCCTGGTCCGCATTCGTCTGGCCGGTACATTATTATCTACTGTTGACATGATTAACTCTGTTGGGTGGGCTGGTGAAATCTAGTTCCTCTAGTATTCTCTCTAAGTGTTGTATTAAGACCCGTTTTTTAAACCTACAGAAGAGAGGGAGAGCAATTTAAATTTCTTCTTCCAAAAACACAGTTGAACAACTCAAGATTATTAAGCCATGACAAATCATATTACCACAGGCTCTCTGTTTCCAGTATGGAAGAGCTTTCTTTACTTCTGGCATTAGAACAGCTAGAAAATTTAATTTAATACATCTGCCYGTCCCCAACCCACCCAAATTTTGGGTTGGTCTTCAATAACAACCCGTTCTCTCTCTAATTCACATTTAAACTTTAAGTAAAGACCATTTACTACATAAAAACGTAACGGTAGTTTGACCACTAAAACAATTACAATAATTGAAATAYGTCAAAACAGAAAATCAAAATACTAGCACTGATAAAGTTTATTATTTACTACCATGATCTAAATTAATATTTAATTTATAACTCCAAGTCATTTATATCTATACAAACCTTGCTGCTTCCTTGATAGCAAATTCAATGAAATACTTCTGAATTTCCATAGGTCCTTGCACCTCCTCAAGAAGAGAAAATATTTTTTCATAATCTAAAGAAGAGATAAAAATTCAACTATATGTTAAAAATGAATGTTGCAGATGCAGTATCAGAAAAGCTTAAGAGCCAAGAAGGAAAAACAAAGCCCATGAGTCTGCGTATGATAAAACGTGTAACGCAAGAAAAATGCCTGCATTAGCTTTAAGAGCCGAACACAGGTGACAGAATAATTTAAAGTGATACTGATGATCTGGGAATTCAAATGTGGCACCAAAGAATAAGGTTCTCTTTAAAAAGCAGCAGCTAGGAACATTTATCCTCAGAAAATGCAGGCTGAGTAGAGAAGCCTCCCACCTCCATGATCAGAGTTAATGTGCACAGGGCCACCAAGCCCTGATTTGGCCTGGAGCTGTCATTTCTGAAAAGTGGCTGCCACTAGACCTCTAGAAAGACAAATTATCAACCTTAGTGTGAGCACAACATGACTGTCCCACTGGTACAAGGTAAATATGTCCACTGCAAARGAATAAAATGGAATAAACAAATCTAAAACCAGCATTGTTTCAGTATTTCCTAGAGCTGACTCAAGTATGAAGATATATTATGGTGCTGTGACCAAAAGTCTGCTCAGAGTGATGCAGCAGGCACAGGGAGGATAAATACTCAGAACTGTGAACAGATGTACGTATTTCACCCACTACTATTTAGCTCCTTTCTTTAATGGCTGCCTGAACTCTGCAGTGAGACAGGTGACTCACTCTGAACACACTGTTTTACTCTACAGCACCATTTACTAGACATGAATTTGGTGTAAAATTGGATGAGCCCACTTTGCAAAATGTCATTTTTTAGTCTTCAGTTCTTAAGAGTTTGCAATAGTGTTTCATCACTAATTAGTCTCACAAAATAAAAGAMAACACTTTGCTATTAACTGCTGTATATTGAAAATAGCTCCTTACTTCAAGGAAAAAGCCTTCTCTCTCACACCACATATAATATACCACTAAAATAAACAAACCCAAACAACTTACTTCTTCCAGGTTTGCGAACCTCTTTCATCACTTTGATTTTGATGTCAGCATTGTTTCCCTCCAACATGGTAGGTGTTATTTTAAAGGAATTTGGCACAGACTCAGAAGTAGACTCCATGGCCCGTTTTTGGTCATCTCCACTCACGCTGTAATTCAGAGCCCCTCGAACAAGCGCGTTGGTACCAGGTTTATGATCCAACCCATCTTCACTTAAACAATTGAATTCAACAGGTAGAGAGTCTAAGTCATTGGGTAACATCTCATCCTCTCCCACAGCAGCTGGAACCACAGGAGCCATTTGCACAGGTAAGCCATCAACTTGCTTTTCCAATGACTGACAATTTTCTGCTTTCTTCTCTCCATTGCCATCTTGGACAACACTGTTATTGGTATCTACAAATGAAAAATACRTATCTTACTAGTGCATAACTCCAGTATCAAAAAACCTATGAAGAAATAGTTCTGTATCCTTTTTGTCTGAAGTGCTGTGTAGTGACCTGACAGTGCTGGACAATGCTCCAATACTTTTATTCAACTTTGGATGTGATCATGGGAATACTTTGCCTTTGGACTGTTACCAGCTCATATCACTACCACGAAGTCACCATTTTCTGTACTCCTAGTGCAATCTCATTACTCCTAAGTAAACTCAAGTCTTCCTTCTTTTCCCCAAATCCAGCCAACAGAGTTTTCTTCTGACTCCATTTGCTGCAATAGGTGGGTATGAAAATTAGTATTTGTGGGAAACGTAACAAYCGTATTTTAACTTTCCTTCTTCGCCACAGAACACACAAACAAGAACTAAAAGCTGATCTGAGGTACTTTCTATCTTCAAACTGGGTTTTTTGTTTCAGATTTCATTAGCTCTAGCAGCAGCCTGTTTATCTAGGCCAACAAAAGAAACTCACTCCTACCTAACGGCRAAGCACAGACGCGCTGACAGACCCTTTTCCCTTCCTGCCCAGACACCCCCACCACCAAGGCTGCTGTACCACAGCTCAGTGTACCTTTATTTACGGGGACACCCTTGAGGTTCAGGTAGGAGGGGGAGCCAGGAGCAGCGGGTGGCCCCTTTCCACCCACGTGGTTGGTGACGACGGGCGGTGACTGCGGCCGCCGCAGCAGGGGGGACATGCTGCGCCTCCTCTTCAGCGACGCCGGCGTGTTGGGCTCCCCGGGCCGCTTGATCTTGTTCTGGGGCCCAGCCACAAACTCGTCGGCTTCATCTATCATCATACCCTGCAAAGAAAGTCGCAATTTAAGTAACATGACAAAATAGCAACTGTTTCACCAACCCACTGATGAAGTGAGTCCCTCTGTGTTTAGATTTGAGTGGCTGTCGAAAACAGCTGACAGCTCTCTGAACAGAGATACACAATGTAACCAGAGAGAGCCCAGTGCCACTCTGCAAACCAGCACTATTCTGTGCATGTTCCTCTTGGACCATGTGAGACACATCCCTCCTTTCCACAGGCTGCACAAGTCAGCAATATACTGTAGTTGGGGCGAGAAATTCTACTCACAAATTGTTTCAAGCCACATATAAAGACACAGCAGGCAGCATGGCCCATCCTACCTTCTTATCCTGTTTAAATGGATTGCCAAATGTGTGAAGTCTTTTTGGTTGATCCGGGTCAATTTCCCGAAGAGGAGGAGGCATCATTTTCAGGTATTCCTGGTAATTTCCCATCTGAGCAACAGGAACACTGTGAAGGCAGTCTGCAATAGAACAAGAGATCTGAATTTAGTCTACCTCAAAACCAAGGYAGTACAAACTTCACACACTTCAACTGCAAGTGTTAGCATTTAAGAACCAGAAATTACTATTTCTTTTCACTACAGAGGAAGAGCTGAAGACTGCAATTGTGGAAATAAGYCTGGCAAGATCTGAGCTTAATTGGCAAAAGAATGAGAAATAAGCAAGTTTAATCTCTAGGCTGACAACTGCATCTTTAGACCATCAGCACCTCACAAAAAGCAGAGAGCTCTTGTCTGCTTTAAGCCCCCAGGACTCTGTAACACTTTTCTACTGAACCTTGATGAATGAGAAAGCTCTCCCATGCAACTTATTTTTAAATTTCAAAGCAAGCATGACATCTTGCATGACAGAAGGCAAAAATTTCCTTCCTTCCTCCTCTTCAGAGTCAAGAAAAGGACATTGTCTGACTCAGCAAGAGATGAAACGGTCACTTCTGCTCCCACACCAGAGACAAAAAACCCACTACTTAAGGAAATTAATAAAAATAGCTGTACTCCCTTCAAACTATTAATGAAGAACTGAGACTCCTTACCTTCATCCTGCCCCAAGATAAGCCTGTGTGTTTTCAGGAGATTGGTTCTCATTCTAGTTAGCTGGTCTAGAAGACTGCGACGAGGAATATCATATGCATTTCTGAATGCCTGTGGCTTCAAATCCTGGTTTTGTAACAAAATAAGTAACTTTCAGTTAACCCATCAGCTCTCATGCATGGAGAAATTCCAGTATGAACTGTAATAACGTTAACCATTAAGAAATATCCTTAAGTAAYTTTAGAGCTTCGTAACTGGATATAAAAAGCTCAATGGATGTCTTTCCAACACGACCTTATTCAGCATTAGTGCTTTCAGCTGCAGTAAGACTAAGCATGTTAATTCCTGGATAAACAAAACTAGCTGTCTTCTGCAGAGACTGGCATTTAAAACACAGTAATTTTTGTTTACTATCATGGGGTTTTCAAATAGTGTCTCAAAATCAAGTGCAAAAAATTGCATTTACTCTTCTCCCTCTTTATGCCTATGCTGCACTCATTACAGTTCAGYGCAAGTACTTCCTTCTACATAAATCCATAAAAGTTACCCATTTAAAACAGAGGAGATTAATTGTTTAGTCATGCAAGATCACAGTGCTGTTTACCTTGTTTAAAAGTCCTATGTGGAATCCAGCAAATTCCTTAACATTCATTTCTGACAGTCTCAGTGGAGATTCCCCAGTGATCCCTTGCAGCAGTTGCTTAAAATCCCTACTGTGTACCAAGGAGAGGCCACTGGAGTGATTTTTCACTTTTATTCCAATTTCTTGTGGAACTTTCTTACCCACTGAACCTATTATCCGTTCCGATTCTATTTTTGTCTAAAATGGAATCACATCGTGAGTTAAAGAATCAGCAGGCATTGCACATTTCCAGTACAAAACACACAGTACATTAGCAGAATAAAACTACAAATTTAGTTCCCAACTACCTACCCAGGGATATATTGGATTACATAGATTAGATCTCAAGCATAAAGAAATCCTAATGTGCTASCATATGGAAAAATATTTAGCCAGTGTATCTAAATTTATAAGCCAGTAGGAGGTCTGCGAATATCCCTGATTTTGCTGCAAGTCTGTGACTCTCTTGTGTCCCTGAAGAATCATCTTTAAAGTGAAAGAAAAAACAAAATGGAAGGTAGGATGCCTTAGGTTACAGTAAAGTTGCATCTAAAGCAATAGTGTAATTCAGATATAGTAATATCATTTCAGTTTATTTTGGAAGCAACCTATAAACTAAGGTTTGCCCTGTATGTTTGCAACAACATAAGGAAGAAAAGTTGTGAAAGAAATCTGTTTTATGAGTAAATTTCTAAAAACATATCACTTCGCCAATTAGCACAAATTTCTTATTATAGCTAAAGAGAATTTTGCTGTATTAAGCTCTAACTGTATCCAAAGTAAGTCTTTTTTTTACCCACTTGCAATACCTCCAAAAAAAACCCCACCAAACCCAACCAACCAAAACCCCGAAACCCACTGTGATTGCAACCCACTTCCCCCAGATTCCTCCACTGCAGAGCTTGCTTCATTATCTGTGGGAAACTGAATTTAAGGATAGCAGGAGCACAGCAGAATTCTGGAATGGCCTGTCCCTATACAGGAGCTTATAATGCATTCCACACATTCAAACTGTTCCATGTGCTGACAATGTCTGTGAAAGCCACAGCAGCCATCTCGAGTCATTCCAACTCCATAGTGCAGATAAATAATATGAATTTGCATATCATTAGATTACCAAAATACCACAGGAAGTTTTATGTCTAGGAGATGCTCAGTCATTCAGAGGCTTTGGGATTTATTTTGTGCATTCTTTAAGGCGGAGGATTTTTCTTTGTAATTTTAAAGGCTGCACTGCTTCCCCACTGACTTCTAAAAATTGAACTACTGTTGTAAGAGCCCCTCGTGCTAAGGAGGAAGAGCTTCCAGGCCCTTACACCYGGAATGGCAGTCTTGGCAAAGAGAAAAAGGTATGTAAGAGTATTTCCCACCAGGTCACACTTAGCACATATAGTGACTTTGACCTGAAGGAAACAGAAAGCTCAGATATAAAGCTCGAGTGATTTTATTCCCCATGGACAAGAACACACCTTTTTTTTGGAAAATACACATTGCCAAGGGACATATGGAAATAAACATGAGACTGAGAGCAAGACTCTTGAYTTCAGCTGTGAAGAACAATGGCAAGAGCAGCCATAAATCCAATTAGTGATTATCTTTGGAGTTTAAAATCTAGCAGATACTTAAAGTATAGCTGAAGAGGTCTCCTTTGCACTCCTCTCCACCACTTACAGAAGGCACAATCACTGGCTACAGAACCACACTGSATTCATCCACATTTGCAGTGGAAATGCTCACCAGTCTTCAATTATAATATATGCTGCACACCCATATGAACTCCCACAGGGATTAACTGCTTTAAATGAGATTACCACAAACTAAATAATCAACGCACTTCTAATTGCAAAGGTTTTATCAATACTACCTGTTGGCTGAGTTTTTTAAGGTAAGAGATAACACTGTAACTAAGTCCACAATCTAAATTATCTGATATCAGATTTGGAGCTCCCATCATCCTTAGGGCTTTCTTTAATGGCTATAAGGAAAACAAAATACACAATAGTAAGAGAATAAGTATTTAAAAAAGAAATTTATAAGCTCAATTATAGGAAGCTAAGGCACGTAGATTAGTGCTCTAGCTTTTCCACTTTTGGCCACTAAAATTCAAGTCTATTCAGGTAACATGTGACATGAGTTTGGTGTCTAACTAGCTCACAATGGACATTATGCCACATCACCAAGACACCACACAGCATGGTGCCACTGGCAATTTCCACTCAAAGGCTCAGGTCCAGAATAGCCGGGATGATGCAAGTCCATATTGAGGTGCATTGTCCAAGCTACACATAAAAGGTGACACGGTGCCTCCCCCCCCACCCTTTATTTGGCCCAGTATCAGCTTCCCAAGTTCTGTAACTTCACCCATATTAATTAACAAACTAATCTGCATTTTACTTAGCCAGTTACAAAAATAATGCCAAATTTGGTTTCTCTGAACAATCTAAAGTACTTTTGATCCAAGCTCATTTAATGATCAAAAAACACATTTATTAAACACTTAGCATCATAACATAGCTACTAATACCCAGTATTTCTACAAATTTACCTAAGTCTTAAAAATGTTTGCTCTAATCTACATACCTCTTAAAGGCAGAATTAGGTTTAATTTAGGTTAACTACCTAAAATGTCCTCGTAATTATGTAAAAAAATTTACTAGGAAGAGGTATGATGCAAAGGACTCTGGTCACACCAGCCATTATACCCAGGAGGACAAAATGAGAAGAGGAACATACCAGTAAGTAGTAAGGAGGCATTGTTTTTAAGTAGTTGTCAAAAGCCTGTCGCCACTTCAGATTTGGCTTAAGTTTGTGAACCTTAAACAAGTCATCTGCAACAAGGAAAACAACAAAAGAAGGTGTCATTTATACAGTCCCAGACCTTTAGCTTTGTCCAAAACTGCACGTGCCAGGTTTCCCCGTTTTCTCCCTCCGCCCATCTCCCAATGGGGCTTCCCCACAAAAACTGCTCTTAACCTCAGGTGTGAAGGATTGGGAATCCCCAGTCCTAGCTGCAGTAGGCAATCAGAGCAAGTCCCCGTTACAAGCAAACTTACAAGGTACAGCAGACTTAAACACTGCACACAACTACCAGCAGCATGGAAGGTGCAACAGATTCACCTGTTAAAGAGTTTCACCTCCCTTGCCTCTCTCTTGCACCATCAGGGGAGTCCCTGTATCTGATTAAACCAAACAACGTTAACTTGGTTCAATTTCCATTTTCAGACCAGCCTTCTTCTGTTCAATCTGTATGATGTTTTCTGGTCTCCAGTAAAAATATTCTTTGGCATCAAAGGGAAAGGAAAAAAAATCCAATCAGGGAATCCTTCTGGCCAGCTTTGCTGGACTGTGCTGCCAACAGCAGCAGCTGCCCCCGGCAGAGGAGGGGTTACCTCCAGCCACACCACCTGCCTCGTGCCAGGGCAGCAAAGCCTTCCACAGGTATAGAAAAGACAGAAATTAGCTATAAAAMCTGCTGCCCTTTAAGAGAGGGGCAACCAGACACTCATTTCCTTTGGATACTGTTTTAGAAGCGCTGTGCTCACTACAGGTGTGCCCCCGGCTGTTTAGGAATGGCTGAGGTGAAGCAWGGACCTATCTGCTGTGCACACTATGAACTGTGACAGTGGTCTCTAAATCAAACACAGGATCCTGCAATTTACCATTTGAAATTACAAATTATCCACTGAAATAAAGTTTCTTCTTGGTAGGGCTGTAGCATGCTGGCAAAGTGAGGCTAATGGAAGAATATGCAGGTCTGGAGAAAGGGATGTCCAAAAATTACCTGGGGAGAGCTGCAAGAGAGAGATGCACGGAAGAGAGTGTGCAAAAGACAGATGCAGCAAAGAAATTGTTTTCTCCAGATTGAGCTTTCAGGAAGATATATTTGGAGAAGAAAATTTGACTTGCATAGTATTCTGCACAAATTGAACAGATGTTATGATACTACTTCCCACGTTCTCATAGACAAACCACACTCAATTACAGGTATTTTCCAATCTAAATGAATTCTGGATTACATATAAAAACCACACTACAGATGCTACTTCTTCTCTTTCCTGGCTTGAAGAAAGTGGGCTGGAGTTTGAGAGGACAAATCAAAATTCCATTTGAAATCTCAAGTTACCACAAGCTTAGCACTATTATCGAAAAGAACCTGGGATGATATCATGACATATGGCAAATATAAAATAACTTCCATTCTTATCCAATAGACCTATTACCTTTTTGCAGCAAAATGCAAGTTAAACTACATGCCTCTCTCAAAATTCAACATAAAAAAAAATTAAAATGCAAGATGCTCAGTATTATAGTATGTACTAATATTTTATAGTCTATGAGTTGGTTGAGTACAGCTTGAACCTTAAACCCCTTATCAGCACTTGATTAGTGTCTCGCTTCCTGCACTGTGAGGGTGCAGCAGTACCTGCAGAGGGGCACTGTGACATGGCACAGCCACTCCACAGCTCAGCCAGCTGGGAGCCTCCATCCACCCACAGCACAGCTCCACTCCCAGTCATCAAACACAAAAGCACCTCCCTGATCTCTGCTATTCAAAGAAAAACTTCTCAAATCTACAGAGAGCTTCAGCAAAGATTTGTCTATTTAAAAAGAGCCCCCCACAGCATAGACTACTGCAGGAACTGCCACCCTCTCGAAAGGGTGCCAGTCACGGTGGTAAACACAGCCACAAGTTTCAAAGAGAACATCACCATCAACATCTTACCTGCCTCTACCTCGAGAGTTTGAGACACACACTCTCAGCAGATTGCAACACAGGCACTTGAAAGGCACTTTYTCCCCTGTGGCCTGGGCTATGCATGGTGATTTATATAAATAAGCAAGCTAACAATAACCCAGTAAACTGTCTTTCACAGATTAAACCACAAACTTTTTCAGATATAAGCAAAAAGTATTGAAAAAAAACCCTTACATAATTTAGTTTTACTTCAACCTATTAATTTTCAGATACTAATTTCTGCATAGTCCACTTAATGCAGAATTCTTTTTACTTCTGAACTCAGAGGGAGCTAAAGCACTGGATAACTGGGAACATGGTATTAAAAACCATCAGGGAAGGGCTGCAAGCTGCAACAATGCAAGAGATCAGGTAAAACCACACAGACCAGTTAACTGAAAACTGTATTGCAAAGTCTTTATCCACTTCAGATTAACGTACAAAACAAGCAAATCAGGACAAACAGGACAGCAATACACACCTTTAACACCCATTACTACAGAAGGGGGCTGTATGCACCTTTAATATCAGTGAACAGTTAAAAAAAATAGAGCATGAGAGAGAGAAGAGTCAGCAGGTAATTTCAGTAGTTCAGCTGGAGTCTAAATTACAACAGTTCATGTACCATGTAACCCTAAGTAAAACTTGACTTTTTTTTAATATCACCACTCACATTAAATTCCACCTGGGCAAGTACACTACCATTCCCTGCTGACTGCTGTAACTCTTCTAATTATGCACTAACAGATATACTCCTCTGTTCTAAGTAATAGACTCATGATTTTACATTCACAGTAAAAAGTATCCTTCCCTGCACACCATCTAGCCAAAAATAAGGTACTGCAATGGAAAACGGCACCAATCATTAACTAAGAAAGATATTGTAGCACTGTTTCTCCATTGATACAATACCTATTAAAATGTATTTGGCTCTCCCTACTAGTGCTACAGCATGCTGTGTTCACACTGGTGAGAACACAGCTCTTGGTTTCCAAAATATAAAATCATTACTTGCAGGTTCTCTCAGGGAGCCTGTAAAAGCATCAAAGGAAACTGTCCATGTTGCAGCCCTCCACAGGCAGACATTTTCTAAATGCTCATCCTAAAATGCATATTTAGACCCACAGAAAAAGGGTATAACCACCTTCCCAASGCATTTCCTGCATGGCTGTTTCAMTCCTGCTTCTGCTGACACTCCCAATGAACAGTCACTCCTACCGCCCAGCAGTGCCTGCCCTCCCACCCATGCAGCTAAAAGCAGCCAAGGAAACATCTCAGGCAAGGCAGAGGCATTTAGAAATACATCTCATCTCTACTTAGCTCTCCCTCAAACCCCTCCTTCGACTTCTGCTTTATGAACTTGGCTGAACAAATGTTTTCAAACAGAACAGCACCTGAAGTACAGTTTTGCAAAAATCCTTTAAGAGGAAATTTCTATCATCTGTGGGCCAAGCATCCAGCATTGAAGCACGTCAGCATCTGCGTGTGACAAGCTCTGCCTTCAGCAGCCTCCCACTGAACAGAAAGACCTCCACCCCACCTCCTCAGTTCTGGGAGCAAACCACCACCAAGCCAGTCAGGACTCCTCTGTAGCCTTCTGAGAGCAAACTGGAGCTACTCAGCTCCAACTGCACATCCCACATGGTCCATCAGCACTGGAAATGGACCAGAGACCAGCATTTTTGTCAGAAACCCAGTTAAACACAACGCATGAGTCAGGCTAACACACACAGACTGCAAGGCTTCACTGTTCTATCAAGTCCTATTAATTGGCTCCCTTCCCTTTCAAAGCTTCTAAAAGCAGGCCCTAYAAGCTAAAAGCCAGGAGAAGATACAGCATTCCCAAATCCACTTCTATAGAAACCAAGCCATAAAATCACCAAAGTTATGGGATGTGATACAATTTACCTCCTTCAGCCACAGACCACTACAACTTGTTCCAGTTTGCTCAAGTATCACCTGGAAGCTCCCTCATCCGTACCTACCTTACCCGTCTTTCCGGGCCGCCTCTTACATTATTTTTCAAAAACAGAATTAAAACTTCCCCTGCTCAGGAATGCAGGAGGAAAACCACAATGCAAGCAAAAAAAGTCTTAAGCATCTTACTATCTGTTTATAAAGCTGAACACACTTGACAGTAAGTCACTTGATAATACAGTACAAATATACAGTTGTAAAGTGGTTTTGTCTTTGAGAAGTCACCAGAAGGAACAGAGATAGATTATCCCTGGTACTGTCCCAACCAGTCCTGCAACACAACATTCTACCAGTAGGGCAGGAGCCACTAGAACTTCACTGATGCATCAATATGAGAGGGAGTGGCTGAATGGAACAGACTTCTCCTGATCTTGGGAGTTCTCACATCCTTCTAAATCCAGGTGAGAGTAACGAAAAATTGGTTTTACACACTCAAATCAGTCCTCTGCTGAACCATTAGTATCCACTATGGGTATGTATTAAGGAAGACACAGGAATGTTTAAAAACAGAAACAGCCCCTACCTACCTACCTACCTACAGAGCCAAACACAGAGTGAGAAYTGTTAAAAACATCTACAAATAATTTACCGGGTATGCTGCTTATCAACTCAGTGATTTGCTGTGCTGCTAAGCAGAAAAGGGCCCAGATCTGCTTTCGTGTTGTATGTATATTCCACAGAACTTAATTCCACCATGGCTTAGAGACCAAGGATAAACAAAGTCCTGGAAGGAGATCTGAAGGTAACACTGTGTTTGTGTGAACAATATGGAATGCATGGGATTTGTGCCCTGAAGAAAACATCCGCTGTACAACTCAGGCAACATAGGAGCTCTGCATTTTCCTTTAAAGAGCCTTCAGAAATTTAAGAAGTGGGATTACCAGGTGAGTGAACTGCAGAATAGCACTGCACATACTGAAAGTGCCTTTCCTCAAAGAGAAGGAAGAGCTTTACACCCCTACAAAAAAGGCAGGGGGAAGACAAGAGCTGCCAGGGAAGACACAGCAGAACCGAAAATGTCAACATCAAAATGAACAGCGGAAATTAATTTAGGATCTGCAATGGCTTTTCAGCTGGTGGATCTGCTGCAGTATTTCAGGAACCACAAACTCACAGAAACTCTTATCCTCCTTGCACACTTTGGGACAATTATCAGGCTACATAGATAACTATAAAACACACATTATCAGCAAGCACAAGTTTCTTCTTTTTTGGTTATGAACAGGATTACGAAAAAGCATTCCTGAATTTTGTTTTCTCCTAGAAATCAATGGAAGAATCCTGTGTAAGACAGTAACACTCAGTGTTCATTCTCTTGATCACTGTTACTCCGTATCACTAAACACACCCACAAAAACTAGAACAAAAAAGCCTTACAGCATCTGCAACTGAAAGGGTTAGTGGCACCCTGGAAAACTCCTCTCTGCCATTACCTTTATGCCAGATCCCTAAAAACCACTATTACTGTGGCAGTTACTCACACAGTACCTTTTCACATCATCTTTCCTCAGAAAGTAATTTCATTGTGGGAGTGAAAAAACAAAAACCAAAACCTGGTCCTTCAGGCAGGAAAGAAATGTAGACTGTTTCACTGCTCAATTCCTTCTTACTGCTCTAAACTGCATTAGGGAATTCCCTCTTCCCAACACCCAGTGACAAACACTGCATCTCATCTTCCAGTAAAAAATAAGCTGCTACAAGAGCAACTGCAAAACCTGGATACACCACACCCTAAATGAGGGAAAAGAATGGAGGTTGAAGCTTACTCCAGGTTAAGGAAGAGGCTACGTGTCTAGGAGGTGAACAGCATCAAACATGCACTGGAAGCAGGTAGCTCTCCTCCTCTGCTGGAGAGAAAAAAAGGGAGAGGGGGTATGAAAATCCTCTCCTCCCAAAGTATGTTAAAAGAGTTTGCAACATTCTCTACTCTCTGATCTCCATTACTTTATCATGTCTCAAACTAAGGCAGAACACCAACCATTACTGTTTTGCTTTTACTCTGAAGCAGCTGCACTGGCAGTGCAACGCAGATGTGTTACCTACCTAACAATGGAAGTAAAACAGGGTAGTTGTAAGGCATCACAAAGAGGTTTACACAGGTTAAAGTAGTGCTTGCTTTTAAATACCCAAACGGGTGGCCAAGTTCGCTGTACTTTCCACTGCTACTCACAAATACCTGACAAAGAATAAAAGAGATCACTGTATTAGAACGAAGAACATGAAGAGTATTAAGCATGTGGTATTTCAAAATTCAAATCAATCTGAATCCAACTGCATTGAGACAGTAAATTATCAAGAACAGCCAAGTCTGAGGTTGCACACATCAGGGTGAGTACAGACTTACATTCTCCAGTCACAAAACTGAGACATGCAACACTTAGTGTACCCCCAGTGAGTGTGGAAACGCTCTTCACAGAGTAATCTTTACTGCTTTAGTGAAACTACTGTGAAGTGATGCCCTGAACAGTTTTTGAAATTACTTAAAATAGGCTAGGGGACATCTGCTAAAGGAATGTTAAATAAACAAACTATTTGAAATTAGTTTTCTGACTCATAAAATAGCACAACTAAAATTTAGAACATTGATAAAAAGAAATACAAAACTTTTTTAAGCACAGAAATTAAGCAAAACAAACAAACATTCAAGAAATGTCACTATTATACCCAGTGCCAACATTCTTAACACTGACTTTATTTTTTTAAGTGCACATATATGAGGGTACTAACCCTGAAAAGCAATACATGTAAACAGTATTTCAGCAGGATAAAGATGGTACAATATTCCTGACTGAGACAAGCAAAATAACCCACATCTAAGTCAAAAATAGTTTTCCYAGAAAAAAATAAACCTTGCAGCAAATAGCAAGTGTTTTTCCTCTGTTTTTTCAGGGCATAAGGAACTGGGTTTGTTACATGGTTTCTATGACAATGAGACTATTTCTCTGCTTTGTAAGGGTCTGATGTGTAGCTGGGAGAAGAAAAGCAGGTTTTGAAAAACAGTAGAGCAATTTAAGTAACTCATGCAAATAACGTACCCATGAATGTTTAAAGGACATTTTTGAAATTAGTTTTTTTTAAGTAACTTGAAATTTTTTTCTGAATACGCGTGTCATATTTTCGACTAAGTTGTAGTATTTATTAGCAAAACAAAAACAGAGGCACCTCCAAATCCATCTTTCCAGCTAAAGTATCATAGTAAGCAAACTCCAGGTGTACACATTAAGCTATTATTTACAAGAACACCACTGAGAAGGGAGTTACAAGCCTTGTTTTATAGAAAATGCAGAAACTTATAAAAAAATTACAAAAGGAGCATGTGACAAAAGATTGCAGTAACAGAACTTTGACCTCTTCAAGGCCAGTCTAGTCAACAGGATCAACAGCTTCCATTCAATTCCCATTAGCAGCTTCAACCATCTAGTGAAAATGATTTGCAGCTGTTGATTAGGTAACATCATGGAAACTAGTGCTGGGTTTTCCCTGTAAGCAAATGGAAGTCTGCAGAGAATTTCAATTTAGCCAAAAATGGAACCTGGGGGGCACATTTCTTAGCAAAATGAGATGGACCTAGAAAGAGAATTAAATGAGATTACAAAGCCTGTGGAGGGAACACTCATTCTGACTCCTGATAATTCTCTCAGAAAGGAGGTAAGTGAAACCTTGACATGTTTCTTCTCAGTTGCTGYAGAGTTTGAACCAGACCCCAATTCTCCAGGCTTGCAAAGATTGAAGGACCTCAGATTACCCATTACATTTCTAGAATCAAATAAAAGGCAAGTACCTGCCAGCAGGTATGGGGAGACTTTCGTTCCAAGATGTACTGGGTGAGGGGTGAAGGCTCAAGCTCATACTTGTCAAAAGGAAGCTTGTCTATGACCATGGGCTCACAATCAACACAGGAGAACCTCACCACAGGGTGAGCTGTGCGCGGAGGCTGGAAGGGGGAAAAGGGTATCAATTATCACTTATTTATGGTAAACAAACCAATTCTCTTAAATACATCCATAAGCGGGTGTTTTACCATCCTACAAGTCTTAGAACTCTCATTTTCCACAATTTTCCTTGAAAGAGAATAAAATACAAGCTCCCATAATAGGATATATATTAACTAAATATTTCTCCATCTGTAAAAAAAAGCCTGCACACTGATACACACATTCTTCCCACCAAGAGAAAAACATGTTTAATATTCCACCATTTATCCTGATATTTAAAAGCCTTCATGTCAATCAAGCTACAACTACTCAGATAAGTTTAAACGAAACTTCAGCTCTGAAGCTTTTTTCCTCTTGAATCAGAAGGTGGGAGCAAGGGGAATAGACAGACAGTACCTTGAGCACTTGCAAAGTGCAGGAACAGAACATGCCTAACAAAAGAGAGATGTTTAGAAAGGCTAGCAAGGCATGCCAAATGTATGATCATTTCAGTAAGAAAAGGAGAAATGAATACTGTTTTCTCCTCATTTTCTGCAGGGAGTAGTTCTTCTGTTTTGGTTTTAATTCTTCCTGCTAGTGAAAGAAGAGTCCACACATGAAGTAATACTAAGCAGAAAAAACATGGCTGATCCTCTTTTAAAAACAAATACTCCTTTTTCCATGTAAATGAATTTTAAAAAGCTTTGATTAAACTTTAATAGGCTCACTATGTTGTGGTATGTGAAGTAACTTACGGTTAAATTTTATAACCTTTAAAAACCATTCATCAAATTACCTAACTATACACATGGAAGTGAACTTGCTGGATACAAGAAATGTCACAGGTTACAGTATCCACATTAGATTACACCATGCTGTTAAAAACAGTTTTAACTTTTTAAAGCAAAGTCACATCATATTATAAACAGAGGAAGTGAAAACTACTGTATCTGTTTCATCTATTTTCAGTCTATTCAACTACTAGTGTAGAATCCTTTCTTAAGTTGTTATTTTACTTACCAGTGTTGGTGAATTCTGATCAGGCCAAAAAGATTCTGGGATTGGCCAATGCCCCACAGGAACACCCGTTTTAGGGTTAGGCCGTACATAAATGAGTTTATGACAACTATGCCACGGCTGAGAAGCAAATGAATTGATGGGCCTGGATGAATCAACAAGTCCATCTAAAATTTAAACAAAGCAAAATAAAAAACAAAAAAATGAAAAGCTACATGCATGCATTTGTCTGCTAGCAAAATTTCTGTATTAGCAGCCAATAAGGCATTTCATTACTCTCGTTCCAAAGACACACAGATCTTTACATCAGAGGCTGAAATAACCTACGCATCCAGGTGTATCACAGAATCATCTGAGAAACAATCACAACATTTGCCCGGGTCTCCCTTCTGCTCCTGTGGCACAGCCATTACACTGTGAGTGCAGCAAGGCATACTCACACATCATGGAAAATGCAGTTGCTTAAATTTAGTGTCTGACACAGCTCTCAGAGGCAGCACCAAGCTACTGCTACCCCTGGAAAGGTTGAGAATTGGCATTTACGCTTTTTCTACATGGGCTGCAACGCTCACTGACTGATGCTGCCTTTAATGGAAACTGAAAGGGGAGAAAAGTTTCATGGGGAAGTTGGATGCATCTTGCAGGAGCAGCTTTTGCCACATTTTTAATTAGCAACAACTCACAGATCACTTAAACCCCACAGCCTGCTGCAAAGGCCAATGTCCTCTGCCAGGCCACTGCAGTGCTCCAGCACAGACTCCCCTGCAGGCTGAGGACAAAGAACTTTGTAGCAGGACAGGTGTGACCACTAGTTTTCAAAGACTGCTCTTCAAAGCAAACAGCACAGCAGAGATCACCTTAAACAATCTTCTTCATTTTAAAAAGATTTTACATTACTAGTTTCTCTTGCTTTAGAGAACTGGCCAATAATACTATGGAAACCATGTTTCAGTGACACATTAGCTTGGTTTCTCTGCATTATAAAAACAATTATTTTTATAGCTTGGGTAATTCCTATCATATTTCTCTGTAGTTTAGGACTTCCTCAATTCTCATAGAGATGAAAAGTCTTGACATTTTCACGCATTCATATCCACAGTGCATCACCATTTAAATGTGACAAAAATGAAGCAAAAAAAAMCCCCCAAAAACCCCCCAAATTTCACCAGTCTTTTTGCCACATAGGAGAGAACATTTGGGCCAATSGATACACAGGAATTTGCTGCTGTGCTGTCCTGCACAGCATTACAGGAAAGCTTTCCAATAAAATGACATTTCAATATGCAAAAGGAGAAAACAAATATAGAAAAAGGTGATTCCAGAATGAAAGCAGGAATAAAGCTGGTTTAGCTAGAATGTTCAGGTGATGCTAAAGCTATTATGTTTTCTGATATTCCAGGATCCTAATTCCCTAAATAGGAATTGGTCAACTCTCTCCTCTTCCTTTAAGCCATGAATTTCTGCGAATCTAAAGAACTACTCCACGTTTGGAGTGCACTCTTCTCTTTCCTGTTATGCACTCGACTTACAGGTAGCAAAGTAATTCCTTGCTCTACGCAGAGTTTTTCATTTGCAGCTAAGAACATTCACCCGAAATTTACTGTGCTGTGATCAATTAGCAGAATGAAAACGTACAAAAAATTAAGCATTGAGATTGCCTTAGAGAAGTTTAAATGTTTAAATATGCTAGTGCTAGATTTAATTATTTTAAGTACAGTTTTGACAACACTGTAATTCAAACTTAACCACTTCTGCAAACACTCACTTTCCTCAGCCCCTCAAGAAGAGGTAAAAGGAGTGACACAGAGCCAGCCAGCAGTAGATGAYCCGTACAAGCATGTGCAGACATATGGCATCATTTAACTTAGCAAAGGATCAAACTAACACTTGTAAAAGATGCATCCTGTACACTACAGGGAAAAGCTGCCAGGAAGGACATGGAAGACACTTAAGGACATTTACATAAAAACAAGAGATTTTGTCTTAAACAYTGCGGGGAGGGGAGGAAAACCCCAAACCAATCACTGTACCTTCTCCAATAGGAGCTGGGTCTGGTCCTGACTTCTCAAAGTTAATAACAACTCCACTTTGGACTTTTTGAACTAAAGATTCTAAACACTGATTCAACATTCTTTGTGTCCGAACGCAGTAGGAACGACCTATGCAAGAGAGAAATCACATGGGGAAACAGAAAAACAAGTTTTGAGAAATCTWAATTAAGGAAGATGCTTTATCAACCAAGTCACACTGCCAAGGCTTGCAATTTTATCCAGAATAATAGCAACAAACTCTGAACAAGCTTATGTAAAAGGCAAAATACTTTGCAAACACAATACAACCAAGAAAAAGCATCAAAACCCCACAACCTGCTGAGATTTTGCTTGTTACTAAAAGAGGCCATTAAGGCTTTATCAGGCTGGACCAAGGCCAGGTTTATAGAGGCCCTTAAGAAGGCCTGATTTCCACAAGTCTATGTAATCTATCTGCTTTTGTCTACCCAAATGTCCTCCTCCCATGCAACAGTATCTCCAAGCACCAATTAAGAAAAAATTCTGATCAACATATCAAGCAATAGGCTCCAGAATTAATTCTTTTAAGACTAAATTTAGCTTATCASCCCTGTAGCAGAATTAACATCTCACTAATAGCAGTCCTGCTCAAGTCAACACTTAAATAAAAAAAATTAAAAGAAAAAAAAAAATCTTTAGAAGTATAATCAAAGAAGTTTTCCAAAACCTCCTACTGGATTTAGAAAGTGATCTCACATCTAGATCTGAAACAGGATTATTACTTTATTTTAAAGTTCTCCTGTGCTACTGGACACCAAGAAAGCACCACACGGCTTCACATGGACACTGAGTAATTCAGATACAGAAAACAGGAAGAGGTGAAGTTGAATTAAAGGAAAAGAAGTATTTCAAGTCAAATGCCAAATGTGAACCAAAGCAAAAGAGCATCCAGTTACCTCCTGTAACCTCACACATCTGTGTGATAGCAGATTCATCAGTAGGCACACTCCCAAGCTGCTCTGGTTCAGCAGATGCAGATCCTGGCAAACGCAGTACCAGAGCAAACAGCCTTTGATCCCAACGGAATGGTTCTTTGGTTAGTTCACTTCCAGGCAAAGGAGAATTCAACGGAAGATGAAGCTGGTAAAAAAGATTTAAGAATATTTTCCAGTATTTGACAAACCATCTAAAAACATTATATCCAAATTCATTTATTTCTCTGTAAAAGACCCCATTTCTCTCCAATCCACTAATTCATCTGAAGTTCTCATGTCAAAACCCCAGACCATGAATTTAGAGGCTGGGCACTGACAGGATACCAAGTTTCTATTCTCTATAAAAACAGGTCAACGATGCAGAAGTACAATTAGCAGGGAAAAACCAATTAATATTCATCTCAGCATAGCACCAACTTGCAAAATCGTAACTTGAAAGAACTTAATGCGAGTTTACCTCCTCTTGGACTCCAGCCGTATTCGTCAGTTTGTTTCCGTCTGTGATGGTAATCAAAATAGATGGCTCCAAAAAGAACGGATTCCTTCCCTACAGACAAAAGCACAGGAATGTTAAAAGTAACTGTAACACTCAGGCTTACACGCTTGTATTTTTGTCATCATAAATAAACAGAAAGATAAGCAATCTTTCAGAATAATCCYGTAATTTCTTTAAATAGGTGTGGAACCAGACACAACTACACAAGATGGGCTATTCTTGTGTATCTTGCGGCATTTATATTCTGCTTCTTCGTACTTCAATAAGGAAAAAAATGCCAGTATTTTCCAGGATGTTTTCAGTAGCCAGAATAAAGAGGAAGAAAAGAAAAAGAGTGCCCAGTTCAAGCTTTTACACAGAGCTATCCAACATAAAAAACCAGAAGTTAAATGCAAAACCAAACTTGAACCAAAACCCCTCCCCAAGTATAACTTCAAAAWACACAGAAATATAAAGGACAGAAGACTATAAATAGATTTGTTACCTGTCCATAATTGTCTATTCCAGACACTAATCTATTGAGATTTAACAAGTCAAACGATGACCTGAGTGCCTGACCAAGGGTTGTTAGTCCTGAAGCCTGAAGGTTTTTCAGTTCATTCATGAATGTTGCATGGTTTTCCTTCCATCCAGCCTGTTACATAAAACAAAAACAGCTTATTAGTTATTCTAACAGCAAACTGCAATCAACTGCAAGTTGGCATTTCTCTCTCTTCCCAATAAAAATTAATTATACTCCTGATTAACGGATGCACTGCACCATTTACATGCTGCACACACCTAATCCACGTATGCACAACTTGATGTGAAACATAGGTACACCTACAATGGGAAATTCACAAAACACACACACTGCCAAGCACTGGGGAAAATTTGCATTACCATGAAAATTGCTGTAGAGGTGATGCAGTTAACAGAAGTATTTTGATTTAGCACATGAGTATTTTTTTTAGGAGAAACTGCCAAGTTTGGAAATCAAAAATGCAGCTGCCAAAGTAACAGCAAAGGTAAAACCAAGATAAAAGCAGCATAATGTCACTGCCTCTTCTGGTATATACCCATTCCCCTTTTGTCCTTTCTTCCATAAATTGAGGCTGGAAGGAAAGAAAGGAGTGGCTGCAAACACCCCATGTAAGACAGAACCAAATCACTGTTTAGAGTGTCTAAGAGCTTGAAATTTTGRAGGTCTTAACAAAAGTTATTGCTGACAAAGCCTATGGGTCAAAGGAAGTGATGAGGATGGATCAGTCCAATCAAGCACTCTGGACCCTCTGGTAAGCAGGCGTGATTCATATACATTTCCCTTAAAAAGTGGTTTGCTGCACAGTTGGGAAGCTATTTTAGAAAAGACCAGCTCACAGGGAATTGGTACAGGATTTAAACGTGCCTCAGCTAAAACAAGCAAAAAAAGTCCTGGATATTCCCACAACTCTCAGCCTTGCTGTTACCCCGTACTCTCCACACTGCTGCAGCAAGCAGTTATTCACYCAAGCTCACTCACTATCATCTGGCACCAGAGACATTCCCGTGCTCCACCARGAATCCGAGTTACGCAGACATGGAGAGGATCATTTCAGACAGCCTGACTTTTGCTGGGACAACCTCTGAGCAACACACCCTCCAGGTGAAGCAGGTTCTCCTCCCCATGCACTGGGCTCAGCAGCAAGTGCCTGTGCCAAGGTGTGCAAGAACACGAGAGGACAGGATTTTCCYGTGCTTTTTTAAGCAGCTATATCCCATTGCCAACCTTTAGTACACACTGTGGGCTGTGTAAATGGTCTTAGGACAGACATGTTTAGAGCTGTAAAAGAATACAAGAATGCAGCAGAAAGGAAAGACAAGAGATGATCAATATCTCTGCTGAGATGAAAAGCCTAAGATGGGTGGGTTTCTTTTCAGAATGAAGAATTACCATAAGGCAATACAATATAAACATTTGGTCAAGTTTATCTCCCTTAACCAGTTCTTCAGGCTTGAGATTAATGCAAGGGAGACAAGAGAGAAAACTCTGCAATGGGAAAAGAAAGAACAGACTTTAAGTAGGACTGGTCCAGCTTTATGATTAAACTGCCCTGGGAGCTCAAAGGAATCAGATAATTCTCAATAAAACACCATCAACACTCACACACAATCACAACARAATATAGTATCTCATCAGCTGAGCCGCAGCAAACTCCCACACCTGTGGTCAGCTCAAGGCAACAATGAAGTGAAAGGACAGGGTCACTGTTTTGGAGCAAAAGTGACTTAGGTAATGGTATTTTTTCAGAGTAAAATAGCACCAAATCCCAAGAAAATGATTTGTGTTACCCTAAAAAAGTTTGTCTTAAAACTATTTAAATGAACAATTACCAGAATAGTTTTGTATTAATTCTATGGACCCATAAATGTAGGTGAGACTGCTCCCTTCTGTATGGCAAAAGCACCCATCACTGAGTCCAGCTTGTTGCAAACAGCCAGGCTAGAGTTCAGAAAGTGTTTTCCAACCAAGACCATGTGAGTTACGTTGTTACAAAAGCACATGGGGGAACAAAACATTTACAAAGGAAACACTATTCCCAGTCTACATTTCTTGATTTGAACTCCAATGAATTTAAGAGTATTCTTTATAAAATAAACAGTAAGAGTCCTCACTGATATTTGGAGATTGTGCTATTTTCCCGTTGTGAAAATGTTTGCTCAGCTTCCAGCTCTCTGTTTGATCTCAATGCACTGTGGTCAACTGCCTGCAAAATAAAATATGTACCATTTCCCCAGGCGTAAGTAGGGAAGCTGAAGGTACAAGGAGCAGCTGATCACCAATGGTCTGCCGTCCAAGAAAACTATTTTTCATCTTACAGCTCTCACAGGATCATTAAAGATAAGGCCAAGGAGAGCTGTACCTTTGAAATAAATAGAGTAAAATGGAAGAACTTCTCATTAAGAGAACAAGAGCAGCAAATGCAAGATTTCCTAATTCCATACCCAGCTTTAAATAAAGGTCTGATTAGTTAACGTACTACATTCTCTACCTTACCTTCAAAACAAGATTCTTGAATCAGAAATGCCTAAATCAATGACAAGAAGGTCTATTTCTGTAAAATGTTTTTCTCCAGGAAGACTCAAGCCAATGTATAGAATGAAACGTATCTCAGGGACAGAAACTCAAGCCCCAAAGAAGTCTGTACATTTTTATTTCCATATATGCAGTAGCAACGTTCTTAGGGAACAACAGACTCAAGTACCTAACACAGAGCAGATGCACAATGAGTTCAAGAAAGCACATTAAAGTGATTAAATAATAATCCTTCCTAAATTCAAAATACCACCACTAATGCTGCTTACAAAAAAACCACACTGGTTCTGCTTGCCAGCAGAAACACTAAGGACCAAAAAAACCAACCAAAACCCCACAACCTTGAAGGACTGAACACGAACACRTTCTACAAAACTACGTATCCTCTACAGCTCAGTAATTAAGAAGTCAGAACTGAACATTAGTTATGTTAGTTGTTTATGAACCAATTGTAACACTGAGAGAGTAGTTTCTCCTAATCTTCAATACTACATTCCTACTTAGTCACTTTTATGCCCAGAATTTATTAATAGCAACCTGAGCAGCCTCTACCTCGCCAGTATGTTACTGGCCTTTCCTTTGATAATTTATATGAACAAATAATTTTAGACTTTAAAGGCTTTCAAAGATAGCCTGGAAAAAACAAGTACTAAAAGCAAAAATCTCACCCTATTTGCTTATGCCAACAACAGGCAAAAATGCAGTGTCATTTGGCCTTCTGCAAGCTTTGGATACCATCCTACAAACCACCCAGAGATCTGGAAGCATCACACCACCTTCCAGCTCCTGGCTTCGGCCTTTGTGAGCAAATCATACTGACGAGAAATAACATACTTTAAAAGCAACATTTTTCTCTGGTGACTTAGTTTTCAGACAAATCCATGCCCTGCTCTATTTCACCATACAGCTATAGAAGCATTTCAGCTGCCTCAAGAAGCAGGTAAGGTCAAACCAGCTCATTTTGGCAGGAGAAGGGCCCAGATTAACTAGAATTCAGACAAACACCAAGGTGAAAAATCCAGTGAAGAAAAGGAGGCCTTATTTAGACCAACCAGAATCAGGACTAACCGAACATCAAAAGAACAGAGCTGAGCAACAAAAGGAAATCTTGTTCAGAATCAGTAGCTTAAAAAGGCCTTCAAGACTTTGGAGAAACAGAAGATTTTAGTTGCAAGACACAAGAAAGAAAATCTTATAAAATGCTGTAGTGGGAGAAAAAAATCAAAAACCAAAACCAAACCACCCCACCTTTATCACGTAAGAGGGAGCAACACCAACGTACAAGTAAAACATTACCAAGTTCTGAATACGTGTAACACACAGATCTTGCAATCTCAGCTACACTGGCTCAACTGTCAGGTTTACTGGTCTTATTGTAGTTTTTTTATTGGTTCATTGTTGGTTTGTTCTGGCTTTGACTGSTGCTGTGCTTTTTTTCTTTTATTCTTTCCAACTATTTCTTGGCACAGTTTGGTCAGCTGGTAAAAAAAGGGGCAGAGCCAAAGGCTGGGCATCAGAGCACAAGAATTCCAGGTTCTAAGCAGTTCCCAGTTTCACCAGCTCCATGAAGTCCAGGGAGGTGGTGCTYTTGGGGCTGCAAGTCTTCATCTTTAGTGCTTCTAATAAGCAATGCCAAAAGACAGAACTGTATAGTTTATTGTTCACTGGAWTGCTTTCAGATCTGGTTCAAAAATTGCAACATTACTAAGAATAATTTTCCAAGAAGACAATGTGCAATCTTGCATGCCAATCACAACAGCCTGTGTTACAGTAAGAACTCAATATTTATTTAAACATACAGATTTTTTAGAGTTCTGCTAATGTTTCCCTAGAAAGAACAACTGCATTTCAGATATTACAACTTGTTTGAAGTATTTAAGTTTCTCAATAATTCAAGCTATTAYTAAATGCACCCATTTTAAGAAAACATGCTAGTTCAAGATAACATGCCTGTGGCAACCCAGCTTGTCAGTGGCAATCATTTGGAAAAAATAAGGTAAGAAAAAAAATCCAGCTGTTGAAATCTGAAACCACTCCTGCTACRGAATTTTCAAGTATTGTAGGAAGACAGTGAAACAAGCAGAGCATTTTGCCTCTCAAATTATCAGAATGGTTCCYTTTTAAGTTACCTTTCTGTTCACTGTACACATGATCACAGCTCAGACCTGCTCATGTCTGAACCAAAGTCAAGTAGGCGTTTGTTTTGAAGGGAACTGAACTATTCTTTCGGATCCCCTACAACGCAAGGGGCTGCTTCTCAAATGCCAAAGTATCCTCACCTCTTYGTAATCTCCTGAACCCAGCCCCAGYACTGCTCAGCGGGTTCTGCAGCACGGAATAACCTCCTATCTAGCCTTGAGCTTCCCCGCCCCAGCTTCAGCAACTTTGGAATAGCAGTTCTAGCAAACAAAGACTGTCTTGGTCACCTCAATTTTGCTACAATAAAACCCAATTTTGCTACAATAAAACCCAGCAAACAGGGAGAGGAAAGGTCCTGGCACCTTGTGTCCCCCTGCCCCTGAAGGACAGGGTAAGGCTGCTTGTCAGTACAGAGCAGCCAATGCCCACACTACCCCCACGTGTTTTATTTGATGTTCAGAGATTTGCTAGCTAAAAATAGCACACAAGAGAAGAAAGGCACTGACTACMTTATGAACACCATACACATTTTTATTTAACATTTTTCATGTCCTAAAATAATTCAAAATCACATGACCTCTATCACCTACTAATTTCATCCTCACAAATGTTTTTTGTTTTTGCCCACAAATGGGGCAGAAAAACAGCTCTAAGCAACACTTACAGACATTGACTCCCATCCAAATACTTATGAATGCCATTTTTGAGGYAACAAAGCTCTCAGGTTCTGTCTGTACCTTTTGCTGCAGGAGAACTCTTCTCTCGTTTCAGCACCTCTACTCTCTGGTTTGTTCCATGAAACACACCAGTCCGGTCACTGCACAGCATCAAAGAGTCCTTAGCAAAGAAACTCACAAGATCAATTCTTTTTTGTTCTTGGCACAGGAGAGCAGCACAGCACCCACCTCTCGTATCTGAGATCAGCACATCTCCAGCACAGAACGATACTGGCACACGGGACTGACATCAGCTTATCACTGGGGCAGTGCTGAATGCAGTGAGAGCCAGGGCTCACTGGTTGCTCCAGCAGGTGTACACTGCAGAGACCTGCCTAACAAAAACCCTCCTTCTCAGTTCTCATCTGGGGAGTATTTTAACAGGCAACCAATTCACAGGTTTAAACTACTCCGTCGATAAGCCCACAGAGTAGTCAAGTACATTGAAGAGTCTACAAAAGCATCACTTGGTCCTCCTTACATCAGAGCTAGTGAGCATCAGGTCAGTGTGTTAAGGCTAAAGCGCTGTGCATAGTAAGCTAATTGTTTCCTCCTGTAAAGTTAYTTCTGCTGCTTTTGTAGGACACAAACTGAAGACCATCAAAAGTGCTTCTTTAAATCCAGAGGAGGCTTTTTGAAAATTTTATTTTTCAAAAAGCACTTAAAATTCCAGTCAAATGAAACATCACGGAAGTTTAATATACATGTTTCCAAGAGACCAGAGAAGCATAAACTGCTTTAATACATCTCTGGAAAAAAAACATATCTTAAAAAAAGAAGACACTGGAGTAGATGATTCCTTTAATCCCACACACCTGATACACTCTTGACACCAGATTTTTAACAGAAAGCTGTCACTTTCCACACCCTCCATCTCCATCCAGTTCCAGGCACCACAATTCTTCCTTTTTCCCTGGGACTGACTATGTACYTTGATAACACAGAATCCCTCCTTCCCTCACAATTGTTCCTTACACAATTGGAAAGAGCATTAGTGCAGGGAAGGTGTCAGGCACCTCCAGGCCCGCGGGCAGTGCACACAGACAGGGAGCTGTCCCTCGGGAGACAACAGCCACGCTACAGCACCATCCTGGACACTCAGCACTTAGTGCCTGTAAGCATCCTCCAGTTTCACTTCACCCCAAAGCAATCCAGTTCCTGCACTCCAAGGAAGGGCTCGAGTGTGAACTGGGGTGCCCAAGAGAGCCCCTTCACTTGCAYATTTCCAAGCTGAACTCTCCCATAGCTGCACCCATCAGACTAAATAATTTCTAAGGACAGATCGAACCAGTTGGTTTTCTAAAGCACACGTTAGTGAATGTGAACATGATCAAAACTGCATTCTAGCATGCTATGTAAGTGCCAGTTGTTATTACAGGCAGCCAGCTACATAGAAAAAGATTTCATCTCGTATAGAAAGTATTTCTCCATGAAACCTAAAAGAAAAAAAAGCAAAGAAACAAGCTCAGTCAAACTACACCATGTGGTTCACTGTCCTTTCAAGACGACTTCACCATTAAATAAGATATAGAAACGCTTTTCCTTCAAGAAGAATTCGAGATGTTTATGTAAGAACAACCCAAATTAATCTTTAAGCACAGCACCCCTGCAAAACACAAGTAGAGAGGTTCTTAAGCTCCAGTTACAGAACGAGTACTGGGACCTTTTGTTAATATCAGCATTTAGAGAGAAGCAGCACCTTCTCCTGTAGGAGTGTCAAATGCAGACTCTGTATGAACAGCTCAAAGCTGGAAACTGCTTGGAACCAAGTGATAATAATGCCAAGCAGAAAGAAAAAAGCCTACACTATCTTTTTATTTATTACCTGCTGCTCCTGCTTCAATCTATCTCTGGATTTAGCTTTTTGGTCAACTGTATTTCATGTATTTTGACAGTTACTCTCACTGAACTTTTTCCTGCACAAGGATGGATGAAAGGAAACACATGAATAAAGTATAAATACCAAAGAGATCATGGTATCAGCCTGTTCCAAAAAGCATTCTTATTTAAACAGAACACTATCCAGTTAAAAAAGCACCTATTTCTCAGAAACATTTAAGAAGCCAGGATGTTTCAGTACAGAGCTGAACCAGAATAAGCTAAATTTCACACAACAGCTTAATGGAGAGGGAACACAGAAGTAATCACAGTTTGCAGCCCTAGCACAGTAAGCATAACAAGAGGCTCCATGCTCCTGTTCAGCAGCATAGCAGTCATTTCAGAAATACCATTATAGGTGCATCTTATCCAAACACTGTCGAGAGAGCAACTGCTGAAATGCAGAGGTTTCAATCCAAAATTTTCAGCTACTCATGGCACCTGTTGCTCTTCCCGTTTATCAAACATGCCTCCAACAGCCGTCAGCCCCAGCTCCATCCTCTTCCCGGTCCCTTCCTACAGTCAGCATGGCTGGAAAAGCCACAAGGAATAATGGCAACAGCTAAGAGGTTACAGAGTAGGTGTTATCAGCACAAGGGATTCATTCTTCATAGCACATTTTTGGAAATCAAGTGGAAAAGCATTACTGATGATACTCTAGTTTTACAGCCCAAAGCTGAAACAATTCAATATGATTCATGTTTATTTTGAAAACTGCCACATTCCTTCCTCCTTCCTTCCAAAAGCACATCAGAGAACAGGTGCAGCACACCGAAGTGCTACAGCTATCGCAAATTTACTTCAAACCTCAAAAAGGTAAATCTAGAAGGGGTCATCTAATCAACAGATTTCCTCAATTCATGTCTGAAATGCTGTTCAAGGCAGTGCYGAGGAAAAAAAAATACTATAGATCACAATTAAATTCATATACTCACTGAAAGATCACAAATTGAAAAACCTCAACTACACAGCCTAGCAAACAACATCCACTTCACCTTCATTCTGATACAGCAAAAAATACATCGGTAGCCTTGGGACCATTATTATGGTCAGATTTTTATTCCAGATGATGGCAAGGTTGGATTTTTTTATAATGCTAGAGTCATCTGGTTCAAGAGCAACTACCTGAGAGGAGGCTGCCCCAGGCCAGGCCCTCYGAGTGCAGGGCAGCCCGCTGGTCCCACCACATCCCAGCCCAGGAGCACCATTGGGAGGCCTGGCAGCAGCTAAAGGCACCGAGTGTTCTGCCTCAGCAGATGCACATTCTCCCACAAAGCAGAGCTTAACTTTTTTTTTTTTTACTCAAAACTCACTGGCTGCACCATTAACACGCTRTGAAGACCAGTGCTAATGCATTATTCTCACTTAGAAGCAGAGCATGGCAACACCAGCTTAACCACACTGTAGATCTTTGTTTTCTGTCCAATTAATTGCTCGACAACATCCATCTTATCAAGATTCTTACTTTTCTAAATACTATTTCACGCATTTAAGATTTTAAAAGCATCTATGAGAACACAGACAAATCAACAATCGCCTTATCTTTAAAAAGCGAAATTAAGGAGTTCTGAACTGTTAGTTTTTCTAGTCTACAATAATATTTAACAAATCTAGTGCTGCTTATCCTAAAATTTGCATAGATACACAAGGAAAGAATCATAACTGGGTAAATTGTGAGATTGTGAGCTCTAAAATTTTAACAACAAAAAAAATAATAATAGCTATTTAATAATAAAACAAGATTCTTGTTTATTTATCTGACAATAAGCAGTTCAAGTTTCAGAGATCTTTGTCAATCTCAGATCTTACACCAAACGAAATTTTGTCCTTTCAATACTCTGCAGAGTGAATATACAGATCAATACAAGTCTATGGGCAACCACATATTCTGATCTGCACAATAACAGTCTCATTACAAGAATGTACTTTTTCTTGGCACCTTTCTAAAACCTCAACCCTAGAACATGCTGCTTACAGCTGAAATTGATTGCTACATGTTTTCTAACTATTCTAAAATTAGCCAGAAAAATGCAAAGCAAAAAGATTCCTTTAAATTACCACCTGCTCTACTTTTCGGGAGGTGTAAAAGCACAAGAGTTACATTATTAAGAGGTACTTTGTTGTAACAAAGTTTAAGAAAGAAGAAAAAATTCCACGACTCAATCTACCAGAGTGCATTACTTAAGTAACAATCTACATTTAAAATGCAGAACAGCAGCAACTGCTCTTTCCATTGATTTTTTTGTAGCCTGTGTTAGTAAATAAAATCAAGGATACAGGCACTCAAAATACAGACAGAGAAGAAGAGAATCACTGAAGACTGGAGCCATCTGGAACCTTCTGACAAGGCCCTTGGAGTCGCACTGCTCCCCCCTCCAGAAGCACTCAGCTCCAGAACACAGATCACACGGTACAGAACGTGCTCGTCCCATTGGATCCCAAGTGCCTAACTGCCTGAGGTACGAGAACACGGCAGGAGACAGCACTAAATTACATCTTTTCTAGATCACAGTGAACTCAAAACACCATTGTTGCACCACTGCTGCAAATCACACTTCCTCCTGGCAAGCTGCTATAAAATACATAAGGGTGAACAGCGTAGAAGTGGCTGCGATCTTAATTACCTTTTTCCACTGTTACAGTGTGAGACAATCAGCACTTAACATTATATTCGTTCTCAACCAGTTTAAAAACAAAGAATGTCCATTCTCAAGGCACCACTAAAGTATTTCACGCAAATTTTTAGCCACCCTACACAGGCAGGTTACAAGGCCCAGGCCTTGACTTACATACCAACAAAAAAAGAAATCTTTCAAAAACCTCACATTGAAACTCAAATAATAACAGCACAAAAGGGGAAGAGGCAGACAGTGAAGATTCCACGTGGCAGGAACCACCAAATTCACAAAGCACCCTCCTCCTTACAGAACATCTCACTACAAAAATACAGTTGGGGAGATCCAACTCAGCTGTTTGATTCCACATTTTAAGCTTCTATTTTTAAAATAAAAGTGACCTTTGCACTGCAGATGAGTTAAGCCTCTTAATGCAAACATATCTACTTTTGTCTAGTTTATCCTGTAGTCTTAAGGGCTTACATCTTTGAACGTGTCCAAGCCCAAATAAAGAACCAAATTAAAAAAATGAAAATATAAATTGCTATAGTGGCTATGAACAACAGATGTTGGTTTCCACTGAAGGCCTCTGGCACCTTATCAACTGTACAGTACGAAGCAGCAACCCACCTCAGCTTGCTTTTAGTTAGCAGATTCCTGTAGGAACAGAACCACTTAAAATATTTTCATTAGCAATCAACCTAGCAACAGACACCCTTCCAGGAAGACAGGCAGCAGGTGAAAGCAAAAGTATTTAACTTCTTCAAAATTATAATAATTAAAAGGACAGCTAAGCAGAGTTCAGTCCATCATATCTATCAACAAGTTAATTTTTGAGCTGTCCTTCCATTTAAATCAATTCCTTTCAAAAATTTAACCATCACCTTTAAGTTCTTGCATGAACTTGATTTTTTACAAAAGACCTCAATTTCAGAATGCACAAAACTATTCCTTTTAGATGAATGAATCACTCTGATTATTACAGCTTTGGTTTTTTTAAAAGCAAAAGGTACGTTACTTTTCACAAAATTCCTCTGTGATGTTCTGTCCTCATCACACCAGTTCCTGGAAGAGGATGCTCACTACAGCTCACAATCAGGACACGAAGAAAAAGATAGCATGCTTATGCAGGCTTACAGCATTTTAACGTGTTTTACACTACCCAACAGGATGTTTCTCAGGAATGGGAATGCGCTTTTTAAAGGACACTCTCTATAGGAATCAATTTAGTACCTTTATAAGCTAAAAGGAGCTACAATACTTCATTATTTTCTGCAGGGATGCCAACTGATAATTCCTAAGATTTTAGTAAAATAGATGTTTAGATGTTTTCAGATTCTGAGAGGCATGTGCTGCAGTACCTAAAATACAAACCTACCACTTGCATCAACAAGAACCTTTTGTCTTTGGCCTTACGTACGCAATTTCAAAACAGATGCCTGATTTTAAAAAAAGGAATTTTTTTCTTTTTTTTTTCCCCACAAAGAGCACACATCCTTCAGTTAGATTTAAGTGATAAAGCAGTTAAATCGAAAGGAGCATGTAAAAACTGTCTGGTGGTTATTCTCAAACAGTACTAAGTTGATTTTGTTTTGCCTTCAAAAAGAACTAGACAATCAGGATTTGCATGAGTGCTCCTTAAACAAATGACTTTTGTTTCTTTTCTTAAATTCATTGTGTCTAACAGAGGAAAAGCAATTGTTGGCTTTAACCTGCCAGTCATTTCTACTCAAAGACAGCCTTCTGAAAATACACAAATTCCACAGCAAAACCTCAACCAAGCACAGTGAAAGATGTGGAGGAGACGTGTGTGTAGTAATTCACAGGCAATGGAAGATTTGGTGCTCAGAAATAAAAATACTGCTGTAACTGACCCAAGAAGTGTATGGTGGTAAAACAGGAACGGTTCTCTCTCTCCACTAAAGAAGCACAGAATAGAGTCTTCTGAATTAGTTATCAAGAACAGACACTCTGTGTGCTGCCTACATTTCATCCAGTTCCTCAGTACTATATTCTGTACCTTTCCAACAACACCCGGTGAGTAGGTTCACTAAGTGTGTGCATTATTAACAGCATAACTGGAGAGAAAGATAGGCCTCTCSCCCTGACCTCAGCTTTCTTTCCCTTTTGCACCTCTGTGATAGCAGCTTCCCTCCTGCCCCTGCAGCTGCTATCAGCCTTGCACCAACAATTCTGCCTGCACACCCCACTGCCAGCCTGCAAACCTCCAACCGTATTCCCAGCTGCTCACACACCCCTTCCACAGCGCAGGCCAGACCACCAAGTACTCGTGCTTGCCAAAAGCCAGACCTTTTACATATAAAACCCAATGATTTTCAGTTTCTCACGGTTCCTGTAAAAGCTTAATCAACTTAGGCTTATTCTGCAGATTTGCTGCAGTTTAGCTTACTGGGTATTCCTTTGGTTTTCTTCCTTGACAAAAGTGAAAAAAACACACAAATGCATTTCCTACCACCTCAGGCAGCATTCCTGCAGATCTCTACCTCAAACCCAACAGGTTTCACGGTTGGGTTTCTCTTTCTCCCTGCAGCTCAGGGTCAGGAGCTCTGATCTAATTTCTTCCAGAAAACAAACAGATCTCACATCTCTCTTTTTGCAGCACAGCCTATTCATTTGCCACCGCCCTTTGCAGAGTCAGTGGTAATCAGTTTCATTCTGCACCAGCACAGCTTCTACGTGAAAGCAAAATTTTAAAATGCTGGCAAAAGCTTCTGTGCCACAGAAATAAAAGATAGCAGTTAGTGTCCTCGAGTGTGACCTTATGAACCACCAGTTTTGAAGCACTGTTTTAGTATCATAAATGAACAGGTTATTTACATATAGTAAGTACTCTTTGACAAATGCTTAAAAAAGCCTTCCACAAATTCCTGCTCCAGCCTCTAAGATATCCCAGTCCAACTCCAGAATTTCAGGGGAAAAAACAGGAGGTTGCTCAGAGTCCATCACGAAGAGCTGCTTCCACAAGGGAGCTCTTTAGCACTGAAACATATGTTCAGGCTAGCAGGGAACAGCAGCGGAACTGGAAGGCATCCTATCCATCAGTCCCAGTTTGCGCATCTCAAACAGTGCAGTGTTTCACACACACTGTATAAAGTAATTCGAGCTGCTTCTTAGACAGCTACGTACATATTTCTGCACTCGAATTCATGGAGCCTATTTCAGCAGTGCAGTCACAGCTGACTCTTGAACTCAGTATAACAYGTAACAGAAGGAGGAAAATAGGTATTTCAGAACATAACTTATGTTCTCTCAGTCCTCTGACTTGTGACCAGATCATTTATGAAGGTCATACTATAGCGTCTCACAAGAACATGAAAGAGAAGTCATATTTCTGTGACCAGATCATAAATAATATTCCTCAAGCCCTGAGGAAAGGCCGTATCACTGCCAGCAGCCAGATATCAGTCACAAGGGAACAGGGCAGTCCAGTTAATCAATAACTTCACATAAGGCCACCATTGTGTTTTTGGTCTGGGCCCGAACTCGCCATTTGCAGCCCAAATCCACAAGCAAACCATGAACTGCAGGATGTGAGGTTTCACAAAAATCGAGAATGGAAAAAAACAAATGAAGGGCTAAGCCTTGCTTTCCTTTTCCAAAACTCTTTTTAGGTTGAGATTTTGGCATAAGCTCCATTTTCAGAGAAATATAGATAGATCTTGCTGAAACCTCATCACTGGAAAACAGGAAAAGCTTGAGGGAAAACAGCAGATTGAGAAGACTCTTCCCTTTGCCCCATACTTTTACTCTAGCACCATTACTTCAAGAAAAAAAACATAAAATGGCTTAAGATTCTGTTCCCTTATATGGCATGTGCTTGGGTATAGAGAAATATATATATTTGACAGAGGATGCTGAAATACATGGGATTTCAGAAAACATCAACTGGGCAAATATACAGAAAAACCACAAAAGACCATTAGGGCCATACCAACATCTCATCACGGCTCCCCRAGCCACGACCCGTGGGAGCTCGGGAAGTGCTCTGCAGAACTGTCAGTACCACGCCTGGCCTGTTCCCACCCTCCTCCCCAGGCATTCCGGATCAGCCACGTCGTGCAGGAAGGGATGAGAAGGGTGGGGCTGGCACACCAGGCCTGGAGGTACTGCAGCACCAGTCACAGCACGGCTGGGATGGAGCAAGCTCTGAGTTCTAGCAATCCATGGATAGAAAGTCTTCAAAACAAGGACACATCACATACCAGATTCCCTGAACCAGAGAATGCATTTCTTAGCTAGAAGGCCAAGAACATCAAATACTGTGCCAGGCAGCAAGGCTGTTCTTGAACTCATTTTTCTCACCCAACTGGATACACACTGGAGAATAAATTCCTTCCATACCTACATTTAAGCACTAGTATTTTAATGGTAATAGACACCGGATACAAAGGTGCTTTACTATACATATCATTACCTTCCCAAGCATGCCAAATACCCAAAATCAGATACCTAAATACCGGAATGGATGGGCTCACTTCCATGTTAACATGCCACTAACCTAAGAGAGACTCACTTCACAGCACCTTATTACAATTTTAATCTAAAAAACACACTAAAAACATTAGGCTGAACATTCTTACTCATGAAATAACACACTATTTTTCCCTCCTAGTTCTTAAAATGAGAGTTTGACTCAACATCCAATGGAACTTACAGGTATTTTTCCACTGACCTATACAGGACCACATCATTTGACAATTACAAGGTTAATACATCTCATAACATGCTTTCAAAATATTAAATATTTGTCTCTTACTGGAGAGTATTTTAGAAACAAAGTAAGAGTTATAAATGGTTGCACCATAATTGCTGTCACAAATCACCATCTATACATTATATAACAAATAGAAGCCAAACAGCTGACAAGGTTCCAGAGGCATCTGCTGCCAGAGTGGGACTGGGATTCCTGCCATCCCATCTCCCTATCCACACCTTCCCAGGACAGCACCCTGATTCCTCCTTAGACACTTGCCATCACAATTCTTCGCAGAGCCACACTGCAAAGTCAGAGACTAAATAATTCCATTTTTAAAAAGTGGCACAGAGAGCTGTAAACAGTCAATTAAACAGAAGCAACAGGTCTCGTAAATAATTTCAAATGCCCTATACTAAAGACAGTTTCAAAAACATTACCTTACTTTCATAGATTTTGGCAAATCATTTGTGCAATAGCCYGATCCTTCCACTTAGCACAATACAATACATATGCATAACATTTTCTCGAGATATTCTTGTCCATCAAAAGTGAACAAGTGCTGTTGGTTTAAAATACTTGAATGCTACAGGTAAACAAATTCTGAAACAAATCCAATGCACTTTTCTCAGCTCCCCCTACTCCAAAGCTCAAGTTCCTGTAATACCTCTGCCTTCTAGGTGGTCTCAACTTCACCAGATTATTTCCCTCAAGTGCTTCACTGGTAAACTATCTGAGAGACTATGTAATTTAATTAGTATAAATCATAAAGAAAACAAGAGGATATAGCAGCCACTAACCAAAAGCAGCCACTGCTGCAGATACTTGGAAAGCAAGCTTGCAAAATACATTCACTTGCCAAATTTGTTTTCACCTTCTCTAAATCAAGAGAGAGAAAGCATCTCACTGCAGCACCATTAGCAAAGAAACTAAATTTTATGTCTTTTGCAAGCATGTTCTGTGAGACAGAGAATCTGGCCTAGACCACGGAATTTTCCTGGCATAACTATGGTTGTTAGAAAACACAACGGAAGGAACATCACAAATACCAGTGAAGGTCTTGGGAACAAGTCTTCAAACGGGGAGTCATCAGTGCTGTGAGGCTGTCTCTGCTAGAGGAACACACACGATGACAGCCCAACAACACTCATTTATGCCACGAAGTCTTTATGCAATAGTTGAACTGCACTTGTGATCATAATTACTATAATCAGATATTTATTGAATCTGCAGCCTGTTCCTAGAAAAGTTACTGATTTTTGAAAAAGTATTTTAAGATTGTTTAAGGTCTAATTTAAAAACCAGCATGCTAAAGGCAGAAAAACAAATTTCTAAAGAAGAGACATTAGCAAGTTACAAGCATGATACTTTTTCCCCCCCCCGGCTATTTACTGTATATCAAATATGATTGAATGCTATGACGGGTATCACAGTCCCATTTATTTCAATTATTATTTACTAAAACTGTGAACAGTCAGATGCTCATTAGCACATCAGAATGTACACAGATGCTCATTAAACACAAGGATCTTCCTCAGCAAATCTGAGTATAGATGTGGTAATAACCTGTAGCATTACCACACAGACCTCCAGCAGTAATTTTTTTATTAAATCACCAGTATGCTTGCTGTCACTGCAGGGAGAAAGTTCATTTCTCAAACATAAGATATACTTGTAAAATATTCGACACAAAACTAGGAGAAAAGAAATCTAAAACACAAGAAATCCAGAGTTAGCACTGCCATAACAAAGATTTGGGGTTTGGATCCAGCCACAAACATGGATGGGGCAAAGGCTGTGTGTGTTATGTCTAAAAAACATCTCTCCTCTGCGGATGTAGGTTTTTTGACAGTAGGTTTCTGTAAGTCAAGGACGGTTTCAATTCAGAGAAATAAAATGACTTCTACACCTTCTTCTGAGGAAATGAAAGGGGCAATACTAAACAATAAATACTTATTCTACCACTTCTGTCACTTCAGAAAGCTGTGTAAATTTATTACTGATGAAAGGACCCAAGATTCATAATTTGTGATAACTACACTTCCTCATTCTCAAAGATGTGAATACGACAGCACCAGTGAGCACAGCTGTTTTTAAAACTTTTTAAGAAGTTGTAGCTGGGAGATCTAGAGAGTGTTTTCCTTTCTTCTCTAGGATGACCAACAATGTATTTTTACATGGATCTCTCTGGCCTTCATAGCATGGGTCTAGGGCCCAATAGTTATGATAACTACTTCATTAGTCTGGGCAAATAGAGTCCTAATCCAGGACTATTCAGGAGGATTCCAAAACTCCCATAGCAATGCTTTCTGTGGCACACTTTATCTAAGTATTTCAAGTCAGGACATTTCTATCAGCAAGTTGCAGCCTGCAGTGTAAGCCATACAGCACCACGATTTTTTTTTTTTTTACTTTTGCCACAATCTCGTGGTGCAGCCAATGTGATGCATAGCATGGCCCTACCTGCCTCAAGCTCGTGGAATGAGAGAACAGGGAGAAGAGGAACCAGCCAGGCAGACTAGTTTACTCTTGAGGAGGCTCAAGGGGGACCTCATCGTGTTCTCTACAACTCCCTTACAGGAGAGGCTGTAGTGAGGTGGGGGCTGGTCTCTTCYACTGTGCCTGCAGGCAGAGGACCAGAGAAAGTGGCCCTAAACTGGGACAGCCGAGATTCAGATTAGATATTAGAAAAAAAATTTTCATGACTCAGGAGGTCAGGCTGTTCAGGGAAGTGGTGGAGTCACTGTCCCTGGAGGTGTTCAAGAGGCTGGAACTGGATGATGTGGTTTAGTGGTTTAGGAATTACAGTAGCAGTACTGGATTGATGGCTGGACTTGATGGTCTTGAAGGTCTCTTCCAACCTTGGTGATTCGATGGCTCCATGTCCAGCTCACCACAATCCTGCACGGAGTGGTGACTACAAGCACCTTACACAGAACTGGTGCGGCTACCGTGTTCAGCAGGGGGAACGGCAGGGAGGGGCTGCCGTGCTCGGCAGGAAGGGGATGGACGGGAAGGCACGCGACCCCAACACCGCGGCTTCTTCTTGCCTCGCAGAGGCGGAAACAGCAGCGGATGCTCCGTCCCGCACCCACAGCCGCGCCGGGGCCGAGGCTCCGCGCTGCCCCTGCCCCGCAGCCGTGAGAGGTCACTGCCCCTGCCCTGCCCTGCCCTGCCCCTGCCCTGCCCGCTGGGGTCGGGCACCACCCGCCCCAGCCTCCCCGCGCGTCCCGGGCGTCTCGAGGCTGAGCGCCGCCCGAGCGCGGTGCTGGCCCCGCCGGAGCCGCCGCCCCGCGGGGGGCGGAGCGCGGCCGCCCCTCGTTGCGCCGGGGCGGTGAATCACGGCCCGCCCGTCTCCTCCCCCCCCCTCCTCCATCTCAGCAGCGCCCTCAGCCTCTCTCCTCCATACAAAAGCAAAATGTCCGCCATCTTCACAGGCTGCTGCTGCCGCCGCCGGGCCGGACGGGGCCGCGCCACGCCAAGGGCGGCCCCGCCGCGGGGCCGAGGCGGCCGGGGGGGGTCATTACCTTGATGCAGTAGGGCGGCTCGTCGAACGTAACCAGCATGTACCTGTCGCCGCGGCTGGCCGGGTCCCGGGCCCGCAGCTGCGGAAAGAGCGGAGAGAAGCGGCGTGAGCGGGGCGAAGGGGGCGAGCGGGGCGGCGGCTCCCCCGGCGCCGCGCACTCACCTTCATGAAGATCTCCACGGCGCCCTTGGCGATGTCCAGGTAGCTGGTGCCCAGGTACGCCCGCTGGTTCATGGAGGCGGACGTGTCTATGAGGAAGAGGAGGATCGGCATGGTCCAGGCAGAGCCCCGGCCGGCGGGCTCCCTGCGGAGGAGGCGCGGCGCTCGCCCGCGGCTCGCTCGGCTCTGGCGGCGCTGCCCGAGCTCGCCCGGACTCAACTTCTCTTCCCTGAGCCTCCACCAGCACCATGTGACCAGCGCGCACGCCATTGGCTGGCAATTATACCCACATTTGCATATTCATGGCGGGGCGGGGGGGAGGGGGTAGGGAACGGAGGGGGGAGCGGGGTGACGGCGGGCGCGCGCGCGCCGCACCTGTCACACACACACACACACACACACACACACACAGCGCCTGCCCCGCCCCTCTGCGGGGTCCCCCGCCCCGGGCCGCAGGGGCCGCCCCGCCCGGCCCCTCACGGGTCGTCCCGTCACGCTCCGTGCCGGTTCCGCAGTGTCCCTCCGGCACCCCCAGGACCCCGCGGCTGAGTCACCGCGCCGCCGCCTCACACCTCCGCGCCGCCGCCTCCCCTCGGCCCGCGCAGCCCTCGATGGCTGGGGAGCCCCACGGGGCTGAGGGGAGTGTGCAGGAGCTGTGCGCTCGCCCCGGGGAGCCCAGCGAAGCTTCTCAGATGCTCACCCGGTGACATAATCGCCCCTGTTCCTGGTCTCCAGAGGTTTSACTTAAGCACTAAATCCTCAGCCCTCCACGTGCGATCCTTTCCCAGGTCAGGTAACAGCCATCTCCCACAGGCAGCGCCTGGATCTGGGCATCGCACACCAATAGGACACCTCGGCGTACCTGGATCGAGGCAGAATGGCAACAAATTAACTGTGGTAAAACTGAAAATACATAAACCCGCCATTATTTCCTACCACTCAGATGAAAAAAACCCAAAATGTCTGAAAGGAGGGATCACAGAATCAATTAGGTTGGAAAATACCTCTGAGATCATCAGGTCCAACCTATGGCTCAACACTACCTTGTCAACCAGACCAGGGCACTGAGTGCCACGTCCAGTCTTTCCTTAAACACCTCCAGGGATGGTGACTCCAACACCTCCCTGGGCAGCCTGTTCCAATGTCTAATCACCCTTTCTGTGAAGAAATTTTTTCTAATGTCCAACCTAAACCTTCCCTGGCACAGCTTAAGACTTTTTCCCCTTGTCCTGCCACTCATCACCTGGGAGAAGAGCCCAACTCCCACCTGGCTACAACCTCTTTTAAGGGAATTGTAGAGAAATATAAGGTCCTCCCTGAGCCTTCTCTTCAAGGTGTCCTGCTCTGATAAGGGGAAGGAGACTGRGGAAATTGTTAGCACTATGTTCACTCTTAAATGCCTGTTTGCTTCCAGGAGTAAATCCAAAACACACAAAAGCAGCACTGTCAACATGAATCTTACTTTAAAATAATAAAGAAACTGATAATATTTTCCAGTGCTTCTAAATTCAAAGGCTTTTTCCCCATATTTTTTTTGCCATTCATTTCAATAGCAGGCAGAGTCAGTTTCAGTTCTCACTCTGTTTTTGTGAAGCACTTGGACAATACTGTTGTTGCACAACATCAAAGGTGAATTCTAATGTCCCCATTACAAAGCATTACGAAATATTAATGTTGGTAAAGAYACCATCATCCATCTTGATCAGAATAATCAGAGGTGTAAACTCATTCAATTCAGGCATGTACTCATCCCTGGACCAAAAAAAGTCCAGCACCTGCATACAGGACAGCAAAGTCTCTATATTGGCTTTAGAAAGAAGTTCATCTTTTAAAAAAACTTCCGCAGATATTTTTCAAATAACATTATCGCATTATTTAATTTTATTGAACAAAAAGTGGGTAAATTAATAGTTGAAAAGCCGCTCATTTTGAAAAAGAATCCTGTCAAACTTGGAGACTCCATTCCATTATCCAGGCTCTCTCCATAAGTTGTGTATGTGTGAGTGTATCTGTGATCAAAGTTTCTGAATTTTAACAATCATAGCAGAAATGCCAGGAGGGATAAACAGATAAATATTTTTACGCAAGTGATTAGTGCACATGAATGGAGCCAGACTGAAACAAATGGGATTTGAATCTCTATAGATAAGATAGAAATGCAGATACTGTATTTTTGTACCGCTGCATGTTAGTCTGGAAAGATAACTCTTGAACAGGAATGGATTTGCAAAGGCCTGAATGGAAACTGAACTATTGGTAGAAGATGCCACCTAACACTGCCAGGTCCTGGCACCGGGAACTCGATGAGGCCACCTATGCATTGCTCTCATGTCAACCAGATGAGATCAGAGACTCCCTTCTGCCTCCAGCTGACCTCAGCCAATTCCAGCTGGCAACCCAGCAGCCCTGTGTCCTGCAGCCTCCTTGGCTGGCTCTATGAAATGCAGGTTCATATCCTCACCATTTTGTTTTTTAATTTCAGACCTCCAGATACCGAAAAGCCACTTCTTTCCCATCCAAACATAGTGTTTAAAGGTCAAGATGAAACTTGTTTCCCRTTTCAGAGGTTGACCTTTCCAAGGGCAGCAGCAGGCAAGGTTCACATACTCTCCCTTYTTCTCTGTTGAGGATCTTGTTTTTTGGATTCTGCTCCTGCTGGACACCACAAGAGCTGAAGTCTAGCAATCTTCTAGGCACAATGCAAGACATTTATTTAGTTTAATGAGACACTTTTTACTCCTGAAATTACAGACACCAAGGTTGCTAACATGCATGAATGCACTAGAGTGGCTTTTACTGCTCCTCTCTACAATTTGTGATTGTGGTGCTGACTACCTGGCAGCTGTGGCAGCAGACATTCATCACCTCTATAAAGTTTAAACTTTTCTTGGTTTTCAATTGAAAATACATTCATCTACATTTCTTCAACTGCAATAGTTAAAGAAATTGTCTCTATGGGGAAATTAATGACAACAGCTACAGCAGATTAAGCTCTCCTATAATTAAATATTTTGAAATAGTTTCTGTGTAGGTATTCTATCCCACAGTAAAAAGGAACAGAATTCTGGATTAATAATTCCTATCAATTTTTGACCAAACAGATCAGTGGTATTTTTCCCTGTTGTGCTGATAAAGTAGTATTTTTCTATTCCTTGTCCTAACACAGCTTAACATCTAAGCTGTTGCCTCTAACAGGATTTTAGTTTCTTAACACTTTTGTATTGCTTCATCTGTTACTTTTTTCTCACCTAGCTGCTTTCTGCTCTGAACAAATAGTACACCTGTGAGACAGAAGCCATGCTGCTTTAGGCACTGAAGGTGCTCAGCTTTGGCACCACTTAGCCACCTGAATTTGGGGCACACTGGATACATTAGTGAGAAATTACCTACTTAAAATCTGGATCAACAGCTAAACCCTTCAAWCCTCCCTCTGCTGCTGTGGCTCCCTGTCTTGGTCATGTAGTACAGCTGCCCTGATGTGTTTCCTCCTTAATTCAAAACGTTTCAAGCCAGAGCAGAAATGGTCACTGCTAAATCACTACAAAAATATGGATTAGTCCGCACCGTGAGCTGGGAGGTGTGATCCCTATCACACCAAAAAAGGGGCTGCCACCAGAGCTAAGGGACTTGCTTGGCACCACACAAGGTGCAATTTTCACTACCATAGTGAGAATTCAGAARGGTTTACCTCTTAGCCAGCCACAGATCTATTCTGTCCCTTTCAGAAAGGTGAAATCCCCTGTTAACTTAAAGAATTTGTGTGCGGCTGGACTGGGGTATGAAAGGTAAGGAATTGTGCTRAATAACAACTCCTTCACAGTTACATTCAAGATGGCAGAAGTTGAGCAGATTCAAATCCTTTGATACTGTGTGCTGTATCAGGGCTAAATATTCTCCCCTGTCAGCAGTTAGCTGCTCTTAAGCCAGACACTGGAAAAGGCCAGGCTGCTTCTGCCAGTGTGTCACACAGCCCCTTCTGGAAAAACAAAACAGAAAAAACCCCAAACCAACAAGCACAAACAAAACCCCCAAACCAGTATTTTCCAGGATATTGCTCAGCAGCACCTTTTTTTTCTCCTATTTTGTAACTACACTACAAACTTCCACAAAATTGTAACTCATTCTTAAAGATTTCTGCCCTTTTCACTTGCTCCTTCTCCTTTCTGCAATCATTCCACTCAAGAGTTTGGGAGCCTGATCCAAATCTTGCCTTTTTGCTGCCTTTCAGGAGTCTGGGTTTGCAGATGGGAGGACACTAATGGAGGCTGAGGAGCAAACCCTGTTACTGTGGGCCATCAGACTTTGTGTAAGTCTCCTGTGGAGATATGCACCTGAATTTCTTTTCACAGGCTTCAGCAAATTCAGGAATTCCATTTTCAGCTAAAGCATAAGGAACAGACTATGGATACATGCCCTGACTGCAGCACRTTTTCTGCTGATTTATTGACTGTGCATAAATACTGCACTATAACTGTCATATTTAACCACAAAAAGAGAGAGCTGTATGCTCAGGAAAATAATTCAGGGCAACTCTGAGGTTTTTCATCTGTCTTTCACGCACTTCAGAAGAAGCAGCCACTTAGCAAAGGGGCAGAGTCCAGCCATCCTGATTTTCTCCCCTTCTCCCTGAGACATCTATTAACCCTTCGCTGTGCACAGGTCAGAGCACCTTTTCTCTTCCTGCAAGGTTTCTGTCCAGCACAGCTAATACTGCCCACAGTCCAAAGGTGAAAGCCAGATCACCACAGCCTGTGTGACGGCAGACACGGTTTAATTTCCATTTTGTTTTAAAGACCAATGAGAAGGGGATGAGGAAGTGATTGGTTGCCTAAGATGGGGGATCGTTTTGCAATACTGGTAGATAAGCAAAATTCTGACAAAATGTCTCCGAGGAGACATAAAATGAACCCACGAAGCAGCACTTTGAACAGCAAAGCAAGCCGGAACAGATTTCCAGACAGGCAAGGCTTTCTGTTTGAGAACAGGTTTCAAAGTCCAATAGTCTCTTCAAAGAAGAAACAACATTCAGAATAAAAGTTTGAAAAACATTCTGGCTGCTGAAAAAGAAACTGAAACCCTCTTGGTAAATTTAGCAAACTGGAGAATTGAGTTTCTCTAAACCTGAAGATGAGAAAAAGAAATTAAAATTGTGCACATACCTGTGCAGGGAGATACGAAACTGAAAGTGTGTGCTTCAGCCTAGTGCATCTTTGTAATCCAAGAGCAAACAACATCAGATTAATGGGGTGGGTCCCCCAGCCCCACGCCCCCAGATGTGCTGCTAAGTTCTCCCCACAGAAAGATTTATCATCTCTCGCTCATGAACACTGGGAGACAACGGAGCTTGTTCTGGGGGGTAAGAGAAAGGGAGAGGGACTTGTGGCTGAGACAGGAGCCTTGCACCAGGCAGCCACAGCGACAGGAAGCAGGGGCTCATGGGCTGGGGATGCTCCGACCCGTAGGTGCATTTGAATTGACAGCCAGCCAGGAACTGCGTGAAATTCCCCGTTACTTCCTTTTACTGGTCTTATGCTAAGTGTTGCTAAGCTGTACCTGGGAATCAGGCCAAATCAGCTTGGGATCTTTGGATGAAAGGCATTAAAAAAAAAAAAATCCAGAGTATCACCCATGTGGAAAGCAACAATATGAATTAAATGAATGTGCAAAGTGGCAAGATTTGGATTTTATTACATTTTACAATGTAAAACATAAAGACAGACTAAAAAATTGCCACTTATGAGGAAAACTGCATCCTTCTGCCCGGGTTCCTGTAAGGAGGAGTCATAAAAGCAGCATATCTTTACCAGAACTGAAACCTGAAAATACATAAGTTTAAATAGACTGGAGCCAACAGGAACTGGTTAGGATAGTCATTTTCCCTGGCTATGCTACACAGATTTGTGCCACCAAGTGAGGAGTTCACACGGCTTYATCTATTACCTATCAACATTTATTTTATGACAGAGAGTACTCATGTGGGCTGGTGACCTGCTCTGAACTGACAAGATTCATCACAAAGCAGAAGCCACACTTGGCTGTTTCATTTCTGGACACGGTTATGATTTTTTACTAMATATGTGGCTTGCCTGCAACAGAAATTCTCTCTTGTGGAGTTCTAAGTATCTCCCACAGAGAAAGTTTAGCTAACCTGACTGCACTCCACATGCTACTTGTGCTGGATCCAAAGCAGACCAGACCCTGCTGGAAGCCTCAGCCATCTGATTTCAGCTTAGCAGGTCACTTTTCACCCCTCACCATCATTTTGCTGCCCTGGGAACACCCACTGTCCCTCACTGACATGGCACTTTGTGTCTTAAAAAAAAGTTAGGGACAGTCTCTAAAATATGGATGGACACCACTCCATGGGATGTTAACTCTGTGCTGAGCACACCTAAAACAACTTTCTGGTCCCAAACAGGAAATACAATGTATCATTTAGGGATGAATATTAACATTTCCAACATGTCCTTAACAGATCACCATCATCATACTGAAACCAAACACTTCCATGGCATGAGTATATTTATCATGATTTAGTTCCCCAAAACCACCCAAAAATAATACAAAAAACATTGTGCCATAAAAGCATTGCATTTTACCATAAGCAATTTTCACAAAATATTTTTTCCCCAGAAAAGAATCCCATATTTAATCCTAAAGACTATTTGTCGTCAAAGACAGTTACAAAAGCGGACGGAATGATCTACTTGGAACACAAGCTTTGGTGCCTCATGAGCTCTCGCTGGCTCTGTTATAGACTTTCACCAACATTTTCCATGGGTACCTGGCCTTCCCACCTTGGTTTCCCCAGTGGCAGAAGTGCTTATTTTGTTGTTTTCATTACTTTTTTTTAAAACCACTTAAAACTGTATCAAGCCCTTGCTACAGGGGCCAGAGGAATCCACCCTGCCCTGTAGTTCTCACAATCTAATTTCAGCCATGATCTAATGAGTGGGTGGTAACAAGACAGTGAGGCAGGACAGGAGGGAAAGGCCCAAGCAGCACTGGGAGCTTAGCAGGAAACTCAGCAAAAAGCAAGTGCATGGGAATATAAAACAAAGATCCTGTCATTCTTCAATATTTATTTATTTCAGATAGATAATGAGGAAGAGGAAGTGAAAGCTCGTCTCCTGAGGTATCTGGTAGGTGTTTGGAAGAAACAAGTTTCCAGGAAGACCTCAGGCAGGGACACAACCTCATCTTGTGAGAGCAGCTCTCTGTGTAGTGGCTTGGAAAGAGGAGATGGCAGGAGCAGACAGTGCAGTGCAGCAGCATTGCCAGCAGCACGCACCAGATGGGAAATCCAAACAACTGAGACACAGCAGGAAGCAAGAAGTAGGTGTGCAGAGTCTTGAAGAGTCAGCTTGAATGCGACAAGGTAGGAAAAAAGGGCACAAGGTGAAAGAGCTTTGTGACTTTGCCAGACTGAAAGGACAGCACGGTGTTCCCTGCAGATGATTGTGCTCAGATCTGGAGACATTTGCATTTGCCTCTCTCAGATGGAATATTTGTGCCAGATAGGAATATAGAAACTTAGAATAAAAATGTGTTCTCTTTTACTCTTCTGTCRCTTCCAATTTAGTGACAATAGAAGATACTGTGCTTATTCTGGACTAAGTAGAATAAAATAGACCCACTCTCTCTGGGGCTGTTCTCTGTGTCCTGTTAGTGCTGCCRACCTTGCTCAGTACAGGCTGAATGACTGAACTTCCTGATCTCTCAGGTCCCAATTTTATCACTTCCTTGCACTCATTCAATTTTTGTGTATTAAGTTTGATGGTTTGTTGGCAACAAAAGAGAACTTCAAATCCAGACGCTTCTGTTTACTTGCTGCATTCTCTTACCTAGTTTTGGATATGAATCTCAAACTGGAGGGGGTTACAAGAACAAAGTTTTCCTTTCACAAGCTTTTGGCAATTTCCAAGAGCCAAAAGCTAATTATTTTGGCACAAAGAAGCACCAAAGAATCTTTTAACCATAGCATTCCTGTATAGGATTTCCTTGACACTTTTGTCTGAGAGGAGAAAAAAAGAGAGGAGCAATAAAAAGCCCACATTTATCTTTTTTGAGATCCAGAACAGTTTCATTGCAAGAAGAAATGAAATAGACAAAGGCTCTTCAGGTTGAAAAAAAAAAGATAACTGCAGAGGGAAATGATGGCAGTCTGTAAAATGCCGAATGGAGAAGGTAATGCAGAGTAATTGTTCGCTTTCTCTTGCAGTACAAAAACTGAGGGGGCATCCAACAAAGGCATTTAGCAGCAGGTTTAAAACAAACACACCCAAAAGGAAGTACTCTTTCCTACCATCCGTAATTGCATTGTGGCAGTCAGTGCCTCAGGAGGTTGTGGAGACTGAAAATGGATTTTAAAAGGCACTAAACAAATTCATGTGGGACAGTGTGATCAACAGCAAATAAACGCTGTAGCTTTGGTGAAATTTCTGGGTTTTCAAACTCTTACCGAGAGCTGGGAGGAGGCACCACGTCAACATGATTGGGTCTGTGGCCTTTTCCTCCCTCCCCGAGTGCTGCTGGCTGTTCCTGGAAACAGCGTGGCAGTTCCTGTTGTTGTGTACTGAGCCGTGAGCCCGGGTGTTGCACATCACTAAGGAGCAGTAAATGTTCTCTGCATTCTCCTGCCCRGCTCTATCTTCCAGCAGACTTCCTCGGAGGGCAGGAGATGCTTCTGGCAGAGCTTTGCAATCCAACCCTCCCCCCGCTTTCCCTACAGCAACCACACTTATAATTGTGCAGAGAGAGAATATTGCATTAGCTACTCAAGTGCAAATTTCAGGTTAAACCAAGGAAGATTTCAATCCTATGTTTTGGCATTTAATTGTAGCATTTATCTCATAGTTAAAGGATAGAAAATGTAGCTGCCTCCATTATTGGTCAAAAAGCTCCTCAGTCCCCGATAATAATTCAGTACTTTCTATGAAAAAAGACAGAAAAGGCAACCAAACAGCTGCTCTCCATAGCCAAGCGAAAGTAACAATTTACCTCAGACAGCAAGGAAAACCAAACAAACAAAGAAAACGCCCCAGAAACTCCACCCTGAAGTCACTCACTTTAACTTTTAAAAAAATAGTAACTGCAATAAAAGATTTTATATTCAACGTTCAAATAAAGTTCAAGAATTTCCAATTACGATTATGCTCACCCTTTTATTAAAAAAAAGGCTGTAATAATGCCAGTTCTCATCCAAACATTTTCAAACTTCAATTATTCCAATTCAGCTAAAACCATTGTGTTTGCAAGGAAAATCCAACTGAACAGGGAGTTTGTGCCAGCCCTTTCCCATGTCACAACACGCTCATTTGTCACCCCAACACTTCTCCAGCCTTGCACAACACATGCTCTACAGCACCACCGAGCCAGGGACACGCAGCTTGTCCCTCATCCTCAGCAGCCCCACCCCGCTGCCACCCCCTGCCATCTCCCTCTGCAAGCTCCCCTTTCTTCCCAGTAAAACACATCCTGCTCCCTCTTTTTACCATCCAGCAGAAAGGCAGAAGAGAGGAGAAAGCAGCAGAGAAGGGGGAAGGGAAAAGGACATGGTGAGTGATCAGTGCCAGGCACAGGCCTTACATACGTAAGAAATGAAATTAAAAATCCAAGGGGGAAGACCACAAAAGCCTAGTGGCAGTCTGGCACAGTGGAAATCTGTGATGAGCTACTGGTGACTCGAGGTTTCCACAGCGCTCGTRTTCTCAGCTTTGGAGCACATTAAAGCGAACAATGGGGGCAAATGGTACACACTTGCACTAAGGCAGGGAGGTCCTGAGTTGTTCAGCACCCCTGGTGATGTGGATCCCCTATGAAGAGAGTAATTGAGACTGGACTGTGCCCTTTGGGGGTTTGGATCTCAGTGCAATGCCTTGGAGTTTCCTCTTAAGAGCTCACAGCACCTTTTCCCTTCTCCAGTTGCTCAGGTCTTCTCAGTGCTCACACGTTAAGGAACACAGACAGCAGAGAAAGTAAAATGCAGGAGAATGGGGGTATAGAGGCAAAATAAAGGAACAACCCCTTGAAAAGTAGTTATGAAAAAACAAATGTAAATCAGAGAGAAAACAAGCAAAGAGAGAAGCACAGTTCTACAAGGTTCCTGTTGTTCTTTAAGAGGAACCGCCATGATGCAAGATACGTAACTTAATGCATCAAAACGGTAAATTACCCTTTGGTACACGTAACAGGAGCTTACCTGAATCCTGTCCCAGGCAAACAATCACCTGATAAAGCTAAAATTACCATAAAAATAGAAGTTAATTTTTTTAAATTCAGAAATTAGCACTAAAGAGAGTATTTAGCCATCAGACTGCTTAAAAAAACAGAATGGTGTATTACATCTTAGTGTATCAAGGCAGAACATCTCAGAATGGTGGCAACAAAGGAAAAATTAGCCTCAGCTTTCCAAAGAGACTTTCAGTGAAACACAGACGTTTCAGTTAATGGGCTTTGACTGTGGGTATTTTAGCTCCAGGCAGTCTCGCCTGGTGCACTTTGAGCTTAATTCTCTGAGGTATCAATCACTTGAAACTCCAGATGAACTCAGGAAGATCAGCAGTTGATGCTAGTCAGAGTCAGGCCCAGCTGTCCCAAAATGGTTAATCAAAGAGGCGTTAAAAATGTGAATCCACCAAAGTCATGGCAACCAGGTGTTCATGTACTAAGAGGGCAGCAGGACCCTAAATCCAAGGATATTGCCTGCCATCTTGGCAGAGCTAAATACAGAAAATAGAAAGACTTTTGTCCTGACGGTGATAGCCAAACGTATTCTTTTCCAAAAGCAGCACAAGCTGCGACATGCAGCACTCCTGCCTGAGGAAGGGCAGTCCCTGGGCCTGAGGAGTGAGCACCTGTAGCCATGTRGGTTGTGGCTCCTACAGGGAATGCAGTTAGGGCCGATGCATTCCTTGCTAATTAAATACAGTCCCAGGCTGCCAGCCAATTTACCCCTGCAACCGTCCCAGGGCCACGTTTGCAAACTTCTGGTCAAATAAGGGGTATGTAGAGCACTTGAAATGTAAGTAAACTCAAATTTAAAGCCTTGCTGCATACCAGATACAACCATAATATTTTTCTTACTTGTTTACTATTTTTAAGCAAAAGCAGCAAAGGCTGTCTGGGCTCTTACCTTCCCATTGCTTTCAGAGACTCAGAAAGCTGTCCCATGAACSCTTTGCCTCGAGGCTCTGGGACTGACACATCTACAGCACCCCCAGCTCCCAGGAGCTGGTGATGTGGCAAACGTGGAGGGCAATAAAATGAGGTAGGGCAGYGCTGCAGCGACTGCTGTAGTTGCTGTGAGTGTAACATGGAGACTCCTGCAGTCAGTGCAGCTCTTTGTCAAAGTACAAAATGAGAATCATATMTTTTCCAAAGCTTTCCTTGAAACACTATACAGAGCTGCCTGTGTGCAAGCTTTATCCTCAGCTGCTCCTTTTCCAGCAGATAGGCAAAAGAGGGCGATCTGATTTCAGAGGCCCAGGCTGCACTCTGCCTCCGAATACAGCTTTTCCTTAATACCATTAAAACAAAGCCAGCCCATCTAAGAAAGGGCACTCTGCGGACAGTGGACTTTAGGGATTTGCCAATTGCTCTTTAACACTGAGATTGGTTTTCTGGTCAGAGTCTAATCATGAGTTTTACAGAGGTACAGAACATACATATAACTCAGCAGGCAGCTGGCAGTGGCCACATCCTTCCGAAATCCACTGATGAAGGTTTAAACAAGCTTGGTAAAAATCCTCATTTTGTGATTACTCTGCAACCAAGAAAGCAGCTGGGAATGATTCTGTCACTACCAGGTCTTCCCACACATCCTGCTTTCATCTTAATTTTTATTCATTGGAACATGCAAATTTCCTGCGACATGGGCTGGAAATTGCTTCTATTGCATTTCCAAATGACATCGGAGGATTTCAGCATCAGTCGCTGTGTCACACAGGCCATAAAACAAATTTTAACGGACAATAGTGGAAAAAAATCCTGAACCAAGAACTAGAACAACACACACACAGAGAAACTCAGTCTTCCCTCTGGAAACACTAKTGTTTATTGCTGTCAAGGTCAACAAAACTATAAGCAAACTGTTTCAGCAAGCCCCGCAGATTTATGTGTGCTGATACTCTGCATTGTTAGTGCAGAAGATATTTTAAGAACAGTTAAAATCAGAAGTAGGCAGGCCTTAAATACAGCAACTGAACAAAAACTCTGTAGGCTTAAGTGGCATCGAGGCCAACCTGATACTTCTCCAAAAGAGTCCCTTCCCTTCTGAATTTTGGGAGAGATGGACAAACATGTCAATTTTTGAGAACTCAGTGAAGAAAGTATGAATTTCTGGCCTCAAAGGCTAGGAACTCTTTTCTGCTCCCTCAAGGGGACCCAAACTTTATTCAGTGCCTTAAGCCATCCCAGATGTCTGCCCCAAAATCCTGCAGAGAAAGGAAAGGAAGTCCAGTTAAAACCAAGTGTCACCAGACTGGAAGAAGCTTTCCAGATGAGCCYATATCTGGTTTAGGATCATACATTGAAATGCTTCTACCAGTCATAGTTATGGGCATGTCATACATCTCTTGTAATAATTAAATTATTARTTTGTGTGAAAATTGAGCCTTTTGTATCTCAGTAAAAACTAAAGAGGAAAGGATAACCAACCAGCAAGACTGAGCAACAGTCACGCTCTCCTGTTACTTGTGTAGTTGCCAATATTTTAGTTTAGTGACAAATATTAATTCCAACTGTTAACAGTCATATAAACCAACTCATATCCAATGTGCTTCACATGGTGTCAGTGTTTTATTCTCGTTCACTGAGTAAGAAATCAACATCTAATCAGTAGGAGCCAAAGGCACTTCTGTCATTGAAAATCACCTTGACTGCTGTGTGACCCCTTTTCTTCACCACTCAGCAGAATTTTGACTATTGGTAATAAGTTTGGTTGGTTGGTTGTGGTTTTTTTAATTGTACACTTTCTGCCTTTTTAGTCTAAGTTAGTAATGTTTGTAGTCTGGTCTTAAATTACTTAGGACAATACAGGGAATAAAAGGCAGAAATGACAGCAGAACCTCCATTTCCTTACTTAAAGTCATGAGCTTTAACCACTCTCGCGTGCTGCCTCCCTCACTGAAATAGTAAAGTAAAAATGCAGGCGGTTCTGGTGTTCAGATTATATGATCCCAGCCTTCCTCTTTTGCTGTTGCTCATTCATCCTTTTTATGTAACTGTTGCCTTAGCTGTGAAACTCATAAAGGTCAACTTGACTCTAAACCGTATCATTGGGAAGAGTTATCAAAATTGTGGACAGGGCATACAAGGTTGCCACACATTGTCTTGATTTTTGGGAGAAAGTATGTTGGTAACATTATTCTAAACTCAACTGCTTCAGTGAAAATACTTCTGCAATCGAATTTACTGCCTAAGATTGGGCCTGCAATAGGAGGAAGCTGTAAATAAACAGCACAGTCTTGTTAATGACTGTGTAGAGGGCAGAAGTAAGGTCAGACAGCAGTGCTGTTGTTTTCAATAAATTCCATGGATCTAATTTTTATCTCCCATTGCTATAATTTCAGTCATATTACTTTATCGACTTTTATCCTAATATAATCCAAAGTATCCCAACAGTACATTGTGTCTCTTAGTAAAATATTTCTTGTGAGTGTAATAAGACTTTGGTGAATTTATCAGTATTACTATAAAAAGTACAAAGAAACTAAATATGAGAATACACCAAGTGCTTTATATATGTGGTTTATACTGAACTGTGCTATTAGTGTTGTATTGGAGGAAGGAGCAACCCAAGGCTGCACTAGGCCAGGAGTTTTATGAGGACCTGTGCTTCGCTTATGCTGATAACACCTTTCGCAGCTAAAGCCCACTTTTACTGTAATGAAATGCTTCAAGCAATCAATAATTTTCTCAAAATTTCATTTAAGAGGAAAACTTCTGAGATGATCTGGTGTCTTGTTTCAATATTTTCTCTCCAAAAATAATTTTCCTGTGACATGTAGCACAGTGCCTATAAACACGGGGTACACCATGCTGCAGTGCAACAGATTCTAAATTAAAGCCCACGTTTCAGTCTGTCCATCACGCCTTTATTTTCTGAAAGCTGCGATTTTACCCCAACTAACGAATTAAACCCCACAAAACTGGTGAAAGAGATCTCTCTCTCCAGCGTTCATGGTGCTGTTTCCTGCTTTTTTTCCGCTTCTCCCTGGAGCAAGATGGGTGCAGTCCTGCAAGGGGAACATGGCAGGAAGGCTGTTTTGGGGCTCGCTGTCCATGCAGGTTTGCAGCTCTGGCTGGTGTCACCTCGCTGTCCCCACGCTCGCTCCCAAGCTGGCGTCTGGCTGGGCTGTGCTGCCCGGGCAGAGCTGAGGGGGAGGTGGGAAGCAGCACGTGGAAATGAAGTGGGAAGGCAAAGAGGGCCATGCTGAAGGCAGGGGAGAGCTGGTGGTGGCACAGCGGGCAGTGCCACAGCAACCCCCCTAAAGCTCTCCGGCTCCACAGCACCCGTCAGGCAGAGCCTGGCTCTGAGCATGGCAGAATGTTTTGAAAGAAAGGTTACAAACTTCAAACAAAGGTTATGTTCCCACCAGCATGCAGCCAGGTGTAATTTAGATCCCCTTACAACAAACCATCACCCCTGAGCTGTGCCATCCCTTGAGCTGCACTCAGACCACATAGCCACTGCAARTCTGCCATGAAACCCCAGGTCATGCAGCAATTCTTCTGCCAGTGCCAAAGAAAATCTGGGAACTTCRTTGCTACCCTTGTCCCCAGTGACATTTTCATGAGTTTCAAGAGGGCAATTATATCTGAGAGCTGGTTATTACATGGGAAAAAAAAGCAAATTCATTTAAAATAAATTTTGTTCTGTTTGCAGTTCAGAATAAATGTAAATTTGCACCAGAATTGATGTGGAATGAGACTTACAAATGTGTTGGTACAAGGCTGCACATGAGGCAGTCACAGATGATTGATACAATGACTGATACTACAATTTAGCTTTTTATGCAGTTTAAATGAGCACTCAATTCTGTACCCTTTAATCACAAAGTGGCATTTCATCTCAGGAGTAGCCAGCTGTAGTTCAATAAAAGAAAGACTGCCCAACAGGAATAGGTAAAGTAGGCTGAGGCCTTCGAAAAAACCCAGATCAAAAACATTATTTGAAAAATGAAATATTAATATGGGCAAGGTTTCCAACTAAATGTTTCCTTTGGTATTTGTTCAAGTGAATGTTATACCTCTAGTGGCAGCAGAAGTGAATTATTTAGCATAATGACGATGGAAAATTCAGGCTACAGTTAAGGAGTTTCTACATCTTGGCCATAGGTATGTACATACAAAAATGTGCGTCATTTTTGAAAAATGAAATTTTAAATCCCCCTGTCGGTAATTCACACTGCTCAGGGCCTGGAAGTGGAGCAAGAGAGGATGAGCAGGCCTTTCCAAGTTAAATACGGTGATTTGTCCAAGTAAAATGACAGAACCAGGCACTCATACAGAATTCAGATGTGCCCATGGCTGGTGCTGAAGTGACCAGGTCCGGCCATTACCTCCCCTCAAAGGAGAGCTTGTTATAAAAATGCTAATGGAGAACCTGTCCCTGCAGGCATGAGGGAAGGCAAAGTGCACTCTCCAGCTGCTCTGGGAGGGAGGGACACGGCAGGCCTGGGTTAGGCTGCAACACTGCTGGGAGTCAGGCTGTGGACATGTGTCTCCTCCCAAATCCAGCTCTGTTGACAGCACAGTCCTCCCCCAGTCTGCCCAGAGGCTGGTGAGCATTGCCCAGCAATAGGTTACTACCCCTCTGATCTGGATATACTTGTTTGAACACTCCCTAACCTATTTCAGTGAAAATCAGCTGGGCCAGCAAACCCTTATTACTTGAAATATTAGGCCATGGTTGCACAGACATTTTTTCTTCCTTGCAAAGCAAGCTCCAGCCATTTCTACTCCCATAACCTTTGGCTCCGCTTTGGCTCTGCATCCCCACCTCACAGGTGCACTATTTTGTCTATTTTTATAAACCTAAGTTGTTGTTAGGGTTTTTTTTTTAAATTGGATTCCCCTCACACCCCTCATTCATTTAACTAAATGTTACAGTCTGTGCCAACACACAARAGGAAATGGTGAGGGGTTGTTAAAAATGGACAGAAGGTTCCCTACATCAAATTTGTCTTCAGGATAAGTATCTTGAGGAAACCATGGTCTGACACTYCCTAATCCTCTTCTGGGTTTATCTTTTGGTAAACTATGTGACTCTGGTTWTTTTATAGTCACAGAAACAATTATMTTCTTAGTGTGAYCTCCTCCAGATCCACCAAATTCAGTAGAATCTCCACAATCAAAGGGGGTTTTGGCCTGGGCTTTCAGGTAAGCAATTCAGGCTGTTCCTGAGTTGTACTCTCCCATCCTCCCATGCATAGTTTGGAATTGGACCACGGCAAGTTGCTTCTAATGCCTAGAGTCAAAGGGGTCACCCTAATACCAGATGGAGAAATAAACCTTAACCACTGTGTGTGCAAATCAGGCACAGGTAGGATCTGCGTGTCCTCTGCGAGCCAGAGCAGGTAGATTATCCCCACTCTAAGCTTCTCAATCGTTGGTGGCAGCAAAGCCCAAATCCAGAAGCATTTTGAATTTCCAGGTCAGAGATCAACTCCAGCCCAGCCACCTCCCAGGTCTCTCTTTTCTGCAGCAGGTTTGCAATGTGCCAAAGGCTGCACRAACTAAGCATGAGCCCATCTGCTTAGCAGCAACAACAGTTCCTTGTCCTCTGCTTCTASACTCTTAAAATCCCTTGTCTTGGTCCTGCTGACCGTAATAAGGAACGAGTTCAGCAGGAAGGACGAGTGCTCTCCGGAGTAATTCCCAGCAGAACTCCACGAGGAAGCCTGGAGCCTGCCTGGGCGCCATGCTCAAGAAACAGAGCGTGCAGTGTGGAGAGCCCTTCAGGGAGCGGCCGGGATCAGAGAGGGAAGGACAAATGGTACCTGCGGTCAGCTTTTAACGGCAAATCCAAATATCAGGGCAGGCGTTTGCTGAGGCGATAGCAAAGCCATCGGTGAGGCTGCCCTGCCTCCCCTCCCTGCAGCTGCACAAAGACTCAATAAGTCACACACGGAGAACGCTTGAGCAGCAGAGGTGCAAAATGGAGCGTATTAACYGAAGCTTTTAATAAGATTTTGATAACAATGATTTTTATGTTAATCTCTAAAGAGTTTGCTTTTGTAACATATAACTGATAAGCATATAATCTAGTTTTAATTTAATCTCTGCAGGTGTTTCCCGATGGTAAATGTTAAATTTTTATTGCTTCCTTAGGCAGTAATAATAGGGGGAATGTCTGTAGGGCTCCCACCATCCATTTGTATGCAGATAGCATCATATTTTATAATAGCTGTAAATCTGACAGGATAGACTCTTACTATTGAGATGATATTATAAATATGTGTCAACACTGAATAAACATCTTTGAAAGGAAAATAAAATAGAGATGTTATTAGAGGTCTAATGAAACAACCATAACTGCTTATTTATAGGAGATGTATGCGCACATCCTTGGAAAAAAGTAGAGCCCATGCTGGGTTTGCAGCTTTCTGATGAGCAGGACATGGAGATTCTCAGCATGGTCCTGCAGACAATGCAGAAATAGATCCTACACTTCATAAAGATGATGACTGTCTATAAACCTCTAAATGTTTGTTCTCTYGGAGGTTTCAAAATTATGATAAATACCACGGTGTCTAAGACTCAATTATGGCTTCTTTCATACAGCTTACAGAGCACAGCATGCCAGGAGCTCCCACACGAAGAACCATAAGACACCAAGTACAAGGAAGTGAACCCTGATGCCTGTCTGAAGTGTAATGCAAACATATTTTGGGCAAAATTCACTCAGTACTAGACCTGAGAGGGACTTGATCCCTTAGATCTTAAATTTAGCCTTATTCACTGAGCATGCATGAAACCCGCCCTTGTTTACATTTAGTATTTTAAAGACAGTGACACTTTAGGATATATTTTCCTCAAATAATTTTATCTGTTCTGCAGCAAATGTGACTCTTTGGCATGCTGTGCTCACCGTGTCCACGGGCACATCTCAGGGACCCATCAGCACAGGCAGAGAGCTGAGCTAAAAGATTCCTAAGATGGAACTGGCTTGGCTCCAGCCAGTGGGGAGCATGGGCAGAGAGAGCTTTGAGCTGTCTTTTACTCTCCTGTATAGGCATGCCCTGAAAGGGATTACACTTTAACAGAGGTCTAGATATTTCCTCAACGGTGCTTAGATATGTGGCTCCCAAGGTCCACATCATTAGTCATAAAAACAAACAGTCTAATCTCTGACACAAAAAATACACACGAGTACGTCTAAGTCCCCAGTGACAGGGAATGGGAATACAGCTTGCTGCCACTGGAGGGGGGAAATTTGAAAATCTGCCACATAAGCAAGTTAAAAAAAAAACAAACAACACTTTTGCTGGTGAATTAAAGTTACAAGAACAGTTTGGACAATTTAAGTTGAGCAATTCTCGCTTCTATTGTAAGTCAGAACATGTATGCTGCTTTAAGATGGTAGTTTGAATGTGGTATTTTGTTTCTTCTGCTAGTCTTTTAAGGTAAAAAAAAAATCTGTTATGGAGATTTTTTAATAAATTGGTATTAATTAGAAAGAAAACTCAAATCATTTTCTACAGAAAGACAAGATAAAAACAACATGAGTGCTAATGGAAAGGCAGATATGTCACTCCATTTCCTGAGTWACTTCAAAGCCAAAGAGGATCTGCCATGTTGTGCCATGGAGAAGGGAACTGTCAAGAAAAACAAAATATCACATTAAGAATATTACTATTAAGAATTAAAGTCATTAYGAGCTATTGGTAAGATTTAGATGTATAAAATGTTTAGTTCTCTCCTGTCTGCTCACTCATTCTTTTCRTATCAGACTGTGTAAACATACAATTTAATCTGTGTAACCTCTTCAGACTGAGGATTCATTAAAGGAGGCCCCTCATGACATGTTTGCAGTCATCCTCTGCAACTGCACAGCCACCACACATGTGCCAGAGTTCCAGGCCCACTCAGCCAGTGGCGAACACAGAACCTGAGTGTGGTACCCTCTGTATCTAAATGCTACACCATGTCCTTACACCATGGCAGATAAAGTGGAGTTTTTTACCAATCAAGTGTGCAAAATTACAGGAATCAGGCATAATGCTGTGTTTCTCACAACTTAAGAAAATCTTCTCCATGATAAATGAGTTGTGAATCTCCCATATGAAGTATTTAAACAGATGGATAATCACCACAGCAACCAAAACCACCACAGAGTCACTCAGGAGCATTTCATCTCTGCACACTCCACTCTCAGGTTTCGTGCTGTAAGGARGCAATGTTTTATGTAACAGAAGACTAGCCAATGCTTTTAGGCAACTCACAGTGGTTTCTAAGGTAGGTAAAAAATCAGAGGACCAAATATAAGCTACAGGAACAGCATTTTTTTACACGTTGGAACACTCTTAAGGTGACCTAACAAACTTGTTGCAGATTCTCTGCTGCATTTTACGTCTCTTCTCCTTTGCATTTGTAATTCTGCTGTCTTCTTCATCCACATTTTCTCCTCTCATCTTTTCCCTTCTCTACCAGCATCACAAGGACTGCAACCGCAATCTGCCTCGGATCCCAGAAATAATTAATTATTCGGGCAGAATAAAGCAGCCGAAAAACGAGAAAGCGAAAGAAACAGTGACCTAATGATAAAGCAGAGAACTTCTCCCAGATCTGAGATTATCCCAGTTACTGCCACACAAGGCAGCAGTCCCCATCTCTCCCGAGCAGCCGGCACTGGGCACCCTGCACTCATCCTCTCCATCGCTTTCCATCCCCCCCGAGGCAGCGAGCCCCGCTGCGAGGCAGGGGAAGAGCAGCGGGACGGTGCCAAGCCGGGCTTTGTGCGTGCCCCAAAGCCAACAGCTCTGGGATGTTTCAGCACATGTCAGTGCTGGTTCAACGGCGATGGCACACACGTACCTTTAGGAATGTCCGGGACGGGCAGAGTCTCTCCCAAGGGCACGTTACTGCCCAGCTGTCAGGGATGGGGCTTTGTGATCAGCACCAGCAGCAAGGACAGAACATCACCGAGTCCCACTCGCGCACACACAAGTTTTCACGCTAATTTGGAGTTAACGCAGGGCTTTTAAAATCACAACATAACCAGGAAACAAGCTGCAGTGATCGATGGGTGGGAGAGGAAGGAGACCAGCACGATTCCTGGTTTTCAACAGGTGGATGCAAACCTTATTAAATGTGTGACAGAAAAAAAGCTGGGTCCTGGGAAACAGAGAGACTGAAGCCCTGCATTTAGAGAGTCTGAACTTTCTTTGTAAATGAGCTGGATGAACTGGAAAATACCAATTTGGCTAATTAATGTGCTTTTAAGTCTAGCCATTTTAGATTATGTTTTTATTTGATTATTCTGTTTGTTATTAATTTGAATATCTCTAAAGCATGTTTATGTCTGCTGCTTCTCCTGAGACAGGTTTCCAAAATGAGGAACATCCTTCATTGGATTACTGCTCAGTAAAACCACAATAATTTTCTGAATGTATCCTGAAAGGCTGAAGTCTAATAGTCTGTTTTAAAACAAGAATTTTGGTTTATTTTTAAACACAAATGTTAAAATCTGAGCCGACTGACACTCGCCAAGAAACAAAAAAAACATCTTTTACCGGTTTTTACTGCATACATTTTCAGAAATTCTGACATGATTATGATTTCTATATATAATAACTTAACAATATTATGTAATTTGTAGCTGTAAGACTGAAATCCTTAACTACTAGCAACCATTAGATCTCTAAAAAAAAGGTGGCTAATACACACATCTTGGCTAAGTTAGAATATATACTTTTTAGAATTTCTTTAATTAGTGTCTTCCATTATTTTAAATAGACAAGATATGTTACTTCCTGTCCTAGATTGTTTCATGATGTTATTGTGAAACATTCATGGCTGCTGTGTTTATCTCACCACGGATGTGTGTTCATTTCACTGAGGGGTAAATGGTAATGGGTAAAAGATTTTGCAATCCTATACTGAGTGTCTCAATATAAACCTTAATTATCCACCTGACTTGCAACAAAATCATTTTGCTGCATTAATAATCTAACAGTTTGGGATGATACTGGGTGGTGATTATACGTGGGTTTGTTTGAATTATAGAGGGAAACTTGGGAAGAAAACCAAGGGAAGACGATATAGTGGATAATGCATGACATGAGCTGAAGTCCACAAATAGTTTAATTGAATGAAAACACATTAAGTAAATAAGAGGAATAGAGAAGGTAACAGCATGGAAGTGTTTACAGGAACAGAGTGTCCCATTTAAGCCGTGCTGCTGGATGATCAGACGGTCACGCCGGCATGTTCAGCTCGCTAATACTTTTATTATGATTCAGCTCAGGTGACACTCGCCGACCCCTCCACCGGAGCATCTGCCAGCGATGGGCGGCATCGAGGTGAGCCYGGGCTGGTCTGGACCCCCACGGCAGAACACACGGCAGCCCCCAGGGCAGCGGAGCCGGAAGAGAGGCAAGAACCGCTCCGGGACGGGGTCAGACCTCGGGAACCATGAGATGAGGTGAAGTATTATTAAAAGGCACCTTCCCGCGGGTGACGAGCGCCGGGCCGGCAGCACAAGCCCCGCTGCCCAGGAGCCGGCGGTGCCGGGGGCTGCCCGGGCCGGGGAGGCAGCCCCGAAGCCCCCCGGGGCCGGGGCCGCCGCGCCTCAGCGTGCCGGGGCTGCCCCGACATGGCGGCGGGGGCGGGCGGCGGGCGGGGCGGTGACGCGGCGGCGGCGGCGGCCGGTCGGTCCCGGCAGCCCCAGCGCTGCCCGCAGTGACGGGCGGACAAAGGGGCGCCGCGCCAGCCCGCACCAGCGGCCCCGGGCGGGTGAGTCGGGCCGGGGGGCGACAGCGGGCACGGGGCGGACGAGCGGGGCGACGCCGTCGGCCCGGCCCGGTCCGGCCTGGCCTGTCCCGTCCCGGGCCGGGCGGCCCCGCGGGCCGGGCCTCCCTCTCCTGCCCTCCGCAGGCCCTGCGGGAGCGCGGCGGGGCCGGGATGGGGACCGGGGCGGCGGCTGCGCTCAGAGGCCTGGCCTGGCGCCGCTCCCCCGCGGGCTCGGGGCCGGGGCTCTGTCCGGGCGCTTGCGGGGCCGGGGGTCGCTCCGAGGGGCGGCCGCGGGACCGAGACTCGCTCGCGGGGGTGCGGGGCCGGCGCTCGCTGCGGGCGGTGCGGCCGTGCCGGGCCGGGGTCGGTGCGGGGGTGCCGGGCTGGCGGCGGRAGGCGCCGTTATCGCGCAGCTGCCTCAGCCCGTATCGCTGCTGCTCCTCGTTGGAGAACAAAGAGGATCAATTAAGAGTGTGCCGGCAGTAGGCACAGCTCGSAACGCCTTTGCTCCCGTCGCTCTCCTGGGGAAGAGGGCTTCCCTCTGTTAATCTGAGACGGTTTGGGGCCGTGCAGCGCTAATGAGCACAATACTCGTTTAAAAGTCAGCCGGTTTAGTGCATTAGACCCAACCTGAAAGTGAGAAAATAGAGACTAAAGCAGATGTGCCCTTGAAAGTCTTCTCTAGGATTCTTCTGAGCCTGCAGCAGAATGGATCAGAAGCACTGCACMGCTGTTACTTCATTTTTCACTGCTTTTCATGCTTCTTAGTTGTATTTGAATACTTCCTTTTGTTAGTCACATTTTCAATATTTAAGAAAATTAAGTAGGAAATAATGTGGTCCTAATACATTTTGCTGTCAGTACCAGCATGATTTATGCATGTTGTCATCCATGCTAATAGGTAATGCTGTGAGACTATTTCATTTTACAGCATCCTGGAGACAGTTACTGATGACATTTCTCATCACCCTGTGAAGGGGTAAAAAGTAGCAGCTTTGCAAAATATCAGAGCAGTTCTGCCAGTTCAAAGGGGACCGTCCGCCTACTGAAATACTTTGCAGAATGTGTGCCTTCATAGATCAGCCAATTGAGGTGAGGTTAACCAACTTGCTCAAGGTCATGGAGTGCTGGTGACAGAGTTAGCAATAATGGAATCCAGCCTAGCTGCTGGGTCTGTGCTCTCATCGTTGGGTRACTCTCCTAAATAATTGCAGGTAGTTTAAACATCGGTTTGCGTAAGTGCACATTGAGGCCTTCAAAACATTTTTGAGAAACAMAATGTTTATAGATTGCTTCAGATCCCATGCTGCATTTGGATGTAGCTTAAAGTGATTGCTCAGCTTGACATGGGAGGGAATTTTGAAGAAGACTTTGTGGTTTATTGTATAAATATTCGCTCAAAAGGCATCAGTTTTACTGAGTATATAGCGTAGAAAGGCTTGAGTAGATTTAGGGGGTAGATCGTGAGATGTAACAAAAACAGATTACACTGTAATTAGACAACTTTTAAAAGAGTAATGTGGAGACATGACTGTAAAGAGGTTTTCTTCTGAATGAAATATTTACCCAATGACATTCTGTAGAGTTATTTGCAGTTGTTATGAAGAAAAACAACCACCAAATGCACTGGGAAGCCATGGTGATGAGGCTGTTGGAAGTTAAAATGGGAACAAAAAAGTTCCTCAGTTGATTTATTTATTCAGCAGATACTTGTTAAGTAAAAACAAATCACAATTGATGTTATTTCTGACCCTGGAGAGAAGTTACATTTCATTTCATGTTTTTCTCTGTCAAGTTCAATTTATGAAGAAAGGGATTTCAAAGGAAACACTGGCAGATCTGTGCTATTGTGACACCAGGAGTATATATTTAGTAACTTCAGGCAGGAAAGATCCGTATTGTGCTGAAAAAATATCAGTGACAATTGTTTGTCAGGACTTCAAAGGGCTCTGGGAAGTGAGCTGGCATTGTTGAGGTATTACAGGCTGAGTGTTACCTCTGACAGATCCCTGCTCCTGTGGGAATTCCATCGGCGCTGCTGGGAGAAGCACATCTGTGCAGTGCAGATCACAGACCTGAGACCACAGATCTTGGGCTGGGACAGATTAGCTTCTGCTTACCTTTATGTGCTGCAAGTAATCGTGGTGACTGTTGACCACAAAATTTAGTGGTTGTGGTGCAGTGGAGGTGCAGAAGAGCAGCAGCTGAGTTTCTGTTCATGAACTGTCTGGGGTACGTGACCTTATTCTGGGTGCGAGAGCTGCTGTGGGGTTAATCTGGGCAGAGGAGTTGTGGTGCTACAAACTTTCTCTGTAAAAATGTTGGCAGCTTCCCGTTGATGTGAAAGGTGTGCTGTTATCAAGACTGTCAATACTAAACCATCATGTCTCCTCAGCATATGTGTGGTTTATCAATCAGTCCTCGGGAAAAAAGCCTTTACTGCTGTCACTCGGTGAGATGTCCCAGCAAGGTGACTTCTAAGCTAAAATTGCTTTCTCAAAAAGGGTGCTGGTTGCTTGCTTAGGAATCCAGAAATTTATACTCTGAATGACACTGCTGTGTCAGCAGAAGTGTCTGCTATAGGCCTGGGTTTGCCAGATGTTACTTTTGCCAGTTTGGGCGGTAGCTCCTCATCCAGCCAAGTTAAATAAGAAAAGGAAGCAATAATGGGATATTCTTTTTTAAGATTGGTGGCTTTCCACATGCAGGTTGTGGAATCCTGGGAGGTTTGCACACTGTTTTCCACAGATGTGTAAGAAAAATGAGCCTCTTGATAGGCTTAGTGATCCATACTTCCACTGGTACTGTGATTTGTGGGGTTTTGGACACTGAACGTGTGCCATGGGCTGAGCTGAAGAAACTGGAGATGTGGTACGAAGCCAGGAATTGGAATGAAACGTGCAGTGTTTAAAAAAAAACCTAAAGCATCAAAATAATACTGATTATTATAAATAATACTTGAAACTTTATTAAATATAATCACTTAAGATGTGTAACAGTAGCTTGCTGTTGGTTGTATGGTAGCTTAAAACATTTATTTGAAAAAGATCCCTTTTGTTAATGTCAAAAGGTGGCCTGTATTTCTGTTACACACAATGTCCACAGTGTAGATAGGTATGAGAAGCAAAGATTCCAATATATTCTTACTGCATACTGCACTGGGCTAACTTTGGTAAAAAAAATTAAAATAAATAATTCTTAATCTTCTGCCTATGAGAAGCATCAAAAGAAGTTATTTTGTATTCCTACAAAAGATTTTCCACATTAGTTCTTCACACAGTCTTAATGTGTTTGAATGGAACAATGAAACTCACTTTGCAATAGTACATAAATTTGTTTAAGAAATAATACTTACACYTGCTGTACAGAGTCATTCCAGAGTTTGTTGATTCTTCTGAAACAAAAGGGATTCACCAAAATTCCAAGAAGCACTCAGAACCCAAATTGCCACTTACAGAGCCATTTCTTTTTCTAGACTCTTCTTAATAAGGTAACAGAACATCAGCTTGGAACACTATCATTGGGGATTTGTTTTCAGAATATTATTAGTAGCATTTCAGTGAAGTGGAAACAAACCTGTGCTCTGAAAAGAAACTGGATCATGGAGAAAGACATTCCAGTGAGATCTGTGAATTTAAATTCTACAGGGATGATTAGCTATTTTAATAAATAAATTTATAAGCTTAGTTTGTGAATAGGAATCAGAACCTGTAAATCTGATGGTTTGACAGATGTACTTTAGTAAACACATGAACCTGTGTCATGTTTCAAGTATGGAACACGTATCTGGTACTTGGAAATGTGATCATCATGATGTTTAGAATGCAGAAACAAGCATTTGTTTTTGATTGTTTATGATGTTTGGGCTATTTGCTGCTAGAAAGTTCAGAAACTAAATTTTTTAAGGTGCAACTAAACCAGTTTATTGGGCTGAAGAACAGCTGAAATGTACCTTGTTCTATAAAGGTTTATGGGAAGTGGAAATGACATCTAATGAGTCAGTAGGAACATTTTGTTCTTTTAATATTTTCTGCTATAAAGTTAAACTCCAAAGGACACCTTCAGTTTGATAATTAACCTCGAGGAGCTGCAGTAAAATATGACGTTCTTGGAGGGAGGAGAAGACTTTGTTCTGTCTGTCATGTGTAAAGCCAATGGTATGTGTGCTCAGGAGTCTGGCCTTAATTTTGTTTTATGAATTACATTTGAGATTGTTTCTTGGTTGGATCATGGGTTCTKGTTTTAGTTCTAGAATGTCACTCAAAATAAAACAGAACTGTGGGGGTGGCAGAGGGAGAATTCGTACTTTGGTTGGAGGCAGTGGTGGTAGAAAACCYGTTGCCTCTTTTAATCCAAGAGTAAATCCCAAGTCTGTTTGGTGTTACTCATCCCAGTCATTTTTCCATTCATTGCCTATAACTACCATGCAGTTGCAACAGGAGTTTAGTTTCAACAAGATGTGAAGATGTTCCCCATTCCTTTGTTCTGAATCCCTGGAATTTGACATGCCTGGGTGCCTAGGTGAGGAGATTCCTAAGTTGTTTTACCTCATCCRAGGAGGTCATGCTTACGGAAAGGTTCCTGCCTAAGCAGTGATTCCTGCTGCCTCAGTGTCATTGTGTTTCCTCGTTTCTGCCCTGGTGTTTCTCAGGTGTTGGTGTCCTGAGGCAAGGATGGGATTTCTTTTGGTTRTCGTGGTTTGGTTTGTGTTGCAAAGACCCAGCATAAGCAGCCCTAGTCATGGACTGGACCCCCAAATGCTGCCATAATACACTCAATAGATGCTTATCCATTTATTTTATAGCAGTTTGTTAAATAGATGGAAACCCGATGCAAATATATTTTCTATTTCAGTATTTATGAAGGAACGTAAGTAGAGGTAGATTCATAATCAAGCATCACGTTTTATATTTTTACACCTTTGTTAACTGCCTCAGTTTAGTATAGACTTATGGAAATAATCTTCTTGCCTTTTCTCTTTTTTTCCCATTTTTTCCTTTAGAATTGCCAAAATGCTTTGGAATTCTTAAACGATTCAAAAACTGAAGTCTCTGAGGATTCAAACTCATAAGAACACAAGAAGCAGCAAGGAGGATTCAGTGCCAATGCAGCAACAAAAAAGACAGCCAGAGTTAGTGGAAGGAAATCTTCCTGTTTTTGTTTTTCCTACAGAACTTATATTTTATGCAGATGACCAGTCAACACACAAGCAGGTGTTGACTCTATATAACCCCTATGAGTTTGCCTTAAAATTCAAAGGTGGGTTTCTTAGGTTAAGTTCTATTTAAAGGTTAGTTGGTGATCTTGAACAGTCCAATTATAATTCGTGTAACAAATTGTATCTGTGACAAAACCAAACTTGTGTCTCTACATATATCTGTTGATGAAGTTGGTGATGTGTTAATTCATGGTTTGTTACCACTCCTGTCCTTTTCCTTGCAGTTCTTTGTACAACTCCAAATAAATATGCGGTGGTTGATGCTACTGGTGCAGTGAAGCCTCAGTGCTGTGTTGATATGTAAGTAAAAGTTGGTTGGGTTTTGTCGTGGGTTGTAATTGGATGAAACTTTGGACCAGTGATGGACTTTATGATGTTATATATCCCAATCGCCAGCTTAAAGACACAGAGTTAATATTTTTCATTAAGCAGGCGATTGGGATATATAGCATCATAAAGTCACTCCAGGACAGGTTTTTTTCTAATATACAACCTTTTATTATCTTAATTTCTTTTATTATGTAAGAGATTTTAAATGACAGCATGCGTGTTACAAAATGTAAGTTGGATAAAGATATATTTTCCTAATCTCCTGTATACTTGTTTGGTATGTTTGGTATGTTTGGTATGTTTGGTACTTGTTTGGCTGTGTGGTTTTTGCTGTTCTTTCACTCTAAGGCAGAGGTATTACGATATTGGAGATATGTCCTTCTTTAATTTTGTCTTTAGGCATAAGTAAAATGCCAGTAAATGCATCTTGTAGTGTAGTTTGTAAACCAGCAGCAAGGGTAATATGAGCCTCCTCCGAGGCTTTTTGTTAGAAATAACGAGAAAAGCAAAACCCCCAGGGGTGGGATTTCTTGGTGAGAAATACTTGTTTTCAGAATGGCAAAATGGAAATGTATGCAGYTGTACTGAGCATGTTTTCCTGGGCCGTTTAATAAAGGTAGTTTTGCCTACTTTTCATCCTGACCACCCCTCTCATTCTCAGATCTCTCTGTCTCCCCTGTACTTGTTTCTCCTGTCAGGTCTCAACTCAGTAACTCAGAACATAAGGAGGCTGGTTAAGTGACCACAGCAATATGCAGGGTCTGTAGGCTGCTGAAATTCGAAGTAGAGTAGGTGTACAAGCTAAAATAAACCAGCACTTTTTATCTTCCATTTGCCACATTATTTCTGTGCTGATACACGGATACAGCTGAAGAAAGCCTGTAGTACCTAAAAGAGCAGGCCTAGAAGAGTACCTACCTGAGCTTTTTGAATAGAAGTTTTTCAGACTGTAAAATACCTTCTGGAATCTCTGGCTAACAAATGCCTTATACAGAAACCCCCACTATTGAATGATCTGTCTTTTGTCAGATAAATAATAACTGTGCTTGGGGAATGGCTCTCTCCTATAGACTGTTTTCCTTAGGTGTAATTTGAAAAATTCCAGGGACTTAACCAAATAGAAAGGAAGTTTACAACATAGAACTAGAAAGTTTCACTGAGCAGGGGCAACAATGCTAAAAATGGAACAAAACAGGTCAGAATATACCAGTGTATCAGTGAGCTATTCCAGTCTTTAGCAGACATTTACACAAGCTTGATTACATTTGGTTAAATAAATGTTTTTTATTAAGTACAGGAAAATAAGACATACACATGTTTCATGGGGATTTTTTTTGTGCAGCAAAACCCCCATCCCATTCCAGTGGTTGCTGTCTAAGGACAGTGTTTACTGCTAGAATATGAGCAGTACTATGCAAGTGTGGCCATTTGCCAGATAAACATATTCTACAGAGCTTCCAATTATGCAATGATCTCTAAAAAGAAACAGGAGAATGTATCTGTTTATAAGGGTCTGCAGAAAATATCTCTTTGCTTGGCAGCAGTTACATGTTCTCCTAGCACAGTGTTATGTAAAGATTCTGTTTAGGTTGGTAGTTAGTGCCATGGTACTAGGAGTAGAAACACCAATTTAAAGGAAGTGTTAAAGGAAGAAATCAGAGTTGATCTGCTTTGCTGATATGCTGAGAGCTGTATGAATTAGGGTTGTGGGGGGAAAAAGCCTTTTGTTTCAGTGAAGGCAGTTGCCCAGCCAACACTCCACTTGCTGAAAGGCTGTCATAGGCACACTCCTTTGCTTCTAAAGTGACGTAAAACATCACTGCAGCCCTCTTGCTGAGGGGATGACTTGGTCTCTGTTTCTGTGTTGAATAGTCTATTCAAACTAGATACCAGTTGCAAGCACTGGCTACGTGCTAATGCTTGTAGATATCTTCATGTGATACAGTTCCTTTAAATGAAGACTGAAAAACAAAAATCCATTTCTCGCAGCACTTTAATGTATATATTATCACAAAGATCGGTTTCTTGAAGTAATTTAAAGATTACTATCCTGTGTTACTAAGGGTACAGTAATTTTTTTTCCCCTCATGAGATGGCAACCTTCTTATTTGTACATATTTTTTTCAGATTCAGTTGTTATCTTAGAATAACCTTCCACAAAAACCATTTGGAAAAATAATCGAAATCCTTATTTACCCTAAGAGCTGATACCACTTCAAAACCTAAACGTCGTAGCTTTTCAGTGCTAGATATGTATTTTSATGATGAATCATGAATGCAGAGAGGAGGCAGTTGAGCACAGCACTGCTCAGAGGTCTGTTTTGCTGTTGATCAGTGCTATTTTAAAGCTGTGCTTTTTATAGGTTCCAAACATGCTCTCAATGGTGGGTTTCTGATTTTGAAAATCCCTAGCTGACTCTTGTCTATAGAGCGAATGAGTTTTCCTTCTAAGACAGTAGAATTGCAGAGCTTTGAGCCTAGTTTCCTCAAGAAGCTGGACTTTTGCTTGCCAAACACCTGTCCTACTGCTTTCCTTCCCTGTCCACTCCAGTCCCCTCATACCTTTTAAAATCATTGGTCAGCATCAAATAACTGTGATACAGGAGAAGAGATCTTTCAAGTAACTAATGTTTCGTCAATGGGCAGCTAGGCCTCAGAYTGAGGCAAAGATGGGCTTGAGATAAAGACTTAACTGTCCTGTTTGGCCAGGAGCATGGATATTTGGGAATTAAAGCAAACAAGCAGGGAAGAGAGAAGGTAACATCAAATCTGGAAGAACATTGAGTGATGGAGGAGGTGATGGAGGTCTGGATTATTGCAGTTTATCTGTGTTGCGGGGACAGAGGGCAAACTCTGTGATATGGGATGTAATTCCACAACAGACATGCTTCTTATTAGTTCATCTGTTTGAAAATGTTTTTCTCTGCAGTGTGATTCGTCACAGAGATGTTCGGGCTTCTTACTATGGTGTCATAGACAAATTCCGTCTACAAGTGTCTGAGCAGAGCCAGAGGAAAGCRTTGGGGAAAAAGGAGATTATTGCTACTCTGCTTCCATCTGCAAAGGAACAACAACAACAAAAGGAAGAGGAGGAAAAACGAATAAAAGAACACCTGGCTGAAAGTGTCTTTTTTGAGCAGACTTTGTGTCAACCAGGTAGCTGAAATCTTTTACCCGTCCTGTTTAGTGAATCAGTTTTGAATGGCTCAAGTGACTAGAAAGATTAGACTGAAAATATTTTTTAAAATATAAACTGAAATAAATTTTAAAATAATTCTTTTTACTTACCTGTAAGACTGCTGTCTTTATCACTTGAGGATGACAGTACCTAAGAACCCAAACTGTGGCTATTCTATTTATGCTGTCTTGATCGATCAAGACCCTTTGCTGCCCTGTGTTTGCGTGTCATACCTTGGAGAGTGCATCCACTGTTCCCCTGGAGCAGGAGTTCTCACACAGTCAGTGGGAATTTATCTGTGAAAGGATGGTAGTTATTTTTTCCCTTGGGCTCTTTCAGAACATATGCCCCTTCTGAGTTTGTTCCAAACCCTTAATCCCCCATTTCCTGATGAGCAGGAAATATTGCCAAAACATCTTCTAAAGTGCTCCTTGTTCTGCGCCCCCTCCTTTGTCTGTYCCACAAGCACAGAAGAGCACAGTTGGTAGCTGAAAACTCTGCGTGTTTCATACATGAGGAAATGAATCAACAGTCTTGAAAACCTGGGCCAAACAGTTAAATTGAAGGGGTAGGATAAAAAGTGTCAAGTTCTACCTGAATTGAATCTAAACTAATTCTTGACAGTCTACTTTTGTGTTACTTTTACTGATTCATACTGTAATGTTCTTCTCACTGTTGTATTTTTCAGGACAACAAAAATCAATTCCAGAAAATACATGAAGCTCCTTGGGAGTGTTCATGTTGTTAAAATGAAACTGTTTCACTATTTATACTGAGTTTGTTGGCTGGTGAAACACTTTTTACTAGAAAAACSCCCCAAAAAACCCCTCATAATAGATATTAGTAGCATACACAGTTAAAGCAAACCTACAAAGATCTTTGGGCTCACAGATCAAAATGTTCCTGATAGTTGTTCCAGGACAGAGGATTTGAGCCATCCTGAACAATCTTATACCGGTCTTAATCCAAATGCTATTTCTCTGCTTGAAAACCTTGTTGACTACATTTTCTTGCTTACTTACAGACAAGCAGTAAACAAAGCAACTACAGTCTTTGCATGTAACCTGCAACCTGGAAATAAGAGATTTATGGAGTTCAAATAGAGCACATATTGCTAGTCACTGAGGATAGGAGAAGTTGATAAAAACATTGGCTGTTTTCCAGTGGGTCTTAAGGATTTGGTTAGAGGTATTCAGCTAACATGTTAACAGCTCTTTTCAAAGATGACACACTGGGCCTTTGAGTAGGTTCCAGCTCTTAAAGTGCAGGGCAGTAAGGAGTATGAAGGACCCTTTATTGTCTGTGGTTTGCATTTCCTTATTCTGGTAATACTGGACTGTCAGAGTGGTTCACTCCCACAGTTTKCAACGTGAGATTCCAATTTCACTGATTTGTTGCTTCAAAACTTGACTCTGGCAGGTGTAGCCCTTGAATCCTGTAAAGAATGAAGGGGAGCTCATCTAGCCCAAGAACCTGTGTTCCTGCTGCAGCCAGGTTTTGCTCAGCAGGTGTGAGCAGTTACCTGCCTGTGCAGCTCTTTTGGGTGCTCTTTTCCAATTGATTACTAATCACTGAAGGAACATATCAAAGAATGGAGTCGGGATGCACAGGGAAACCTCAGGCATTGCTAAGACATTTAGCTGTCCTGAGTGTGTGTATATTTAGCAACTGGGCCTGGCAGGCTCTGTTCCTCCAGAAGGGAGGGGTTTGGGAAGTCCTGTGAAAACAAGTTCCAGCATCAGAAAAGGGAGCAGCCTCCTCCACTGCAAAATGCAGAAGGTTTAGAAGGGCAGGTTTAAGAGTTGTTTTCCACCCCCTCCAAACTCCAGAGCAAAAAGGAAAATCTCAGGATATTTCAGCTCCAATGTACTGTGGACATTTTTTCAGAATATTTAACGTTTCTATTAATTAGATCTTCCTTACGATTGGTGCTGTCTTGCTTTTTCAGAAAACAGAACTGCCTCGTCGGGACCTAGTTTACTCACAGTCTTCCTTGGAGTAGTGTGTGTCGCAGCACTAATGCTACCTACRTTGGGGGAAATGGAATCCCTGGTGCCTCTCTACCTCCACTTAAGTGTGAATCAAAAGTTAGTAGCTGCTTATGTTTTAGGTAAGCACATGGGATTTTATAAACGTTTTCCTGCAACTTCTGTGAGTTTAGAAACTTTCTCCTGCCTTTGCCAGTGSCCTCAGGAAGCTGGATGGAGGCAAAGCACCACATCACATTTTGTTTTGCATCTCGGCTTAGATCTTAATTTGCAGCCATGGTGATCGCAGGGTAAATTAGTTATTGTAAGTGCTTTATACCAGATTTGAGCTGATACTTATTATACACAGGCCCCTACATGCTAATTTCACTTTTATTTGATGATGGGCCAGCCACAGTCATCTGCCAGCAAACCTGAATGGAACGTGCTGTTTCTTACTCTTGCATTGCAGTAGTTACCCTATTGCAGAATGTAGAATGTGTTACTCTGTTTCTCCCTCCAGCCCCCATGAGATGGGTTTTAAGGTTTCATTCTCGGTACCTGTTTGACAACCAGTTGAAATGTGTAGCAGTAAGTTGTTGTAAACCTTGTCTGAGACCACTACCATCCACTGTTCTTCCTGATTTGTAACTGGCTTCTGCATTAGCCAGCATAGATGAGTTGCAAATTTCATTTGTTATGACCATTTCTCTGTATAACTATTTCAGATTTGAAGAACAGTCACACTAAACTCAATTCTCCTGTCCCACTACCTGGCAGAAATGAGGATTTAAAGGAAAAGAGCTAGGCAGCTTCAAACTGATAGCTAGAGGTGAGGTAGAGATGGGGAAAGGTGCGAGTTCTTGATGGTTTGTGCACACACTGCTGACTCACAAAGGTCCATCTGCTGAAGTGGTTTGAAATCTCACTTGTGGCTCTCCCTGACCTGATGCTGATGGATTCTCAGATCAGGACCTTGYAGTAATCCTCACTTTGTTTTTATCTCTGCTTTTGAAAATTATTCCTTTCTGCTGGTGCCAGCTACAGAATTAAGCCCTTTGACTTTATACATTTGCAACAACTGAACCTGTTTCTAGATTCCTTATGAAGCTTTGACAGGTTTTGACTCCTTTGGTAGCAGCATTTTTAGTGTTCACGGACAGATTCTTTTGTGTGCAACTCTTGCTCATGTAGAAAGTCAATTGCTCTTGAGAAGATGAAACCACTTTCTTCCACAAGGAAGTACCACTGGATTGTGGAGCATTTAATTGAAAAGGGTTGCTATACCACACCAACAGCACTATATGACATTTGAGAAGTATTTGATTTACAGAAATGAGTTAAACCCTTTATTGTCTGAAAGTGCCTGTACAAGTGGTACAGGCTGTTCTCCAGAAGCCTCTGCTGTTACTCTGCGATGAGGGAATTAACCCAAGCTAAGGATACAGCAGTTGTGGTAGCACTGGTTGTCTGAACCAATACAGACCTTAATAAATAGCTGAGCTGTCCATCCTCTTTAATGGATAAATTGCCGATGCAATGGAAGGCAGCATTACAGCTCTGTTCTGTTGTGCTTCTGTCTTCCCCATCTTCATAAAGTAACCAAGTTCCATCAGTATGGAGTGGCAGGAGATAAAATAGTCTCAGGAATGTCTTTATCCATGGTGAGATCTGTAGGCTTTAGTTGAGCTCTCTGCAGTGAAAGGCTGTTACATTGACATCATCTGAGCCYGCAAGAAAGTGAGATTGCCCAAGAACTGATAAATTGTTATTTTGAAGTTACATAAGGCTGGAATTCAAGGAGCCCTTGTGTTCTTCCATCTACCTCCCTTGCCTTGTGCAATATAACCCATGGCTAAGAACTGCAGATTTGTACTTTTTCCTGTATCAGCACGTAATTAAAATGAACTTTTCAGTGTGTCATGAGTAGGTTTATTAGCCCCACATTTCCTGTTTTTATCTGGTTTTAATTGTTTTTAACCTCTATCAGAGCAGTTCTTTCTTTCCTCCGTCTTTAAAGGTCACAACAAAGAGTCTGTTGAAAGCTCCCTCTGCAGACTGACAAGGAAGCTTAACGTCTTTGTCTAGAACTGGTCTTTGATCAGTTATCATGCACAGAGCAGAAAAAAAGCCTTGGAACCTTCAACTAATCTGTCTTACTGATGATTCAGCATTCGAATGACACTGCCCATAACTTGCCCCCGTGAAAAATGGGGTTTGGGTGCTAGTGTTACACTTACCTAAGTCAAAATCTCAACGTTAAGATTTTCCAGTAGAGAGATSAGTAATTGCTTGGAGTATTTATATCTTCTTTGGCATTCAGTTATTAGATGCACCAAACTTCAGTGTCGATTTTTGACTACATCAAAATTTGGAGCAATACTTCTAATATTGAAGTGCATATATAAATGCATTCTGCAGGTATTTATGCACTTTTGCCATATTTTCTGACCTGTGAGAGGGTAAACTGTCTTTATTTTAAATGTTTTATTCAGTGAAATTGAAGTATTTAATTCTTGTCTTTCAGGTCTCATCACCATGGTTATTTTGAGAACATGAGCAATGAGTTCATAGGATGTCAAACACCTTACTGTATATTCACATCATGAATGTGGACTGCCTTTTACTCCCATTTGGCTCGTTAAGATGCTAGCAAAACTGTTCAGTGATTTAAGATACCTTCAGAAGTGTAATATATTTTAACTGTGTATAATAAATGAAAGACTCAAAGCACTTCGCGGTGCTTCTGTACCAGACAGCTACGAAATGTTCAGTGATACCTGTGAAAATAATTTGAAAAACTTTTATATCTACGCCTACTGTAAAAAATCCTTATTAAAGCAACATTTGTTATTTTTAGTCTATGTTCACATCAGTGCGTGATCACTATAAAAGCAAACTGTCCTCTGTAAAAATGCTCATTTGTGGTTGTACCTGCCGAGGCTGGCACATAACACTTCTGTATATACAAACCAGAGGGGTGAGAGTCGTGACTGATCATGGAAGAAAATGAAAAATTCCRTCAGTGAAACTATGAAATAAACCATGCATTTTAGGTGAAGAAGTAATTCTCAAATTTCTTACTTCACCAGTACCAATATATCGCTGAGTGCTCGTTTTCTTACCTGGGGAAATAATTTCTGCAACAGCCATTTTGTATCACAATTGTAGACAAGTTCTGTAATCAGATCCCTTCCTTTCTTAGGGATGCATGGAAGTGGCATTAATGGAAGCTGAACTCACACTAATACAAAATTCACCGTGTTTTCTATTTTAGAGACCAAACTAAGTATAGCTGCAAAGGCATTTCTCTACATCCCTCCCCCCACAGCTACCACAGGAACTTCTTTTCTATCAGAAACTCCTGCTCGAATGCCAGTTTCATATTTGAGGTGAACATTAATCTTGTTTCATACAACAAGTATTTTCCTTCATTTGACATTTCATTGTTGAGATGTTAATTTTAAAAGGGCAGCTATTACTGTGTTGGATTCATAYAGACAAATCTTTGTTTATAAGAAGTCTATAGAATATGCTCTGATATGAATAAAAAACAGTTTGAAAATGAAACTTTCTTTCCCCCTGCATGTTATGGGTCACTTTTCTGCTTATGTATGGAACTACAAGGAAGCTCTGCAAAAACCAGTGTTTCTTAAAAAAAAAATTGGAGAAAGAGAAGTTGAATACAAGTTGTTAACCACTACATTAACCAGTACATTTTTTCTTATATAATGTTACTGCAGTTTGATTCTCAGAAGGACTGGGATTGTGTCATCTATCAGCATCAGATGATAAAGTCAAACATTAACATTCACTGAAAAAAAACCAAAAAAGGTTCCCAGCTGGTAGAGAAGGCCATGTGCCAGAGCCTGCTGCAGGCACAGCACTTCCTCCAACACTGAGCTCGTGGCTGGGTCAGTGTTTTCCTGCCACTGCAGGGCTCTGTTCTTGTAGCTTCACTCTTCCTCAGGACCTACACTGTGAATTCTGATTTTCACAAGGTGGTTTAACCTGCTGCTGCCTGGGGAAAGGCGAGGGAATGGAACAGAAATTGAGGAGATGAAAGTGCCAAGTGGTACCTTATCTTAGCACCCAACAGCCAGGCTAAACATTTTCCCCAAGCTGGTTAAAAAAGGCCAACACAAACCTACTTTTTTCTCTATATTCTGGTGTTCCAGTCATGGACTGGGATTGTGTTTTGCCAGGCACTTGCAGAAGTACAGAAGTGACAAATCTCACGAGTAGGAACTCAGAGTCACTGTAACCAGGTGTGACACCTGCAGCTGCCTCAGTCCTGCAGGAGAGCACATGCATGCAGAAGGGAGATCACAGGATACGGGACATGGATGCCAGTGGTCGTTTTCAAGGAATTTAAAGAGAAACACTTGGGTTAGAAAATCATCTTGGCCAAAGAAATCAGGAACAAAAAGTTATCATCAACCAGAAAGACTGTAACCATTGGACCACTCCTTTGTCAAGAGCAAGTGAGGAGCAATACAAAGAAAAAAAAAAAAAAGATTAAATGCATGGTGTAACTCAGCAGATGCAGATAAAACTGCTGCTTGGTCGAAATAAGGATGACAAGTGCGAATTCTGACTTCTTTCGTCTTCAGGGAGGTTGCAGCACACTGCAGAATCACAGATTTATCCCAGTTGGGAAAGCAAGACCTGAGGACAGTTTCAGTTCAGCACTGAGGGGTAATATATCAAATTACGTTACAGCATAGGCACAGCAGGGCACTAGTAAAATTTTACCAGGTGGATACACAAGATTTGTAAGATATTTTGTGATTTTATATATATGTGTGTGCATGCACATACCTCTGGTACTTACATAACAGAGTTTCAGAAAGCACTGAATGCCTTTGGAAATAAGACCCGAGACAGCAAAAATACGTCTTAGAAACACCAGGAAAAACAGTTAAGTGTTCACGTCATTTCCCATTCCTGACTCCTAACACAAACAAACAGTCATTTCCTTGCAATGGGCAAGTATTTTCAGCAGACAGTTGGGAGAGCTTTGAGATCATCCAGCAGAAACAATCCTGGTGTTTACCCAGCACTTGCTATGGCACTGATATCTCAGAGGAGCCGTGCTGGCAGCAGGAAGTGGGAATGCTGCCGAGATCGCTTTGGGGAGCGTCACTCCCAGTCACTGTGGGCTTGGTACACGATCTTCTCTAGGTGTTTGCACTTGTCTGGACCAGAGAATGCTGAGACGATCCTGTTTTCTCTAGAGGAGTGAATCACAGAGTGCTTGAAACTGCAGTAGACCAGGTGTCACGGTTGCAGAGCCCCAGGGGCACACGGGGCTCAGGGAATCAGTTCATTTCACCAAGGATCACACCTTATGGAGCCCCAGAGAGCAGATCCAGCACCCTCACATGGCCACCACCTGGGAACAGATCAGTCCCTGGAAATGGAAAAGCTGAACTGCCGCTGACAGGTCTCAAGACATGCCCCAGGAAGACAAGGGAGCATTGCTGTCAGATGGGAACAGCCACTGCTCCTGGAACAGTTCCGCAGCGGCTCCAAGAGAAGCCCATGCACAGAACTGTGTCTTCAACAAAAAAGCAGAGAAATCCTGCAATCAGCTAATTAAGAACTGTCAAAGCCAATCATATGTTATTTCATCTTTTGCTTTATGTAGAAAGTATCTGATAATCAGCAAGCCTAAACTGGAAAGAGGCTGCCAAATAGGTTTGGCAATAAATCATTGTATTTTAGTCCTCATTTGTCAACGTACATTTAAGATACCTCGCTTACCTTGTAACAGCTTTCCTTATAAATGCCAAGTTCCATCACCCCTTTCCTTTGTCAGGTCAGGAGTGAATCTCACACTTCAGGCTTACACACAGTGGTAAATCACCCCACTGGTAGGGCTAGGCTGCGGAAGGGAACTTGCCTGAGCCAGTAGACCAGATCCAGGAATGTTTTGTTTACAGGAAAGAGAGTTCTCAGGTGCCAAGTGATAGACGCTTCATAGAGTCCATCCTGATCCAAGGCAACATCRAATTTAAGGATCAGGAGGTCTTAAAAAACCCCTTGTACAGGAGGCCTTAAAAAACCCCAAACCTTGAATCATCTTTTCTCCCAGGTGGGAATCTGAGTTGTTGGGTCAGAGCAACCCAGGTGCATGACCTTGCATGAGCCCTCTGGGCAGAGAAAAGAAGGGAACACACTGCCCTACAAAGCATTCAGGCCAGAGCAATCCCGGTATTGACCCTCCTGCCTGCTGTGTGCAGAGAGAGGGGCTGAGTGGCTGTAAAAAACAGGTTCCCTCCTGTGTCCCTGGGGAACAGGGCACTCACCTGCTCACAGCACTGTAGGGAGGGCACCATCTCTCACTAGAGCTGGAGGAGAAACAGCCCAAGTTAACAGGGCTGGAGTCTCTTTCCTGCAGGCATAACGTGCTGCCTGAGGAAATTAAATTAATACTGAAACCACTGAAGGAGAGTGAACTTCACTGCTGCCAGCAGCACATCACTCACTCGTTACTGCCCCATAGAAGCTGGTGAGGATTGGGAAAGCATCAACACCCAGTCGGGAAGAGCCATTTACAGATAACGACCTCAATGAAAGGAGCCTGAAGAACAAGTGCATCTCCAAAAGCGCGCTGGAGGAATGAACACAGGCAGGCGACACTCGCAGCATCACAACTAAAGCAGAGTAGGGGGATTCACTCACTTTTGGGTGTATTTTTGTCTCCTACAGAAGCTCTCCACTGAATGCTAACGAGCTGTTTACTTTGGATAATGAGCTGTAGCTAATGCACAACAGCTCTTGAATATCTGCAAAACTGTACAACCACGCTGACAATATAATGTGGAATTACATGCAAGGAAAGTGACCGAGCTGGTCTTTGAAACAGCAGAGACTGCAAAGAAATAATTTAAGCAAGGGTACCACCACGATTACAGCAATCACAGCAATGGGTGTCTGCTCACAGTGAGGAAAGGGGCTGGTAAGAAGGTCCACCTGAGTAACAGGCCCCCTGTAATGGAACTTAAATCCATGTTTCCAGTTTAAAAAAAAAAATTAGTAATAAAATTTACAATAGCAAAATACGATTTACAATAACAAAACGAGAGTGTTCTTCTCTCGATAACTGCAGATATTCAGGGYTTGAGGTACGAACATCAAGGCATTAGATGAGCATTTGCTTTGACAAACAAGAAACCACCGTCGAGAGACAAATAGAACTGCAGTAAGGCGCTGGAAACCCGTGTTCCATCAACACCACCAACCCCATTAGCACCTTTCCCTCAGGAATCTGCCAGGAATCTCCACCATCGAAACTGACTGCTGAAGTGAATGCACTTAAAATGAAAGGATGTTGATGTATTTTTAGCAGGAAGCTTCTTGCAGCGATTTCAGCGCCAGCTTTATTTAAACCGGCTTGAAAGACAACACAGTACCCGATTTCTGTGCCACAACTCCCGACATGTGCTATGCACATCATGGGTTTGATTTTTCTCCACATAAGGACAAAAAGTAACCAGGAGAACCACATTTCCAAAGATTAGTTCCTGCAGCAAAACCTGCTCCCTCTTGAGCAGCTCTTCCTACTTAGGTTGACATCCAGCAAAACTCTAAACATCTACATACAGTTATTTATCATGGAAGGAAACCTTCATAAGAGCCTTAGAAAATGCTTGTATTTTAAGCAAGTAAAAGAACAAGAAACCAAACTAACAGAAGAATTGTAAATTTGATAAATGCCAGATTTGTCTGAGGAATCTTTGTGGCATTGGGGACGCMTCACCAGTTCCTTGAGAGACACAGGGGAGCCAGGATGAAGGCGTGTGGAGGCCGTGTTTGGTTTTGGTTTAATGCACCCGACTCCTCCTCCCTCCTGAAATTTCTGCTCCCGAGCCAGCTACTGAAAGTCAAACAAGGTTATTCTCCTTCAGTGGTTTATTTTTTTCCCTTCCTTTCTCATGCTTCTACCACAAAGCCCCAGTGGTGGAAGCACTCTCAGCATGTGTGTGGGGTCTGGGCCTTCGGGATGCAGGGTGTCTGTCTGCCTGGAGTGCTCCGTGCCACAGGAATGCCATCTCCYGAGTGAGAGAATGAGGAATGCCATCTCCTGGGCTGGTGGGCAACTGCTCTCAAGTTTATCAAACAAGGATGGTCCCACCAGATACACAGAAATGGGAAGGCTCCACTCGTACAGGTAAAACAATCACCCAAGACATACTCCTAGGAAACGAACCTGAGGTGACAATTTTTGCCCCCAGTTATTGAAAAGGACTCTTGCCAAGCACTCCTCTCTGTGTCAGTAAAGTTTTGATTACTATACTGTAGCTGTAAACATTCAGTTGCATTTACAAATATTTTAACATGTTGCTTCCAGAAGAAGAGGGATCAACTTAAACTCCATCTGCCTGTTGGTGATGAGAAAGGTTGCTTAAAACAGGATAGGAAGAGCTCACASAGTTTAATTATGACTCCTGAAGCTCTCTATTTTAAGTAAATGAGTTATGACTCCAACATATGCAAGAATACAACAGCATAAAGTGAACATTTCTGAAATGACTGCTAAGGGAGGCACAAGCTGTTCTCAAGCTCGTGGAGTGCTGGAGGTCCCTCCAGTCACTTCTCTAGCAAATCATTGCACAATAGCAGGGCTGGACTCACAAACACAGCACTGATACTAGAATGACAGCACACATCTATAAATGGAAATATCTCAGTCTCACCAGACTCCGGAGACTGGTTTTGTTTCTATGGGTTAGTGATCATTTACACTCAAGTTTTCTGGAAAAAGGTGAAAAGAGAGTTTAGGATTCAGTTCTTACACTGATCTCAGGAGGACCGTGGGCAGCTGTTCAGCTGAGCAATCAGGTCACTCGCCTTGCTGGCAACAACACAGAAGACCCTGCAAGTCAATCTAGCGGAGGCACAGGCTCATTTTTCCTGGCACTTGTTCCTCTCTTCCAGAGTGAAGTATCTATCCCTCTGCTAAATGCAGCAACCACTGAAGGGCTCATTCCAAAAATACAGCCCCCTGAGCACTGGCACGGTTACTGAYGTTCCCTCAGCAACTGTCACTCTGGAGAAGGTGGAAGGAAGAAAAACACCCATCAGTTGTCAGGGAAGACACGGTGGCCCAAGACCCGATTTAACTGCCAACAAATCCTGCAGGATAATTTTCGACCAGACCAAGCAAGTGCCAAACTCAAGTGTGATTTTTGGAAGGTGCCATTCATGGCAGAATCCCAGAGAGAAGCAGCTGTATGTCCCAAAAAGGGCTGCAGAATATAGAAATTTATATATAACAATATATACTTTGTATTAAAATTTTATATATATGTGATCATGGTACTTCCAATGTGGCTCAAGACCAGAGAGCTGTCCATTTGTTCCCAGACGAAGACAAAGACGCAGACACTTGTAACAAATTCAGCTCTGTTAAGGGACACCATATGATTTTAAAAGAATGCATTTAATCCCAGATGAAAACAAGAATATGGTTATCTAAAAAAGTGCAGAAACAGCAAAACACATTTATTTTTCCATTTATTGGCACTTATTTGAAAAATAGCATAAATATTCAACAGAAAAGAGACAAGTTGACCCATACTCAGCTAYTAAACCCCTCTACTGATGTGTCTTTTAGCAAAGACTGGAAGAGACACCAGGAGGTTGGTTCTTAAGAAATAAGCAAGATTTTTAAAAAAAGAGTCTTGCTCTCACCACAGAAGAGTGAACGCACAGCAACTCTTTGGCACAAACCTGAAACTGCAAACCCAGACTCTGCCTCACCAGGGAGAGCAAACAGCCCAGCACTCCCATGTCCATCTGCTTGGGGACAAAGGGCAGCTGGACTCAGAGAGGGACTGCAACCAGCACRGGGATTATTACAATAATTTAAGAGGAATGATATCAGAAGTAAACCATGTTGTATCTTACTAGAACAGAGTCAGACTATTAAATACATTCTATTTTCTCTCTACAATAAGGACACACAGAAATGGGTCATTGGCCCTCAGGTCACCAGTTCTTTGTGCTCCAAGTCATCCATTTCTCATTTTGGTGGCTGCTGTCAATCAAAGCTTCATCCATGTGAATCTTTCACAGCAGAGTTCAGGGTAGGTTTTTCTCCTACTTGAGGAAGTTTCCATACTYTTCTCACTTTATGACACATCACAAAGATTTAGTGTTTAAAAATAAAAAKATTTGCTTCATTATTAACCTCTCTGGAGAGAAGGTTTGAAAGCACATAGCACAGATGCACAGACATGTACAACTGGGGACCCAGCTGGGGGAGTTCAGCTGCACAACCCAAAYGAGGTTGTCACTGCAAAATCCCAGACAGCTCCATAGAGGGGTCTGTAAATTCTTCCTCCTGGTTGGGGAATTTCAGAGTTGAGATCAGGATGCCTCAACACACCGATTTCTCAAACTTCTCAGATTAGCAGATTCTAGGCTTCCAATCAGCATCTGAAGTTTTCAACAGCAGAAATGACTTGATGTCATTGTTTGAGGAAGCGACATCAGGAGGTTAAACACAGATTAAATGTTTGATGGCCTCAGCCTGTAAAAAGTTTCCTCACCGTATCTGTCATATATGAGGACAAATACTGACTGTTAAAATAATGCATTTCTGAAGCACTAAATACTAAAATCTCGGAATTTAATGTATTGTTCCAAATATTATCACTATTTTTCCCTATTAAAAGACCTTTAACAGAGCATCTACCACTCCAATACATCATCTAAATGGGGAAGAAAAAGAAAATAATACAAAACCCCAGAAGAATGTTCCACACCTAATTTAGATTTAGTCACAACAGCAGTCATGATCATGAATAAAATCCAACATATAAATCTGACAATTCACGAACTTGTTCTTTTCTGACGTCCACTGGAACACAGAATTGATTAAGAGCCAATTGTAATAGAAGACAATAATAATAATAATAATAATTGATTCCCCCTGCAATATTCTCCCTTTCATATGAAGAAGAAAAAAAATATAAATATCTAACACTCTGGGAAGAGAAACAATTAGTAAGCTGCTTCATTGGTTTTAGACTGAGGACAAATGTGAGTTATCTGCTCCTCCACAGGCAGGGAGGACACTGGCTGCTGGCAAGCCAAGTCTTCCACAAGCAGGACACATGTACAGCGTTTGTAGCTCAGCCCAAGGAGACCACATCSCTTGCAAACCCACAGCTTGCTGGCTGATGTGAGCACCCAATGTGTCTGCAGCCCAAAYGCTTCTGTTTTGGAGTAAATGTCATACAAATCACTAGAAAGGTGAATTCCTCCTCAAGGAACTATTCTGGAAGTTTTCTAGAAGTAATGACATTGCTGGAAGTTCCTATGAGGAACAGAATGGGTGACACACAACAGAAGGTCTGGGCGATATCCCGCCTGATTCCTGGTGTCCATCAGCAGATTCCTGCTTCTCAGTCCATCGGTAACTTGGCCGTGAGATCGACTGGTAAAAACGGGGATCTGGAGTCGGAGAGCGACACTGGAGAGTCTGTGCTGGTGCCAACTTCAGCTGGGGAGTCACAGGAGGAGCCTGCACTGCTCCTGTTGTCATCCAGGGTGTGTGAGGACAGACTGAAAATGGAGCGACACCAGGGCGTGAGAAGCAGGCAGTGGCTCAGGAAAGTGCCCAAACCCAGCCTCAACCATCACGAAGCCATTTGAAACACACGTGTGCATCTCTGAAGGAGAAGCAAGCCCTGTGAGCTGAAATACACCTGCAGCCACACACCTTGCAGTCACTTCCAGAGACACAGAACACTCTGCCCATTTCCTCTTTTGCTCACCCAAAAAGGGGGCACAGATCAGAAGCCCCAGGCTGAGCAATCCACTGCCAGCTTTGCCCCATCCCCAAGGCCCTGGGCCAGCACAACAGCCAGAGGCCTTTTTGCCAGGAGAGCCAAGGATAAACTGTCCATCCTCCATTGTACTACAGATTTCACAGGACACAAATTTATAACTATAGCTGATCTATCATCACTGATAGTAGCAAAGTGATTTTTTTTTAAATTAGCATCTCCCATACCAAGATGCAGCAATTGAAACCACATTGCTATGTCTACCTTAAACAAGGCGCGCAAAAAAGAGATACTTTTAAAGTACCTTTAAAACATCTATTTTGCTATTGCTACTGCAGTGTGCTCTAAGCTTGTGCATGGATTGCACATCAGCTGAGAGGCAAAAAGACAGAAATACTGTGAACAACCCTTGACAGTTGTGTGGGCACACCCTGTGTATGATCAACCTCTTGACTAAAACACCAGATAATCCCTTGCTATTACCAGTCATTACAATCTTTARCAAAGTACTTTTTATGTCCTCACAGCAGGAAGGATCAGACAGACTCATGTTCCTCTGTGACTAAGAGCATGGGGAAAAAAAGCAAAACCCAATCCACCCCAAAGCATCAGCATTCACATTTGATTGCAACTCGAATCAGACTCCAAAAACTATCAGCCATGAGGTTTCTTTTCCTAAACATGCTCCACTCCCATACAGGTGAAGCAYGTTACCAGTCAGGCCTAGAAACTGCAGAATTGTAGGGAATACTGCTGCCTGTTTACTGTGATAATCTCAGTGCTGTAACACGAGATGTCTGTATTAAAGAAAAACAAAAACAAGCACAAAAAACTTCAAGCATAATCACTGCTAGAAGAAAAAATTATTTGTAATGCTTCTGCTGAAAGGAACAACAAACAGCACAGCATTTACCATGCCCCAAGATCCGCCTGATGTGCAGCCTCTGGGGTAAGCATGTTGGTGGATCCTTGGAATAATCTTTTTGGRTGATCTTCCATCTCTGTCACACCTTTGGGAAGAGATAAGGAGTGATAAAAATTACTGCTCATTTAAACTAAAATCTACTTTCAATGTATTTCTACAGAGAAAATAGAATAGAGGTTCAAACTTATTACAATAGATTATTTTATATGTAAAACATTGAATTTAGATACTGAAATTTTAAAGACTGTCAGCTTCCTGGAAACATTTTGTCCAAGCTTCAGTACAGTTTAGTGAGTTATTAACTAAGGTTTAGAAATCAGATATTTATTCTTCAGTAGTGAAGAATAATCCTTTTGTTTCAGTTTATCCAGCTATCAGTTCACTGACCAGCTCCACCAGAGCAGAGAAGCTAAAAATAATGAAAAAGAACAAGCTCCAGGATTATCACAAAACTTTTATACTGGCTTTGATTTCCAAATACTCTAGAACAAGAGAGGACAGATATATGCCTAAATGTGACAGAATTTAGACGAAAGTGTTTTAAAAGTTGCGTCAGAGCCAGAGGTGTTCTATAATAAAGGTGAAGCATGAATATATAAAAATAGGTGCAATAAAATAGCCAGAAGTTAAACTTGGAGAAAAATGCAGGAAGACAGAGAAACATTTCCTAATAAAGCTGTAAGATGTCTACCAGGCCTGTGCATCASCTTTGGGTTTTGAAGAGCGATTTTAAACGTATAGCACCTTTAACCAGGTATAGTCCTTTAACCAGGACTTTCAAAGTTTTCTATTTAAGTTAAATATATAATAACAACAACAATAGTTGTACTTATTGTTTTGTTAAGCAGGTTACATCATATTTTTTATCATAGCTATATGACCACAGCAGTGGGGAGGCATTAGAACAGAACAACTATCAGCTTTATGGAATAGCAAAATCTAATTTAATGATTTGTCTGTTTTATTATGTGTAATATCTTCTGCTTCTAGTCACTTTTGGAAGTATCAGCCAATTGAACAGAATTATGAAGAAAGCTACATGAATTATGATATAACTAACAAGCTGGCCTATTTTATTAGCCAAACTTAAATACTGTACCTTTTCTTTTTATTGATCCTAGAACACTTGGTCGAATGCAGTTAATGGGGCTCTGGCTTCTCCTGCTAAAAGAAGGCAAATGCTGTACTGAGATCACCATTAAAAAGGGATGGTTAAAAACRTGTGAAGAATCAAAAGATACTCAGAAAAGAAACTACTGAGTGGACACCACTAAGAAAACAGGCATTAAAACAGCTTATCCAAAACAAGTTCTTTTTTTTTCCCCTCTGAAGATAGACCAGGAAGTACAGAATTGAGCAGGAAAAGTTCAATCACATTATTTCACGACTGGGGCAGTCTAAAAGCTCACATCCAGGCACTGACTAGATCTCAGTTGACAGGCAGTGCTCTGCTGAACTGYGAGGGCCTAGTAAAATTTAATTGTTTGCCCACATCACTCAAAGGAGTAACAAACCCCAAATCTGTTTGTGTTTTCCTCTCCTCAGAATTCAACTACTTAAGATGTGATTGAGAGCAACATAGAGACTACACTGAGAAGACAGATGCCACAATGCAGCCCATTTCTCAACGTTGTGACATGAGGATTTTGACAAATGTTTTACCGCACTGTGAAATCTAAAGTTTACATGAGTATGTAAAGTGTTCGTGCTCAGGAATAAATTACGGATACAACAAATTCTGGTACTTTAAATGCCTACTGTGAACAAGCTACGCCACTTTTCTATCATTGCTGTGATCTGATGACTTACCTTGAGAATCTCCTTGTTGGACTTGGGCTGGGACTTGGAGGCAACCCACTGCTGCTCACCAGACTTTGCAAAGATGGTGAGAAACATTGCTGAGACGAAAAGAGTTTGTGTTATTACTTATAAATACTGTATCACTCCCATGTGGTAACAACTGATGCTTAACTGCAGAGAAATAAACAACCCAGTGCCGATTTCAGCAACCAGTCACTGGGGCTGGGTATACTGAGATACMACTTTTTGCTACTGAGAAAAAAAAAATTAAAAATTGGACAGGTTCCATTTTCATGCAGATTTATTTCACTGTATTCTGGTTAAACAGACTTATTTGTTTTTTATTAACCACAGAATAACAGCTGAACACTCCACAGAAATTCACATCCACAACATGAGCAGCTGGTATTTTCTGGTTTGGGGTTTTAGGGGGTTTTATTTACTCTCTAGTTTCTTGTTTGCAGCTGAGGTAGAAAGGAGCAGGTGGCTTAATCTTTTCCTACTAATTTGGTTGAATTTATTTAGCACTATTTAAGATAAAACCATTATTGCCACATTTTGCTCACCTTCCCTATTCCTCTTGTAGGTGAAGGAGCTGGAGAAACTGGAACAAAGTCTACTTGCTTTGGTGATAGAGATTTCTCAAAATCATTGTCGCTCTGTAAATAGTACATAAAATTAATCTTATGAGCAGGTACCTTAACAAGAGAAGGACAGACTGGTGTGAAATTCCAAAGTTATCCTCCATCATATCAATAATTTTTAGGTAGCCATATATGAGCTTATGCTTAACAACAACAAAATCCTTAAACATTACAAGTATCAGAACATGGAAGAAAATTTAACAGGCAGACATCCATGCAATTTCCTTTTGACATAGCAGCCCAAGGAACCCATATGTACCCTGAACAACAGATAATCCTATGCCTTGTTAGTGTGAAAAACTGCTGATCAAAAGCAGTGCTATACTAACACCTTAATTGTAGGTCAAACTATCAAAGGAAATGTTGACATGAGAGAGTCTCTAGTGTCCTGATACTGATGATAGAAACACAAATTAAAGCGTGAATGCATTACCAGGCTCAAGCTCTCCTCCCATGAGTGGCTCATCTGCATTGCTACTTGCACTTCTCTATAAAGAAGAAAAGAAATGTATTGTCCCGGGCCCACAGACAGCTGCAGTGACTGTTCTAGACTGCCTTAATGCTCACCTTTCACGAACGGTTTCCCTGTTCAGCAAATTCATTCCTTCTTCCTAAAAGATTAGCAGACGAAGAAATAAGGTAAAAAAAAGCAGTACTTTATTTCAGGAAATCAGAAAAGCTGCAGTTTCATTTCACTTTGGCATGTGGAAAATTTAATTCAACTTGGTTAAGCATCAATAACCTCAAGTTCTCACTCCATGAAAAGGAGTGAGGAGGAGAGGATGAGAAAGAGATGAAGCAAGAGAGACCATCATGTAAGAAGTGCTTATGTGAGCTGGTTGTTTCCCAAGCAGCTTTATTTTCATTACTGTCCAAGAGGTAGCTACAAAACTGAACAATGGTAATATGAACCAAAAATTCTGCATATGCCAGAGCATCTTTATGCAGTCTTGAATAATATCATTTTACAAAGGGGACACTAGTACAGATAAACTCCAAAAGCATGGCTGGATTCTTACCTTCTTCTGTGGATTAGTGACTAACTAGACACTTGTCAGTATCTCTTCTGCAATACACTGCATTGCACACGACAAATTTGGGATTCAGTGGGGGTTTTTTTACATTAACACCAAGTATAAACATGACTCAATCTCCTCTTAGGTAGACACCATTCCTTAAAATTAACTGAATGCTACCCAGTCTGTTCAGTGAATGAGTAGATTCCCTAATTCCATCCAGTTCAAGAGTAAAAGTTCAACTAAACATCTTCACAATCTTCATCATATGTAGGGTCTCACCTGTGTGATAATTTGCTCGGATTTGAAAGAGATCAGAAGTAAATCACACAGGTTCTCAGCAAGTATACAGGACATGGAATTAATTCCAACTTGTGAATCTAATGCTCAAACACAAATCAGGAAATTGCACTGTTTGCTTTAATAAATAGATGGCACAAATATGAATGCAGAAGTATTTTCCAAAAGATTGAATTATCAAATTTACTTCATGTAAAATAGCAGAGCCATAGCAGTTCATTGTTTTGCTCTCAGCATATTTCTCATTCTATCTCCCTGCTCACTGCAGGGGGGTTGGACCAGATGACCTTTAAAGGTCCCTTTCAACCCAAACTAATTTATGATTCTGTGATATTTACATATTAATCCCAAGCTTTTTTATATTGATAAAAAGAGCTGTACAACTGACCCGAATGCTTCAGAGTCTGTTTAAGACAGTARATTATTTACATAATGAAAGCAAGCAGTTATTTTCTTCAGGATTACTGTGCAACTACCTTAAATAACCGAGGTGGGAAGCAGAAGTGCCTTCGACCACTTCAGGCACCATACCCTAAAAATGCTGTGTGAAGCATTAAATCGTTTTCTTAACTTTTCACCCTGTAAAAATCAAGCCTATCCATTGAAAACTAGCCAGCTAAAAGAAACTTACATTTAAAAAAATCAAGCATCTTCAAGCCAATTTTATAAACATTCTACTGTCAAAAAGTGGAGATACAAAATGAAGGAGCCACCAGAATTTGAGCTTGTTGATTTTAAAGCTGGAGTCTTCAGCCTGCGGTGTGCTGGCTGGGAGCAGAGCTATTTGAGCCTGCTCAGATATTCCCCACACCACCCCCCTTCCCGAGTGTTTGCTCTGGTGCCCTTCCCCCTCCGTTCGTGCTGTGACAGCACAAGTACAGGGATCTGGATAAGAAAATTATACAGATGAAAAATAGCCCAGCCAGAAGAGTACAGACTATTTTTCAGCCAGAGCGCTTCCTTATCCTGCTCATTTTCTGGCTGCACAAAAGTCTTGTGCCAACACAAGTTAAAGAACACTTTGTTATTGGCCCCGAATATTTGTGCTGGCACTACTGCCAAAAACTTGGTGAAACTTTACCCTAAGGGTTTACATTAAAGGTTTCCTTTCTAAAATGTCCATTTTAAGATTTCTCTCTCTGCTCAAATCTTCTCCTTGCTGTGAGATGCATTTTGCTTCATGAAACGTGGAACTGGGCAGGCAGTTTGAAACTAAAATCCACAGCCATTTGAAGGACATTACACATCAACTGCAAAAAAACCCAACCACCTTTAAAAAACTCATTAAGAAGAATCTGTGCTTACTTGTTTGATTTGATGAAGACGGCTGCTAGGAATACGGATAGGAGATGATGGCACAAACTGCAAAACAAAGCCACATACAATTGAAAGTACAGCAGAAGGGAGGGAAAGGTGCAGCAGGGATATTAGTAACCACTCTGTGGTGCTACCTCAAAATAAAAAAAAGGTAATTAAAAAGAAACCAAATTATTTATAACATTCTCAGTATATATAAACTACATTACTTAATTGCAAGAACATGTTAATATATATTTCCACATTATACTGCTTTGTATGCTCACAGATGCTAATTGGCTTCCATTCCATTTCCAGGCAACTAGAACTGACAGCCTTCTCTACAGAATGGAGCTGCTCTTCACCAGCACACTGTTACCCCTAGTGTATATGTTGGCATAAATATTTYCCTTTGTGTGATTCAGAATATTTATTTTCATTTAAGTGATCCAGAAAGCTCCCAATAGATCCTTTAAAAATACAAAGCCAAAACAACACATCGTACAAAAAGGTTCCTGGACCGTTGTTGGCCTATAAATGAGTACTTTGACAGGTGAAAAAAATCAGCTATTAGAAGGCTAACAAAGAGTTAAACACTTTCTTTATGGTTTCTCAAGAGCTTCACCAATTTGGGTGAAATCAGAGACGACGTCACTAAAAATGGTCTTCTGTTAATGCTGACAGTTTTGCATCAAGATCTCACTGGAATACTATAATCTATAACTGCTCACTCAAAACCGAGTAATTTAAAGTGATTATTTTCTCAAAATATAATTTGCTTTCATGTATCTCCCATCCTTCACATTGTCAACCCTCAGTTGATTTATGTCATAGCCATTCAGAGCACAAAAATTCTAAGCTAAAGCCTTGAATAGAGGCTTAACTTCTCTGTAAGATAACAATCCTTCCAAAAAATAAGGTGTCTTTTTAAAATGGATGTGTTCAGCAAGTAAGGTTTGCATTATTATAGGTGTTTTTRTCCTTTATTCAGTATAAGGCTTCATCTGCTTCACAAAACATCACTGGAGCTCTTCATCATGCTGATGCTGGAGAACTAACAAACATTCAGTTAACTGTTACTGCACCAGCTTCCAATCAGTGCCACAGAGAATACAAAGATTTTGCTGYCTGACAGGATAAGTTAACACACACTATTAATGCTTCATATATCCAGAAACCTCCTTCTAAAAAAACAAATATCAAGACATCACACCCTGCTTCTCACAAAAGAATTCAGCCCATCAGACTCACACAGAGGATGACTAACATTTGTGCCAGAATTTAGCCATTATAATATATAGTACTAAATTCTAACAACTATATCTTGATTTGCTACTTTTAAAGTCCGGTTTAGGTCAGCTTTACTATTATCCTGGGTTCCCAAAAATCCTCTGCACCTAATAAAAATTCCTCCAAGCTGCACCAGCCAATGTAGACCTTGAGTTGACCTTGATTCTCACACAGAGAAAAGGATTTGGACAATAGTGCATTCCTGCCTATTCACTCTGTCATTCCACAGTAGAAATGCATTTGTTCCACTCATTATATTCTAATTTTATGACTGTGATCCACATACTTTAAGGTTTGACATAATAGAATATGTACAAAAACAGTGGCTTGCGGTATAAAACAAAAATTATAAAAAGACAATTAAGTGTTCCCCTGCAGGGCCTGATGCACTAACGCAGCTCTGAGAATCCTACATCATGTTCCCAACAAGTCATCAGCCTTGCTTTGTCAGTGTTTAAAACTCACTTTTGCTCTGTTTGTATCCCTTGATTTAATTCTTGTGAAAAGAAACCTCTGTCACTTTCAGAGGATACTTGTTAAACAAACTAAACCCACTTATTAAACTTCTGCCACTCAAGTGCCCAATGTTTTAAAAGAGCACAAAGCTTAATAAAAACATTACAACCTATCAGACTACCACAGGGAAGAGAAGCACCTTCCCCCCTTCTCCAGCATTTCAGATACTGTTCTCCAGTGCAGGTAAAGTTTCAGCAGTGCCAGACTGGCAGGAACCACTGCTCAACGGAGCAGGGACTGCCCCGGAGCCTCTGCCCTGCCCTGCAGTGCCCTCTGCCTCCTGCCAGCACAGCCACTTGTGGGGCCACACTGAACCCAGGAGAGAAATTACCCAGCTTTAAAAAAAAACAAAAAAAAAGAGAAAAAAATTAAAATCAACTTTGCTGAAATAGCACCTAAACATCTAACCACAGACTCAACTGCTCTGCTTAAACAACAAAACAAAACCCCCAATCACACAAAACAAAACAAAAAACCACCAAAACATTTACTCACTGATATCTTCTGCAAGGAAATAAACAGCAGATACCAAGCCTGGTTGACCCTTCCTTGGTAATTACATGCAGTGTCAGAAAACTGCAGATCAAGCCCTGGCCCAAACGGCATCACTGCCCTTGCAGTCATCATCACAAACCAGCTGGAGTCTGAGATTTGCAGAAGCTGCCCCAAAATCAGATTTTAGAATTCAGCTGAGCAACTGATACAGCCGCAACAGCCCTGAAGATGGAGTTGATGGAGCACGACCTCCAGTTATCAGAGATTTCAGCAACTCCCATTGTTCTYATGGCAGAGAACACCACATAGATTAGACAAACACTAATCAACTTTTTTTCCACAAAGTTTAACAAAACATAAAACTTAAGCTGTACTTGTAATACTAAAATAACAAAGTTTCAGTTGCTTACTGAATCTTTTAACCCTCTTACAGCTTACACTGCAATAAAACTTGGATTAGTTTTCATAAATACAAAARAAGTGGGGTTTGAAGTACACTTTATCACTTTCTTATGTAAAATTTAATTTACCAAAGTAGAATATCTCTAACACCATAAAACTAAACRTATTTCTTTGCTATATGAAGAATACCAGGGAAGGTTGCTTAGGGTACTTGATGCTGCCAATTTAATTCTTTTCACAAAATCATTTATCTGTGGATGATCCTGGTTTAAGAGCACAGAAGGATGAGAATCTCTAAGACCCCTTCCAACACCTTCCAACCAATCTTCCTTGTACATAACTATCTTCGTTCTGTTGCAGATGCAAACCTTTGCTGAAATATTTGCACTTTTTTCCTTAAGCATCAGAAATCATTCAACACACGGATTACTGTCAACAGTACAGCTATGTAACTAGTTTTCTTAACCAACTACCTTTCTTACTCTATCTTGGAACATCTACTTGCATTTTCTAAACAAAGTTATGATCACAATGAAATACAAGCATTCTCCAAGCCAAATGGTCTAGAAGTGACATTTCACTATAGCTACAGTGTATTAATGTCACAGTCTAAAGCCTTGTTCCTGARAACAATGTGGTATTAGCTTCACAGACCACAATCTAATTTAGTTTAGTCCTGTTTCCACACTTGGCACCTGCTGGGGTTGTGTAGGAGTTTCCTTACCAGGCTGTGCCGATTCATGACTGTGGTGCTGTTCCTGCGGGTGCGCAAGACGCTGGCCTGGAACACCTGGGAGTGATCGCTGTGAAAAGAAACACTTGTCAAATGCAAAAGCCATTTCCTCCCCAGCAAAAAGTACCTCTTCATATCAGCTCAGTTTCAAATGCTATGACAGCTCTCATGTCGAGACAAAGCACTCCAGAGACAGGCAGGTAAGAACTCCTTTAGCTTGTTGGCAGAGAGTGAGAATCAAATCGTTCATCCTCCAATTCCCAGCTACTTCAATTAATGGTTTTAATTAATCATTTTGTGTCTTCAGAATAACTGAAGAATTGTTTAGACCGTGGGAATTTATTATGTTTGGAATGGCTGCTGCTTGTATATTGCTTCAAATGTCACTCAACAGAACAAATGTATAAATGGCTTGTAAGCAGTAACTGAAATCAGCTTCAATCCCATAGATAGAACTTAAAAATACAGCACCTTGATAAATCTTATCACTACAAACATTTAATATCTTCTGAACTTTTTTCCAGGAAGGGTTAAACTAACCTTACAGTAAAACCAGTTTTTAAAGCCCCACAGCAGCATATCCATTTAAATGGTATAGGATTATTTATTTGACACAAAATGAACTCCTTTCTCTAGGCAACTTTAGTTCTATTGATTCCTAAAGCAAGTTTTACTGGTCATGTCATCACTAATGTTATCAACAGACAATGATCCGCACTTAATAAATGTGGCTGCAGAAATTAAGTAAATTTTACGGTTGCTAGAAAAATTTTTGAGCCACAGCCCTACAATCTTCTTACCCAAAAGGCAGTAAGGAACTGCACAGGTGAACAGATCCAAAAGTAAGACTGCAATTAGATTCAAATTACAAGAATTCACCGGGTTGTACCTTTTTGTTTCAGCTGCTTACTTGGGATGAACAAACCCCCCCCCCAATACAATTTCTTATAACTGACCTGACCAACAGCACTACCTTGTTCTAAGGACTGATAATCCTACTGCACTTTTCATGACACATCATTACCAGAATCCTCCAGTTTAAAATACACCAGTCAGACACACAAGTTTTAGACAGCTTTTATCTAGCTGTAAATGAAAAACAAATAAAACTTATACTGCGAAATAAAAGCCAACAGCAATTGGCATAAGCACTGTGCTTTTTGCCAAGAAAAATGCAGAAACTCTCCTCCTCCAAAATGTCAAATACATGGGACCAGACATCATTTACAATTTTCCAAGAAGTTTCACTCAGCTCACACCCACAAGAGATCAAACAGCTGCCATTTGACAAAGGTGGAACAGGAGAAATTTAAGGGATCCATGACATGATGTTTAGAGATGAGTTTTTGGCTGAGGCCAACAGCTACAAATTCTTTTCAGTGTAAGTGTACTGGTTGGCATGCAAACACAACACAAACAGCACATCCTGAAATCCAGGGTCTGAGTCAAAAAAACAGGTTGGAACAATTCTGTCCCACATTACCATAGGCTGAGTCCAATATTCAGTGCTAACTAGTAGAGAGGGAGGAAAAAAAAACCCCTACAAATAACCCCACCTTTAATCTCTCTTGCAAAAACACCAGAGCTGGTCAGATCTCAAACTTATTTTTCACAGGAAACTACATTTCTCATTAAAAATCAATTTTATTTGGCACAAAAACAAGAGTTAAAAGTTCTGTAAGGTAACTTCTGTGATCTAAAATATTCCACTTATAATTGTTCTCTGGATCTATGGCAACTCATTCTCCAGGTTCCTTACTAAATCTGTTAATGGAGAAGTCAAAACAGGAGGCAGAGGAGAAAAAGCAAGCTGTGTAAGAGCAAGAGCTTTTGTTTCAGTTTACCCAACAAAGCCATTCTGGGAAAAACTAAAGTTTCTTGCCAAGAGCTGCAATCTTGCAAAAACAGTATTCTGATGGAAAATTCCAAACTAACAGGCAAAGCACTGCAACCACCTCAAATTAGTTCAATGGCATTTCAGTTTAATTTGTATGAACACCTAACCCATACTGTACACACAGTTTCAAAGCAAGAGCTCAGGCTTACCCTTCTACCTGCCCAAACCCTGAACTAAATAATTTTTTGGTTTTTTCTAAGAGTCAAGGGTCTTATAATTCATAAGAAACAACTTACAAAAGGCTGAGATTATAAAAACATCTTGCCTCAGTTACAGAATTAGTTTACCTGCTCAGAAACCTCTCTGGGGAGAACTGCCATACACAACCCTTCAATATTGCATCAAAATGTAAAATGGGAGTTGTTTCATTGTGATATGTAAAAGAATCACAATTATATTCACTTAACATTGAATCATGATGGAATAGGCAAGAATTCTTATGTCCTGTGAATGGTCAAGCACTGTTAACCATTTTGGTACAAAGAGATATATGAGGTTTGTTCATCACTTGATATCCAGTTCCTTATACAAACAGAAAGGAAAAAAACCAAACCACCAGGAAGTACTTATCACGTAATATACTACGTTTTATGAAGTTCATTGTCAATATGCTCTCCCCAACTGCAGACACACTACTAGCAGCAGCACATCCACCTGACAGTTCGATGGAAGCCACATCACATAGCAGATGGGGCATCTCCCATCTTTTCAACAGCCCAGAGAAGACAAGAAATAGCACTCTGGGTTATAAACTTACACAAACAAAACTGTACAAGAAACCCTACCTGTCTGAGAGCTTTCCCCTGGCACTGCCACTTTCTGTCCTGTCAGCTGAAGAGAGCCAGACCTGGCAAACACCCAATCCTCCTGCAAACAGACCTGCCACAGGCTGGTGGCGATATCCAAGCACAACTGCCTACACAACACATTGTGTTTCTCCCAGTAATGCATACTGCAAAAATTAGTATCGTCCAGAAAAAGTCCTGGACACCCGACACACTGTTTACACTAAATGTAAAACTTATGTCAAGGTCCCATGAAATGACCTTYCTGACCAAATCTGCCTGATTGTTCTGAGAGCATTTACTGTTGTAATCATACACAGGGCAGTGATTTATTTTGTTCAGACTTGATCCATTACAGAAATCCCCGCGATTGTGACTCTGTGTATAGGAACAGCCACAACCCCGACGTTGCAGACTGTTTCTTGCAACACAACACACRGCAGACCTTGGTGAAAACAAAGCGTTTCAGTAAAGCCAAAGCACGTCTCCCTAGGCTTCCCCGCACCCCTCCACACTTGGATATCTTGCCTAAACCCCTCCCCGCTTGGGACAGCGCTCAGGAACCCACTTTTCCCCAAGGCGCCGCGGAGCATCCCCGGAGCGCCCGCACGGCCGGGCCGGGCCGGGCGCCCCTGGGCCCCTCACCTGAGCCCGTGGATGAGCGGGGCGCTGTTCGACCTCCTCAGGCCGCCGCCGTCGCCCGGGGCCGCGGCGCTCCCCGGCGGCAGCTCCAGGTCCAGCTCCATCTTCTCCTGAGCCATCGCGGCGGCGGCGGCTCCGGCTCCTCCCATTCACGGCCTCAGGCAGCCGCTGCCCCGGCCCTGCCGAGCCCGCGAGCGGGGGGGCGACCGCTGCAGCGAAGCCGCATCCCGGGGCTCCGGGGGCGGCCCGTCCCCGCAGATTCCCGCTGCTCCCGCTGATCCCGCAGCCGCCGCGGCCCCGCGGGACCCGGGCCGCTCTCCCCGCCCGGCCCCAGCGCAGGCGGGCCCGGCCGCAGGGCGCAGGCGCAGCGCTCGGGCCGCGGCCGCTCGGGCACAGCTCCGGRGATTTTGGGTGTCCGAGGTGTGTTCTCAGCGATCTGTCGCCGAGGGCCGCMTGATTGATCGCTAAATAGCGAAAATATCGCCTCTGAGTTCAAACCGAGCCGCTGTCGCTCGCAGGAATAACAGCAGATGGTTCTGTGCAGGCCCAGACAACTCCAGGAATAAAGAATAAAAGCAAACGTTTTCAAAATACTTTAATAGCTACATGTGGCCCTTGCTTATACCTGGAGGAGGTCGTGGTGAAATAGGTTGGAGGGTCAATGCCTTCACTGGCTGGTGGACAGTGCTGAGGCTCTTAACTCTTGGGAAGAAATGAGGAGTCTTTGTGATTTGCCTTAACAGGGCAATCAATCACAGAATCATGGAATGGTTTGGGTTGGAAGGGACCTTAAAGCTCATCTCCATCCACCCCTCTGCCATGGGCAGGGACACCTTCCACTATCCCCGGTTGCTCCGAGCCCCATCCAGCCTGGCCTTGGATACTGCTGGGGACAAGGCACCCACAGCTTCTCTGGGCGACCTGTGCCAGGGCCTCAGCACCCTCACAGGAAGGAATTTCTTCCTAATATTTAATCTAAATCTACTCTCTTTTAATTTGAAGCCATTCCCCCTTGTCCTGTCCCTCCCTTTGTAAATAGTCTCTCTCCATCTTTCTTGTAGCGTTCCTTCAGGTGCTGGAAGGCCACAATTAGGTCACCCTGAAGTTTCTCTTCTCCAGGCTGAATCCCAATTGTCTCAGCCTTTCCTCATACGAGAGGTGCTTCATCTCTTCATCTGTGTATATTCCAGGTGAGAGCTTCAGGCAGTCTTTAAGAACAGAAATAACCAGAGAAAAGAGGTAGATTATAGAGAGCCAAAACATTTTTTTCATAAGTCCCGTACTTTTTCCTCATTTCCATCCTGTTCCATAGCACAACTCTCCCACAGGCACCTCTCCTTTGCCTCATTACCCTCCTCAGCCCTTTGAGGGTCAACTTGACAGTCCCCACTTTCTTTCGTGTATATATTCCCACTAAGGTTCTCTTGGCTGCAGCAGTAAACCCTGGTCAGACAGTAGGATGACGTGTCTGGCACTGGAAAATTTGAGGGCATGGAGCAGATGTTTTTGAGCTCTCAGCCACATTTTGGATAATGTTGACTTTTTCCTTAACAGTATCCTGGTACATGGCATTTGAAGCTTTTTGCTGCCCTTAGTGGCAAGGACATAATATAATAACTCCACAATAAAAATAAATAGCAAAATCCACAGTTTGGTGCAGTAGTCAGATCATGCAGATGGCTTTTGTATTAATAGAACCAGCATATTTGTGAGTAGATTTCCATTCAGGGCTAGAAGTTTTGCTAGGTACTGTCACCTGAATTGCCTTTTAGGCAATTCTAGCCATGGAAATTGAAGGTATGGAAGCTCTTCCAAGCTGTGAGATGCTTGTGCTGAACCACCAGACAAGAACGGTGCAGGTTCTGTAGAAGTGTGTGTTGCTTTTAGAGAATGGTGACAGTAAAAGGTGATTTACGGTATTTTCCATTTGCAGCTGCAGATCCTGGTTTTCCAGTGAATCAGATTGGTCATAATTATTAGAAATTAACCTAAAAGATTTAGATATTTACCTTCTTAAAGTTTGCAGGAGGTGGCAATTCTGTATCATTGCACAGAAGGGTGTCATTACTGCCTGTGATAGGCCATGGTGTAAGCAGAGGCACAGGACTGTGAAAGGTGTTTCCTCTCTGCRGTAGTACAAGATAAGGATTTTTTCTCCAGGTTTTTCAATATAAATACATATTGAAAAATCCTGTAAATATTTAAAATGTAATCTTGTGAGTCTTTTAACTCATCTCAGGTGTTCACAGGCACAAAGTTCTTCATTAATAGTATCATTTCAGTGAAAGAAATGTGAGCATCAACAAATCAGTTGATGAGACACGTACAGAATCTCTGAAGGTAAAAAAATGGAATGTGCTCAAGTCAGTCTTGATTAACAAAAAATGCAAGTTACCATAATAAATAGTAGGCTACAGAAACAAGAATTCTAATGGGTTATCTAGGAGCATGTACCTTTTCAAGTGAAAGAATAATTCATCTAGCCATGTTTCCACTTAAGGCAGTTGAAATGTTGAAAATGCTAACGTTTCTATCTTAACTCTTTCCATACTSAGAACTCTGGCAAAAGAATTGTTGTATCCCAGGAGAAAATGAACACCTTTTAAAATTTGGTGCTGGTAAATGCCCCGAAGCCGCCCTGCATGTAAGAGACAAATATGTACAATGCAACTGTTATTGTAGAAAAATACTGTAAAATAAAAGCACAAACTGTGGTGTTTTGATCACTCGGAGTTGAATTGCCAAGGTTAGTTCCAAACCTGAATACAGCCAAGAGCTAGAATCACATCTCATAACGATTTTTATGCCAGATTTCCGACAGCTGTGCTGACTCTCATTGCGATCAAAGCCCTGGTACATGCTTCAGAAGCAAGGAAAGGCTGTGGAGGGCGCTAGGAAAGGCTGTATGATTTAGGTCGGAGAGAACCTAACCCTGAAGAGGGTTGCAAAACCTTTTCCCCACTAAGATGGGAAAATGCCCCGGGAAGGGCCCGGCTCGGGACACGCCGGGTTTGTGGCCACGGTGGGACTCGAACCGGGACCCTCCTCCAGGCCAGGGCCTCTCGGGGCCACGCCCCCRCGGCGCGCGCGTCCTAGCGACCGTTGCGCCGTTTCAAACACACACATGCTCCGCCCGCGGCCAATCAGCGCGCGCACCGCCCCCGGGGGCTGTCGGGAGCCCGCCAGCCGCCGAAGCAGTGCCGGGGTGCGGAGCCACGGCGCATGCGCCTTTCGAGGCGGCGGTGCTGCCTGCACCCGGATGCCCGCGCATGCGCAGTGCGCGCCAGCGGCGGGTGCGGAGCGCGGTCGGCACCGAGGGAAGCACCGGGAGCAGCGGGAGTGCTCCCACCGCCACCGCGGGCAGCGGCACCGGCAGCGGCTGCTGGAGGAATTGGCCGCCCCCGGGCCGCCCCCGGGATGCGGCGCTGCTGCGGCCGCCCCCCCCGTCGGGCCCGGCGCGCCCCCGGGCTGAGCCCGCGGCGCCGCCCGCGGGGCCTGTAGGGCCAGAGCAGCGGCGGCCCAAGGAGCCGCGGCGGCCGCCGGCAGTGAATGGGCGCCGCGGCGGAGCGGGAGGAGCCGGAGCCGCCGCCGCCGCGATGGCTCAGGAGAAGATGGAGCTGGACCTGGAGCTGCCGCCGGGGAGCGCCGCGGCCCCGGGCGACGGCGGCGGCCTGAGGAGGTCGAACAGCGCCCCGCTCATCCACGGGCTCAGGTGAGGGGCCCGGGGGCTCGGCCGTGCGGGCGCCCCGGGGTCGCCGCCGCCTGCCGGCCCCGCCGCGGGCCTTGGGCAGGCCCGGCGCTCCCGGAGTGGCCTCTGGGACGTGTCCCTTGTCCCTCGGAGCGCGCGGGCCGGGGCGGCTGCTGCCCCCTTGTCCCCCCCTCGGCTCGCGGAAGGTGCTCGCCACAGCGACAGCAGTGCTGCTGCTCAAGTAAAATGATGTTTTCAGCGCTCTGGAGGCTGCAGCGCGTGTCACAGCACTGCGGACCTTTAAGCAAAGCACAGCAGAGGAAGCAGCTCACAAAACTTTGTTTTCTCCCCGTGCAGTGACAACTCCCAGGTGTTTCAGCCTTACGTGTTGCGGACTCGCAGGAACAGCACAACAGTTATGAGCCGTCATGGAATGGTGAGGAATCTTAAGCATGCCATGTTTACACACAGCGAGGAATAATTGGAGTAGAGAAATGAAGTTAAACTTGATTTGTATTTGCACTAAGCATCCTAGCAAGCTTCCAAGCTGCAGAATAAGCATTTTTTCATCTCTAACTGCAACCCGTAATGTAATATTATTGGTGTGTTAACTGTGTGGCCCCGAGAAGACAAGAGTAGTTGAAGTTATGTGCGACTCCCCGTATTAAGTACGGTTTTAAAGGTAATTTGGACCTTACCGTGGGTTAGAAGAGGAAAATGAAGTCGCAATTAAACATCTTGAAAGGGTGTTTTAATTTGTTGTGAAAATGGGTGAGAGTCACAATTCTTTGTTAACCTGTTTGATGTAGTCCTCTTTTTTTGCAAAGGCAGAACACTAGACCTCAGAAAATCACTGAAAGAAGAGGAGTTTATTTGCCGCTCTCTAAGTCTGGTAGTGCACAGTACTGCGGTTGTTTAACTTTCCAAAGATGTTACATTTCTATTTTTCCACCCTCTTCTCGCTAACTGAGGGATTTATATGCTCCTTCCACTGAAATTTTTCTGTCTCATGTGAGAGTAGTGGAGGTTAAATATCGCTTTTCTCAAAACCTGTAGACCATAAAGTCCTCAAATAAGTTTCTTCTGTGTCTTCTGTTAAGAAAAGGCAATGTGGAATTTTAATTCGAAGTCTTCGGTTGTGAGATTTCTTAAAAATAAGAATCCAAAAATCTAAAACTCAGATCCGTGGGTGTGACATCAGACACACAGCCATCCTGAGTGGGAACTGTTGGCCCATTTGTGTGTAATGTTAGTCAGAGTTCCAGAGGAATTAGATGCATAAAATTGCATACAATTGAAAAATTGCAGAAGTAAAGCTTTAGGGAGTGTTGTTCAAGACTGAGCTGAAGCACTGAGGTTTCTCCTTTACAATGGCTAGCTGATTGAGTAAGGTACTACAGGAGTTTGTCATATCCTGGGCAGTGAGGAATTGTGCAACAACCATAGTTTCATTTGTAGTATCTCACTTGTCTGAAAGGCATCTGTAGCTGTTTGTGTACTTGAGCTGTTGAGCAGTATCTGCCTGCAAGTCAGATCCGTGCCACTTGCTGAGTGATACAAGGAGTTTGTAAGCGGTAAAACGAGTCTTTTCTCTACAAGGTCACTGTTTGCTTTTTGCAACACTATTTGAGTCACCCACATGTAGTTGTGCAGCTCATTTTGAACTCTCTAAAAATGTAGTTGATGGTAAGTGGTATGTATGCAAGCAGTTAAGTGTGATTTAATCATTGTGGCTGTTACTTTTTTTTCAGTTCTTGTCGTCATCTCCTATTCGTATTCCTAGCAGCCGACTTCATCAGATCAGAAGGGTAAGTGAAGCTTTTACCCGGGTATTTAGAATGAAAAGGACTATATAATTTTGAAGTACTTATATAGTGGGAGTTTCTTTCCTATTGAGTTTTTCAAGTACTAAAGAAAACTGAGTATTTTTTAAGATGTAATTTCAACAAGGAAGTGGCCTTGCAAGGCTTATTGTTGTGTTTAAGCTTCCTTGCATTTTTGAAGTGTTTCATTTAAGAGAAGCAGTCAGCTGGACTGGTGGTGGTCCTGTCTTTCTGCAGTGGTTCTGCTGTTCATGTTTCATTTCTGATGGCAAGTAATGGACTCACAAGTGTTATTTCAAGTACCTGTGATGAATCAAACGTTATGGGAAAACTTAYGACATTTATCTCCTGCAGGAGGAAGGAGTGGATTTAATGAACAGAGAAGCAGCACATGAAAGGTGAGTGTTATTGAAAGAAGGTGATAAAATAGCCAGAGTTATCCTCTTTGTAGCTACTGATGGGGTTTTTTGTATTCTAGGGAAGTGCAGACAGCAATGCAGATAAGCCAGTCATGGGAGGAAAGCTTGAGCCTGGTAATCTTTTTATAGATGTTTCCTATTTAATTCTACTTTTAAACTCAACTGACGAATTTAAGGGAAAGAGAGGAATTAACTGTGAAAATAATTAAAGAAGAATTTAAGCTCATCTGCTTTAGCTGCTTTGTGCATTTGACCCAATGACTTTCCATTAGAAGGTTGAGCCTTGGATTTCAAGATAATGTCCTGGGCCCGTGTTAAGTCTGAAACTTTGTATTCACAGAGCGACAATGACTTGGACAAGTCTGAGAAATCTTTTTCCCCAAAGAGAATAGACTTCATTCCAGTTTCGCCTGCACCTTCCCCTACAAGAGGAATAGGAAAGGTAGGATAAGTGAAATACYGAACTGAGACAATATTTCAGAATTCTAGACCAAGCTGAACTGTGAAGACATGTAACTTCACAAAGTGTTTTGTAGTTTAAGAAAAACAACCCAAACAAAAGMAAACAAAAGCAAACAAGCACCAAAAAACCCCAATCCAACCCCACATTTTGTTGGTTTCTTAGAATCAAATGGTTGCCATCTTGGAGCCTGCAGAGTTTAAGCAGTGGAACACTAGATGTTTTCAGTTACTGCTGATTGAGCAGTGTTTGGGTGGGTTGGGGTTCTGGTTCTAGGGGAGCTGGAAGAGGTCACGAAAATAGTCATGGAGAGGATCTTAGGTGCAGAAGTAGGGGACACTGGGGAAGAAGCACCAAAATTGGACTGCAAATCTATGTGGTGACAGAAGAAAACATGTCCATCAGTTATGGAAAGAAGGCACAAATGTGCTGTGAAGGACGACTTGGGTGTGCTGAGTTTGTACTGAAAACTGGTGGCAGATGCCAGAGGAAAAGTTGTATCTTAGATGAACTACTTTGCCAGTGAGGATGGGAAAACTGAAATGTAGCACAGAGAAACTGGCATCTGTGTTTAAAGATGAGCTACTTGACCTTGTTTTCACCCTCTTGTATGATTCTGCTTTTGTATTGCCAGTATTTCACTGCATGCCCCTAGCAGTACTGGTGCACAGAGCAGCCACGCACTAGTGCTAGGTAGATGTGTTTCTGGGATAACACCGGCAGTGGCAAAAGGTACCTAAAAGGTCCTAAGGTACCTACAGGACTTAAAAGGTCCTGTACCTTTGCAGTAGTAGTTAACTTGACAGAAAGATTTTTGTGTTTAGCCAGGAGCATTCATGGGCTAAGCTCAGATTAGCTGCAGAATCACAGAGCTAAATATCCTGTTCTGCTCTGGAATATTGTCAGTTTTCAGGTCAGATGTATTTTGACTTAACTCAAGTGTTTAACAAGCCCCTTGAAAGGAGTAAGTCCTGAGTACTGTACTGCTGTTTCTAAATGTAACAAAGAACAGAAACAACTGTCTCATTTACAGAAAAGTGTCTACTTCAATTTTACATTTCTTGTGGGTTTCAGTTATAGCTTAATCTGAGCAGAATTGCATGGGCCAGTATGTTTTTGCAAGCTAAGTTTTAATACTTCTAAGATTGCATTTGATAATCTGCCTAATCTGTTGCTAGCTTTTCTTTAATAATAAGAAAGGAGTACAAGAGGGGATGTTTTGTTTGGAGAGTGGGGTGTATTATCTGGATATTTTAAAGGAAATTCTGCAGTGTCTTCATTTGAACTTTCTTCCTGCAGCAATGTTTTTCACCATCATTGCAAATGTTTGTGAGCAGTAATGGATTACCTCCAAGCCCTATTCCCAGTCCAACAAGGCGATTCTGCAAGTAAGTGATAGGTGTATGTTGTGCTAGCTTTGGAATTTAAGCCAAAGATTAATTAAAGTTGATGTTAAGGCATTAAAAGAGACTTGAGTTTTACAATACCTGAACCATTGCCACATAAAAATGCTCTGAAAGTTCAGGCTTTACCAATGGTAACTTTATGTGTGTGCTCTTAGAGAGCCTTTGTCAGCTTTAGACTAGACTTGGTAACTTGAGGGGGAGTTCCTTGGTACTTCAAATTAACTTTGTCAGCAGATCAGTTTTTACATAAATATGCCACAAAATTTAGAAATGAATTGAAATGAGGATGTGATTCACTACGGGAAGGAGGAAACCTTAGAAAATTTATTACAACTTTGTGTGGCAGATAATCTGGTCTAATACACAGCACTTATTTGTTGTCTATGTATTTAGATTCCCTAAGAATTTCAATCGTGCGGGAATAGTTTTTAAGAATACTTCATATRCTGTGGTTGTGTTGATTGGTGCAACTTGGAACCTTTACAGGCCTGACTCCCAGTATTCTCTCTCTAGCAGGAGGAGTCAAAGTCCAATCAACTGCATCAGGCCCAGTGTTCTTGGCCCCATTAAAAGAAAAGGTATGTGTGTTTACCTTCCCAGATGTTTTAATATGGATGTAGTTTTCTAGCTGGCTACACTTGTATCCACGGTGAACTGGAATTTGCCAGGCATAATTGAAAAATATAATGTAAAGTAGCTAATCTAAAACGCAGGAATGAAAAACTTTAGAAACAGCTACTGCTTGAAAGAGGCAAACTTTATTATACATCAAATTAAATGTCAGAGCTTACAAATATTGGTAACATTCCTACAAGTACCGCTGAACAGTGCACACCCTTCAGATCATCTTAAGAATGTTGCTTATCATGCAGTATCTTCTAAACTTAGTACTGAATGTTTGTTTTCACTCTGAAAGTTCAGAAGGTGAGTGTTTAGAGAAATGGAATAGATCAGTGCCCTTTCCTCCTGAAGAGGGAAAAACGCATTCTTTCCTGGAAGTATTCCATGTTAGGGGTTTTCAAATAACATCCCAGAACAAACCTCCATAGTAGAATTGTAAGAATGAGATATTTACAAGTGTGTCTTTAGCTGCGCTTATCCTTTCTGCTTTTTTTCTTCCTTAACTTAGGCATTCTGCACCAAAAACATGTCCTTTTATTGTACAAGACTTACTTAGACTTTGAGAAAAGTTACTGTTTATTGTTTGGCCCTTTTTTTTAGGACTGCTTGTCCTATCAGATAAAGAACATGGTCTAACTGATACTGAGTTGACAGAGGAGAGAGACAAGTTTCCTCATAGATGSCAGTTCTGTATTGGCATTCTGTATTTTCTGTGAATTTTAGAGGCATTGAAATTGAACGAAAGTTTATTAAGCTCAATGATCAGTAAGGAATAGGTGTTCATACCTATATTTCACACAGATTGTGAAAGCAGTGCAAGTAGAGACTTTCCTCACCCAATCCATGTGCTCCTGTGGAGCATCTTTTACAAAGTGAAGATATGAGTTTGCCTTTTCTTGCTTGAAATATCAAGGAATTTTCAAAATGCTGCTTAATTTTAAAACATCTAATCCATTTAAATGAACTTAAATTTCTTTTCCTAAGTACAYGGTCCTGTTGTTTTCTGAATTTTAGCAGTAGCTTTATAGGAGGAGAAAGCAAGCCATGTATTGAAGAACTTTTTACTGCTATAGGGAATTAGTACTGGTAGACTGTGCAATGTATTGTGGCAGTGCAGATTTGTCTTTATGAAATTTAAGGGGCAAAAGTGTTACCGAAGTTGATGGTTTGTTCATTTTTCTGCAAGACCAAGTATTTTATAGATGTGTTTTGCCCATTCTGGTTGCTAGAAGCAGTTATTCCTTACCTTCAAAGACAGGAATGTATCTCTGTGGGCTGAAAGAAATAGAAAATTTGCGGGGTTATCAGTTTTTTATAAAACGTGGCAGTGTAATTCTGTTGCAGGATGTATTTACTGGTTTGCCATAATGCTTAACCTCTGTTAGGTTTTCAAACTGACTCTACAACTGCTGCAAAGTGTAGGTAAAAGCCAGAAAAATCATTCCCATTTCACGCTTTTATTTTCCAAAATAAAAATGAAAATATACTGTAGCTGAGAGGGTTTTCTTTTTTTTAAGCTTGTTATTTGCAAGTTCATGATGTTTCCAACCGTCTGTTGTACAGCAGCTGTTAATGAGCCAGCTCATTCTCAGGGCAGATTATACTAAACAGATTATATGAATTCTCCCCTTCGTATTTAATCTTTTAATGTCAGTAGATGGTTACAGGTACAAAGACAGTCTGATCCATGATGAGTAAGTGGAAATGCTTCCACATTGCAGATTTATTCTATTCARCTTTCCTGTAAAACTGTACCCATGCATCAGAATTTGCTGTATGTTGGAGGGTGAAACTGAACCCAACTGGCGTTCTTATTTTCATAATCACTAACAGTTTTAATATTCATATTTTGGCTTATGTCAGTAACCTCATCTCAGCTGTTTACTTAGCATTAAGTCATGGTAATTAGTTTGCTATAGATTGTTTTGTCTGATTGTAGTATAAGTAGCAAGTTTTACGTCTTTGAGATCATTGCAGCCCCTCAGACAGTGCTGAAGCATTAGTTAAGGATGGACTGGATGGTTTAACATCAGTTGGCATCAAATTAATGTCTTWGCCAGATGCTTGGTTGGCTGAATTAGAGAACTTAAGTTACAAATGCAACCTTGGAGTATTGTGGGTCAAACTCTTCTTTTACAGCAGACAAATTTAAATGAATGTTCCAGAGACTCGAGTGAGTTTGATTATTTGCACTGTTCTCCTTAGGTGAAATGGAAACTGAAAGTCAGCCAAAGAGACTTTTCCAAGGAACAACCAACATGCTTTCTCCAGATGTTACACATCTGACAGATCTCAGTTCATGGTAAAATATTTCATGTGCCCCGAAATGCCAAAACGAGGAATGTGCATTTATCACAAATTTCCAGTTGTTTTTTCTTTGTGTGTAGCTCGTGGATATACATTAATGGGAACTATTCTTTTGTAGTGTCCTGTGACAATGGTCTTGCTCCTTTGATCAATTCTTCCTGAGCAGGCTCTAGCCTAGATTTTGTGTATCAAAACTTTTATATTGAATRTAATTGTTACAAATCCCTGTTGATTCATAACTAAAGTTACTTTGCTTCATCATTACAGTATGTTGTAGGCAGTGGTCATATAGTGTCTGTGGTACTTTCCTGAATACTTAGAAAATGTGTGTGAGTACTTAATAGTTCTTGTACCTACATTCATGATTTTTAGTTAAGACTGTCATCTTTCTTTACTATGATCATAAAAAGCCAAGTTCTTTTTTTTTTTGTGTTGAGTCAGATGCAAAGTATTCAAAAATGTCCACTGTTACTACTGTAATTTCAGTTTACTTACAGACCTGAAACTGCCTAGATGTTTTTTTCAATGTTATTTCCCCCTAAATTGCAAAAGCATCAATTTATGTGCCCTCTGGGGTCTTGTATCAACACTTCAAAATCCAAACACAGAAATTCCTTACTTACAAGGGAAAAATAGGTCTCAATCTTGCTTTGAGTAGTGCAATGTTAAAGAGCATACCAGTTAATTAATGACATCTTTGCTGCCTTGCTGATTGATTTATTATTTTTCCTTTCCTATAAGCTTTTAAGGTTTCAGGCTCATTAGTTTTCACCTCCTTTCTATGTCTGATTAAAGTCRGCTTCATAATTCATTCTGCATGTTAAAAAAAAATTACTAATTCTGCTCCTCATTCCCATGAGGAGCGTGAATATCTTTAACATGCTACAGAAAACAAGGAGTTTTCAGGGCTGCCAGTCTTGCAGTAAAGACTGAGTGGTAGTATAGGTCTCCTACAAGTCCTCTCCAAGGGGGAAGCACCTTAGCTTTGTACAGAGCCTCGTGCCCCTGCACTAAATAACCTTTTCYCTTTCCCCAGCCTGTCCTCGGATATCCTTGACGGGAGCAGCAGCAGTGTTGGCTCTTCCTCTGATTCCCTGACTAAAGGCAGCATAACCACAGAGTCTCCAGTGACGTGCTCCAACTCCTGCTCCTCCTTCATACTGATGGATGACTTCTCACCCAAGTGACTTTACCAAGTCCTGAGGCAGTGTCTGGCTGTGCTGTCCCCTCACTGTACACTCGTACAGAGAAATGAACTCTGATCCTTGAACCATTAATATGAGGTTTATTAAAAGGAAAAATTGTTGTTACTGTAATCCTTGGCTACTTTCCAGTGATTTTTTTTTTTTTTATTTATCCATTTAATGGACATTGTAGACCATATTAATGTCTGGTTTTGCGAATTTATTTTTTAAAGAAGATGTCTGCTGATATTATACTAACTTTTGCTTTCAGGAACTTGCATACACTTTTTGATTCCAGGAATAGGTATCTACCTATTAGTGTTGCAATTTTTAGGAATGTACTTCTATCACTATCATGGTCACTATGTGTAGGGAAATAACTTGGTTCGGAAGGATTTGAAAATACTAATTTATTCTCTGGCACTTCTACTATTGAGTAAAATTATTCTTGCTTTTTTTTTCAGTCACTAGCCTCAAATTCCTTTATGGAAAAGAGAAAAAATATTTAATTGTCTTAGTGCTGCTAGTCCTTTTTATTACAGAAGACCACATTGGGTGTGGGAATCTCACTCTTATTACATTAAAATAAAAACCCCACAGCAAAATAACTAATGACTGTCACTCTTGCCATCAGTGAAGAAATAATAATACTCTACAAACATGATTGAAATAACTGCATAGTTCTCTCCCCAGAACATTTATCCTATAGATTGTATGAAATAAGGTCAATATTCAGGAAGATTTGGCCAAGAAAAATTAATCCATGCCTCGATTGAAGACATACAGTGCAGATAWTTAAGTTAATTAAACTACTGTGTAGGAGAACCATGTATGGCACCATCGATGTCTCCTGTGGCATTGAGGTCATGAGTATTTTTGTGCCTTAGGGGACATTGTTACAAAATTATGGAATGTAAACCAGAGGGGTGGGTGGGGAAAGTCCTTTGTGTACAGCTTGTTTTTAGAGTGCTTACCCGAGTCTGTCGGCGGTGCTGCTTCCCTTAGTGTTCCTTTCCAAGGTGCGGAGGTGCTGGGGGCAGCCCCAGCTCTGGAGGGGCAGCCAAGGGGTCACCCTGTGCAGCTGCTCTGGACAGAGTTTGTCCCTTTGTTGGTCATGAGCAGAGCAAACAGCTCAGCAAATGCTCAATTCCTAAGGAAGGGCTTTGGATTGGATATGAGCTCTGCAAATTGCTTGGTGAAGGAGTTCTGTTTGAGCTATGAGTAGTCTTGATACAGTACCTTGGTCAGTCTGAGGTAGGAATAGATACTTTACTTTTTAAAGACTATAACGGGGCAAAATAAATCCGTTTGTAATCTACTGTGTTATGCTATTTATTATTTATAACTCTGTAAAAAGTCTGTGGTGATGAATTATAGTATTTTTTTATGATTGAATAAGTTTTTTATGTTCAGTAATTGCTGGCTGGTTTGTATTTAATACGCAACATTGTCTGCCAGAATCATAAGCTTCCATTTTTGAATGTTTGTAACATAAATGCTTTTGTTACCTAAAAGTACAACTTGTGATCTTTCTGAAAGAAAATAGCACTGAATTTAAAGTAAGATTATGTGCTTTAAATGTGAGCACAATCTCTGGCAATACTGTCTGGCTAAAAGGGGAGGGGGAGAACCATAGTTTTTTCTGTTCCGAAGCAGCCGTTGGGTATCCAGAAGATGTGTACATACCAGATTATTTTTAAAAGTGTTTCCATTAAATTGTAAGAAGTACCAGAATGGGCCAACAGTGGTACTATTATTTGTATTATCATTTCCACCTGTGGAGCATTAGTTCCCCACTTCAAATAAATGTGCATATTGTAAAATATTGTCCATTGGTGCCATTTTTAAATGAGCTCTACAGTATTGAATGTTAATTTTGTTTGTATATGCACAGTGCTATTTCTTGAACTTTTGATGTCTTAAGTTGCTTAATTATTTTTTTATTCATGCGTGTATCTTCTCTGCCTTCTTGATGCTTAAAGAAGGTGCTTTTCCATTTGCAAAATATTGATAAACAGTCTGTGATAAAATCCAACCCCATTACCTGTGCCCCAGTTTCCTTCTACYGTGCGTTTACTGGTCCTGTGATTTAGAAATCTGAACAAGGGGTGGCAGGAGGGGGAAACCTATTGCATGCTTTCTTAAACCTGAGAAGAGCATAGCTATGCTTAATTTTGGCTGATTTACCTGTACAATTGATGTATTCCAGATTTGTTTGTTAGTGRAGAGTCTTACCTGAGTGCTGGCCTCTGTAAACATTCGAATGTAAGCTGCGTAAAGCGAGCGCACAAATAGTCACTCTTGTTACAGCAGTTTTTGTAGTGTTCTGGCTGTTCTCCACTCTTGGAATGTCTTGTAAAAGACATTGCACTTTTATAAAATATATACGTAATGCACACACTCGCCGTGTCTGTTGTTTGAGAACCAATGGATGTCATCGTGTGATAGGCCCCAGCTAGGCCCAGGTTCTCTTTCACACTCCTAACACAACTTGTTCATTTTGAAACAAAGTTTTCTAACGTGCTGATTATTAATACCTGCACTTACCTGCATTTGAGTTGCTGCTGCTTAGAGGATTGATTGATTGATTGATGTTGTAGCATTCTTTGACTAAAACTGACTAAAAGTTGCATTTCTGGATTTGTTACCTGCCTTGTCTGTCTGAATTAGATACCAGTTGGGAAAGAAGGCCAGCTGGTGCTGGTAGTCAGCTTTAATGTATAACTATTGATGTTTAACAACTGGTTTTATGACTTGACCAGACCTATTTTCTGCTGAATTGCCATGATGAGTGTCTGAGAATTCCTGTCTTTGCCCCACTTCCTTTCTTTTATAAGGGATCATTAGTGCATATCTATTGCTGAGAATCATGGTGATGAGTTACCTTGAATGTTGTAATTCTTGAGGACTAAGTTAAAATACCTGTGTAATTCAAGCAGCATTTTAGATGGACTATTTTTAACATGTTAATTAGCACAGCATTACAACATTGCTCTTTGTATGGCTCATTGACCAGCACTGCCTTTAGATCATATCCAGAGCACACTGAATCCTCATTTCATGGGCTTAAAATGCTGGAAGGATTTTACCAATGGTTTAGAAAAATGTGTGTGTCAGCTGTGGAACTCTGTATGTTTTGATAATATCAAGTGTTCTGCATCAGGAAATGGATCACAGTGTGCATGTTTCATTCTCCTTCATTGAATTTCAAATTGGGGGATCATGGGCCCAAAAGCCTGTATTTAAGGGGCTGTTTTTCTGACTGTATGTGATTAAATACTTTCTCCTACAATGAAAGTAATTAAACTGTCAGTGGGTGAGGATGTAAATCTGAGTCCTGCAGACTTTATTGGAAAACTCATTCTTGAAAGGCACAAGGAACTCTATGCTGTTTAAAAACACGAAGGGAGAATTTTTTTTTTCTAATTTTGTAAGTCATGATAAAAATTGAGAACTCAACAACTCAAAATGCTAAAAGCATTTTAAATGTATGGCTTCAGCTTGGCATGTTTCTTCAGGCAGGTCTACAGTTGGGGACTGTATGCAGAGGTGAACTTGAGCAGGCTTGGGGAGATYTGGGACTTGGGTTCTGGTGCACAAACACAGTAGACTGGCCTGGGGAAATTATTTTTTGCAAATGTTCACATTCTTACCTGTACACCCTGCTAATACATTGTGTGACAACAAAAGATGAGAACTTGTTTTTCCTGGAAGGAATTTCATCTGCATATAATTTTCCTGGTAACTTCACAATAAAAAAAAGCTTTGCATTAACATGAGTTCAAGAATTTCATGAAGTCATAGGCCTGTTGCATTTGCTTTTTTGGAGTAAAGGCCAAGGAATATTTTTGGAGCTATACAGACTGCCCCTTGTATCCCAAGGCTATTATATGAATGGCAGCTGTCCGTAGTAGACGGAAAAGGACTTTGCCCATCATTCAGTATTTCAATCTCTTGAGTTCTGTTAGATAATCCTTAGCAAATTCAGTGTAAGATGTTTCACTGAAGGTACCAGAGGACCCAGTGAGAAGGATGTAGTCACTCCTTTGACTATAAATTGAGAGTTTTAGCCTTGAATGAATCTTATCCAGCTAATTTTCAAAGGAAAAATGCATTTTTCAAATGACTGAGAGTTTTTACGGGGGTCTGCCCCTTCAGACTTAGGGGGAAAGGCTCCCTGTGGGCAAGTCTAGGGCTGTTTTGCTTAATCTACCCCAAAAAGAGTGAACTGTGTTTGCCCATCAGAATTGCAGTAGCAGTTGTCTCAGTTCCAGCTGGTTTTGGGGAGGGCAGGGATTTGGTGGTTGGGTTTTGTAAAGGGCTGGTTATCTAATTCACAACAAGGACCTTTGTCATCAGGCTAAAATCAAAAGTAGATGTTGTTTTAGAGTAAGTGTGTTTTCTGAGGGAGTCATTATGCTGCAGAGCTGGTTTAAGGGATGATAGCTGGGGTTTTCTTCCTCTTGTAGGGATGGGGCTGCACTTCCCATAAATGCAAAGCCCCTGTAACGTGTCCGTGCCCCTCAAGGCTATCCYTTTATCCCTTTAGAGTGGACTGGGCACTTGGCGGAAATCTCTTGTTTCAATCCAAACCCCTTTGCATTCAAGCTGCTTTTTATTACTTGCTCTTAGATCTTAAAGCCTTTTGGTTTGAGTCTTGTCTCTCATTAGCATGCCAGGGCCAGTGTTTTCTTTTTAAACCTGGAGCAATTTGGTTTGTTGTTCTTGCATTATAAAGTTTGGAGATGGAGAGGAGGTRGGCTCTTGCTATTAACAAAGAATGCATGTTAGCTTGGATGATCACAAAAGATTGTGGGGGTTTCAAAGAAATGAGACCTGAAAACACAACAAAGAAATGCCTATTTTTAGTGAACCAATTTGGCTGGTGTGATACCAGGCTCTTTCTTTCAACACAGGCAATAGTCTTTTGAGCATATTTTTAGTAACAGAAACAAAATCCAATGTGCTTCCACCTCCAAAGTCTTCTTACTGTAAAGTAGGAATTTATTACTGAAAGACCACAAGTTTTGTTCATCTCTAACCAACCAGGCCAGGTCTCCCTCAATCTCTGAATAACTTTACAGTAACAGTCCCTCCGATCCAACAGGCCCATTAGTGACACCAGGCTGTCAAGCAGYTCCCATCTGTCCAAAACCCATCATCTTACACTGTACAAGAATTCTAACACTGTTAGTTTCCCTTAGCTTGTTTCTGAGGGCCATAAAATTTTATTACCTTTTATACAAACACAGTTATTATTTACTCTTAATTACTGTAGGTTGCCTATCTTACTAAATAGCTGTGGTAAAATTCCTGGTGGACTCTTGCATGTCTCTCATTTTGGGGTATTACAGAGTTTGGGATTTTTGATTCTTTTTAAGATAATGCAATGTGTGTTTTCTGGAAGAATTATCCATTGTCTTCCCATTCTGCAAGCCATTTGGGTATAATTTATGCAGAAGTAACTCCTATTTAACAACATGAGTCAAATGAAGCTTGGAGACAGTGACACGAGGTTGTTTTTTCAGAAGGTGAAAAACCTTGGATTACCTAAAGAAACCTTCTGTATTCTGCCACAGTCCCCACTTTTGAACTTCCACCAAAGCTGAGTAAGTTGGCAGAAGTTCCCAGCTATTATTTCTGTTGGGATAGTTTATAACACAAATTATGAAAACCCTATTATGCTAGAACAAAAATATTTTCCTTCCCCCAAATAATTTGCAATTTAAATTTGTCACGAGAACTGTAATTGTTTATCAGTGCAATGCGTGGTCAACAATTTTTTCAGCATGCAAAAGTTAGGGTTTGTGATAGGCAGGTAGGAAGCAGGTGGTATTAAAAACTGGGCCCACATAGAATAAAGAATGTAATGGAAGTTAACTGGTGCAGAATCTAAATATAAATGTTGGATCTGGCCTCTAACAAAGGCTGGATCCCTACAAATCCATAGAATTTTGGAAAAATTCGGCTACTTCCACGAACTTAACAGCTCACTCTCAACCCTAGTTAAGTGTCAACACTTTCCTGTTTATGACCAGAACCTCCAAGAACTTGGAAGAAAAATAAATGTGTAAAGGGGGAGCTAGAATAAAAATGCCTTTGTGCCTATGGTGTACGAGTACTGGTTTGAAAAATGTTACAAAGTACAGTGAGTTGGCACAAATGTGCTTTGAATAAGCGTTGAGGATGTGCTACGTACAGTACGTGTAACATCTTGTTCGTGTGCAGGAACAGACTGTGAAAGAAGCAGCTTTGTGTGGGAGAAGCGACATCAAAGGGCCTGAAAGAACCAGTGCTGTAATAGGAAACATTTGCCTTTTGAGGACTCCTTTTGCTGCTGGTCACTTCTTTATCTTTCCTTATTTTTTTCCCCCTCCTGTACTAAAACCCAGCAGCGTGAGCAATGAGAGGAGCATGGGCAGGGTGGGCTGGATGGGCAACAAGGAGGGATATGGAGGGCCAGCTGAATTTGTGTGGGATTGCACAGCTTCCCTCCTGTTCCCCTCACACAGAGTTTGTATCAGCCTTGAAGGCTGTGGTTGTGTTTGTTGGACAACCAAAGCAAGGCTGCAAGCTCCACTTCATGTCTTTAGCAGCAGTTAGTGCACAGAATCACCAGCTTCTGTCAAACGTGTCCTGGACACATGGGCAAAACTCTGTGGGGCAGAGCGGGAATGAGAGGGGAATTAAGGGTGTAGGAGTGGGACAAAGATGCCTCAAAAACTCTGGGGGAGAGCACGAGGGACCTGGTGGGACAAGGGACTGCAGATAAAGCACCATAACTGGGCTGGGGGAGGAATGTCACCCAGCAGGAAGGAGATGGCATGGCAGGAGGGAGGGACACACAMCTGGAGTGGAGAAAGCCATGGTTTTCCTGAGGAGTGTCGAGGTTATCCTTGTTGCCAACAGTAGGCTCRCGCTGAGGAAGAAGGCTTGTGGTGCAGCTGTGTGCAGGCAGCAACGTGCCACATCCTACAGCCTGCACCTCTCTGGGTGTTTTTGGGGGAGTAGCAGAACTTTTTCAGCCTTGCTTTGCATTAGCAACAAAGAACATTGAGCATAAAGGACTTACAGCATCAGTGCCAGCAAACAGCACATCCCTCACTGTGCTGGGAGCTTTGGACCAGCTGTGGGAAGTTCGTGGGGATCTGGATGGCCACGGGATGGCGTCTCGTGGCTTGCAAAGCACAGGACGGTGTTTGGTGAGCAGTGGTAATACTGCCTGGAGTGCTCTGAACTGCACTCACCCTGCAGCTTCTGTTGCTAGAAACTTCTAATGTATTCTTCCTTTTCACTCACAACGTAACCTCTTCCTTTCAGAGTCAACATAGCTTCCCAGAGCGAGGGTTTGGACTTCTTTGTGCTAATAACCTTAAAACTGATTAAAAAAAGGTTCTCGGTGGTTCTAAGGATAACAMAATCCCGTGCTAGAGGGGACTTGGATCGAATTTACTGACAACCTGAAATGAATGAATAGGCCCTGCTCACAGCGAGAGAGCTTTCCTAGGAGTACRTTGCACATTGGCTGTTTTCCCAGCCCCGTGGAGCCCTTCAGGAGCCTGCTGTGGCACATTTCCTTGGGTTTAGTGGATTGCAGTGTACAAGCTGGGGTTTATCCCAAGTGCTGATGCTGCAGTGTTCCCATCAGACCGCACACAGGAAGCATCTTCCTGTTATTTCTCCGTGTGGGCACACACAGACCTGGATTTTGGAGAACTAACAGCGGCTTCAGTTTTGTAACCTGCAGCACACAGGGACTGTCTGCCTGCACGGAGAGCATCCAGCCATGGAGCTGTGCTCCAGTGCCCTGCCCAGGTGAGTGCTCAGGTGAGGCCTGCCAGAGCGTCTCAGTGTCTGCTGCTGCTTTTGACATAGATTGGGTTATTTACTGAAAACCAAGGTGTAAAACTGGGCAGCACCAGCCTTGGGCTGTGTGTGAGAGCTGCCTGCAGGGTCACAGCGTGGGCTGGGATGGTCCAACTGCTGCCCTCCAGCTTCGAGACCCAGCCCAGCCTGGAAAGSAGCTGGGGGAAAAGGTGGGGAAGCCTCATGGTCTTCCTAAAGGGCTTTGGGATCCCTTCACAGCAAGTGCTGTGCAAGGGCTGAGGACTATCAGCACCACTGCTGCTGGGAATTCTGGTTTGGCCCCYGGAGCAGTGACTGGCCTTGTTGTGCCTGTGCTGCACGTAGTTTTGACTGGAGCTGGGAGCGGCTTCTCTGCTCTTTCATAGTTTGCCTTCTCCTTCGCACGTCTCCAGCAGGAAGTGCAGATTCAGCAGGCATTGTATGCCTCAGCAGCCTGCCAGCTGCCTTGCTGAAGCTAATTCACAATTCAAGTCACTCCTGATAAGTTTGCAAACAATGTGCAGTGATTTCTGAGCTAGATAGCAGCTGAGCCGAACTCCTCCACTTCCAGCCCGTCAGTTGGATAAAGCTCTGCACTCGCTTTGTAAAGCTCATGGGTCAAACATGGTCTTAATATTTTGTGCTTCTGTGAGGTTTCATAAACTTCTTATTTGTTTAGGAGTAGCTTTGAGTGTCATCATTATTATTGAAACCCTCAAATGAGTGTGTGGAGGCACAGAGAGGGCATATGGTTAGTGTTGGTTGAATATGAGTTAGAAATTGAGCCCAGGACTTCTGACTTGCAGTTTAGTTCTTTGATCACTGGATAATTGTGTTGCCCCCTTTATAACACACTGAAATAGCCTGGGAATAACTCCAGTGAAAACAAGAGCAACCTTTTTTTCTTCGGCTAACTTCATGTGGCAGCCACTGGAAATGTGCTCTGAGGAACTGGCCCAGAGGAAGCAACTCTGCACTCATGGCTCATCAGCCCTGGCAGGAAACAGCAGGTCAAAGTTAGAAGGAACTTAAAAGCTAATGAGTGAGTGGTGCAGCAAGCACTGCGAGAAAGCAGGGCTCGACAGTCAGCAGGGGAGCTTGGGGTTCTCTGTCTCCATCCTTACTCCACTTCCTCTCTGCTTGTTCACTATCTGTTTAACCAGARATGCCAAGGTGATGACCTATCAGATAAGGATTTGTAGGTGAGACTGTGCCCTCTCCTCATCTGAGCACAGCTCTCTCTGGAAAATGGGGTCAGTGCAGAAAACACACTGTTTAACCTTACTCAGTATGTTTTTTATGAAATGAAATTAAATCCTCATGACTCTATATCTCAGCTTGGCAGATACTGTTTTTTTGATACATGTGTAAGGTCACTAGTCACAAGTGTAGCAGCCTAGAACTGCAGGGTTTGGCCATTCTGTGCAAAAATTGGTRCAATACAGTGGCAGAATCAGGAATATATATTGCTCCTGCCAGATGACAGCAGGGTTTTGTTCCTAGGCAAGCTTAGGGAAGCACACCTTGGTGCACTTTCCAAAGGGCACGAGGTCACATCACAGGCGGACTTACATTTTGGAGTGTACTTGTCTCAGTGCCATGAGTTGGGTTGGGGTTTTTTTACTCCTCCTTTAGTACTGGAATTGAAAATTCAAGTTGGAGAAATGTGAAAGCAATTGGGCCTAATCCATTCCTGTTGTTACTCCTTTTGTTTTCACTGGAGTTACTCCAAGGCTGAATTCAGCATATGATGAACAACTTGTTCTCCAGAGTTGGAACTTAGGGGAGAAGGTTTTAGGGATGATCACGCAACTCTGGGGCTCCTTCTCAAACAGCTGAAGCTCCCACAAGAGGGACGATATATGGTGAGTTCAGGTTATTGAATTTAGTACAACATTCTAGTAATAAGCCCTCTAGTCATAATAAGACATTATTATACATTAGAAGAATTACTTGAATAAAACCCAACTGCTTGCTTAGATTAGATGGAAAAATCCTGTTGATCCCATTTACCAGTCAGCTGCACAGACACCAACCCTGAGCAAACACAAAAGGTTCTGAGCCTGGTAATCCTTGTCCTGCTCCCTTTCCTTTCACCTTCTGTGGAACCAGCCCCTCCTGGGTTGCTGGCTGTGAAACGTTGCCTGCTCTTTGTGCATTGACCATCTCAGCTGCAGCCCAGGGAAGTCTCCAAAGAGGTTACCAGCCSTAGTTCTGTCTTGGTTGGATGGAAAAAGGAGGGTGCTATAAACTATGGAGAAGCTGAGCACTACCAGTTGAGGACCAGGTCCTGTTCATTTGTTGGTTTTTTGTTGTTTTTTTTTTGCAGGAGGGGGATATTGCTGCTAAGAACCAAGATGAAACTCTACAAATCTGCAAGAATGAACCAGTCCTCACTGCTGGTTAATTCCTGCCATGTTCCTGKGAGCTGTTGGAGGGGTCAAGGCAGAGGCAAGATCCCCATGGTAAAATTAAGCTTTTTTTCTTGGAGAAATAACCATTACTGTCTCTCTGGCTCACTCCGTTTCATTTACTTTCTAAACCGCTTAGATCACAAAGGGCTCCAGGAGGGGTGCAGTGCTTCCAAAGAAAAGGCCTGGATGACTTTCTCCAATTTAAGAGAGTCTTGTGAAAGTTGTGCTTCCTACCCTTGCCCAGAGAAGAGGATTTATAACAGATGCTCCTGCAGCCTTCGCTGTGTGTGATTTGGAGGGTGGAGGATGCACCAAGCTTGGGAGGCCAGGGCAGCTTTCTGCTGAACAGCACAAGTCCTGGGTGACTAATGGAAAATCCCTGTCCCAGAGCCCAGCTGACACAGAGATCCCCTTCTTGCCCGAGCTCTGGCTTGTTGGGGCTCATCTCCTCAGCAGCTTTGCTCAGGCAGTTTCCAGTGCCACAACCATGGTATGTCCTTGGTCTTGCTGAGGTTGAGCACTTCTCTGTTACCCTTTGGATTTCACCTTCCCCATCCTCTACTTTAGCTCTGACCCAGGGGGTGGATGCCAGCTGCTCTCCCTGCTGCTTCTCCTTYCAGGCTGTCTCTATTTTCAGATCCAAGCTGTAGTTTGTACTCCCACAGCCCTGACTACCAGGGATGGTACAGAACATGCTAAGAATAGAAACAGCACTACAGGAAGGGGCATTTATAGTGTTTATTACACTTAATCAGGACTAGAGGAAGTACTTCCCTAACGCCTCAGCTGACATGGGGTAAAATAATTTCTTCAGCAGTTAGATACTTAGCAAGTGGCAAGGAAGAACCCTACACTTCTAAAACCTAAATAAAGCAACTTCTAGTCTTACTTGTCTTGACTTATTTCTCTCCACAGCACAAAATGCATCACTAATAAGCTGGTCAGGGTAATGGTCAATGAGATGCTGTTTCGCTTAGATCTGAGGAGATTTTAGGGATAAGGCAGAAAATTTGATGTATTCTACACAGTTACTGACCCCAAGGTCAGTGGAGTAAATACCAGGTAGCCAAGAAAAACAGAAAGAATAGTTAAAATCTTACAAACCACAGCGTGGAGGAATTATCACTCCAAGCTTTGGTTACAGTTCACATAGCAAAGAGGATCTTTGTCTTCTAGGAACTGCAGCTGCTCCTGTTTGCCCACGATGCTGCTCCAAGACACAATCACTTCCCCAACTTTACTTGGTTGTCAAGAGTGCTGTAATTCGGACCAAGACTCCAACACTGAACCAAGCATGTTATTGCCCAGCTTAAGCACAGGGCAGGAGGGGGTGGATTTTCCCTTCCCTGGCTGTAGTTCTGCAGGGCAGCCAAACACGATATAAATGTCTGGATTTATACAACAAGGATTTGACAGAGTTCAAAGCTGGGATGTGCTCAGCAAACCTTGCCTTCTCTGAGAGCCCAGCACCAGGTAAGATGTAGGTTTGTGCTCCAGCCCTGCTGAGCTCTTATTTTGTCTCCTATTTGGGCCTTTGCTTCACTTCCCTTCAAGCACTTGGCTCTAGGAGTTGGGGCATCTCGTCTTTCACTTTGAAACTCTCTGTTCCTACTAGCTATTGAATCACCTGGGAATTGCAGATCCTAAGAGTTTGGAAGCTAGAAGATACAAAAAAATAAACTCATCAAAAACTGTATTGTCTTAATTCCCAGAGGAGATGGATTGTAACTCTTGTCCTTGAATACTCTGGTTAGGTGTCCAGCCCATTTCTCCTGTAAGCTAAAATTTTATTTATTTTGCCCTATGAAATATTTGCCCAAGCACTTTCTTCTATTCCCAGGTTAGTAGTAATGCCTGTGGAGAAAGTCTAAATGCTTCTTAAAAARCTGTCATATCTGAGTAGAGGATACGGACAAGCAGCCTGGTGTGGGGAGTTGGTAAGGGTGTTTTGGATGATTTATTCCTTCTCAAGTGACAGGATCTCACACTGTACTCATTGGATTCATGCATGAACTTTCCTGAAGCAGGGAATTTGGGGTTCTGGGTTCAGCTGCGAGAGCTGAATATCACTTTCCAGGTGGGCATCCATGCTTCTCTCCTTGAAAAAAAACAGTTCAGTCTCAGCCATCAAAGCTGAGATTTCTTCCTCGATGCTCTCCCAGAGCCCCATGAATGCTCCCTGTCCCAGGGAAGCTGTGACCACGTGTTTGGGGGCTCTGGGTCAGACCAATCTGCAGAGGCCCCTGGACCTGAGAGCATCAAGGGGCACATCAGGGCCAGGCCCTGGTGAGTGCTGTGGATTTTACCTTTTTTTTCCCCTTGAATTCTGCTGTAGTGCATGGCCATACTTCAGGACTTTCAAGGGCTGCTTCTCTAATCTCCCCAGAAGGATTACTGCCGCTGGAAATCATGAGGGCTTGGACCAGCTATCAACTTTATCAGGAAAGCTTCTTTCCGGCCAAGCTAKTAAGAGCTTTGCTAAGCGGGAATCTTGGGTTGAAGCTGCTCGTCTCATATTTCACAGATGGCCTCAATGAATGATTTACTAGGAGAGTAAAAGATTAGCCAGATTCCTCCAACTGCATCTCAAGTCATATAAAGCGCCGGGTTTTAATGGAGCCTGGGCAATTCCTAATTCTTTAGCCTCATTAGACTGTTTTACAGAGACTAATTGCCCTGCGCTCCCTTCCTGGGAATCAGGTGTCTCCTGGGGAGGGATCCACGCTCCTCACACGAGCCAGCTGTGCCAGTGGAGGCTGCTCCACGTGGGCAGGTACCCAACGGCCTCGAGACGTGATGTCTCCAGCCGSATTTTAAMGGAGAGGTTCGTGTCCTTCTGGGAGAGAGGTGGTAAAGGGAACACTTGAAATATGCAGGGACATGTTCCCATAAAATTATCAAAAGCTTTGCAGTATCTTCCTGTGGAGAAAACCATCACTGCAGAGTTCAAGTGAACAGTGGTTTGGGAAGGGCAAAACCTTTTAACTACTCTCCAAGGCTTGGATGAGCTCTTCTGGGGGAAGGGAGATTACCCCATGTTTGACTGTTATAGAGTTTCTCACATTTTTCTMCTTTACACTTGGCAACCAGAACTCTGTGTCTGCCTCTCTATGGCAATTTCTACAGAGTCTGGCTGTTTTAAAAGACTGMAGTACTAATTTAAACATCCAGATTGGAAAAGCAGGGTTTAAAGAGGACCTACCTTTTTCCTGTAGAGTGAGACTTGTTAAAGATCTTTGTTAAATTATTTACAAGTGGTCTCACAAGATGAACAGATCTTCGCATTTAATCATTTGCATGACTTCCATTCATTGTGCTTTTCTCCCTTGCCCACTAAATCAAAACACAATCATGAGATCACTAAAGGAGGGGAGGATGGCCTGTTGCTATCAATATATGAAGTGTACATGCCATAAAATCTAAAGCAATATTGGCAYGTGCTGATCTCCTGTGAACAGGCTTTGATTTACAGCCATCAGAGATGAGAGCTCTGGGCCTCGCTGGGGGAATCAACCCCTAGCAGAAATGCTTAAAATACTTGGAGTTTGGCCAAGAGGCTAAGAAAAGAGGGGTTTGTATCTTCTTTTCTCTCTGCTGTGATSTCCTCACATTCAACACCAAAAGCTATGTAAGACACAGGGACGAGAAGAAACAGCCCTGACAGCCTTGTCCCCAAGACATCAAAAGCCCTTGAGGACCCTCAGTCTGCCCCAGAAGTACAGGGATAACAAAATTTGCTACTTTTCTGATTTTTGCATCACCATTTGCACATATAAATTGGGGCTGAATCTACTCCCTRGCAGTCCCTTTTGGTTGAACCTGGGGCATAAAGGAGTCCTATTGACAAAAGCTCCCCCAGCACAGTTCTTCAAGGCTAAAGTTTTGCCACAAGCTGTAGCAGGGTGAGGGAAGAGTTATAGAAAGTACAGGAATACAAAATTCTGGCTTCTTCTCAGTGAAGGTAGAAATAAAACACGTGTGCACATTTCCAGGGCAGAACATCATCTTATACCAGTCGTGTCTCATATAAATGAGCTGTGCATTGGCATTTGTTGTACAATTTTTCAAGCCTATCAGTCAGCAGAACAGACCTTTATTTTGAGATGACTGTGTCCCCCCCATGATCCAACTGGCCTGTAGGAGCAGAATATTAACACTAAACATCACTTTAAAAGCAAATGGCATCCTTTGATGTTTAAATATAAAAAAGGACAGCCTGTGTTTATGAGGGCAACACCAAATCTCGAGGGATTACTCACCATGGCAATTTTTTGAGGATATTGAGTCACTCACACAGATTCTATCCATAGGCTGCCAGACCAGATGGATCCCTGGGGTTGCCTGAATGTGATCTCCCATCAGTGACCATCGAAGGTCTGGAAGCCCTGCAAGTCCTCATCAAAGACTAAAACTCCACTTCTCATTGCCAAGCAGACGGGGCCGTTGAAAATGATTTGAAAAGGCACTGTCAAAAGACGGAGCAATTAACAGGCAGAATTCAAAGTCGTGAGAAAAGACAAATAGTGAATTTCCTTCATTTTTGAATATCACTCTCGTTATTTTCAGAYGTAAGATTGTTGTGCCAGATGCACCAACAGGACACCTGGGACCCCGAGGCCGTACTCAGAAAAGGCGCTGGGCCGCGGTTCCAGCCCTTTGCTGCGCATCCCACCACGTTTGCATGTTTGGGAGCCTGTGGCAGCACTGGTGGGACAGCTCTGCTGGAAAACACCCCTCTTGCAATGCTGTCTTGCTTTCTATTCTATTCCTCCTGTTATTCTATTCCTCCTGTCACTGCCAATGCAGCAGCAGATCTGCTCCTACAGAGGGGCTGTTTTCCTTGTGCCTGCCCTCATCCGTGCCCAGGCTGAAGATACCCCTTTCCAAAGCTGAACAGGAATTGGAAAAAGCAATAAGCTAAAAAGGAAATAAATTTGCGAATGAATTTATGAGATTAATTAAAAAGCATGTTTCTCACCATTTTGTTGGGATCCCGCCTAACACCGACAGGACATTTGCTGAGGAGCAGAGAGAGGCAGGGATAAGAAAGGAAACAGCTGTGATCCCTTTTTGGAGCATTTGCTCTTATTCATCCCCTTAGATGTATCCCAATGTAAATAACATTTCAGATCACTTTACAAAGTGATTGCTAAGTGGGACTGAGAAGAAGGTATTCTGTAATGTAATAATTTCTGTCTTTTCTCTTTATTTTCCTGCTTGGTCATAAAAAGGAAATCTGGCTGGTTGTTAATTTGAAAGCATCTGCAGTGGTGATGGCATAATAGATATGAAAGTTCACAGGACTCTGACAACCGCCAATGTATTGAGGCTTTCACATGAAAAAATGAAAGCTGCCTGTAAAGGATTCCCATTTGTCATGGAAACCCCACAATACCATGGGACAGCTGCTTGCCTGGGATCTGTACCTCATATGTAAGGAACCAGAACAGACATGTGCTCTATTGCACAAAAAGTACAACCCCACAGGGACAGGTAAATCATTCTTTATAAGGGAAAAACATCCTACAGAATTAATGCTTTCTGTAAAAGATGATTTTCAGGGTTTGCTCGCTATCCAACATAATCAAAAACATGGCTTAAAATACATAAATTATGGTCTTTTATATTCTAATGCCCTAGTAACCTCCTCTGGAGATGGATTTGGTGCTGCTGCAAGCGTGGCTGGATAGCTGGTGGGGTCTGGTTTGGTAAGGAGCTCTCCTGCTGTTGAACACAAAGGTGAAACAGGTGGCAAAAGTTTCCTGGGAGATGTTGGGTCTGGAGTCTTTCCTCCCCTCAAGCCACTCTGTGCTTTACCTTGTTCCCCATATCAAATAATTTGGTGAGGTTTYGTTTGAAAATTAGAATGAAAAAACCCCAGTCCTGGGCTGAAGCTGTACCAAGCAGCTGGAAATCAGGAAAAGCTAAGCTGTGATGCAAAGGTACCACAAATTTCATGCAGAGGGTGAGCTTCTGGAAAATCTCCCCCTGGTTGTTCCGGGGTGCTTTTATTTTTCACTGGGTATCTTTGCCAGGGCTTCAAACACAGCACTGGGCTTCAGTGGGACCAAGTTACTTGGGAGGCTGCCTTGAAAGCTCCTTCCACAAAACAGAGGTACTGCCATGAAATCCAGGGAGGAGAAATAATCCCCTCAAGCTCCCCATGAGCCTTCTTGTTAGTATATTTTTAGCAATGGCTCTTTTTAGTTCACTCTGTGTCAGGAAATTCTGTACTGAGCTTCCCACTGTGCCACGCTGTGCCGGCAACGTCACAAGGGCAMAGAACATCTGCGTGGAAGAGTTTATCTAATACTAATTTCCTTAACTTTGGCAGAACCAAAGATTTCCTCCCATCCTTCCTTCTCCTCTCCACTTTTTGGTTATGGCTTCAAATAACCAAACCAAGAAATACAGTAAACCTTGTAGAACAGGGGTGACAAAATTATGAAAATAAAATGGCAAGATTAACCCAATTGTGGGCTCAGTGTGTGCAGACATAGGAAAGTGAAAGAATACTGAAGGAAGCTTTCAAAACTTTGTTTCTTTGCCAGAACTCAATCTCCAGACACTAATTTAGCTGTGCTAGTAATGCATTTAAATGTGTTCCTCCGTTAAGTAATATATTCCCTGCAGAGCAGCTCTGGAGCAGCTGTTAGCTACAGGCTTTCCGCAGGCTGAGGTCTCCGGGTCAGGAACACTCATCTTCCACCAGCACGGCCCCTGCACTGCTGCACACATCCGTGATCTGTCTCCAGGCAAGGTGAGTTCCAGGTTTCAAAGTGCTGTAGCTCAGCTGTTGACACAGAKGCTGAGGGCAGCTCGAGTGTTCGCAGCTCTGCCGGAGAGAGACGACGTGTCTGGAGACTCAGCACTGTCCCTTGTCACACCTCAGCTCAAAATCATGCTGACTTTGCTGTGAGGAGCRATGCCTGGCTGCTGCACGCTCACTGCAAGTCACACAAGCTGCTGCTCCCATGCATTCAAACACAGACACTTCATTTTCTTTAAGTTGGTCTTCCTTTTCCGGTGCCTTCAGGCTCACAGAGCACCCACRGCAGGCTGAGACACCGGGGCTGAAGGAGAACAACCTTGACTTTGTTGCTGCTAAAGACAGAGATTATATTTAATGTAAAAGTTATTGTCTTGGGCAGCCTTCATCTCACCAGTGCACAATTCCAGAATGCTTTAAATTAAGTCTGGAGGCTAAAAGTGTGTTAGTCATTGCCCATACATCTTGGGGGAAGCGGGGCTCTCTAAAGTTATTGTTAGCATTAGGCATCTGGTTTATGTTTATAATGATTTATTCAACAATGGGAGACAGGTAAGGAACCATCGTGGAAGACAAACTAGAAAARATTGGGTTTTTCAAAGCTCTGAAGCCATTGTTAAATCAAAGTTGTCTGACTTCAAAAGGAATATATAACTTGATTAGATTCTTTAAACAATGTACAATGCTCACAAAGTTGGCAGCTATTATTAGAGGCAGAGTTGGTAGCACAGCCCGCTCTGGAGGTTCATGTCCCTTCTAAGTACAAGATCCTGTACTTATGTCATGACTCTGGCTTTTATTTTTTTTAGAAAAAAAAATTCAGCCAAGTACTTCAACTGCCTGCGAGAGCCAGGGCAGAGAAGAATACATTATTTTTTCAGTGTTAGAATAATTCAGGAAATCCTTCCATTGGAAAGATCTAATGCTTCCATACTTTGAAAGGGGGACTTGAAATCCAATGTGGGAAGATAGGCTTTGTGCTAAAGAGGGCGTGTTGCCATTGCCATAAGGGTCTGGCCACATTTTCTTCAGTTTTATGAGACTCTGAAGAAGTCTAGTTTGTGTCTGTGCAGTAGGGCTTTGCAAGGGCTTAGCTAAGATTAGAGAAGAGTCTCTGCTCGTGTCTCCTCGTGCCTGGCCCTCACTGGCCTGTGCCAGTGATGGAGTTGGTCTTTCCCAGCAAGGATCRGTTCTTGTGCAGCAGGACGTGGGGAGGGAGAAGGGGAAGCTCATCCACTGCAGTGCTGACATGCTGGAGCAGAGATGGGAACAGTGTCTGGAAGCAGGAGCTGGTGGGATGGGGCGGGTTGGGAARGATAGGCTGAGGGGTGATGGTTCCGAGCCTGTTTGGTCCCCACTCCCAACCTGATGGGAATTCCCTGTGTCTCCTGCCAGAGGAGACACTCACAAGCAATAATCCTCATTCCCTCCAGGCGTGGATGGGACAGGGAACACGCCACTGGCTGCAGCTGCCCCAGGTTGTGGAGCTCCCACCCCGGGGTGAGAGGGCAGCCCAGGTACTCAGCAGGATGTAGACAAAAGCTGAATCTGGGATCCTCAGCTCTTCCTCCAGCTGCACACGTTTGTTCACGTCACCCACTTTTTGGGTAAAAGATGCTGTTCTGGGCTGCAGCTGATGCACTCAGCAGGTTCAGTCTCCACAGTGTCAATCCCAAGCCGCTGAACAGGGCGTTCTCAATTTTCTCTCTGTAGCACAGAGTGGATAAATCCTTGACATTGCTCTATTCTCTGCTTTGTTCCAGATCAACCTGCCTTCCTGCTGCGGAGGCACAGTGAGGGGACACACAGGGCTGGGCAGCCAGAGGTGCCAGCTGCCAGGGCAGGCTGGAGATTTCCAGTGCCTACAGTATTTCTGCAGGATGAAAAACAGATCTATGCAACTACAACTGCATGCAGACATGTATTTACTTCCCTATTTTTCCCTTTCCCAAAACACACCTTGACCCAAGGGATGACCCAGCTGGGGTTTACCACCCTGCTGAGGAAAAAGTTCAATAACATGTTGTGGATTTGGAGGCAAAACAGTGCTCATGGAGAACTTACCAGGGCTCTGCTATGAACTCAGCACACCGGTGCCACCAGGTTCAGCCAGTCCTGGGTAGTGTCCCCTGTCAGACCTGCAGCCACCCCAAAATGGAAATAAACAGCCCATGTTTTGCATTGCTGTGCTTCACCTGAGGCAAACCCTCCACGCACCGACCATCCCGTCGCTCTCTGCCCTGGCCAAGGCACCACCTCACAGATGGGCTGGGGAAGGCACAGCACACCCTGAATGGCTCTGAGTGACATCCACGCCATGTCACACACACAGTGGGAGGACCAAACCGACACTCGGCGTGGGAAGCTCGTGGAGCTGCTGGAAGAAAGCCAGCATCCCACTCCTGCTCGAGTTAGGAAAATGTCCCAGCGCTGGATCCACCCAGCTCGGCTAGAGCAGGGCTGCTTGGCTAGACGACAGGCCTGGCTCTCTCTCCAAAGTGGACGAGTGCCAAAGGGGATTTTTAATTTCCAGATGCTTTTAAAATAAAAATAAAGCCTCTGCTGTAAACTGGCTTTGAATGGACGCCTCCCCTTCAGCCAAATAGCTGACTGATAYGGGCGAGCTGACTGGGCAATAAAACCTTTCACTGCAAGCTGGTGCGTGGTGAGCACTGGCCAGCCCTGTGCCGAGGCAGGCAGCCGGCTGGAGCTCCCTGTGGAGCCGGGGCTCCCGTGGAGCCAGCCCTTCCCACGGAGCCAGCCCTCCCCACGGAGCCAGCACTCCCCATGGAGCCTGCCCTCCCTGCCACCAGGCAGGCAGACACGCTCCCAGAACCCTCTGGCTCCAGATAAAGATCTTTATGCACTTTTGATTTCTGGTTTGTTCTTTTGGGGGGAGGGGGAAATGCTTCTCAAGAAGACAGTTGGCAATAATGGAATGGGAATGAAAAGATTTGGGTGGAGTGTTGTCCTGAACACTCAGAAGGCGTGTGGATGTGGCACTTGGGGACATGGTTTAGTGGTGAGCACAGCGGTGCTGGGTTAATGGATGGACTGGATGACCTCAGAGGGCTTTTCCACTCTAAACCATTCTGTGATTCTATCCGGGGGGGCAGGACTGGTGGCAGGGTGACATTGCAGGACCCCTTGCTGTGCACCTTGCTTTGGATCAGGACACGGACCTGTTTCTAAGCCAGCCCTTCGTGAATCCCCTTGCAAACAACCTAAACCTGGCAGCTGCCAATCATCATAACGAGACTGGTGAATTAATTCCCAGTGTTGGTGGGGGTGAGCTCCCTGGGCAGCCACCCAGCTGTGCTCCAACTCACATTTTACCTGCACACCAGATTTGGTCATGCCCAGCCTACAGAGAGACGGCTGTTTCATGCGATCTCATCTCTCCAGTGCAGCTGGGGGTGCTTTGTGAACCCAGCCCRAGACATGTGCTGTGGCTATTGAAATGTAAGCGAGATGGCTCTCACCTCCGTTTCAACGCTGGTCAGGAAGGGCCATGGCAGGGAGAGGGACACCCGGGCTCTGCAGCCCGTCACCCGCCCACTGACCTCCTGCTGCCTGCCATCGAGAGTCATGCAGGATGCCCCAGCCCTGACGATGCTGCCAGTTGCTTTATCAGCCCAGATCTTGATTAATTCCTTACTGCTGAAGGCAGGAGTGCCTTTTCTGGCTGGTTGGGTTTCTCAGCACTGTGYTTTACCCCATTTTCAGCACTATGTTTTATCCCATTCCCAGCACCAACCCAGCACATGTGGGAACCAAGAGATGGGGCAGCAGAGCCAGAGATGTCAGCATGAAGGGAGTGACCTGAGGTGACCTGGGGACAACCCAGGGCTGGAGCCCACATGCAAGCCCAGGAGCTGATCCCTAGCAGATGCTCTTGGGAAAAAAAAAGCTGGTTTGCGCTGTTTCCACACCTGGTGTCTGGCTGCAGCCAGCAGGGAACGAGGATGAGCTTGTCACGGGTAACACCAGGGACATAAGGAATCACCACAGATATTTTCTTCAGCAGCAGCATGTCTGGTGTCCCTGTGGCACCTCTATTCAACACCACCCTTCTGTGGGCCAAGGTGTTTGTGTGGTCCTGGTGTGACCCAGGACACACGTCCACAGCCATGCAGTCCCACGTGGAGCTGACACCCAGCCAGGAGCTGTCCCCCAGTGTCCTCTCACCTGGCAAAAGAGGCTTTTGTACCTCTCCCGTGAGCTGGGGCTGCTGACTGAGCAAATCTGTGCAGCTTTGCTGAGAAGCCACRTGTTTCAGAGGCATCTTTTCACTTGTGGGTGAAGGCAGGGGTTGAAGGCAGCACACKTGGGGTGCAAGGTCCCTGCGCTCCCCTCCCGTGTGACGGCGATGCCAAGCGTGCGTCGCCTCTGCCTCGCAGCACCTTCGGCGGCRGCTCCGCCCGGCACTGTGTCACTGACACGGGGACGGGGGGACGTTTCTAATCCTTGTTCTTGTTTCAAATGTCACTCGATTCCTCGTGGCATCTCACAGAAGACTGAATGGGCAGCAAGCATAAAGGCAAAATAATCCTTATGCTGGGAATGCCTTTGAACAGCCCTGGCCTGCTTCCGCAGACATYGGCTGGCGCAGCGGATGCCACTCAGCTCTTGTGTGTCTGAAGTTTTGAAGGTGGGAGACAAGATCCTGACTGAAATATTTGCATCTGGATTAGACTTTCAAATGCCAGAACATGCATCTGTGATGGTCCATGTTACTCATTTCTCATCCTGACTTGATGTGCCCAGTCATGGAGTAAAAACCACAACAAATTTGCTTTTTTCTCCCACTCTTGTTTGGCTTATTAATTACATCTCCTGTGACACTGCACTCTGGCCTCAGCAGATTCATTTGTGATTCTCCTGCAATATGCATACTGCAGCAGCAGATAGTAGCACATAATCATTTAACATATGAATGCTGTCAGAGAGTTTAATCAAATCCAAAATTGCTGCCTTTGTGCCCCTAACTAACTCGTTGTGACTGCACAAAGTGAGCCCAGCTCACCAACACAAAGAGCAATTGCAGCCTGGGTCTTTGTCTACTCTCTTTGCATAATTTCCTGAACCCTGCCCTGTTCCACCTGCTCACCAATGTTAAGCTTATTTATGGATAATTTATATGCAGCCCATTCCACAAATGCACCCTGGCATGGATTTTTTTGGAGGAGCTATGGGAACAAGCCTCTCACCACGCATGTTCCCCTCCAGTCTGTAAGTCCCGAAGTTCAAATGCTTCATCAGTACTTTCTGAGCCTTCCCTGAAACATCAATGTGCAAAAGCAAGTGCTCCCATCCTCGCACCGGGAATTCAAACGCTCTTTTGGGGGATGGAGGATAAGTCGCAAATCTTTTTTTCTTGCGGTTTTTTTTTACCAAACCCCCTGTCGGAATGGCGGGGGTCCCGTCTCCAGCTCGCTCCACAGCCAGCGCAGGGTGTTCCTGCGGCGCCCGCAGCCCTGACCCCGGGGCTCCCGGAGGAAGTGCGGGGTTCCTGGAAAGCATTGTTCCCGCGTTTGTTTGTTCCGCGGCCTCCCAGCAGCCGCTGGGAAGAAGCAGAATAAAGGGCAGCGTACGGGAGCAGCTCCCGCAGAGGGGACGCGGCAAACAGGACCGTGTGTCCTGGCCGAGCCTTCCTGGGCACACCTGACCGCTCCTACCCGCTCACGGCCAGCACCTCTCGCTGCTGGTSCGTGCCTGAGCCCACACCTGGGTGCGTGGTGGTGTCCACCGGTCCCAAAAGCTCTTCTGCAAGGAGAACAGGCAGAGCTTTGCTGCCAGGTGGTCTCTGATACGGTTCCAGTGCAGCATTTGGAGGAGGGCTGTTTCTCTCCCAAACTGCCTCTCCACGTCCATCACACTTTGAGATGTGAATGCAACCTCAGGACCAGCCAGGCTGATGCCGGTTGTTTCAGGAAAGCCTCTGCCCCTGCTCTCCCCTTGGACCTATTCTTCAAGGTGCCCGTCACCCTCCTTTTTGTCCCCGGGCATTCCTGTGACCACCCCTGGGAYTTCAACACAGTCCTGCACCAGCTCTGCCAATGCTGCACCTCCTGGGATGCTCACTTGTGGCAGGCAGAGCCAAAAGAAAAAAATCCAGCCTGTCTGCTGAGCAAAAAGTCCAGGAGGAACAAAAATAAACACAGGAAAAGCCACGACATTCAAAAACTGGATATGTTGCTGGATACTCAAATGATGACAAGGTCCTTAACAGCTGTGTTTGCAGAAATGCCTCAGAAATGGCATAAATTTTACATGAAATAAAATAATAGCAAGCATGACAGGGTCACGRATAATGTCTGTGTCTGGCACTTGTAACAGCTCTGCTGATGTGGTGTCCCCCAGCCACAAAGCTGCCAGGCTCTCAAACAGCACAGTGATACCCACAGARAGATGGGAAAACAGRCATAAGTGTATGCCTCAGCTTTTCCCACCAAGCTGACAGCAGGAGGGAACTGCCCCTGGATACTGATCTGGCACCCCATTGTGCCCCCTCCTACCTCATCCTCATCCCCATCCCAACACATCCCATCCCACTTAATCTCATGTCATATCATGCCATGTCATGTCATGTCATGTCATGTCATCTCATGTCATCTCATCTCATCTCATCTCATCTCATCTCATCTCATCTCATCTCATCTCATCATCTCCCACCCTATCCCGACCCATCCTATGGCTCTCCATGTCCTGGTAAGATTGTACAACTCACCATGCTGGGGATCCCCAGGGACATCCTGCTCCCAATCCAGGTGCTACACCAGTGCCAAGGGAAGGACCCACAGCAGCTTTTGTGTGCTGGGGAGTTCTGCAGGGAAAGTCTAGATTTGACCCAGTGCCACCCAGCTCCTGTTGAGTGTGCACCAAAAAACTTCTGTTTTCCAATGCAAAAAGTTTCTTCATGGTCTTTTTTTTTTGTGTGGGGCATGAATGGGAGTATGGGAGAACTGGGATTGATTCTTGTTCCCAGTAGTTGCTGGCGTGACRTGGACAAATGACTCCTTAAATATTGCAAAGACTATTAAAACTATTGCTGATAAAAGGCAAGAAGCTGGGAAAACAGACTAGACTGGGCTATTTTTAGAAGCAGTGGCATCTGGACAGCATGAGAAATGCTCTGTACAAATTTAGTACAGCTGATGTTTGAACACGAAGTTTGCTGGCGAAGCTGAAATCCCCCAGCACAGGCACCGTGACTGGCACAAACCAGCGGCTCCAAAACCAGCAGGGAACACCCGTGACCAGGTGTCACTCAGGGCCACCTGAAACAGACACACGAGGCTCCTGCTGGGCAGCCAGAGCTCGGGGAGGCTCTGGCCAAGGATTTCCCTGATGCCRTGTCCCTGGGCAGATGTGTCACACMGCGGTGCCACCACAGCAGCGCCTGTGCCAGCAGCCAGCTGCTCTGCTTCAGGTGGAGTTGGAGGGGAAGGCTGGGCAAAGTTTGTGGCCAAACAAACAAACACTGACAGCATTTAAAAGAGCCAAACTATTTAAAAACTAACTGCTTGTGACTCCTGACCCCGGACAATTTTGCCTGCCTGCATTTCTGCAGCAGCTGGGCTTGGAAGAGGGAGAAGCCCTGCAAGTGCAGTGCGGTGCTCCCCGGTAAGGGGATGTATTAATCTCATATCCAGAGAGCCATTTAAATTGCTGATAGAAACCAGACATTGCCYGGCATGTATTTTTTCTCCACCCAAGCAAGGAATGAATCTCTCTGCTGTTGTCACTGACACATCCCTCTCAGTTTTATCTAGCAATGATTTGGATTTGGAATCAGGATCTGACTGACTCCAGGTGTGACTCAGAGGACATTGACCTGGACCAGTGAGGCTTGAAGAACAAGTGACACTGCTCCCCCCTGCAGACTTGTCCCTGGGCAAAGCCCAGGGCACAGGATGAGGAACTTGGGTGGATCCAGCCAGTCATGGCTAGGAGGTGGGCAGCTCTGGGGGCTGCAACTCCCCRGTTTGCAGGACACCAGGATGGCCAGCGCAGTTGTCCCCTGCAGTGTGTGGGACCAGGCACTGTGGATGCTGCACGAGGCCCAGGACCATTTAGCTGCCCACCTTAGACCCAGACACCAGCCCAGATGCCTCTGCACCCCAAGGAGTGGGGTTTTATTAGTCCTTCAATAAACCTGTGTAGTCAGTGCTGATGCCGAGGGTCTGGGGAACGGCAGATTTGCTATTGTGATCAGCTCACAGGTGCTGGGCCCTGGACTGACATGTCCTCATCCCCATCAGATCCATCATCTCCCTACATCCCTCCCTGCCTGGTCCACCTCCTTCGTCATCCAGGTAGGACACTGTTCTTACTCTGCAGAACTGGACCCCCTGCCCTCTCTTCCTCTTTGGACACAGCAGCCCACACAGCCCTGCTCCCAGTACGGCAGTGTGTACAGACACTGGTCCCAGACCTGGCAGGGAGAATCGGGTTTGTCCCCAGACCCCAGCCAGGGCATGGGGCATCACCGAGCTGGGGGTGAGAGGGAGTCCAGCCCTTCAGTTACAGCAAAGGCAGCAGAGAYACTCCTGATGGCTGTGTCGTGATAGAGGTAATGAAAAAGTGCCCAAGTTAAACCCTGGCCATCTGTCTCTGTTTTGCTAACCCACTTCTCTGGTTGGAGCTGGCAGCTCAAGACTCAGCTGGCTACAGACCCTTTCTAAGGTTGTTGGAGGTAGTGTGAACCCTTTTGCCACAGCTGAAGGCTCTCAGAGCAATTTCTTCATGAACGAAAGTCTGGATGAATCCTGGACACAGCACTTGGGCACAGACAGGGCAGTTGTGTGTGGCTGGGAGCCCCTCGGAGCCAGCACACCCAGCTTTGCAGCACACCCAGCTTTGCAGCCCACCAGGAGCAGAAGAGGCAGGCACAGCGGGAGGGAACCGGGAACCAGGAGGGGGATCTGGGCACAAAACCTCCTTTATGTGGCCCAGACACACGGTGGCCACAGCACCCCCAAGAGACCTGACAAGTCCCTGTCCCCTCACCCAGTGACAGAGCAAAGCTGACACTCCCCTTCGCCATGCTGCGTTTGCTGTGGTTGTTCATTGTTTGTATTTGGACATCCACTGGGTGCTGGTGAAAGCACTGGGAGCTCAGACTCACAGAGTTTCATACATTTCAACACCAATGATTATTCATCCAAAAAGCTCAGATGGGAGTGTGGTATTCATTATTTGCTACTCTTCAGTCTTCTGTTTAAAACGTTTCCAGTCCAGGCACAGGAAGAGCTGCCCTGTGCCTAGCCAGGCACACACGCACATGCAGCAGAGCTCACTGGCACAAAGCACTTCCCAAACATCTCCGTGAGCACCCAGCATGCGAAAACAACACAGCTCAGCTCAGAAACCCTCATCTTCCCCCAAAAGAGACTCTGCTTGCTATGGTGATTACCTCTGTCTCCATTAGCAACCATTAAAATAAAGTATTTATTCTCTATCTTCTTCTGTTTCTCCTGGAGGACACAATTGTGCCCCAGAGTCAGCAGTCCAGTAATTCCTGTCCCTGCACACTGTGACCCCACGAACAGGAGTGACATTGCCCCAGGGAGACAGCTTCAGCCAGTGGAGAAAGCCCCTGGCAACGGCAAGGGCTGGCTGGGAGGCAAATACAGAGCTGGTTTGGAGTTGGGGCTGCTCTACTGAGCAGGAGGTCAAAGCATTTCCTGGAACTTCCCTGCCTGCAGGTGGGGGAAGAGCCTGAAAAGAGTTGATGCAGATCGATGGTGTGTTGTTTTTTACACCTGTTTTTTTCACCATATATACCCTTTGCAATGCCTCAGCTTTCATGGGGCAGGTGTGACACATGCTGACAACACGGAGAGATGCATCCAAGAGCAGCCAACCTCCACGGCATCTGCAGCCCTCTGGCATGGCTGCACACATCCTTCTCCGCACGCCCGGCCAGTTCCACGGGCCCAGTGCAAGGGACTCACAGCTCCAGAGCTTAGCAGAGCCTGAGCAGAGRAAGAAGGGCAGCAGATGCCTGTCCTGTGCCTTGAGTTATCAGCCCAGACCCCAGCAGAGGATGCCCTAAAGAGTCCTTTGCAGGTAAGGCTGTTGGATCTGCTGCCTGCCCTGATTTTGTGCCCTTACAGCTGCCTGGCGTGCAGGGAAAAGCTGTGCCACCCTCCCACCACAGGCCACTCACAATAGCCAATGCCTGAGAGAACGTTTGGGCTCTGAGCAAAGGGAACAGCAACCCAGCAGAAATGTTGCACTAAAAATAGCCCCATGTCTGGGTGGAAGCATACTGTGGTTAGCTGGGGTTTCACATCCCTGAGAAAGCCTGTGCTGAGCAGGGACCCCTCGCTCCTGTTATTGTCCACTTTCCCCCTCTCCCTCCAGAGACACCCTGGGGATTAACTAGCAAATAAATGGCTTTCCACAGGACAACAATGGCTTCTGTGATCAATCTTCATGAAATGTGGTTTGGTAGCTTTGCAAGAATCAAGCCAGCTGCCAGTATGGACCAGAATAAATGAGAGGCTGCAACAGGGCTGCAGGGATGGAGAGGCAAAATGCTGGRACCAAGGAACACAGCCCAGGCTGCCTCGGGAACACTGCAGAGATGGGACTGCCTGGGAGGGAGCTGGGGATGGGTGACCCCAGGGAGCTGCAGTGCTGCACAGCTCTGTGGATGCTGCAGAGGGAAGAAAATAAAGGAAAGATGAGTTTAGGAGCTGATGAGAGGAGCACTTCTCCGGGCACTTAATTTTAGAAGAGTCAGKCTATGAAGGATGTGGGTGCTTGTTCAAGAGCATCTACAACTTATTCGACTTGGCTGGTCTGGGTTTTCATGAAGTGCCTTCCAGAGCCACAAAAGCCAAACTCCAGATTAACCCGAGTTTGCTGCCACAGTCATGTCAAGTTACAGTGCTTGGGCTGGCGACTGCAGTCTGGACTGGACCTCATCCATGTGGCTTCTCCACACAGAACTCCACAGCTTTTCACTGTCCAGAGGGAAAAGAAAGATCAAGGCGGATGCTGGGTAACACAGACTGTTTGCCTAAATTCCCACCTGGACAGCCTCAGTTTCCACAGGTACACGATAGCCTCCACCTAAGACCTCTCCTGCCCCACCAGTGCCAGACCATCCATTTGTCTGTCCCTCCCAACCTACATTCCCACAAAGCCCTCATTACTGAGGCTTATGCAATGAAACATGAAGGAGGTGGATTAAGATTTCACAAGCAGCAATTCAGGTAYTTTTCACCTTTCCAGTGTCTGTCTTGGACATCTCACCCAGTGCAAAGTGGGGTTTTCTGCTCCCCACCAAATGTTGGGCAGTCACCCAGCAGAGAGCCTGTAGTTTCAGTATCTGTTGGGTCAGAGACTACTGTTTCCTAAGGATGGTGCCTTGCTGTCACAAAATATTATTGCTGATGGAAAAAGAAGTTTGTTGCTCACTCAAGAAAAATAAATCCTTGACCCTTTACGAGACCTGTGCAGTAGTGGCGCCGTTGACTCCTTGTGAAAGTGTGTGGGTGGGAAAATAGTCTGTGCTGACTTTTCTGCTGGCTCTGTGAGCTGTGTCAGACATACACCCTCTCAATAGATGCCTGATAATGCTCAGCTACTCCTCTGCTCACAGCCTGCAAGCCCCTACAGAAACACTGACTGCGAGCCTGGAATTAGAGTCTCCCACTCATTATTTGAGAAGGACATGCCTTTCACAGCCAAGTGGCCTCTATTTGCTTGGGGGGAAACATGTGCTTATCTCTTATTTATGTGATTTATTTCTTAAGATTAATGCATCAAATTGGCTTGCTCCCAAGCTCTCAGTAAAGTCTTGGTTTTTGTGGGATTGTCCCGAACCACACAAAGTTTCACTGCCTGTTTTCTGAAACTGAGAGGAGGATTTTTATCTCGATCATAAAGCAGAAAATGGGGGGTTTTCAAATATAAGGCAGTCAGCATTGTTTTGATCTGCAAGCAAATGATAGCCTTCTCTGAGTTCAAGGAGGGCTATTAAATCAGCCCTGTGGAGATAGAGCAAACAAAAACAGACAGAGCGAAGGAGCGAGGGGGAACGTTCCTATTCACATAGGCATGAAAGCAGGGGAGGCAAGTTAATGATCAACTCGTCTGGGGTGTTTACTTTTACATGCCACTGGGGTAAACAGAGCCATGTCATCCCTCCAGCCTGCTCTTGTTTATAAATATACAATACTGAGCTGGCTGGACTCCCCTGGGTCTTGGCTGGAGAAGCCGGAGGGGTCTTGTCTCCCACTCCCACGTGGGACAAGCCCTACTTCTGGAGCTCTGCTGCTGCAAACCCACCTTCCAGCTCTGTCTGTGCTGGGAAGGCACAAGCTGACYTTCCAGTGCAGTCCCTTGGAGATGCTCCATTGGATATGCCCCATTGGAGACGCTCCAGCAACGTCTTTCCCACCCGATTCCTGTGCATCCTTGGAGCTATCCCTTTGCATTGCTGGGTTYGGAGGAGCAGCAGGTCCCAGAGCTCCACTGGTGCTTTACAACAGCATGAGCACATACAGAGTCCAACAAGCTCATCTTTGTGTCAGCCAACCCACCACGATGGCAGTCAGAGAGAGGATTTGAAGTCATTGGTATTATTGACTGTGGTTCACAGTAATTCTTCAAAGAAATCACATTCCACCTAAAACATAAAGTTCTTACAAATGCTATAAAGTTCCTGTGGATGCTACTGTTCAGTGAGCCCCAGTGGAGGAAGCAGAACAGTAGATACTGAGTGATTAACTCACTGCAGCTGATGACTTAGTGCAACTTTTCTGTCCTGGATTCATTGATCACCACAGACAAAATTAATGACCTCCYATTTTTCTAAGTTCCTGTCCTTGCTCTCGGTGCTGACCCACCAGCACTAAAGGTACAGTGTGCTGTGAGTTTGCAATGTGCCTCCACGAGGAGATGTCACGCAGGCTTTGTCTGCACGCAGATTTGCATYGGCTTAAAGGCTCTGATGCAACTTCCTGTACAGACGTGGCTGTGGTGGTTTAAAGAGAACTTTTTTTGTGCTTACTTAAAACTCACTCCCAAACAACTAAAATTGGACATATTCAGCCTTAAGAGTAAGACATACTAGTGGTCATCTAGTTTTTTTCCCCACCTTAAATGTTGCATCTGCAGTTTAATGAATGCAGTTCCACGTGTGTCCTTATATCCATATCACATGTAAAAATATGCACTGAGTCTAAATTACATTTCTATGAATAATGGCTGATATTTATAATTAATTTGTTAAATAACTCTGTTGACACATGTCTGCCAGAAATTGCATAAAAGGCAAAAAGTTCTGCTTCTGTAAATTGTCACTGCARATGTCAGGGACTATTCATCCTCATTTTCGTTACTAAAACCATAATCCCATAATGATGGAAAAGAAAACTGAATAAACTGGGGAATAAATTTGGAATAAATTGGAAATAAATTGGTTTATATGGGAATACATGTTTACAGAAAGTTTTTGTTCACAGCATGCACAGGCCTGACAAATCCATCTCCCCATTTGCATCAGTCCCCCCAAGGGGAACTTGCAGAGCCCTTAATCAAATTAAAAATAGCCAAATGAGCATCAGTGGGTTGTATGTTTCTGAAGRGGAAGCAGTCCTGGGTTGCTTGATGTTCCTGACCTATAGAAAGCAAGTAATGCCCCTGTTGGCATGGATGTTGGTACGGATATTGTCATGGATGCTGGCTCTTGTCATTGCACTGCTGGCATTTCAGGCTCATATCAAGATCAGCACAGGATAAATACTGGAAAAAACGTAATCACCAATTATTATGCAAGGAACACGAAAATGCCAAACTTTGCACAGAACCTTATTCACAACAAATTATACAACCAGCCGTAATCAAGGTCATTTTAATCTGAAAGCATTTTCTATTGAAATCCACAACAATATTCAGGCCCTGTTCATTGCCCAACAGCAGGAAAGCCACAATTGCTCTTGTGTGTCTGGATGCCCCGGGGTGGTGGGGCTGGGCCCYGGGAGGATGCACCCACCAGAGCCCCCAGCACAGCCTGCACATCTCAGCCTTTTTRTAGGAAATGTCAGACCAGGAGTGACTCACACATTTCCAAAACTGCCATTCCGTCCCGCTGGCGTTTGCTTGGTCCCCTTCCTCTGTGGTGGCTTCAGGCGGATGCAYGCTTTGCTCTGCAGCTTAAGCTCAGGAGGTCCTTGGGTCCTCAGGTCACTGTGACTTCATGGACCTCGTGCATGGTGTCATCTGCGCCAGGGACCTGCTCCTGGGGTTTGGAGCTGGACATCAGTGACGGGGCAAGCCGGAACTGGCTCTGCTCTGCTGGAGCTTGGCTGGTCTTTGGGAAATTTGGCTGGGGTTCAAGCTTTTGTAACAGAGGTTTATCCATGCTGCTGCCTAGGCTGGAGAGAGTGGCTGAGTTTCCAGAGGGACAGCCTGCAGCAAGTACAGGGAAGCTGCTGACAAAGAGTCATGAGCAGGGAGGGGGATGCTCTGAAATGCTTTGCTCGGCACATGGAGGACTGTGAGAGATGGTTTTGTAGTTAAAGCTCAGACCGAGGTCCCCAGAGACTTGAGCTCAGAGCCTCCAAGCAGAGCTCTGCATCCTTGTGCTCACATTTCCCATCCACACAATGGGACAATGACSCTCCCTCGGCGCCCGGACGCCAGCAGGACAGTCCCCACGGCAGCTGCGACACGGACACACTGCCCCGCTTTGAAAGACAGCCGAAAATGTAAAACATGCTGGCTGTGCTTTCCTGAAAAAATGCCGAAGCTTTGCTAGACAAGACCTAGGGGTTCTCCCTGCGGCAGCACCAGAAGTAACTGTGCAAACTGCCCGGCGCGATTTAATTCCTTTTCTGGAATGACTAACGCCTCTATTATTCCCATCTGACCTCTGCAGACATCCTGCCACGCAATTGTGTTAAACTCTGTGGCGAGAAAGATAACCRGGCCTAAAATTAAACCATCCAGCACGTTTTTAATATTAGCACAGGCGAGGAATGAATTCCTCTTGGGTGGAATTCACCTCTTCTTGAACAAGCAAGGAAAACCAGACCTCGGTGCCCCACCACCAGCAGTGACATGCTGTGAATTATTTGTCTTTTTACTTTGTGAACCCCTGGCTTGGGTAGAGCCTGTTCAGCACAGGGACCGGCCCTGCTGCCACTGCCCTTCACAAGGAGGTCTGAGCTGAGTCATTGCATTGCAGATGCAGCTGGAGACTTACTAGATGAAGACAGTCAGGCTGTGGACACTAAAAGTGTGAGCAGATACCCCCATGTGAATAATCTGGTGTTAACCAGAGTCTCATGGCACCTTTGCCTCCGGGAGAAAAGGCAGCAAGAAAGGCAGCACTGAGCCGCAGCAGGGATATCACAGGCTCCTTTGGCTGCAACAGGATGGCTGCTCTGCTTTCTTTCAAATATAGTTTTCCGCCAAAAATAACCCTCCGGGGTTTGTCACGGTGTCTTTTTCACAGTGAACTCCAAAAGCAAGTCGGGCTTGGAGGTGGTGAAAGCTCCTTTGCAGGGCCTGGCAGGCAGCCTGGCACTTTGGGGCACCGCTCCCACCCACTGCCCTGCTCTCCAGCCCCAGCCAGGGGTTTGCTCACTCCAGCAGCGTGAAGAGAAGGACTCAGTTTTGCAGAACAGAGAAATATGAATTGAAATGCGACCCGATGAGCCTGCAAAGTCACTGCAGAACTCCGGCCATGCAGAGGGATGTGGAGTGTCCATGCAGGCGTTATCTCGGCATCACCGGATAATGCAGCTCKGGAGCTGCTGCGGGAGAGCCAGAGCAGCGGAGGCTGCCTGCGGCACTCGGACCTTTCCCCATCGGTCCCTCCGGGGAGCCCCGTGGCCCTGGGATGCGGCAGCGGGGGTTCGCCCGCAAGGCAGAGCAGCCCTAGCGCACACCAGCGCACACCAGCCCACACCAGGGCACACCAGCGCACACCAGGGCACACCAGCGCAGTCGGAGCCCTCGTCCCCCCTAGTTTCCCGGTGGGATTTTTGCACTCTTGTGCTCCCTCTGCTGGTCCTCAGCTCGGCTCCGTTCCCGCACTGCTCCGCGCCTCTCCCGCACCGCCCCGCTCCGCATCGCTCCGCGCCGCTCCCGCACTGGTCCAGCACCGCTCCCGCACGGATTCCTCAGTGCTCGGCACCCTGAGCCCTTATGTTTCCCCCTCTGCTCCCCAGGACCAGCAGCACCCTAAGCGTGTCTCGGAGCCAGCCCGCAGCGAAGGAGAGGTCCCGGTGCCAGCCGGGCAGAGGGTGCTGCGGGGACTGCTCCAAGCAGGGCATGCCGGGATCCAGACGGGATCCGCACGTCCTGGGAGCAGCACAAAAACCTTCGTCCAAAATAAAAACTTTAAAACGTGTTCTCGGGAGTGGTACTACAAGATATGCCGTGAAGAAGATGGCACAGACTGGACTGGGACTGCAGCAATCACGTTATTAAATTAAGTCGCACACGGGCACAGAGAGGACGCTGGATTTGTCAGCCCAGTTTTGCACGAATACACTGGGCAGCTCTTCGCACCAACACCTCCACAGCTCGCACTGTTGGTGCCACCGCTGTCGGAGGTGACCTGCCCCGCTCCTGCATTGCACAGGCACAGCAGGCCACCAACGTGCCACCAGCAGAGACAGAGGACACCAGCACGGAGCAAAAGCTGCAGCTCGGCACAGTGGCCGTCAGACACCGACCTGCTGAAGGGGACCAGGACACACCAAATCAGGCCAGGAAGTCGTGCTGCAAGGTCTGGTTTGCAGGCTGTGCTCCAGGACTGCATGGGGCTCTCTTGCACGTTCTGTCTCAGCAGTACTTGCCAGCTTTATTAGAAAGCTGGTTGTTGTTTTAAGGCTGCTTTCTAGCGGTTATTGCCAACTAGGGACGGAGGTGGGGGAGCTGCTCTCTGCACGGCGCAAATGGCAGCTGCCAAGACACCTTCTCCAAGGCCCCATAAAAGCTCGGTTATGGCTCAGGCTGCCTCGTCTCAGCCAGACATCTCAGAGGGTGACCCAGCATGGGAGGCTGCTGCACAGCCAGCCCTCCCAGCTRAAAGTCCCGTGTCCCCATTCCCATCTCTGTCCATGCAGTCATGTCCAGCTGCCCCACTCACTGTCAYGGTTTGGTTGTGTCCCTGGTGTTCCTGGGACTTGGACAGGAGCTGCTGCTTAGCAAAGGAGGTGAAATACCTGCCCCAAGCAAGCTAAAACTCTCACTGTGCCCCAGGAGCAGCCCAGCATGATGGGGAGCTCCAAGGCAGGGGAGAAGGAAGAGGATGTAAATTGAACAGCAAAAATAATACTGTCGTCCTTCTCACACAGCCTTTTCCTTCTGTCCAGCACTGCCAGTGCACCCTGAAGCCACAGTGACCTACTGTGCATCACTGACCATGGGGGCTGTGCTGGGCACATGCTTCACTCTGGCCTCTGCCACCACCACCCCAAAATCTGGGCAGCTTCATGCAGTGCCCAAGTCCAGTCTTTGCTGGGGGCAACGAGCAGCCCAGCAGCCCCCAACAGTACATGTTGCTGTTTGGAGGGTGCAGACTCGGCATTTCAGAGCTGCTTTCCAGAGCAAACCATAAATCTTTAAAGTAAGTGTGGGGTTCTCTGAAAGTCACTGAATTCAGCGGCTGAGCCCTGCAACAAAGGCTCTTCCTGAGCGCGGTGGCTCCCTGCCCACTGCCCTCCCGGGGGGACGGCAGAGGCAGCAGAGAGGAGGTGAGTGCTGGCTCCGGTTTGTAAACTGCGACTGCTGGAGAAAACAAAACCTGTACAGAAGTTTCAGCAGGTCTCAGTGCCTGCCACTGACGCAGCCGGTCCCCAGGGGTGACCAGCACCACGAGCTGCTGCTTTTCCCCAGCCCCAAGGCACCTGTCTGTCCACGGGACACTCTGTTGAAGCCCTTTTGGGGGGAGCCGCTGGTGCTTCTGCCAACATCAGCTGCAAGTGCTGGGTGATGCCCCACAGACATTTCTTCTCGTGCAGAGCTCGCAGTTGGTTTCTACACATCACGGGGCTATTCCCATCTAACCTCCACTCCAAGTCCCTCTTAGGTGCCCTTCTCTGCCTCGGCAGGGAACAGCCACCCGTCAGTGCAGGCACCCACCGTGACCCCAAGCAGTACTGCTAAAAGGAAACAGCTGCTTCTGCATTTTGCAGGTTGGTCCTTGCCTGAGAGGAGGTAAARCTCCACATCTGACTGACTGCTGCAGAGCCACAGTGGACTGGACAGGTACAGCTGGTGACCCACTGCATGGGGCATTCTCCAGGAGAAGCATCATCACCRACCCTTTTACTTTGCACAGCTCTTTAGGTAAAGTATTTTCCATAGAGAAATCCCTCATCTTTCAAAACTGATCTCTCTGTTTTCTGGGATCTCTTCTGTGGATACAAATAAACAGTTAAGCACATGTAGCTGTCTCCCGTGTTAACTTTCCTTGTTATCATTGACAGCTGATATCCTTTCAGTGCATAAAACCACAAAGACGAAGTAAGTGAAAGCATAGAAGAATCAGGGCTCAGATGGTGAAACCTTCCCAACCAGAGGCTGTTAAATGAAACAGTACAAGTTTTCCTATGGCTGAGGACAGCCCTGTTATCTCTCAGGGAGGCAGTGATCTTTCCTGTCTGAGGAATAGGTGAGTTGGTAATGCCAAGCAAGGCAGCCTGGCACAAATGTACTCGAGGAGAAACTCTATAATATATTGCCATATACTGAGAGACCCACATAACTCCATTACTGTTGTTAATTCTGCAGCAAAATTATTTTTCCAAATCTTCCCCAAACCAGATGTGGAAATATTTAGCTACCTCTGCACTCCTCCAGCCTCGAGCCTGAACTAAGTGTTTTGAAGTAGATGAGAGGCAGAGGGAGACGGAAACCGTGACTGGTTTCAGTGAAACTCGTGGATTTCCCAGTTCATAGTATCATTTACTGACATCATGAAACTAATTTGGGCTTTTTCTTCTGTCTCTTTACAGCTTGGTATTTTCACCAAGAGGATGAAATTTCTCTTTCTTGCAAACAAAATTGGATTTCTTTCCTGTAAGGAGTACAGAAATGTAGATTTTATTCCCAGAAGCAAGATTCAGAAATAATTATTTTTTTTATTAGAATATTTTATTAGATGTAGTCAGCGCAAAACACTAAACTAAGGCAGCAGCCCCAATAGCCTGTCTCATCACTGACTCTCCCAAATCACAAGTCAGCCTGGAAAACAAAAGGGACGTCATCTTGCTTCCCTGCTCAGCTTCCCCCTGTGGTTACACCGCCCTGCTTCTCCGTGGGTTTCAATGTCTCCCAGCTCCTTGGTGTGCTCCCACGAAGCTGGGACACTCAGGACCATGCAATGCACGTGTCTGCCCAGGTGATGGGCTTCCTGGGAAGGGCTGAGCTAATCCTGGAAGCCAATGCCTGCCCTGCAGCCATGGGGCTCCCACTGCTCTCCTGGGCTGCAGCCGGGGTGCAGCAAGAGGAGCCACCCCACAGGACACTCTCCATGCCACCTCCATTAAAAGACTTTAATTATTTCTSCCAGTTTTCATCACCCATGGAAATAAATAAGGTTGGGCAAACATAACTGCACACACTTTCTAAGCTGTGCGGCTCTCAGGGTGGATGGGGATTCTGCTGTGCACAGCACTTGGATGTACATGTGTGTTTCTGCAGGGAGYTCTGTTCAGTCCCATCATAATGTTGTCAGGTTCCCCCCACCAGCACCATTCAAAATCAGACCCACTCCCAGCAGGACAGGCTTTGGGGCTGGCATGGGCTCTCATCCTGCACCCCATCCTGAGGGCAGCCTGGAGGTACTGCCCCCTCACTGCCTGCACACCCTTCCCTTGTGCCCCACGAGAGCTTCCTGTTATCACACCCACCAGGCTTGACATTTCATGAAGGAGAAAAATGAATGARTGAAAGATGAGCAGAGAGAAGCACTAATTCAGGAAAAGTACTAATTACACATATTCTGGGTGGTCTCATTTTGGCGTTCTGCCTTTGGGGCTAGACTGGTTTTGCTGCCGCTTCCCTTTCTCACACTTTTTCTCCTCTCTCACTCACCTTTCCCAAGCACCTACAGCCATCCCTGCAGGGGATTTCTGTGGTGTCTGGCCCTGGTGTCTGGGGGTCACAAGGCATCACTGGCTGCCCCTTGCTTGGGGGCAGGGCAGGACTTTGGCTTCATTTCCCCAGGCTGTTGCATCCTTCCCCAGCACACACATTCCAGGCACCTGCAGTGTCACACAAGCCAGGGCAGGTCACAGGTACAGAGACACCAAGGCATGGGAAGCCCCACAGATGACTGCAGCTTTCAAGTGACAATGTCCAGTGATGCTCTTAAACACATATGTTTAATTATAAAAATACTACTTCTTTCTCTTCAAATAGTGTTACAGCTTGCATTTTCAGTGACAAGCATAAAGCTTTTAATAGATTTCACTGGAATTGGGCCTGATGTGGCAGCTAAGTGTCTGGTCTTCTGTCCCAAAAGACATCATTTGAAGGGAATTTGCAAAGCAGTGTATGGTGCAATCACTGTCCATGTGGGTTTTGGCCTCCCATTCATGCAACATTTCTTTGCACCCAGGACAATTACATGAGAAATATAATTTGAAGCCTGTTTTGCCATTTCTTCTGCACTTTGCATTGCTGAATTAATTCCTGGAGCAAGCCTGCAGTTTTACACAGAAAGTCAGATCCTGCATGGTTTTAAATTCCATATTCACCCCTGAAGCCCCCATGCTAGCTGGAGGCACCATGAGATAGAAAACTCTTAGAAGAAGGGAAGATATGAATGAAGTGCCTCCCAGTGAGCTCTGCCAGCGCTGATGGGAGGGTATGAGCACGAATTCTTCATCCTGCTCCTCAGAGTGAAAAAGACTCTGTTGTACAGCAGGTGCAACCCAAGGTAATTGAGTAATTAAAAAAACCTGAGCAATTTAGTGTAAAAAGCTTGTGTAAAGGTATATTGTGCCCTGGCCATATAGAAACTTAATTAATGTATATTCCCAGGAGCAATGCTCGTCTTCCTGTTAAAACTCTGCTAATAGGATGACTGGAGCACAGCCAACCTGCACAACTGGTGCCATGATTTCCTTCCCCCACTGGAACACAGCACAAGCAGCTGGGATGAGCACAGAATGTCTATCGCCACCCAAAGATGCCTTGTTAGAAAGCAATACTTCTCTTCAGGAAAATGTCAGTCTTTTGGAGTGTCACAGACAAAAACCAAGATTTTCGAAAGCAATCAAAATCTCTATGGGAGCTGCGTCCCCCAAAAGCCCCTTGAGATAAACTTGGCCTGGGTGGGGGTCCAAGAGCCACCAAAGCAAGTGATCTTGGGCTGGAGAGCCACAGTGCTGCATGACACCTCCCAAAGCCTTTCCAGTCCTTCCCAGGGTGGGAAACCAGGGACACGCCAGCAGTGAGAGAGCTTGGGACTGGAGCGCTGGGCTCTCTCCAGAGAGCCTTGTTCCTGTCCTGCACAAGCCCAGCCCATCTCTCGGAGGTGCACAGCTTCACTGCTTGGGTTTTCTTTGGACCATCCTAGGAGCTAGCCTGTAGGAATTACTACATCTTCCAGGTAAAGAGCCAGGAGCCAGCCTGTCTTTCCTAGGAGGAGGGCCAAGGGCATCTAAAGACAACCACTAACCTACCATTTCACAGGCTCCTCGCATGTCTAAGGGGCTCCTCCTGGGGCTATTGCCYTGAATTGTACAAAATGACTCTTGGACAGTATAATTTAAGACTATGTGTCGTATGGCAGAGGTCCATGGGATGGTCATGGAGCACAATACATAAAATATTCAGCTAGAAATATCAGTTTTCCTACACTATAAGCATAACAAGGGCTTTTGCAACTGTCTGATGGTGGGACTGCTTTGTATTGCAAATGTCCTTGTCTAATCTACAGCTCTGTATTAAATAACACATTATCCTATCATGACATTTTGCTTTGCCAAGAGAGCACAATATTTATATATACATGCCCACAGCACTGCATTTCTGACAGAATACTCTATCAATGACAAATTGCAGGTTTGGTAACACAAGTCAGAAAAAGTTTTAAATGTGCTGGCTTTGCGGAAGTCACAGGAGCTTGTTTAGATAGAGAAAAATTGCAGGAACAGACAAAACCATTGTGTTCTGTTAAATATTGATCTTCAAAATTGTTAAAAGTTTTGCCCGCAGAAGCTGGAGAGCTGCTGTAACAGATAATTTCTCAATGCTATTTTGAATCCATGAGAGCAGCGTTGCTCTTGAGGTGCAAGCAGCTCTTCACTCATGAGTTGGGGCATCTTCCACTGCTGGCATGTGCTCAAGGAYGAAGCCAGCAGACACCTCCACAGCYAACAGGCTGGTGGTCATCCCACGGAGATCCATGCTTCTGCTTCTCACGGCCAGGGAGACAAAAGTGGGAAGTGCTTCAGCCCTTTCTGGAGTGGCCTTGAATGTGCAACTCCCCTCCCACCTCTTCAAGTTCTGCTTTTTGTGTCCTGTGTCAGTTGCCTCTCACACTCCATGGGAAAACCTGTGCAGTGATTTTGACTTGTGGTCCTGCAGCAGCATCTTCTMCCCTGCCCTCCTTTCCGTGCTTGCTGTAGTTGATGCATCCATGGGGAGAGCTCACAAAAGGGCTGGAAATATACTGGGAAATGGGACAGAGCTGACCCTGGGCTCTGAACCACCAGGTCACAGCAGCAGTGCCAAGGGCTTGCCTGGAACAGGCTGGAGTATCTCACTCTCCCCACCCTGAATTTAGTTAGAATGTTTTACAGGCAGTTTTCTATAGAGATGTCAGCCGTGCTATCAACCCACCCCCTCCCCTGCACATAATCAAAATATTTTGATAACCAAAAAATGTCAGGCAATACAGCAAATTTTGCAGTAAATAAATACAGCAAATAACCGCAAAGGCAAGGAGGGGAGGAATGGGGAGCTGGTGCTTCTGCTGAAGGTTTCCATCTCCCAACAACGAAAAGATCCTTTAAAATTAGTGTTTCAACAAAAAACCCAGCTATTTTCTACAAAAATAACCCCCTCTAGTGAAAGAAAGGAGGCTGATGGTCGGGAATGTCGTGCTGCTGGTTCACACCTCCRAGAGCAGAGCACGGCCCCGGCACAGCCGCGTGTGGGCCCAGCGGGGCCCGGCCGCCCTTCGCGGCAGACAAGGAGCGATCTGATGAGCTGCCTGGCAAACAGGCCCTCGGCGAGAACCTCAGCACACACCAGATATGTGTGACAAATTGCAATGACAAGGTTGTGCTGGCAGGCTGGACGGCGGGCAGTGAAATCCCTGTCCAGACAGCGGCTCCGGGCACTCTTTGAGCCAAGGGAAGGCAAGAGATGCTGCCAAAAACCCATCGGCGCGGCCACCACACCCATTTTCCACACTGCAGAGAGTGGCTGAGGCGGCTGCAGGCATTGAGGGTGCCCAGGAAGCCAAGGCTGGGACTGTGACACCACACACAGAGCTGGGGGAATTGCCAGGGCTGGTGCACAAGGGCAGATGAAGGAGACATGGAAAGAAACCAAGCACCAACCCACTGTTCAGCCTGGTCACGAGGACTGAAAGGCTGGAGGAAAGGTTAGTGCAGAAGCCAGAGCTMGAGATGGGCAGTTTACTGCACTGGGGGGTAACGCAATAAATAAAAGGCCCAGCTCCCCATTCTGCATACCAGGAAACCCGTTCTGCTCATCAGGAAACACAAGGTCTTGTGGCCACATGCACCCACACTTGGTCCTTGCCACTGTCCCAGGCACCTCGGGCTGCCCACCCACACTCCCTGTGCCCCACACAGCCCCTGTAGACACAGGGACCCCCTTTCCCATGTTAAGCCCCAGGGCCAGGATGCAGTTAGGGGCTGGCCAGACACTCATCCAGAAGCAGCACARTTTATTAGCCCAGTAGCAGTGGAAAGTTTCCAGGCTGGGCAGGATGCTCCAGCAGCGAGCCAGGCGGGGAGCAGGGCCTGCACACAAGGCTCTTGCTGCAACAGGAAAGCAAGGGCAGCATGGGCAGCACAGCTTTCAGACCCCAGTGGCTGCTTTTGAAGAGGTRTTTCTCTTCAGCTGTTTGTCCCCTCCAATGTCACTTGTCCCACCAACAGTCCTCCTCAAAGGGCATGTAACGTCCAAGTTTTTGCTTTATTCTCTTTCCACTCATGGACAGGAGAGGTGGGCCCAGCATTTGGGCTGGTGCTGGGCAAAGAGCATTGGTCTCTTCAAAGAGTGTCCTGCCTTTACCACCAGCCTGCAGCACGGAAGAAGCAGCCACAKCTCGTCCCTGTGACAGGGAGCAGAAGCATCTCAGCAGGCCACATTCCACATTTGTGGTGTGGGATGTTTGTTTTTTTTAACCAGTTCCATGGCTGCCACCTCTGCAAGGGCATCACATTCTGAGTGTCTGACAAGCCCCGACCCAGCTGGGTGTCTGTATCCCGAGGCAAGGGAAAGCAGTGGGCCTCAGAGCATCTCCATGTTCTCTGGAGTGTGACAATGATGCCTTGAGAGCCGGGGAATGGCAAGGAACAGGACCCGGGCAGGGGCCCCACAGGTGTGCCCTTGGCAGGGCAAGCAGGGAACAGCTCCGCTGGGGTATTTTGGGCTTTTTTTGCTTTCAGCCCCAGTGATGCATGGGGGGGTGCATCTCTGCTCAGAGGCAGCAACCATACAGCATCCATCTGCAAAAACACCCCAGCAAACACAGTCCCTCGCCCTTCCCCCGGTCTCTGCGAGCAGCATTCATTCCTTGCTCTCGCTGTAGATCCGGCATGCAGAGTCCTTTCTCCCCAAGAGTATTCTCCCTTTACAAAGCAAGATCATAAAGCAGTGACATAATCCAAGCTTGGCAAACACTTCTGCTGATGTTAAGCCAGTGCCTTTCGTGGTTCTCACTGCAGCTTTTGAGGCCATGATCTACATGGCGCAACCAGCTGATTAAATGTGCAGGAGCCTCCCAAGATACCATTTCATCCGAAACGCTGACATTTATATTTGACTTCCAATAAGTGTGGGGCTTTTTTTTTTTATTTTTAATTAGTTCTCACAAGGGTGGGAGTCAGATGCAGCCACACAATGAAGTTCTCCACAGAATAGGTATGATTCAACCAGATGACTCCTGGCCAGACTTCCTAACCCATCTACCTTGCAGCRGAGCCTCGAAGCCAAATTAATTAGAGGCCACCCACAAGTAGATGTGATTCTGTGTAGGTGAATCTCTTTGCCCATTCATTCCCCACCACATCTGCTGAGATGTCAACATACATGCTAAGGGTGAGTGGGAGGGCTCTGGTGCTAAATAAATGACTTGATTCSTTTCATTTTGGCACCAAGGCTCAGCCAGCCAGTGAGGCCGAGTAGTAAACAATAGTAATGTGGAAAAAAGTTAAAAAAAAAAGCAGCATATAAGATGCCTCAATGAAGAGGTGTGATTGTTGGCAAAACATGTCCCATTCGAGTTTATGGGATGTACAGAGTCTTTTTATTAGGGATACTTTTTGCTATTAGCGTAATAAAAAAGGACCAATTGTTTCTGCCATCTGAGAAAACTCTTGGTGGAACAGGCAGAAATCCAGGAATAATTAAGAAAATAATAGTGCACACCCAACAAGAAAAACATTATTTGTTTAAAGATGAAGTCCCTCTAGAATACTTGGTAGTGATTGYGTTTCTTTCAAAAGCGGGGGAAAAACCCTTCTAAATGAAAAGCAGCAGCCATCAGCTTGCTTCTAAGATCTCGAGTGGAAAAAGCGTGGGGCTGTAATCCCCCTCAGTGGTGAGGCTTTTCCGTTTTCATCATTCTTATCAGCCTTTGCAAGTTGCAAAATAATAGCGTTTTGCCCCTACATGTTTCCATCAGAGGATCAGAAGCGCTTCACAAAGCAGAATTAATTGAGCTTCGCTGCTCACCTGTGAGAACAGAGCAATTATTTAGCAACAGGGTTTGGGGGGTTTTTTTTGCTCTTTGGGGTGGGGGTAGAAATAAAAACTGCAGGAAGATTACAAACCCACCAGGCCAACAAGAGGCGTGGCAGCTTTAACCATTTCCAGCGATGAACGTGACAAACCCGCAAGTTTCTGACCACCAGATCCGGGTTCTCCTTTTGGAAGGGAACGCTCTGCCTCAGCAACACTTTTCCCTGGCCTCAGCTTGCCAAGCTCCYCACCAGCACAAGTCACCATCCTCCCAAGTTCTGACTCTTCAGATTTAAAAGTCTTCGGAAAACCATGTCTCCAAACTGCCCATCTTCCCTGTGTGTTGTGGTGCCATCCCACACCTAGGATGTGCARTGTGGGCTCCGAAATGCTGCTCCGGTTGCTCTGTGTTGCTCCAGGCAGGTTATAAAGCTGTGCTGGCAGCACGTGGGAACACATAGGGGAACATCTCCTGAGCCTGCAGGTCGGGGAAAGGAAGGCTGTGAATTAGTGTTTGTGGAGAACTCAACATCACAGTGATGGGGGAAAAAAGAACAAGTCTAAGTCTCATTTTGCTGTCGTGCGAGTGCATAGACAGAGCCACACACTGAGTAACAAAACATCAACTTTTACCCAACCAGGACTGGAAAAGCATCATCCTTTCTCCGGCTGGGTTAAAAGAGGCCATAAACCACCGAGGGAAGAGGCAGCGGAACGAGCCGGTTCGCACGAAGGGCGAAGCTGAGCGTCCCCACCACTCCCGTGCAGCTCTCGTGTTTTACATACATCTGTTTACTTTTTCCCTAATTGGGGCTTTTTCCCCCGCACGCGGCTTTCGGCGGCTGCGGGGGCGCGGCGGTCCCGGCTCACGGCCCCGGACCGGGGGCAGGTGAATCCGCCCCGCGGGGCTCCTCGCAGCCGCTGCCCGGCGGCACCCGCACACCCCCGAGACGCGCCCCGGGGCCGCGCATCCCCCGCCGGGCGGTCCCCGAGCGCCGCCAGCCCCGCGCCGCCCTCCCCGCGCCGCGCCCAGCCCGMCCCGCCCCGGCCCGCCCCGGCCCGCCCCGCCGGGCGGTGCTGCGGCCGCCCCCGCTCCCAGCAGCCCTTGCAGCCGCCTACAATGAAATTTGCGAAGTTTTTTCGGTTTCGGCGCCATTTTCGAGTGGACTCGGAGGTGAGGAGGGAGGGCGGGCAGGGCGGCGGGGCCGGGGCGCCGCGGGGGGCGACCGCCGCCCCCGGTGCGCTGTGCCCGGCGCGGGCGGCACGGCCCGGCCCGGCCCGGCCCCGCGGGGGGGACGCACGGGGCGGGGGGCGGCGGGACGGGGCGGGAGGGGGGGGCACGGCGGGACCCCCTCCCGCCGCTGCCCCGTGGGCGGGGTCGCGCCGCTCCCCGCGGGGACGGGCGGACACGGGCCCGGGCCAAACTTTGCGGGGGGGAAAAGAAGTTTGGGGGAGAAAAAAAAAAAAAAGGCAAAAACTCAAACCCAAAACTATTAAAAAAACTTTTTTACGGCGGGGAGGGTGGGGAGCGCGGCGGCACCGACAGCGCCCCACGGCCCCCCCCCCCGGGGGACCCGCCCCGCGCGGCACAAAGGCGGCCCCGGGGGCTCGGGGGGGGCCGTGGCGCAGCGGGCGGTGACAGCGGGGGGGACCGGGGGGGGCGGGCGGGGCCCCCCCGAGCCCGCGGGCCGTTGGTGCGGGAGCGGCGCGCGGGGCCGGTTCCCACGTGGGTGCGGGGCGCCCCCGATCACCCCACGGGTGCCTTTTCCTCGTGGCTTTTTTTTTCCCCCCCCCCCCCCCTTCCCTCACTATTAATAATTTTTTATTCTTTTTCTTCTGAGCCGCGCCCGCCCCCCGCAGGTGTGGCTCGGGGTTGATTCTTTTTTTTTTTTCTTTTTTTTTTGCCCGTTTCCCCCTTTTTTTAAAGCAAACGCGGGGACCCGCGGCCGGCCGGCCCGGCGCGGGGTCTGCGCGCCCCCCGCACGTAGAAAATAGTTTTATACATTTAAAAAAAACCAACTAGTGTAACCAGAGATTAATTCTCCGAAATAATTTAAAATATTTTAAAAAAAATTGGCAGCCAGCTTTTGCTATTTTTTTCCTTTTCCCCTCGCTGGTTACTCGCTTTGTACAGGAAATTTGAATATCCTGGCAAGGGCCGGCTTCCCAGGGCAGCCTCGCAGCGCTCCGGGAGCTGTGGTGATGGAGCAACTGCTCAGCACTGGGACTTTTCCCCCCTCTAATTGATCCTAAATACGATATTTTACCCATATGTGCGTCAGGTATATAAAGACAATTTTTTTGCATTTGGAGAGTGGGTTTTCTAAGATGAAAACATTAATTGCTCCCCCCAAAACCCACAAATTTTACTTGTGTGTTGTATGCGTGTTACGTGTAGGTGAGGGACCATCTGCCAAGTTTCATCATCTTCTGCTCTGAAGAAATCCAAAGAACTCACCGGCAACTGCAAAAGTCTGTATTTAGTTAATCCACTTTGGTGGGAAATACAGTAAAACCGAGCTGCTAATGCAGTAAACATTTATGAAATATAAGAGGGAAGCTTTAAGTAATGCTTCAGGCAAACTGACCCAAATCTAAAAAGAAAAAAAAAATCGGTGCACTTATGTTTTGAATTATTGTTCATCTGACCAAAAAAAGAAATAGGTTTTTTGTTTGTTTTTTTCCTGTTCTCAACAAATAGACTTTATAGGAATCGGGCTTCCAGATCTGACCCTTGTTGTTTAAAACTGGATGAGATGACAATGCAAAAACTTGGAAGTAGCAAGAAGCATCATACTTTTCTTCTCCTCAGCAGTGTTGAGAAAAAACTGTGGATCCTGGAATTTTACTGTGGATTTTACTGGTTTTCTGGAGTGCTGTAAGTTGAAGTCTTGTCCCGCAGGCCCTTGCGAGTGCCAGTAGCTCCCCGTCCCACTAACACCCTGGCCTGGGTAAATACAGCTGATCCTGCTGGTAACAACGTCAGGGTCGGGTTTCACACCGGGTGAAGTTAACGAATTCATTTTTTGCATTATTTGAATCTGCCCTTTGTAGCTGCAGTTTGGTTTCGGGTGTTCAGCCCCACCTAAGAGCGCGCCGATGGCGTGTGGTTTAGCGCGAGGAAGGTGCGCCGTGCGAGATGGAAAACGTGCTGGGGTTTAGATGAACTGTGCCGTGTCCCTGGCCCTTTTATGGGCAAATTAGTGAGAAAAAAAAAATCTTAATAAAGCACGTGAGAAATCGTCYATTCTCACATAGCTTTGACAAGAACAGGGAGAAAATACGTTTTCTGCGTTTATTTTGTGCCCCCGGGAGTCAGTCCTGGCTGGCTAAGCCAGCGATTTTCGGGTGATGGGGAGATGTAGGTGCCCCGCAAATGAAAGTAACTTGGCTGGGTGCAGTTCCCACGTCCGACTGCTTGGGCTCCTTCACAGCCCCTTCTCATCCCGCAGCCCTGCGAGGCAGCTCCTGTCGGGAATGGCAGAGCTGGGACCATGTGGTGGCTGTCGATCAAGCATCGGGGCTGATCCCAGCTATTGGCCACATCTGTAAATATTAGGATGTGACTTTCGTTTAAACCTCATTGTTCAAAAGGAGGCAGCAACGAAAGTGTTGGGATTTTTCAGAGCCAGGCAGATATGAAGTGTTCTGGTGGTGTTACTCGCACTCTTATTTTCGTTTTGTCACTGTAATTTCGCCTCGCTAGTGAATGTCTTGGACGTTCAGCTGTAATGAGATGATTTATTTTAGTCTTTTTGTAAAATAGTAAATGTCTTCTCTCCCCCCCCCCCCCCAATTGTTTCAAATAAGAACAATGACTTCAGGATTTGTTTGTGCGTGTCTCCTGTAAAACTGCTTGATAGCAGAGCTGGGGGGTTTGTTCATATTTTTTTATATATATAGGAAGTACTTAATATTTACTTGCCTTTGAGCTCACCTAGCCCTGAAGTGTGTGGGTCAGTAAAGGCTCTGTATGCAAATCTGTCCTGTCATGGGCTCCTGTATTTATTTCCTTTTTTTTCCCATGGTGCTCCTTCTCACATTTTTTTCCTTCTCTTTTTTTTTTCTGGTTAGTGTCAGTGAGGAGGGACAAGGTTGTATTTTAAGGGAATCCTGTATTTCAGGGGGAATTTGTTTTGATTTTGTGTGTGTGTGTTTGGGATTGGAGCGGGGGGGGGTGTTTTTTACTTAATTGCCCAATATACTTTGGCAAGCAGAAGTTGCATTGTTTTGTGAATTGCATTAATGGTTTTCTGTGTGTTTAAATTCCCCAGTTATTTGGGGGATTTAATTAAACCTCTGTAGGTGGCTGGCTTACGTAGATGACAGGTAGAAGTTTCTATTTCTAGAAGGAGCTGGTGCACACACTGCGGGCGTGGAGCTCATGGCAGCAGAAGGGCTGTTGTGCTGCTTTTGCATTGAGGTGGAGCTTTTGGGGCAGTTCCCTTCGTGTTTCGGGCTACCAGTAAGCACGACACCCCTGTTCCTGGCCGTGGTGGGGTGCTGCTGGAAGGTTGGGAGTGTTTCTGGGATGTGCTTCCCTTAGAGTGAGGGGCTGAGCGCCCAMTGGTGCCACGACAAAAGCCCCAACCCCCAAACAGCCTCTCTGCATCTTCCCTGCTTGTCCTAGGCCTGGTTTATCACCTACACCAGCATAAATAAAATGTTTCCTTTGCTTCTGGTCTGCCAGGACCAGTGGAGCTGTTCTTGCTGCTGTGGTTTTAACCCCTTCAGGGAGGGAAGTGAGCTTGCTGCCAGCTGTGGTTGTGAGTGATGACTTTCYCATCCACCCTGGAGCTGCCCCTGGTTTTTTTGGCTCGTCCCTTCTCGCTGTACCAGCACCTGGGTTATGGTTTGGGGTGACCGGTGTGCCTTGGGTACCGCTGCCCAGGGTCACGCTGTGCCAATGGTGTCCTGTAGTCCTGGCTGCAAAAATGGGAAGAACGGAGAGAGGAGGGATGTACTCACTCTGCTTTGTAGTTTGCCCTATCTGAAGCTGAAAACTTCATTTTTTTTGGTTTTTCTCTCTTATTTTAAAAATACTTGCACCAGTCTGTGTGTGCCTCGGGAGTGGACCTGCCCGACAGCCCCGGTCCCCCCTCCTGGAGCCGGCGGTGCCTCTGCCAGCGCCTCGTAAACCTCCTGTTGTTGCCTTGTAGCTCCCAGCAGCGATGGCCTGAGTGTGTCCAGGAAGTCCTTGCAGAGGGAGCTGCTGTGCCTGTGTTCAGAGGTGAGTCAGGAAGGTAAGCTCATGGCCCACCTGCRGCATCTGCACCCCTCTGGGTAAATGCAGGTTCCTCTGAAGCGTGTATCCCTTCTTGGGTGCTGCAAGTAATACCTTGGAGACACTGAGATAAACTTAAATCATCCTGTTCAGCTGCTAATTTCTGATTCAAAGTTGAGATTCCGAAGCACAAACTGAAGTTTGAAAGAAGCTGAAGTGTGAGATGGGATTATTCAAACACAGAACTTTCTGTTGCATAAAATAATGATGCTGTCATGTCATAAACACGCATATTTTCTCAGATACGTGTTTCACTGCCTATCCCAAATTTCCAGTTGCCCAATACTCTGTGTGAATGTTGATTTTTCCTTCTGTGCTAGAGGCTGGTGGAGGTGTATTGAGCCCTTGCTTTGAAAAGTCCTCCTTACTGAAGAGAGCTCTTGCCCCCCTTGTCCAACTAGGCAAAAGTCTGGTTTATATAAAAATAAAAACATTAATTAAAACGTGAACCTGAAACACCATCAAAATGGATTCTAAAGCTGAACATGTCTGCTTTTGCTTTTTTCTTTTGGAGTCACTTGAAGAGATGAAAGAAATAAGACTGCACAGGTACAGTCAAGTAAAACATTGTTACAGAAGTAATTAATGGTAAAATTATGTGGGGAGTTGTTTTGATTTAGCTCCTACAGGTTTAACATTGGGTACGTGTTGGCTTTGCATTAAGTAGCAGTTGCTCATTAGGGAGTTGGCCCTGGTGCTGTCAGTGTTGAGGACACTGAAGTGGTGAAAATATACTGCTTTTTTGTTGGCAAATATTTGATTTATAATTTGAAATCACTTGGCAAGGGTCACGAGAGCTTTTGAAATTCCTATTTTTAAGTTTGCTAAAGAGGCAGGGACTTGGCAGCGCGTTGGGCACAAGAGGATGGCACAAGAATTYGAACCAAAGGCATCACTTCTGACATTGTTCAGGTTTTTTTGTGATGCTGCTTTTTAAGAAAATGAATTGAAGGAAGTTTGTCACATAATGAGAAAAAAAAATAGGTTGAAAGGAAACATGAAAAATGTCAGTCTGTCTGCATGGCTCCCGTGCAGCCCTGGCAGGCTGGTGTGTAAGTGCCACTGGCAGCTGCCTTTTACAGGGCTGCAGCCCCTCCCTGCCCTGCCCTGGTGCTTTCTGCTCTGGTACAAGCAGGGGAGGCGATGAAGTTCCAGMGATGTTTAATTTCTGGTCACGTAAGGCTTGTCCATTCAAATGGTAAATAAGCATCATCTAGTCTTGTTAAAATAAGGTGGTTTTTAGATACCTCAAAAGTCAAACCAAGCTGAATATAAGTATTCTAAGGAAACCTTAACAGGTTTGAACTGTCGGAATCTGGATTTATTTATCTGAAATATTAACATTGTGATGTCTGGAAAATCCTTCATGTTCAGCATCACCTAAGAGGAAAGTACAAGGTAACATTTCCCCACAGACCATTTGGAAGGGCTGCAGGCTCTTCACAGTAGCAAAAGCAATAGATCTGGTGGATCTGAAAGGGTACATTTGCTGGGACCCAATACTAAGTGTGTTTTGGGGCTGGGGGGAACAGTTAATTTCTGATTTTGTTTCTGAAACTGTTTGCACTGTGTAACTGTTTGTTCTCTTATAGTTACAGACTGTCTGATAGCACCTGTGAGGAAAAAAACCCCTGTCCTGTGGTGGTAATGCATGCATGTTAAATGTTTTCATTGTGGAGTGTTCTTCAGTTCTTTATATCATGGTTTAAAAAAAATTATATACATATATTCAAAATACCATTTGGAATGTCAACATTCAGTGGGCTTTGAGGAGATGTAGCAGCACATCATGGTTTGTAGGGACAAGGAGATACAGACCATTCTGGGCTGCCTCATTACCTCAAGGATAAGACAAGAAAGTGAGCTTCTGGTTATCATAGATGTGGAAGCTAACACATTCCCATGTATGTCTTTAGTTCAGTTGAACAGGTATGTGTAGAGACGTCCTCTTGGCGCTTGTGTTATGCACATCATTTGCAGCTACAAAGACATCCCCTATGAGCTCGTGTGTGTGTGTGGCCCTGCAGGCAGGAAGGACTTGTAGCTCCTTTTTGTTCTCCAACATGGGCATGAGCACATCCTATACTATAGCTACCCCTCACCTATTGCTCTTGGGTCCTTTCCCTGGCAAAGGATGGGCCGAGGGACCCTTGCCCTGTGCTTGGGGCAGAGAGGGGGGGCTGGAGGCCGTGGAGAGCTGTCAGCAGTGCTCTAGCAGCACGTAAATACTGGAGTTTGGGATTGCCTGTTGCTCTCCAGTATTGCATTGCTGCTTTAGTGAGGCTGGAAATCGGTCCCTGCCGCAGGAGCCGGGCTCTGGCTCTCGGGGTCCCTCCCTGGCACCCCCACGGTGCCTCCCACACTGCGGGGGGCTCTCGGCCCCCACCCCAATAAACTACTGCGGAGGCAGCAACCCACGAGGGCTCGGTGTCGTTAATGGGGAGGGGGCAGGGGCTGCAGCCCAACACTGGAGGTGGGTACCCAGGAGTGGGTGGGGCAGGGAGCACTGCTCACTGTCCAGGGACATGGGGATGAGCCCTTCCTTGGGACCTGGGGGGAGGGAGGACTTGGGGCTCCACACTGCTGGTGCTGGCCCTGGGGTGCAGCCTGTCTCAGCAGCTGGGGAGGTGGTGTGGGGGACACTGAGGGGGGGCAAGGGCTGCTGAGGACCAGGGTGAGAAGGAGGGATGCTGTACTTGTGCCTGGGGTGCTGCTGGGGAAGCCCTGCTGCGGGAGGGGTCATCTTTTCCYGTATTCCTGTAGCTGCCCCAGCCACTGCCAGGATGCCCCAGGTCAGGCACAGCCGGAGGGGGGGCGGGGGCTGCCAGYGCCCAGCAGCATCTGGCAGCAGGGMCAGGGCAGGGACGGTTTAGAGCACCTGAGGATGTGTCTGCAGATCCACCACGGCAGCAGTGCGCTCCTGCAGAGCCGGACCAGCCCCACGGTGAAAGGTTTCTGCTTAGCTTTGCACCACTTGAAACTTTCAAACCCTGCTGGAATAGACGCAGGGGCCACCAGGGGGTCAGGGATGCTCCTGGGAAGGTCTGCGGTGGTGTCTTACTGGTCAAGATTCATCTGCCGTGGTGGGAATGAGCTTGTCTGTCCTGTCGGTGATGGTGCATCATTAACAGCCCCAATCCAGCTGTCTCACGGTGGCTATGAATTCCAGAACTTTTTTTTTTCCTGCTTATTTAAGGAATTACTAAATTGCAGCCAATATTTGTAGGCCAGGGGGTGGCAGGGGAAAGTCCTCTTGCTGCTTCAATCAGCTCCTGGACTGCACAGGGAGCGTCAGCACTGCCGGAGGATCGGCACGAGACACCCGTGGAACACAAATGTCTCCGGAATGGGAAGGTGCAAGAGGTGTGTGCGTGGGTAGGAGCAGCATTTGAAAGCCTATGCCCTCAAAGGGGTCAAAGTCACAATGTTTGGATGCACAACCAATGCSATTTAAACCAGACACCGGTATTCTTCCACTTGGGTCTGTAAAATGGTTCATTCCCATTTCTGCAAGTCAAGCCCTTAATTGCAATATAACATACTGCTTTCCCTCAGGAAAACAACCTAATGAGTGACTGGGTTAACAGGGAAAAATTGGTCAATAAAGTGGTTAATTGTGTACTATATTTTATTAATTTTGCATCAGGATTTTTTTTATGAAGATTTCTGTTAATATTTAGAGGTGGAGTGTTAAATTTAAAAATCAGGTATATTCCTTCATTTAGCCCCTCTGTTATGGTCGGTTTGATTTTACTCACCTGGAAAGGGATTTCCACCTTGTTGACAAACTGAAGACTCCTGCTAAAACTGCTCTCAGGCGGCAGTATCCTGCCAGGATCAAAACGAGACTAACGGGAGAGTTAAAAGCACTGCGGAGTTTGCGGAGCAGCGGGCAAGGATAAAGTTTAGAGGCTAAATCAAGGCAATGGGATCCCGGGGGAGAAAGAAGAATGTGCCCGTGGAGGGGGCTGTGCAGGGGGTCAGCAGCACAGGCTGTGGAAGTGATGGATGTGCTGTAACCGGGGCGCGGGGATGTCCGGAGCGAGGGCTGAGGGTGCAGGACGGGGCTCTGCGTCTGCCTGGCTCCCGGGACCTTGTGCGTCCCTGCTCTGCTCTAGATAGTTCAGGATATTGGCAATTACTGATACAGAAAGTTTGGGGGGGTGCTGGGGTAGGCATCCAGCTGTGCACTCTCTCTGAGAAGCGGGGCAAGCTCACGTCATTTTTTTTCCTGAAACGTAGAAGTTGCCTTTGTCGCAAGCGGAGTTTGACTTCCCTACTGCCTTTGAGCACAAACCACTTGGGGAAAAAAATCCCCGAATGTCTTTGCAGAGCATCCCTGGGCTGACCAGCCCCCTGCAGCTCGGCGAGGCATCTGCAGAGGGGCAGCAGCACAGGCTAAGCAGCCTGGGCAAACTTTCCTGTTAGCATGGGATAAAGCAAGATGTATTTTTTTGTTTAAATGTAAAATTTGCTGCATCAGGAATCCATGTGGCTACTGGGGAGGGTAAGTCTTTGCCCTTCCTCAGTAGTTTTTGGTGTGATTTTATAAATAAGCTGGAAGGCAGCAGTTCCCTGTGGTTAGGTAAATACGTGCAGCACATCATCACACCACTGTGTGGCTGCTGGGCTTAGAAGACAGTCATTAAATGAGCCTCTAATTCGCACGTTTCTACACCAGTCTTCACTTTTTTTTTAATTTCCCCCAGACCAAAACTCTCCCACGTACTGAGGTTATGTTGCTCTGCTCGCAGTACCAGGTACCTCCATTAAAGAGGTGGTGGTGTGGGAGTCAAATGAGGTGTTGCAGATTCCTGTAAACACTGGAAAAGCAACCCAAAAAGCCACCTTATCTACCTTCAGCGTTTTCCTGCTCACCTCCTTTGATGCAGAAAGAATTTTTGGCAAAGGTTGGCAGCTCATTGTGATACCCAGCATTATCTTGCTTTCCTTGCACTTCTTGCCCACCCACCTCATCTGCTTTTCCTCAGCTCACATCCAGCGTGTTCAGAGCCAGGACCGGCTTTGGCAGGAGTTTGTGCAGTGCTTTGCACAACAGCAACTCCCAGTGCCTGATGTTAATGGCTTCAGGTCTTGCTCTTTGCACTACAGAGACCTTTCATCTGTCTCACTCTCAGCAAGGGTAAGTGACTCTAGCTGGGTACCCAGCTGTGCAGCTGGCTTCAGTGGGAAGCTGCCAGTGCCCCCAGCACAAAGCTGCACAAAGAAAAAAATCTTGGGTTAAATTGGATGTGGCAGGTATCAGCCACATGGCAAAGCACACGCCAGCTCACCTCTCCCATGAGAGTTTGCTAAAGTGACAATGATGACCAGTGCAAATGATGGCTCTGGCGCTCTGATGACACAGTGGTTCCTGGCAATAAAACTTACTCAATGGAAGAAAAATACAAATTCAAGTATTTTATTTTCAGAAGCAAAGTGTAAGACTGCTCTCAGCAATTTCTCATGTAAACTCATCCTAGTGGCTGTTCAAGTAAGAGAATACTGACAGTTACTCAAACTATGATTCAAGTAGAACATATGTTAATTTATAAACTGTCCAGTGTGAGTTCTCATGCCATATGGTCCATGAGAAAAATTGCTTCCCCCTCATACTGAAAAGAAATTGAGTCTGCAGGACTGCCAGGTAGGGTCTGATGGCCGGGAGGAGACTGGGGGTGTGGAAGATGTGGCTCAGCAAGACGAGAGTTGTGGTTATGCTGTAGTAGAACAGGATGGTTTTCTAATTGCAAGTTTAAGGAGTTTACCCCACRAAGGATATTTCTACCATGTATTTTGTATCCTCTGATTGCTAGAGGATACTTTGTGTTTTGTGAATGGAAGAGAAAAATTTGTCACGTAAAGAAATCGGGGAGGAAAGATCTGATAAAGGCGCTGCAATGAACAGTTAGAAGCTCGCACACACACACACCCCCACCTCCATACCCTCCTCCTCCCCCCTGCCTTAGGGCTGGCTTAGTCACGTCCCAGTTCCTCAGAGGGGAAACAGGCAAGTGAAGCATCGGCATAGCTGCTCTGGCGCTTCCCGGATCCACAGTGGAAAGCACAGCGCGTTCCGTCGACACCCAGGCAGTCTTCTCCCAGGGAGAGGGATTTTATCCCGCTCCAGACTGCGGGACAGCCAAGCCAACCCCTGGTGCTTGTGCCAGCCCTGCCCCAGCTGTCCCGCAGCCCCGCCCTGGCCGAGCTCACAGCGGCTCAGGCTGGAATTCCGTGTGGATCCCGGGGCTCCAGGGGCAAACCCAGCCCCACACGAGCATCCACACATCCCCCCCTGCAGAATCGATGGGGGGACATAGGGCTCTCTGTGGCAGGGTTGGAACAGGTGAGCTAAATAGTTATTTCACTGCTGTGAGTAGCAAAATATTGCGGGAGAACTAAGTTTCTTCCAAGTCTCTTCCAAATGCAAACCTGTAGCATTCCTGCTGGTGCTCCTGAGATTTCAGAATTGTAAATTGGGCACGGATGAGCTACTGAGCTCCCAAGAAGCCACCTAACAGAGCTGGGGCTGGAGCTGGAAATAGCTGGTTCCTTATTTATACACAGACAGCATCTACTGGGGTTTTTTTCCTGATTGTTTGTGAAGGGCCAGGGTGAGGAATCACAACCTGTGAGAGGGCACAGACTGTCCGGGAACTGCTCCACACCACTATTGCCCAAAGTTGTATCTTACAGGCACAGTGATTGGCTCAGGTAACCTGGAGATACACAGAAGACACACGAGGGTTTGTTCCCTTTCTGGTTACAGTGAGGGGGAATAAAGATGCCACTAATAATCACCTGTTAGATAAACACCACCGGGAACAGGTTCATCTACCTGCACCTTGATTTATTCACCATCACAGGCCCATCTCTCCTACCTGGTTCCACAAGGATCTCCACCTTCCAAGATGAAATTCCAAATCACCAGTTGGTGCTTCACTGGAGCAGAGCCCGCACACAGAAGGGTATTTGCAGCCATTCATATGTGTCCCCCACACCTTGCACCAGCTTTTTGTCACCTGGCAGTTAGTAGCATGATCCCTCTCTCAGCTTCCCTAGGGATGAAAATCCTCACAGCCAGTTCTGAGGTCGTCCTTTCCTAGCGCTCCCCTCTTCACCTCGATGCCTGCAGTACCATGACCTTATTGGGTACTGGCATCTGTACAGAGCTGGGAAGCGATTTCCCCATCAGAATATTCATCAAACTACATCTGATTAGGAAATTAAATATATTTGAAGACAGTAAATACTACTACTACTACTACAAAAAAAAAAAAAGATAAAGGAAAACCAGACCACAGTGATGTCTCAGCTTACAAAGGTGCCTGCCTAGAGCTGAGATGTGATCTTGCAAGGTGCAACTGCACAGGAGTTAAAGGCAGTCAGGCAGGGCAGACAGTCCTTTAATGACTCGTAACCAGCTCCCTGTAAGCACCATCAGCTCCTCACTGCTGAATTAGTGCATGCTTGACAGGATTGTCAGAGCATGAGACAATGAAACACCATCACCATTTAATCAGTCAGGATATACAATTACAAGGCAACTCAAAGATCCTTATTTGCCTCCATTTTCAAAACCAGAATTGCCAAAAAAATCCCCAAGTGAAGTGCCAGCTCTGTTCACAAAGACTTTTCATTGTATTTCTGTCAGAGCTACCACAATGTACAGAAATGCCAGATGTCACAGGGAGAGATAGTACAGCAAAGCCTATAAATATTCAGAATTATTTTTCCAGCCTCCATTTGTGATTTATAAAATGTAGAGCTATAATGAATTTCAAATGCCACATAAATGTTCAAATACAAGATATTCCACTGTGCTTTCATAGTGCTTTAACAATATATGTCTGGGTTGTATAAAGCTGGTGTTTAACTGGAAAAGGTGTGACTAAACCCCCAGTCTATTACCCAAAATTACCGAATAAAAAGTAACAATTGTGGTTTCAATGTTTTTCAAGTGAGGATTTATCTCCCTGTTGTGCACACACAGGTGCTCTGAAAGGCTGCAGTAGATGGAATTGTTTAACAAGGGTGAGGGAGCAGGTAGCTTTTTCTCTGAACAATTTTCACACAAACCAACAAAAGCTTTTGAATGAGGGATCTCTCTGAGGTGATGAACTTCATCTGACAAGCACCTATGTGAAGGAAGCGGAAAAAAAGTGTCTGTTGTGTCTGTTCCACAGCACTCGAAATGTGGGAACATTGAGTAAGATTTTTTTTTAATTATTGACCTTTTCCATCAGACACAGGTGAGGTTTGGTAGAAGGCACACCTGGGGCCAGTGTGGCTCAACAGCATCTTCCAAAACCTCCTCTGTGACCACACACTCCATGCAATCCCAACCCCTACCCCCAACAGACCAGGAATTCCCCACTCCAGCTATGGTTTGAAAGATAAACCCCTTGTTATGACTGACTCAGCCCCTCCTCTCTTTCCCAAATCACATCATGTGAGTAACTGTCCAACCACAATAGGAAAMCCTTTCAGGAGAGAGTGGTTCCTCTTCTTGGAGATGCATTGCATATTTCTGCAACAAGTCACACGTTCCTGAACAGGCAGATACACAAAGGTGATTTAGGATGTTGAGAAATACAATCAGACTTTGTAGTGCATTGAGAGAAAAGCTCTTTGAAATATTAACCTGCAGTATAATTACGATCAGTGTTCTAATATTTGTTAATGAGAATTCTGATTTACAAACAGATCTCCCACACAACGTGGTCATTTGATCTGAATTACATTGTGTGAATTCGTCTTTTAGGTCTGCTGTTAACATCATTAATATCAGGTCAGCTGTAATTGAGCAGGCCATGGATGGGCAAAATGTACAGTACTTGGCAAAGTACAGACTCAAACTTCAAAACCACAGRAAACTCTTTCAAAACAATATTTCAAGAACTCCATTGTGTACTAAGCATCGAGCAGGATTAGATCCGAGGATGTGGCAGGAGAATCCACATGCAGAAGTACAAGAACCAAAAAGGAGAGCACAAATACAGGTATGAGGTGGGCTGCCAYGTTCAGAACTGGACTCCACATGAACAGAACTGCTAAAGAAACAAACCAAAATGATTACTTACGAGATGGTTGTGGTTTTTGTTTTTTTTTCACATGGATACGTTTAATATACATAGAACCTCCACTCTTCATTTTTGCCAAGACAGAACAAAGGACAGTATTTAAACCATTTTTTCTGGAATCTAGTTTGGTTAGAGAATATGCAACTGTTCCAGTATCTTCCCACAGCACTTTTGTCATCTCTCAGACAGGATGACATTAGCCAAGAGGTCTACAAAGGTAACAAATGTAGAGTCTGCCCTCACTGTCACAACACTTACGAAAAATATTATTGAGAATAAAGTTTCAAGAGCACTTTAATATACAGAATGAGTGGGATAGATGTGTGGGGCTTATTTTAAAGAGACAGCCTTTATTTAAAGTACTTTGCTTTGTAGATCTTATAAAGTAAACATTACAATACTTTTTTTCACAAATATATTAAAATTGTTTAAATTTAAAAGGCAATTCCACAGACTGATGGATATTTTTGAAGAAAAAAACATCTAACAGAAATAGGCAGCTCAACTAAAACTAGATTTTAAACATTCTGTTTTGTCATTCCATCTTTAAAAAAAAAAGAAAGAAAAAAAGAAAAAACCACACTTTTCACCCAGACTTCCTTTACAGCAATAAGGCAACTCCAGGAGATTTGGATGGGCTCCTTGGAGATTACAGATACTGTAACTGGCTGCTCCTCATGCTTTATAACACCCAAAGGTGCAACTATCCATTAATCACAATCACATCTGTGCATTAAAATATACAACTTAAATTACAGATTTTAAAAATATTACTAATAGACCTCCCTATGATAAAATGTTTTACATTTACAGTACTTGAACTATTTCAGTTCTGGGTTGATGAGGTTTAAGCAATTTACCACTGCAAGAGTTAGACTCTGGAGCTCACRAACAGCACAACCCAACCAGGGGCAGCGATAGTCGGTAGAGTCATAGTGCAAATCAAAACATGGAGTGCAGAACTGCACTAATTGTTTACATTTCTAAAATATAAATGAACAAGACGAGCTCTTATATTGTACATGCAATAAATTACAGTAAGCATATGGCAATGGGGCTGGGGCAGTCTACAAGTGTAGCTGGTGTACCAGAGCTGAAGCYTGTGAAAGATAGGACTCAGTAAACAAAACATCTCAAAGCTCTGTTGTCACAGCACTTAAACTCTGCTTTCATGCTTTGTACTTCTGCTTCCCCGTCTCGCTGATCACACAGATATGCTGAAACAAAATAAAATAAAAAGCTCCTGTTAGAAAAGTAACATAAGAGCCCAACGTTTGATATCAATAACAAGCTCCTGAAAACAACACAAGTGTGCCGTACACACTTCKGTAGAAATAATCTGGTGACAGTGTTTATGCAGAAAAACTCAGGCCTTTTTTTGGTCCAAAAATCTCCACATTGCCTTCCTTCTCCTCTCGTAATTGTGCCACCCAGTGTCTGCTGGGTCTGGTGAGACCCAGGTGAAGAGTTAATGATAAAAATAATAAAATGTGAGCCCTTCTTAACTTCTTCCTAGGTCTCTCTTCTTTAACTCTTACATAACCAAGCAAATGCACTCATCTGGTGAGACAAGAAACTTCACATAAGCTCCACATTATTTTAAAGCTGACAGTTGTGCAGCCTCCACTCTGCATGCAGCAAAATAAATTTTAGTTTCATAAGAGCTCCAAATGCTGCCCTGCTGCTGTCGGGCTTGTTCTCTTCATTGCATCACCTACAGAACAGATTGGAGCACAAGGCATGATTTACAGAGGGAGAGTAATGTGAGGAGATTTCTCTTCCTTCCTCTTCCCCAGTTTTAAATGRACAAAAACATACGGGAAAAATTACTTACGTTCAAATCTCTGAAGTATTCATTGTAATCTAGGGCGTATCCCACAACAAATTTGTCTGGCACTTCAAATCCAACAACTGAAAAAGACCGTAAGTCACCAGTGTGTTAGAAAAGAACTTCCTAGAGCTCACCAGACCTTTTTACAGAGACAATCTGGAATATTATAGATGTGCAAGCATTGTAACTCATTTCTTCCACTCAAGTACCCTCAGATTAATATCTGAGCTAATTCAAAATCTTAACTTATTTGGTTGATTTAATTTATCAACTAAAGGAAATTAAACAGATGCATTTATTGGTTCCCACAGAGCTGCATGGTGCTAGTCTGCAAGAAATGAATGGAAGCTCTTAAATTTACTGACAGGATATTATTATGAGAATGTAAAATTCCTTGAAAATGTCCTCTGACTTTGTAAATACATACGAAAAGTGCCAATACTTCCTTGGCACTTCCTACATGCCTGACATGCCTGTGCAGCACAGTGAGCCGGTGAGCACAGCACAAGTCCCTCCCTCCAGCATTATTCCAGAGGCAGCACCTCTGGGAGCAGGACCTGTACCTCAGGCAGGGCTGCAGAAAGGGTCATTTGCAGATTTCAGAAACGGGTGTGGGTTGGTTGCTTTGGGTTTGTTTTTGGTTGTTGGGGGGTTTTGTGTTTGGTTGTGATTTTTATCTCCCAGAAAATCTGCCTAAAAAGAGGACATCAACAATTCCAGATTGTCTGAACAGCTCTAGCAGGACAGTTCATGGTGGTCGGGCAGTATCAGTCCAACCTGTCTACATACACTATAAAATGACCCAAAACCATTAAGTTATATAAAATAGAAAATTTCCAAAATGGCTTTCTCCCCTCATGCTAAAATGAAAGACTCCTGAGCACAGGAAAGCTGTGTGTTTTTTTCTCTCCCTGGCTACAATGAGGAAAACAGGGAGGTAAACTGTACAATTCAAATAAAAGGCTGTGTGCASTTTTGGAAAAATTAAGGTGATGTTTAGCATTTACTTGGCCTCACACTACAGGGATAAAATGGAGGCCCACCCATTGCTGCCTTGTTGTCTCCTCCTTCAGAGCTCACACGCCCTGCACTGGCCAGGTTGTCTCTGGGGACAGATGGCAAAACAAGTCATCTGCTGCAAGATGCTCCAAAGGCACCATTAGCCCAGCTAAGCCTATAATGAGATCCCAGGAATGAGAGGCATCCTTGAATGAGGGGAACACCTCAATGAAGCCTTAAAGTATTGAAAAGCTTTAGTTCCAGAATACTGTACAACCTTGGAAAGAAGGAGGAAGAGGATGCCATTCTTCTGCTAAATTCACTTTACTTCCATAGTGAAAATAAGAGGGATTTAGCCTCTGGAACAGGGCTAAAACACACAGCCCTTCCCACGGCAGGAGGAGCTGTCACTCTCTTACCACTGCCTGCTATGGATGCTGTTCCTTCGCTAATGGTCTTGGGACAGACAGGAGAAGACAAGAAGGGAATAATTCAGATGCCTAGACATAACCATTTTTATGCCAATTTAGGCATCTTACCACTGTAAACATTTATCACACTTGATACCCCTTGTGGTCCTCCCACSTTCCTGGGGACATCCAAATGGCAGCAGGTGGCTAGGCTAAGGCACCCAAATCACTTCCAAAAATGTCAAAAGGTGAATCCAGCAGATTCCACTGACTGAAGCATTTGATTACATGCAAGCTGGGAGAATTTGCACATGAAAAGGGTGTAACCTAGACCAAAATATCAAAGTTTGGTTTTCAATATAATAAAATGTTAAAAATGTTACAAATCCTGATTAACTGTCTCAAAAAACATTCCAAATATTTAAATTATCTAAAGAAGATAAAAATCTATCAAGAATCAYTAGTGAAAATTTATTTGGAACATCCTTGGACTTTGAGCAAAAGGTACACATTACACTGACATCTTGTATAAATGAAAAATGGTTGTCAAAAAGTCACTTACAGTCCGGCCGATATCCCACACTTCGAGGAGTTCTTTTTACCAACAAACTGTCAAATAAAACCAATGTAAAACTGAAACATGGAAATGCACCAGGTACCAATATATGAGACTGCTTTGATGACAGAGAAGCTGAATTAGGCCTAAATGTGCATAACTGACAGCATAATTACACATATTTGAAACCATTATTTTACTTGCAGGCACAGCTGATCATAATGACAAAATCAAAAGTTCCAGGAATCATGAATGGTTCACAGCCTAAAGGATAAGTAACAGGTCTGCAAGGAAAAGRCTGGGAGACACTGATCTGCATGGATTTTCACTCTTATGTATGTTAGGAACTTCAGGCACAATTAACCTTACAGAAGGGACAGTCCAGGATGTGGCCCAACAAAAGCTCAGCTGCTCAAATGTAACCTCAACTGCAGTTGCGCAACTTGTCCTTAACTGGTTTTCGCTGCAAGTACTAATTACCCCCATGAAGAAAATGTAACTAGTTCTGATGATCAATGGGTACAAAACAGCTCCAGTTTTCCAGAATTAATAGTCAGAGGGCTAAGAAGCATGGAGATACAGAGCTGGGGGTACTGAAGCAGAGAGAAATGCCCTGCTAGTTTAGTTTGATTTGCTCATTATTCAGCTGAGCACTTCTACCTCTTAGCARACAATCCCACAGGCCTGACATTTGTCTGTCTGGGATACAGAGACTTTGGGAGGCAAAAAAAAAAAGCTGGTTGATGGCTGAGTGTAAACAGACATCAGCATAACTGTGCACTGAGCACAGACCCCCTTCCCTCCTGGATCAACCCTGAAGGTGAGGCTTCATTTGCCACAGTCACAGTTTTGATTTTAGTTTCTGAAACTTCTAATTGGGAGACCTAATTTTCAAGAATTGGTGTAGGATTTGATCAAAGAAACCCCAAAATCATACTTGCACTAGCTCACATCTCCCTACTACAACTGCTTGTCTAAGAAAATACATAAATAAAACACTAAAAAAACCCAAACCAAAATAATAAAAACACCACAAAACCCCCAACCCAATCAACAACAACAACAACAACAAAACAACAAAGAAGAAAAGAAATAGAAGAGACACAAGCGAAGCAACCACAACGAAGAACCTAAGACTATCTAGAATTAAAATGTTTCCCTGATCAGGTCTTCGGCAGACCCAAATTACTGCAAMAGGTTTAAAAAATAGGAAATTGGTCTTTGCAGATATTATATTATATTTATGATTTACACTGTAGTGTTACAACACTTKTCAGTGACACATATTTAAAAACTGGCCAGGGAGAAACCCACAACAACCTCACCTTCAGCAGGTCACCTCCAGATTATCAGCAAGAAGAGCTGTTCTCGTAAGTCTAACAACTGCTTTGACATTGTTATGGCAACACAAGTGATTAGATATTACACCCAGCTCTGCTTTAGCTCTAATCCCCAGCAATCATTATGCTTTTACTGGAAAATACACAACCACAGCACAGCAGTGCAACAGATGCAATTTAAAAAGAAGTAGGAGGAATGTCGATATTGGTTAATAATACAATAACATCCTCAACATTTCTTGTTGGTTGAAAGTTATTTAATTATGAAATGTTTTGAAACTAATTGATTAAAGGTGTAACTAAGTAGAAAAGCCTGGAAGAGCATATGGCTGGGTGACTCTCACATAATGACCTCTAAAGCTCAGCTGCACTACACACGCTACGCAAACATTAATGTTAGYGTGCAAACTAATTTAATTTACAATTAAAGAAGGTGAAATAGAAAAAGGTCTCCATTGCACAGGTACATCACTGCAGTAGTGTGAAGCTGCAGGCGGTGCCAGCAGAAACAAATGTCTTTGGAAAGACACTACACACAGGTAAGTGACAACCACTAATTTTTTTTATCCACCCTTTTACTRAAAGTCTACATTCATGAACTAAATTTGTGTTGAAAATTCCTCTTAAACTTGAGATGCCATTTCTTTTAAGACCARAAGACTGAAATTCTTCTAGATACTTCGAAACTTGGACTTCAGTGGTAAAACACCACAAAACTTACCATGATATGAAAGGCATGAGATGTTCCAGGCATACACAAGTTATCCCCCTTTGGAAGCACTGAAATTCTTCCAACAATAAGACTGGAAAGTACAGTGTTTCCAACATTCTTAACATATGTATGTTCTCATAACAAGCTAAAGTGCTTTTGGAGTTTAAACAAGTAGTAACTTCAACAGATTGCATTGTGTATGACTCCTGCAGAAATGTTTCCTCCTGTTTCTCTTCCATGCAAATGTATTCTACATTTGTTTTTGTTTGTTGGTTTGGGTTTTTTTACACTGTGTGTCCTTCTTATGGTGAAAACCAGCACAAATACTCATTAAAAACTTACCTGGCTACTTTCACCATCTTTGGATTGTACTGCTTAAGTAGAGACAGCAACGTTTTCATCGTTTTACCAGTATCAATTATATCCTGAAAATAAAAACACTCACGTAAGACAGAACATTAAACATGTCAGAGTGGGGTTTTCAAGTTTCTACCGCAGAAATTGCTCATCCACAGCAGGCATGAAAATATGGCAAACTACAGCTTGTAAAAGCGCTCGTAACCAAACGCAGGGGACACGAAACGCCGCGCCGGGCTTACGCAGCCACGCTGGGCAAAGCGATCAGACACGTTAACAAGAGTTCTGAACTGCTGTGGATAGCCACCACTTTGAAGGCAGTTACTGCAAYGACCTTCTTGGCTGCTTCTGGAGATTTTATGGCTTGTGCTCCTTGCAGCAATGAGACAATCTTTAACTCCAGTATGATAAGAGTAGTATTAGTCCTGCTGTTGAGCTCAGTTGCGGAGTACTCAACAGAAAGAAAAGCAAGAAGGGAAAACAGGCAGAACAATCCATTATTGCAACTAAAGAAAAAGGAGTGCAATTTACAGATCCAAAAAATAGCTGAAGAAACTACACTGGGAATATCTGGGTGCAGTTCTAAAGCCTAAAACACATTAAAATAAATTTCGACACACCATTTTAATCCCATTCACTGCACATATAAGCAGAAAAAAAAGAGAATATATGGCTTAAAACTGAAGCATCAGAAATGGTCTCCTCATTTGCACTGAAGCAATTACACGATCTTTAGAGGGACAGTCTTTGCCCTGGCCTGAAATCCAATCTTTATAAAGTGAAGGAGGCAGAAAGCACAGAAGAAGCAATATCCTGGTTTCAGCTTATTTTCCCATGACCCCCAATTCAAATCAAACAACAAACTCAAGAGAGCACCTGTCAGTCTTACCATTAACACTCAATGCCTTTAATCAATCATTAAACTCAAGAGAAGTTAAAGACATACAGGTATATAGACAGAAATCAAAGCTGGTAAATAAACAGAAGTAGCTACTTCCATGTTCTAAGAGAAAAGCAGAACCTATTACTGATTCTGTGTTGTGCGATGAGCTGTTTATCACAGATGAATCTTCATTTTGTACAGACGTTTTTGGACATTAGAGGGATGCAGTATAGAAAAGCTTAGGGCTCTGGTGCCCAAGACATTAAACCTACAAGAGATGTGAATTTTATCATTTGGCAGTTAAAATGGTGATCGGTAAAAGTGTTCGTATTTGACAGTGTGTAAGACGAGTCACTGGACAGATGATTCACTGAACAAATAATAACTGACTTAATCTGGGGCTTACATTCATCTGAAATGGAGCAGATACATAATTAAACACATCTGCCTATTTGAAGCAAAATATACTTCAAAGGACACCACTGATCACACAACAACTGCTGTATACATACTATTTTGGTAGGAGTTTTGGAACTGAATCTGTTCCTGTGGAATAATATAACCTTCTCAAATTAGGAAAATAATACATAAAAATGCATCTCATGAGAGGAAACATCCTTTCCTTTGGCTGCTGAATCAGTTGCCATAGCTGTTTCTTTGCTTACAAACATGTCATTTCCATTATTTGGAGCTTTAACACATTAGATCGCACATCTACTTTTCCTGTCTACTGCTGCTGCTTCCCTATCCTGAAATTGTCAATTACACTCAAGGAAAGCAATACTGGCTGAACATCGGCAATGCTGTTCATCACGAAAGAGGTATGAAAGCAAGAATTAAGCAACACCACCTACCAGGCAATCAAACTGAGCTGTACTGTACCTGGTATCACTCAGAGAACCACGACAAGACAGAGGAATGGGAATTTAGCAATTGCAAAGTGATCATTAAGAATTAGCATTTTCTATGTCACTATTTCCTAAACAAACTACACACTGGGCCACTGGGCTTAGGTCTATTTTTCACATTTTTAGGATACTCATACCAGGAACTTCTTTCTACCTCTGCAGTTTAGTTTCCTAGCTTGCTGTGATAAACCCAGAACAACAATATGCTTAGTATCACCTTTTTTCAGGCCACTTAAAAAAAAAAAAAAAAGGGCAAAAAAATTAGACATTTTAGAATAGAAAAAATCCCAGAAAACTGAAAATAAATACAAACAATTTTAGATTAATATTTTCCTGGTTAAATGTAACAGCTGAATGCAATTTGAGGATTCAAACACAACTTAGTTCAAAGTCAGAGACCACTTCCAAAATTCAGGCCCAAAATCAGGAGCTGGGAGCCTTGAAACCAGAAACTGGAGGTTTTCCGGCTTAAGAACAACTTCTATTAGAACTCTTTACCAGTCACACATTAGAACTTCGAAGTGAAACATAATACTTACTTCTACGATCAAAACATTCTGGTAGGAAGAGAAAGAAAAACAAATCCATTAGTATCTAGACAACATGCAATTTCTTATTAATCCTTATAACTCATTTTCAGTGCACTTAAATATTTGTACCACCATTTATGTATGTTTACACATTTAACAGCAACTGCTTTGTATTTAACATTTCAGATGCTCTAATAACAATTAGCTGAGAGTGTGAGAAGAAGGGGAAAGTGATAGGGGAAGACAGAGCAAGAGGCAGTGATGCTTTAACCCCTGACATCTGGTTCAACAGTCCCCATAGAATCACTGGAGAAAAGCAGATTCCCAATTTACATTCTCCTATTTCCTTCTCTTGTCACTGCCTGTCACAGGAACTTCTATTCCTGACCCAGGCTGCACCTTACACATCTCAACAGCACAAATTCCCAACACTCCTTCAGTGGAACACCAACACAGACATACAAAGAGCCATACCTTTCCAGTCAAGGTTGAGAGGTCATCTCCCCCAATGACTTTGATATCTCCAGTTGACTGATCATTCTAAGAAAGGAGAGTGAACATTAGCACGACCAGAATTAAACTAATTTTCTTCTTGTAGTAAATGTCAAAACTGCAAAGCACACAACCCGTAAATGTTAATGCTTTCAGAAACATGTCACCAACAGCACCTCTCTATTAACTAAGAAATTACAGCTGATCAACTTCAGAGATGATCTTTCAGATTGAAGACTGTTTGACAAGAGATTTGCATCAAAACAGGCATCATCTCTCATCTGTGACTATTATATATACACATGTATCTAAAAAGCTAAGACTTGCTAGGCATTCCCAAAGACAGAGAAACAGAACAAAAAGCACTTTGGTTTCCAAGTTACAGGATGCAATATAGCTGGTAATTTACATTTTAAACTTTATTGCTTTAGAAAGTCTTATTCTGAATAAGAATAGGCAATCATTACAAGAATAGCCAGCAAACAAGGCACTGATTACTATTTAGAACAATAAGCTACAAAAACAGCCAGAAAAGCTTACGCTTAGTTTTCAACAAGTATAGGTAACAAATCAAACTACTTCTTATACAACTGACCAGCAACATAGATACACCATCACTACACGACATTTTGCTTCAGTAATCTAAACCATGGTAAAAACATAAATGAACTGTTATATAGGAAAGTCAAAAACAGCTGCTAGAAGTGCCTCAAATCTTTGCAGTTTATTAAACTCACTCAACTGACTTTAAAACTTGACAGTGTCTCACAGTTCATATTAGATGTCATATGCAGATGCCGAGTTCCTGAGCAACGAAAGGGTGAAAAAACAGTTAAAGATTTCTGACACTGGTTGTAACCAGATTTCCACTGCCAAGAACTTTGTTTAATAATTAAGCAATGTTTTAATTATCTTCAGGAGCCTTACTTCCGAGTTCAGTACCGGTAAGATTTTAATGCTTTGTGGTTTAACACATAAGAGTTTTACTGTTTAGATCTGTTTTCACTGCCTCCCTGCTGTCACTGCTGGAAAACAATAATGCTTTACAAGATTGTAACTCCTGACTCAAGTGACTCCAAGATCACCTTTTAAAAAGGCATTTTAGGTTCCTTACAGTATCTGCTATAAGTTTTGGTTAGCAGAGACCTTTCAGAATATTGCTGTGACCAGCCTAACCAGAGCTTACCATGTACTCCACCGAAAATCCCTATTTTCCCAAGTGACAGTGCAACACATCCACAGTCTTTTGGCTGCCCTTCATGACTATATAAGCAACATTTACTCATTTCCATGTTTAAATGAAGGAGACTGGTGAAAAGCCATTTTTCTTGTAACACGAACAGAATAAACTGTTTGTCAAGAATACTGAGAGCTGGATCTGATCACAAACACTATCTTTCCATTTCTCAACAGCTTGCCAGATCATTAAAATTCATCTGTAAGGACTCAGAAAACTGGAGTTACAAGCAAAGTTTAATCATAGCTTGATCATGTCAGTAWTCTTAGAGAATTATTTTGGGTGCAGTACAGTATGAACTTTGCATTGCAACACAAAAAAACCCCCATATGCTTGTAAATATTAAATGATCAGTTTGAAACAAGAATAGAACCTCAATTACATCAATTACAGAACCATTACAAAAGTTCAGCTGCTTCATTTATGCGACCAGGGTATTTTTAACATCTTTTATCCAGTCTGCAAAGGCAGGCAGCATGATCCAGTAATCACATCCAGAGACAGAGACAAGAGAGTTGAAAGCTCCACTTTCAACCGTCCATTACAGTTTGTGATGGTTTTCACATCACTAAACACAGATCCCTTCATGTAGTAAAGCACAGATCAAAACTACAGAGCAGATTTAGCATTCTGACACTGTTACTGATGGAAGACTTAGTCAAGCTGTTACATACGTGTCCACGTTAGGATAATCTTATCCAGTCTATCAAGTTATGTAATCTATAGGACCTAAATTTGGATATTAATAACCACCTAAGAGAGTCTACAGAAATGAAATGCTCATAAATACTGTAGTGGAGGCATCAGGTAACAGCAGCTCCTCACTCATCTAGAACAAGAAAACATTCTTTAATGGAACTGGCTAACAAAACCAAGAACCCTGAAGCCAACACCTCAAGGAAAACATTCAGCTTCAACAGCCTTCTGTCTATATTTCTCTGCTTTTCTCCTCATCCATTTGTTTTTATAGTAAACCCAAGATTTTAATTTCCATAAAACTTACTTTGCTGCTCACTCCTCTATTAATATCAAGGCACTGTAGTTCTGGGGGGTGATAAAAACAGTTGTAGTAAAGAAATTAACCAAAACATGCCTGATGCACCAGTAAAAAGGCAGCCTTCCTTTTTAACGGAGGCTTTTTTTCAGGTATTTCAACCCATTTCTCCAATATTTGTTTCCAAGTTAGAAAGTAGACAACATGAAAGGGATAGCAAAAGATAACATGTCTTTATACCGATTTTTAAAACAAGCTAAGAAAGCTATTGGAAGTGTTCCTTGGAGAAAGCAGAAAATACACAATTTCCTCTCCAAGAAAAAACAGGTGGAAGCCATCATCTCCTATTCTTTAACCTATTCTCCTGTAATAGAGACATTCAGTTTTCTGTGGCTTTTACAGGCAGAATATATGGGCATGTGGGGGCTTTGGGGTTAAATGACTGGAGGCAGGATCCTCCCCTTTCGGGAAGCACAGAAGGAAAAGAGGCTCGAACTGCTCTCCCTCACTGATTTTAACACAGYGCACAAGCACAAAGTGCCTTGTGAGATACAACCAAAGGCTGGCATGAACCCTTTTGCCCAGCCTTGCTTTCTCATTAAAGTACATAACTACATTACTGCCTCGTGTTCTGCAAACGTGAATGTGGTCTCCAGGTAACCCCTGGACAGGCAGCTGTGTGTGTGCCTTGGGCAGCCAAGGCTCCTTGTCCTGCAAAAGGACTGGACAGAGACCCACGCAGTTCTTGGCCTTGCCGTGACACGTTAATGGATCATTCGACAGGAATCATGGATTTATGAAGTTCTGCAACACTCCAAACTAAGTCTGCAAGTAACTCCAACTCAGATTTCACAGTTTAACGAAACAAAGGATGAGACTGAGTTTTCAATCCAGTTATCTCTATATTTTTCTGCTGGAATAGGCACCGGTCGACAACCGCAACACGCAACCCACAGTGCTGACCCCCATGCAAAGCTGGTGACACAGAACCAACAGCATAACCTTGTGAAACAATGTATTCAAACACTCTAAACTGAAACCAACAACTGTCATCATTTCCATGCTAYAGGTGGTCTTAGGGAAAAAATAATCAGTTTCTGAAATCCCAAACCCACGAGACTCGGCTGTAAGCTGGGTCGGTCAGTAAGCTGGGACTCTTACAGTGCTGACATGCATCTGCTTCTTCYTCTGACCCCCACAACATAACCCTGTGCTTCCTTCTATACAACCTACAAGTTATCTTGTGTTACAGAATGTTCCATTTCCCTACAAAGTTGAATACTTGTGTTCAGAATCAAAAGAAACTCCTTACCAAAAATTGTAAACCCAAGGCAACCCATGCCTTGTCTTGAAAAGGTAGTCCCATATTCAGAGGCCTTTGATCACAAATCTAGGTTTATGTATCTAGTATTTTCCTCATGGCCAAATACAACTGATTTTGTTCATTGTTTGGTTCAGCCGAATAGAAATGAGAGAGGGAACTTGGGTATAACCATTTCTGCAGCTTTCAAGTCATCCTGGCTAAGAATGATGTCTGGGCCGTATAAAAACTCCTAGAATTAAATTTTTGTAATCACAGTTGCAGGAGAATTCTCTGTGTATGTCTAGAGCCAAAGCTTTAGAGATGAGGAAGGGGGCAGAGAGGAAACTGTTGAACAAGCAAAGGACGTGTAAAGGGTCTCTCTCCKCTCTATAAGGATTTTACTGGGCTGAGGAGATATCAAGGTCTAAAAGAAAACACATTATCTAATGAAGTTGAGAAAGAGTAAATTAGCTTGTGACTTTTAATTTATTTGTTTAATATTAGCACATTAGCACAGTAACAATATTAAACCACTTTGTTAATAATTTGTAGTCAAACTTAGATAAAAATTGCACAATACTGCAGATATACTTACACAATAACTCTTCAACCTAATGAAGTCGACAGTCATGGGGATTGATCTGTCACTGTTTCTGTTCAGGGCTTTGATGTAGTCTAATAAATCAGCAAAAAATTTATAGCCACCCTTGAGTACACAGAGTGCCACAATGTGGTGTCCTCCCATGCCCTTCATAATTTCTCGTGCCAGTCTTTCCGTCCTAAACAAAACCAAGGAAGAGTGAGCTGTCATAACATTTCATTTGTTCACCATAGCAGCAGTGTTTCAGACTCCTAACAGCAGCAAACACATGCAGCTAACTTGGAAACACGTTTTGCTCGGCAGTATTTGCCCACCGCTTCAGTCACTTTTACACGTTACTGGTCAACAAAGTTTTGCTTTTCAAGGTTAATCCAACAGCAGCACTGCCAAATGCACTCACTTTCCTACATCACATGCAGCCAAAGCAAACCTTAACAGCCTGGAACTGTTTCAGTGTCAGATAYGAGGCACCAAGGTGTGTTTTCTCCTTCCAAAGACAGGTTCAGCTTCCATGCAAAGAGCAACATAAGCTAACACAACCCAAAAGGCAGTAGCCCTCACCAGATGAGGAGCAAGAAAACTCTCAAATTGTAAACTGAAGAGTTTATGTTTATTTGCCAAATCAGAATGCCAGAAATTTGTCCTGAAAGCAGAATACAATACCAGCAAGAGAACACTGCACCATTTTTCTGAAATAATTGTTTCTAAATTTATCTGGCCATTTATTTTAGAAAGCATGGTCTGCATTTATTGTGTGCCAGCTGACAGCAGGTTTCTCAGAGAAAGCCAACCATTATAAACTTTACGTCAATTCCTTAATGACATGTACTTTGTCCAAATTTTTCCTCTATATGGACTTCTAGTGCAAAGTTTTAATATTTAAAAATAAACTTTTTTTAATAGAGATGTTCACTGTATCTAGTCAAACAGAACCATGCAAAATCTAGATGCATTCCTAGCCACAAGATTCCCTGGAAGGCCCACCCAGAACCACTCATAAATGGCTTAAATTCACTGAATTTGTTGCTCATTCTCTTAAAAGAAATTAGCAACTTTCAAACACAAAGTAAAACAAAAATGCCTCGTAGGCTTATGCATACATTTCTGATCACACACGACAAAACTTGCACAGCACAACACAGATTTCAGCAACCACAGAAGCGACAGATTGATATTTGTGGAGGATAATGTCTTTCTCAGAAGGTAGGAGAAAGTTGGATGTTATTTATCTACCACACGAACATGAGGAAGTCTAAAATGATGTGATTAATAATTTACTTTTATTAATATCTTATGGAAATTCAAGAGACTAYAACCATTTTCAGACTGAACTGGCATAACAAAACTTCTAGTTAGATTTTAAGAAGGTAAAACATCAAAGAAACACCAGAAAGAAAGTTGTAAGCTGCTACGTAGTACAAAATTTCACTTGAGAATTATGACCAGTTTTCAAAGAATAGTATGACTGCAAATGTACAAACTCTTAGAAGCCAAAAAAAAAGATTAATTAGCACTTGTACGTTCTAGTCTCTAATTAAATGTAATCTATTTAGACAGCTGCCAAGCAGCAAAATTATCACTGGAAGATGTTTATTGCAGTTTCATGGAATCAGTGTGCTGTCTGAAGTCAAACAAACCTGTCCATGATGAGCCCATGAGGAATATAGACTTTTTCCAAATCATCTGCATAATGTTTAGGTATGCAGAACAAGTCCAGGTCGTATCCTTGTTCATCATCGCCAATCTGAAAAGGAAATAAGGTGAGATTTCTAAAAAGCCTTATAGAAAGCCTGTGGTGAGGAACGTCGAGTCCTTTGTGTTATTCAGTAAAATCTATCAAACTCACAACGCTCATCAGAACCACCTTAGCTTCCCTCTCTAACAACACCACTCACACTGAACACAGCATAAAGTGTAATCTAAGAGTTCACAAGGGTTACTTGAAACACCACGAGTTGTTATGCAATGCAATGTGTGAAAGAAATTAAGTCCTACAACTTTCTCCTCCATCGGAGAGCCGGAAAGTGAAGTTACTACACCTCAGTGAAATTCTATATTCTATTAAAAAAACCATCAAGCTTTTTAACCCCTTTGGTGTTCCTAGTGTAATGCAAAACCTGCATCTGCAATTGAGCAAGCAGAGGTTTTGACAYGGACACCTTTCAAATCTCCACAACACCCGATCACAACAAAACACATGAGCCAGTTTGCAGGACAAGACAAGAGAGCTACGTGAGCATGACAAGTTATGCTGCTGTGAAGCTCTGACCACCATCTCCAAAACGCGGAGCTTCGAGATCTTTCAGAATCTGAAATCAAAGCTTTCAGCAACCTGTTCCACACGGACAAACTCCCTGTATGAAACAGCCTGCAACAGCGGCAAGTGCATATTAATTAGGACAAGGGATTAGCATACATACATAATGATACCAAACACTGCTGAGGTTCAGGGCACACTGTTGCATCAAGCAGAGCCTTCCCTGAACCCTAATCCTTCTGCAGCTTGAAAATGACTATGTGTTTTTTTAATTGCTTCACTTTCTGGTTATGTAGCTGAACACTACTATGCGAAAAAGAATTTCAGAGGGAAAACAGAAGCTTATAGCTGAAGTTCACCAGGGCAGGCATTTTAAGTATCCATTTTGGCTAGCACTACCTTTGCAGGACTCAATCTTATTTCGGTACCTGTGAAAACACTTACCTGACTAGTGATCAGCCAACTGTTTACATGGGATTTTTGTTGTGTAACCCCCAATGAGTATTTCATCTGAGGAACTGCATTACTATTTCACCGTCCCGTCCAAAACTGACTCTGTGTGTTAGCTACACACACACAGAGCTCAAGCATTTAGTCCCTGCTCAGGGTCCCTGCAGTCCACAGCAGGCTGCTATTTTAAGAAATAAGACAGGTCCCTCCCAAACCTCATGGTGTTTTCCTTTGGTCAGACCCATCGTTATATCGAGCGTGTCTACTAAACCTTCGTTTCTGCATCTGGCAGGCAATGGGCCCTTCCTAAAGGTTTTATCAGGTTTTTTATGGACTGCAGGGATTTATTGTCGCAACCTCGCGGCCGTCACAGCTCTCGGCCATCAGACACCGCACGCACTTCATCAGCACTGGCAGTGGCTTTAAAAAGATTAATAAAAATGAGCACATAAGCGCCTTAGCAGATGCGGCAATTACGCAAAAATATAAAGGATGCTGTTCCTGCAGAACCAGACCCAGCTCACRCACGTGGGGTTCTCCCGACCGGAGCCTCCCGCACGCCGCGAACAGCAACGGGAATAGGAAGTTGTGCCGCGCTGGGGGAAGTTCCTCCACCTTCGCTCCGGAGGCGCCAGCGCCGGCTGTGCCCGCCGCCCTCGGGCTCCGGATCCCCCCCGTTCCCCCCTCGAGGGACCCGCGGCCGCTCCGGGAAGGGACGCGCCCGCCCGGGGCAGCGAGAGCAGAAACGGGCAGCCCCGGGCCCGGCGCCGGGAGGCCGGGGCTGCCCTCAAGGTGACTCCGCGGGGCGGCGGCTCCCGGCGCTGAGGACGCGGCACGACATGACACGCCACGCCAGACGATACGCCACGCCATCCCCCGCGCTCCCTCACGGATCACCGGATTCCGGGCRGCAGGCGGGGGACGGCGGCCCCGGCGCCCGGCATCCCCCGTCCCGCCGGCGGCAGCCCCCGCACTCACCACGATGCAGGGGCTGGGGGTCGCCATGGAGCGCGGCCCTGCCGGCGGCGGCTGCGGGCGGCTCGGAGCGACGGGAGCGGGCGCTGGGAGCGACAGAAGCGGGCGGCGGCGGCGGCGGCGGCGGCGGCGGCGGCGGCGGCGGCGGCAGCGGCGGCAGCGGGCGGTGGGAGCGGGAGGCGCCGCGCCCGCAGCGGCCCCGGCGCCGCCTCCGCGCCCTCCGCGCTCCCCGCCCTCAACATGGCCGCGGCGGAGCCGCCCTCAGCGCGGCCGTGCGGCGGCCCCGGGCGCGGGGAGCCGCGAGGGGCGGGAGACAGGGCAGACATCACCGGAGCCGTTCGCTCGGCGGGGCTGTCCCCATCCGAGCAGGGTGCAGGTGTCCCCGTGCTGTCCCGCGTCCCCACCKCTGAGTCTTCAGAGTTGACCCTTCCCTCCACTGCACGATGTGCGTTCCCCGTCCCCTCAGGATGGGGAAGGTGACAGTGCTGTGTCCAGTTCTGGGCCATTCGATTCAGGAAGGACATTGAGGGGCTGGAGCTGGTCCAGAGGAGGGCAGTGGAGCTGGGGAAGGTTTTGGAGCACAAGTTTGATGAGGAGAGGCTCAGGGAGCTGGGGGTGCTCAGCCTGGAGAACAGGAGGCTCAGGGGGGACCTTACCGCTCTATTACACCTCCCTGACAGGAGGGTGTAGCCAGGTGGGGGTCGGGCTTTTCTCCCAGGGAACCAGCGACAGGACAAGGGGACATAGTCTTAAGGGGAGGTTCAGGTTGGACATGAGGAAGAATTTCTTCACGGAAAGGGTGATTAGACATTGTAAGGGGCTGACCAGGGAGGTGGTGGAGTCACCATCCCTGGAGGTGTTCAGGGAAAGTCTGGATGTGGCAGTCGGTGCCATGGTCTGGTTGACAAAGTGGTGTCCAGTCATAGGTTGGACTCAACGATCTCAGAGGTCTTTTCCAGCCTCATTGATTCTGTGATTCTATGACTCCTGTGTCCAGGGGGAACAGGGTGGGTAACTGCTGTCATTCCAGAACCAGGGACAGGGATGCACATCCCTCAGGTGTTTACTCCTGAACATGGAGTTGCTCCACAGACAGATCCTCCAGGCAGAGCAGGAACCCTCCTCTTTCCCAGATGCTGCCTGGACTCCTCTCCATCACCAGGGAAAGCCTGTCCTCCACTGTGGCTTTGTGCACCTTGGAGGAGAAAACAAAGACTTTCTGCATCCCTCTGGGTCTTCCTGTGAATCATGGGATTTGGTGGAGTCCCATTCTCCCCAAGCAGATGAAATCCAGCCCCACAGCACAGGAAGCTGAGGGCATGGGTAAATGCCCCTAAATACCCATCAGACCTGGGCACTGGTGGGTACTGGGGTGTTGGGGCACCATCAGCTCTCAGGGCCCTGGGCAGGGCAGGGCACACAAACTGTGTGGTGTTAGGGCAGTTGTGATAACCAAATTTCATGCTCCAGGTCACCAGTTGATAATTTTCAAGGGTCGAACGTATATAACTAATATATCATGGGATCTTTCTCCCCTGCTTCCCTTTGCAGCATTAGTGTGGTCACAGGTAGCACAAGGCTCTGATGTGGTGCAGGGAACCCTTTGTGGATGCTGCTCCACATCTGACAGAGCAGGGAGCTGATTTAAAAGTGAGCCTCAGGTGGTGATAGCTGTGCCTTTTCACCAGGCAAAGAAAGTTGACAGGTGCCACCTTCCCACACACAAATGGGAAGGGATCCCCTGCACCACTGTCACCTCCCTGCACAGGGTGGATAGAAGATGCATTTTCCATTTAGTGTAAGATAAGGCTGAACTATGCCTCCAGATGCTATCTATATCTGTAATTGTCTGAGGGAAAAGTTTGATCCTGAGGTAAAATATTAAGAAAGCATGGAAATGCCTGGATAGTTCCAGTGGTCTCAAATAGGAGAAAGAAAAAAAAAAGTGTCAACTTTTCCTGTAGGTCTGGAGTTAAGGACAATAAACAGGGCAAATGGAAGTTTGTGGTTTCTTATATTATGTAGTAGCTGAAGATTTTCTTCTTTCTCTAAGGGGTGGAAACCAGGTTTTATTTTATGCTGCGTAAAATCTTGGTGTCAAGGATAGGATAATGATTCTTAAAAATAACTCTACTCATAAAGAGCTGTAGCAATCACCCTCTGATATACATTTGGCATGCTTACTGTTGGCGCAGAAAACACGATGAAATAAAATTAAGTGTTCCTTTGTACAAAACAACCAATTTAAGCAAATTTTAACCAAGCAAACAGGCACGATCCCTAGTGAGTGCTGTATTGTCGCAGTGAGGTGTTCAGCTACAGTCTGGGTGGGTTAACTCTGGAGTGGGAGGAAGGAGCCTTTATCGAGTTGCCTGGAGCAGCAGAATGAAACACGCCCTGCAGCTAAGGGATATCAGGAACGTGTCATTGCTGGACTGTTTCCAGGAGGCCAGAAAGAACAGCAGCTGCCCTGTCAAGTTCAGGGAGAGCCTGACATTAATGGGCAGTGGGCAGTATCTATGGAGAGACTCTGGAACCTCAGAAGTATTGCAGGATGTGATTTTATTTTAGTTACTGAAGATATTTCTCATTAATGGCTGATATCAATGTCTGCCATTAAAAGTAGCACCCAACAGCACATCCARCCCGGAGTTGTTGGATTGACTTCGGTGTGGTTTCTCCCCAGCAAACAAAACCATTAGTCCTGTTTTGCCCTTCTGGGTGAACAATTTCTTTGTTCCTCCTGCCAAACAGCACATGCTTGGATCCAAAGCATTCCTGGTCCTGCTGGCACCCCGTTATGGAGGGAAAAACAGACTTACAAAAGCAGAAATATTTGCTGATATCACAGGAAGTCGGTTAGCTGAGATCAGCACCAAATTTAGTAGATGATCAGTTTTGTACTTGCTGGTACGAGGCCACCAAGGTTTGCAGGGCAGGGTGAGGGAGGGGGTTCAGAGGTACCCGGGAGCTGCACATTTTCTGTCTAGATGATGCATAAGGTGGGAAAACCAAAGTTTTCATTTCTCTGGTATGCACAGCTTTTTACAAGGCAAAATAATTTAATAAATGTGCAGAGTGTTTTATCTCTGAGTAGACTCTTGTTTTCATAATTATTTTGTCCTCTGTTGCCAGCCAGGCGTATCTCAGTGCTCAGGCTCAGTGAACCATGGCTTGTGTGAGCACCAGTTGTAAATAACTTCATTAAAAGACTTTTAAAAACCTTTCATAGTAACCACATGTCCCCACTGGTGGGGTACCTGGAGGTAATAACTGAGTATTCACTTTTGGAAGCACCTGAAATGATGTGCTCTGGGTCAGACCTTCATGTCAGTGCCCATTCACCAATCTCCCTCTTCTCCCCATTTTTCCCTCCCAGCTTTGCCATTGCTGCTGGGTGACTCACAGGGAATTAGCAGAATTTATCTGCTCGTTTTGTTTCACAAGTCTCGTAAAAAACAGCAAAGAGCACAACGAATTTTCAGCAGATTAACTAGACCAGCAGGACTCCCTTGTGACCAGAAATTTGTCTGTGCAGACAGAATGGGGAAAAATGGAGAATTCCAGGCATATTAACCCAGTCCTGAGATGAGCACCACCATTTTTAATCAAGAGGAAAACAAAAAAGGAATATCTGATTGAATGATATATATAGAGCATTCACCAAAATGTGAATTGAGCACACAAGCAACCCACCTTCATCATGGCTACAGAGAAGTCCCTCCACTCTGACTAGTAATTGAAATAGCATATAATTATTTTTCTAGCCGAATGTTTCAAATGGGAGAGGAAGCCAGATGTACCAAAACATCATTTAAAAAGAGACACACCCTTCCTAAGAAATAGGGAATAGATGCTCTTTGTTGCAAAATACCTTTTGAAACAATGTTGTTCCTGTTCTCTGTCTTGTTGGCTCCTGTGAAAATTTGTCATCAAAGTAATTCTCAGTGGTGACAGTCTCCACGGATTTTGGAAAGCGATGCCTATCTACTTATTTGTTTCAAGACTGGGATTTCCTGGATGATGAGAGTTTACCAAGATTTCTATCCCTGCCCAGCTAATAAGTGACAATTTACTTACCAAAGCTAAGATAAGCAAAACTTCTGAACTGATGTACTCCTCTGGAGTTGCAGATAACTTGCTTTTTTCACTCGAAAGGTTTTCACACTCGAGGATGGAGGTCGGGGGAACTACAGACATTTTGCTCTTTATTCAATAGTGCAAGGAACGGTCAGTGACACAAAAATTACACAATTACTACAAACCCCAGCAGTGGCTGATGACAAGATGGGAAGCATCCTGAGAGACGCGGCCCGCATTGCTGCAGACCACGCTGCGCTTTGGGCTGGTATTTATGGCATTTATCAGCTTTCGTTTGCAAACATCCGTTCGGAATTATCGCAGCGGCCCCGGCTCGGCAGGACCAGACACCACGCGTCTGTCACAACAGAGCGGAGGGGCCGGCGCTCGGCACCGCACACCCCCCGGCACCCCGGGGCTCTGCCCGGCCGGAGCTACCGGGGCCAGCCTGCTGCCACGGGCCAGCCCGCCTGAGGGCCCGCACGAACTCCAACAAGGATTATTTCCTATGGCAGAAAACAAGCAAAGGCAGATCCCGTCACTGAAGCAGGGCATGGGCTCAGCGCTGCCAGAGCTGAAGCCAATCCTGTGCCGTGGGGCCTTGTGCCCATGGAGGTGCCCGAGACTTCGGGTAGCCCAAGCCCCACAGCCATGACCGAGCATGTGTGGGGTGCACATTCCCCCCAGCAGCTCTGAGGTCTGGGCTTGCTGCTCTCCCTGCTCTCCAGAGACCTTGTTCCTTGGCACAGGAGAGCTGTGAGAAATGGCTTGGATGGAGGGGAAGGCACACCTGAAACCCAGAGACCCGCTCCTAGGGCATCGTGTTTGTTTGAACCTGTCCTGACACAAGGGTTGAAGCCTGAGCAATGTAACTACTAGGAAGGTGTTCTTCTTTTGTTGGAAATGGCTGTTTTCCGAGCTCAGCTTGACTCACTTAACAGTGTGGCCTGACGAAGTTGCTGACTAAGAAAATAAGAAGGTTCTTTAACACAACCACAGCTCAGTGCCTGCTGCAGAGCTGCCTTCAGAGCTGCTGCACCGACCCTTTGCTGCAGGAGCACCATCCCTGCTGCCACTCGAGGGGAACACCAGTGTTTCTCAGCCGCTGTCACGTGGTGCTGCAAAGCCCGTGCGAGGACACGGCAAAGCCCAGGCTGACCTCCTTCCGCTCCTCCCACACCTCCACTGACTGCACGCACGGCCCTTCCCACCCTCAGCGAGTCACCTGAGGTCCCCAGCAATCCCCTGCAACAGCAATGCAGAACAAAGGGCAGGGCCAAGGCAGTTACAACAATCAGATTCCTTCCTTCGCTGCACAGCAAGGAATAGTGAGAGGTACGTTTTCTCCGTGCCAGTAACAAGGAAACCTCTTCTGCTCCCCTCATTCAATAGCACTTGCATCAACAAGATACGTGTGTGACCCAAAGGTTTCTGCATGGCACATTTCAGTGTAAACTCTACCAGAATTAATGTAACCCTGCTGGTTTCCTCAAAATTAAATGGTCTCTGGGAGCACAGGAGGAGACAGATGCCCACATCGCCACATCCAGCAAACTCCCAGGGCTACACAGGAGTAAAAGAACTTCTGGGAGATGGGTTGTGCATGGGAAGTGCTCTTGCTAAAGTCCAGCAGGTTATTTTAGCCAATAACTTGGTTAACACAGCCTCAATTTCTTCAGTCACTGCTTAGATGGAAGCATGAAGCAAGAAACCAAGGGAACCCTGCAGCTGGACTTCAGCCCAGGATATCTGCACTGGAAGCCCATTTTCACAGACCTTCCATAGAAGCCTGAGGGAAGGCTGGACAACTCCAAATGCAGGAGATGGTGCTGGCAGGTCTTCCCAGTAGCGAAGGGGGATTGAGGGAGAGTTGTGCGGTTTCCCCCCCTTGCTCAGTTGCTTTCAGGGGAGTGAACAGGTTAATCTGCTTTCACCCAGCACCTGAGTGCAGGAGCTGCCTGCAAAGCCCAGGAGCATTTCTAAAAAGCCGTGAAACACTCATTGTGTCGCATGTCTGACGTGTCCGTCCAGCCACACACAGGTGAGCCAGATGCAAGGATTGCTTAAAAAAAAATAACCTGGAGCCTGTTTTCACCAGGATGGACAAAGGGGCCAACAAGTGTGAGGACAGAAACTGGAGAGAAGGCAGGAGGCAGTGCAAGGCTGTTTGAGCAACAGGGGAGGAGGATGAGGAAGAGCAGCAGCAGGGCACAGCCAGCAGCCTGATCAGGTAACTCGCTGACAGAACAGAAGGGCTGCCTCGCCAGGGCTGGCGGATCCAGCTGGCACTGCCTCAGTGCACACCAGGCATCAGGTGTCAGGGCTCACATGCCAAGGCCCCTGCCTCCCATGCAGATCCTGGCAGCCGTTCAAGTATCTCAGAAATCTTCTCTGGGCGGATTACAAGGGAAGCAGAGATGAGACACAAACACCAGGCCAGGAGGGAGCTGCACTTCAGGACTCCCCTCTCCGGTGCAAGTCTTGAATTGTGTGGTACAAGCTGGCAAGATTGTAATTCAGATCCTCAAATATGAAATGCTGTTCTAGGAGTAAAACCTGATCTGAATCTGGATTTGTGCTGAGTGCAAGACTGGATGAGATGCCTGGCAAAGACAGAGTCCAATAGTTCAGTTGAAGAGTGCTTTTAGAACTCAGTTTATATTTAAAAGGGGAAATAAATGGATTTTTAGGGTCCCAAGTTAAATGACCACGCAGCAGGGAACTAGAATTCCTGCTTACTGTCACCCRCCCAGAATCCTGCTTGAGCCAGTGAAAAGCCCCTCCAGAAATCTGTCCTCAAAAAGCCCCATAAAACAGGGGTGGCAAGGGGGAGAACTGCTCTCAAAGGACTGCCAGACCCCATGGCAAGGGGAGAAAACAACCTTTCTGGGACACACAAAACAGGACCTTACCTGAACCCCCTCTCCAGACAGCTAGAAAGCTGAAGGTCCCAGAAAAAGAAATAAGCTTGATGCTTTTTAAAGCTGTCTGGCTGCAGACACTGACCCGACTTAGTGAACAGTACAGTCACATACTTGCAGAATAGAGCACCTGTACCCGTAGCTGCAGAAATGTAAGATATAAAGTGCTCAACAGAGATGACAATAGGAGAATTTTGCTTCAAATAACACTTTTTTTTGCCAAACCTCTGTTCTTATCTCTTAACTGAAATCCATTCCTCAAATTGTAAATCTGTGATATCTGATGGGATAATACAAGTTTTACATGGTGATAGCATCAAGAGTTTTTAAATTTATCAAGGCTTATCAAAGTCTCAGGTTGCTTGGTTTCTTCAGAGCCTGGAAAAGTTTTCCAAAACTCAGTTCCCTGCTGGTGTAAATATTGTTTGGCAGCATCAGAAAGGCTTTCCAAGGGGAAGTGAGACAGACTAGAGCTCCTGTCTCTTTGAACCCCTGCCAAATGCATCTTAAATTACAAACTTAGACGAGTGTGGTCCTGCTCTTGATGAGAGTTTAAAGAGAATGTAAAGCACAATGACACTGATCTTCTGTTTAATTGCCACACAAACCAGATAATTGGACACAGAGGATTCAAATAAAAACTGAGTATTTGACAATACAAAGTTGAGAGGAAAAAAACCAGCTACGCAAAACTACTGTGTTATCAGTGATTCCTGTGGAACAGCTGAAAATGACCCAGAGATTTAATTAGTCTTGGAAAATATTCTTCCTATAAAATCATGATAAAGGAAAATGTGAATCTGGTTATGTCTAAACAATCAGCAACTATTGCAACAAAGAAGGAAGCTTGCTACTGAAACTGAAACATCAGTCTTCATAGTGAAAATGTACAGAAGAATGTGATGTGATTTATTTTAGGGCAAAATGTTGACACTAATAAGCAGTAAAAACACTGGAAAATATGGCAAACCTAAATAGCTCAGGCTTTAATGCCTGAATGAATCACTGCTGTCATTCAATCCAACTGCCCAGAGTCTTGTGTTTATTCTTTTCATAGTCTTATTTAAGGAACTGACTTTCCAATTTCGTATCACCACATTGGGATTTAAGGATGTTTAGTTAACGGCAATTTGGAGAGTTTTAAAACCTTCTGCAGCCCAGCTACTGCAGTTCTTACTTTGCAAGGAAGCACTTTTTGGACACATCACCTGAGCATTTCAGTTTTAGATTAAAGGCCTCCTCCGTGCTTTGAACTTTGCAGGCTCCAGGGATTGCCAGCGCCAGTCTCAACCATGGTTTAGCTTAAAAAAAAAATTGACCTTAGATCGCAAATAAGCTACCTGCACTCTGGAAGAAGCTGAAATTGAGACAACACAGCAGGGAGTAACAAGATTAAAAGCATTGCTAACTGTGCTTAACTTTGGTGTATTTCTGTTTTGGAGAGGTATCTGGTCTTAAAACTCTGGGGCAGCTGCGTGGCCGCCTGCCAGAAGGAAGTTCACGGCAAAGCTGTTTGCGCAGCATCAGCCTATTTTTAGTGTATGGTTTGGGAGGGAGTTTCTTCCTCCCCCTGCCCCAAGCCTCTGAAATGCTCTCCACTGGCAGGCAGAGCCTGATGGGAGTCTTTGCACAGGAATATGGAATTTCTTTTGGCCAGCAGTGTGAAATTGGGTCTGGTACATGTGCCAAGCAACCTGCACGTCTACCCAGGGTATGAAAAGCCAGGCAGCACCAGCCCTGGTTGCTTTCTTCTCAGCTGGAATGTTGTTTTAGGAAAAATAAAAGCGGAGAACTCAGTTTAAACAAAGTAAGATACCATCTCTGGCAAAAATTCAGATAAAGGTTTAAGATTCCTGCCACAGTAACCGGGCAAGAGATCAGCCACTCCAAACTCTGTATCATCCCAGTGCACATACACACGCAATTAAGAAGCGGTTTGTGTGCACTAATCCCACACATTCATATAAAGTACTGCTGTCACTTTGCTTATTCTTACACAACAAAAATGTACATTTAAGGTGTGGGATGCATTCATTCTGAAAGTTGAAATGCTGAAGTGCTCCCAAAAATTTGAAATGGAAGTGTGGAGAGTGTCTTACCCTGGGCGGTGTTGGAAAGTTCGTACTAACTCTGCAGACGGGGGCCACTCCACAAGAACATGCCAGTGTGCCCACAGACGTTATAACCACAAGTGCTATTTTAAAAGAAGGGATGAAAAAGGAAACACATGGCTGTGAGCCCCAAGGCCGCACTCCTCAGCTTTTCCAGCACAGTGTTTGCTCCAGAGCAGCTCTGACTCCTCRCAGGCCCAGTGTGAGAGGGTCACAGGACAGTGCACAAACCATGAGCTGGGGGGCTCTGCACTGCCCTTATCCCTTGCACCATGCCCACTGACTCTTCCTTTAAAATCCCAAATTCCAGAGATTCCACAGACTGTCCAGGAAAGGTATTCCAGAGCTTTGCTGTTCCTGCTGTTGAGGCCAACCACCCATTTGGATGTCTCAGCTCAATGTCTCCTGCTGCAATAGAATTTATTTTTCTTGTCCTACCTGCACCTGGAGGAAGTGTTTATTTCCTTCTTTACATCTACTTCTAACTGATTTGAAAACACCTCTCCCATCACCGCGGAACCAGCCCAGTCATCCGTCCTGTCACCCCTCTCACTGCTTTTCTCCAGTTAGCTCCAGCTGATCCACATTTTCCAGAAGTGCAGTGCCCACAACTAGATCCCATGTTCCAAGAAAGGCTTTCTCCTACCACATGAGGAAGAGGCACCACCCCATGTATCTTACAGCTTATACTTCTGTTCATACATTCCATGACAACAGGAACAGCATGCTGTTGAATCATGTTCAGCTGGTGACTGGCTATAACCCCAGGAGAACTCTTCTGCACAACTGCTACCGTAGCAGCCTGTCCTGTCCCATCCTGTATTTGTTCAGCCGATCGCGGCTTCTGCTGAAGTGTACAAATCTGCGTTTGTCAAATCCATGGCCGGACTTACTGCATCACATGCTAACTCTTTTGAATCTGTCAGATTCACTTTGAATTGTATTTGTCTTCTGCTCAGTCAGTAGTTAGCTCAGGTCTGGTGCTCCCTACAATTTAATCAACGTATGCCATACAAGTTGTTAATGAAAATACCAAGTAATCTCAAATCAGATTACAATACATCCCCCTCAATACATCCTTGCAGAATTTTTAATACGTTGAGTAGGGTTTTCCAAAGAGGTTTTATAACCTCACTTTTAAATTGGTGTCAGACCACATTTCCTTGTTATCTTATATTAAAGTCATTAGAATTACTTGAAATAAAGCGGTGCCCATTGCTTCTCTGCTCAAGAAGCTTAACTTGGTGCATATTAACAAAATTTGATCTTTCTTTTAGGACCTCACCAATAAGTTTCCCTTTTTCATTAATTTTCCAGTTTAAACTATTGACCCTGAGTTCTGAGSAGGCAGGAGAAGCAGAGACAAGCTRAGCYTTCAGAGGCTACAGCAACGCCTTTGTCTCTAGTGCTGGGAAGTAATTTACCATATGGGGTGTCTGATTTAGGCACAAGGACAACTACAGTTGTTGTGCTTGTGTTGCAATCCCTTACACACGGCAGAGTAAGCAGAGCTTGTCTTAGGTGAGGACATGAGAGCCGTGAAAGCTTTCACTGCTCTGCCCTGACATCACACAACACAAGGAAAATGAGTCTTTTCCTCCTCTGCCTATGGGTCCCTCCTCCATTGCTCCAAGATTTCAGTGTCCAGCCATTCCACTGAGAAATCACATCCATGAAACAGAGAAGGCTGCTCCACAATATCCTGCACTTTCTTCGAAGATCTCAGCTGACTGRATTAAACCACAAAAAAAATCCAGCAAATAAATATGCATCCAGTAATRATTTCCATGGCATCAAAAGCCATGCGGTGAAAGTACTCTCAACATCAACTTTGATAATGTAGGTCTTCACCTTTTCAGGAAACCTTTGCAAAGATGGTTGTGGATCACTGCACCAATAATTACTTCTGSAGTTGTCCTGTGCAGGTGAGGAGCCGGACTCAATGGTCCCTGTGGGTCCCTTCCAGCTCAGGATATTCTATGATTCTWTGACTTCATCASCAAGACCTGATCATTTGGCAACTCCTAATTGAACATGATGCTCGACAATTTTTTCCTGACACACAAGTCTGTGCAGACTGGGTACACGATTGTTCTCAGGTCACAGTAATTACCTTCTATGCTCATTAAATCAACTCTTTAAGGTGATGACTCAATAATACAATCATCAATAGGCCAATAGTGCCCTTCCTCCTGTGGGGTTTTCCCAGCACATTTCTCGATCCTTTAAAATCACTGGAAAGTATTGCTGTCTCACTCCAGGCCATTACATATTTGGAGAAATCCAGCAATTTCCAACTGATGCTTTGTTTTGTTAATCTCTTATGCTACATTTCTATGGTTCCAAAGTGCATCCTGGATGCAGCTGCTCATGTACAGTGTGATTAACTTGCACTGTTATTGAACTCCAGCTGCCAAATCAGCCCGACAGCTGCTCACGCACTGCTCTTTCTGGTGGGATGGGGGACAGAACTTCAAGAGTTAAAGTGAGAAAACACATGGGTTGAGATAAAGTTGAGATAAGTTTAATGGGGCAGAAAAGGAAGAAAATAATAATAATGATGATGATGATGATGACAATAATGATAAAAGAATTAGAATATACAAAACAAGTGATGCACAATGCAACTCTGACCACTCGCTGACGGATGCCCAGCCAGTTCCCAAGCAGCAGCCCCGGCTAGCTTTCCCCCCAGTTTATGACACCATATGGTAGGGAATATCCCTTTGGGTCAGCTGTCCTGGCTCTATGCCTTCACAACTTCTTGTGTCCTCCAGCCTTCTTGCTGGCAGGGCATGAGAAGCTGGAAAGTCCTCGTCTAAGTATAAACACTACTTAGCAACAACTAAACCATCAGTGTGTTATCAACTGTATCCTTACACTGAATCTGAAACACAGCACTGTGCCAGCTACTAGAAGAAAATGAACTCTATCCCAGCTGAAACCAGGATACACTCTGCAGTCCCTTAATCTAAATTAATTCATCCTTCAAAAAAAAAAAAAAGAATTTTTGAAAGGCAAGAAAGGAAACAAAAGGGAACCTCCAGCAAGTCAGTCACTTTGCATTATTAAGCAGTGGTAAATCCAAAGCAGCTTACCCAGTGCAGAGTTAGGAACACAAACAGGCAGAGTTACCACCAAGTGCCACACTGTAAGAATGATGCCTTCTCACCTCTCTCCTGGTAATGTTYTTCTGTGCCTGTAACCTCAATAGGAAATATTGCACTTATGCATTAAAATGACAGTTTCAAAAGTTATACTTTTGGAAAAAGGACAGATATGCAAATATGAAATTCATAACTCATTTATTGAATATATATATGCAAGGATACCAATAAAAAGAAACTAATACTGCAAACTACAACTTTGGAAGTAAAGCCAATATAACAGGAACAAAATATACATAACATTGTAGATAGGAATGCATTTACCCTCTTCCATACATTCCTTGTCTTTATACCTAATGTAAATGTATGCTAGAGCAAAAGCTGCAAACGTTGGCCTGAGTGCTTTCTGACAAGCAACAGCTCTCCAGGATTCGTTAAGGGCTGAGATGTCACTGCTGACTAATGGCTGTGCATATATATGCATGTATAGGAACTGCTTCACCAAGTATATAAATTAAGGGCTGTGTTCTGGTTTTTCACCTCCATCACTAATATAGTAGAATCTGACTCTGGTGACATGGAAGAAGAGTTACTAATTGCTATCATGTACTTTCAGTTCTCTTCAGATTAATTTCATCTAATGAGGATTAATTTTCTTGTCAATCTGACTCAGCGTATTAATATTTTTGGAATGCACTGATTATCACCTGCCAGATAAGTCTGATATTTCAAATAGATGATCACCTCTTCATTCTCCACTGTTTTAGCATAAAGTTMTTTTTCCTAGAGGCAGGAATAAGAGGCGAATTCTCTTCTGTTACACTACATTTTAGGGCCAGATTTGGCAGACTCAAACCATTGTAGATCAGCACAGCTCTTTGTACCTAAAGCTGAGACTTTGTGGAGTGTAGGTGTGACTCCTACTAGAGCCTTATACAGAACCTCCTGTGGATCAACAGCTGCTGAAGGAGTAGACCTTTTGATCAYCTCATGCTGTGGAGCTGCCCTGACACTGCACCAGCCTTTCCCCGTTCCCTGGAATGGAGTGACAGCACAGCCCACTGCTACAGGGTTTGACCACGCCTTGGGACTCTGGCATCGCACCAGCTGTATCCTCAAGATACTTGAACAATATCCTTGTGATGCCTGTCCTTCCTTGGTACAGTCCTTTCTGGGAATAGCACAACCTCAGATCTGTTAACAGAGACACAGTGAGTTGGGGAGATCTCTTAATGGAGAGGTACATGGAGCTGGGGAGAAACCTCCCTTCTCAGAGGGTTCCAGGCATCTTAAACAGCACACAATCCTCTTGTGAGCAAAAGAAATGCCCAAAGGCAAAAAGTAACAATAATAATAATAATAAAAAAATTAAATAAAGTGAAACCAGTTTTGTAAGACAAGTTTTGTTGAATTCATGATGTTGAATTCTCTGAYTGTGAGATGAAAGCAGAAGGTGCCTAGTAAAAAAAAAATCTCAGTAACAAACTGACTGTATTAATTTAACTAGCTAATTTAAAAATACCTAGTTCACCTATAGAGCACTTTCATTACTTCTAACATTTCTGGGAAGGCAGTAGATGCTCCAGAATAATCTTCAGTATATGCTTGCAAAGATTACATTGCTTTACCAAAAAAAAAAACAAACCCAAAAAAACAAACCCCCAAAAATTCAGACAGACTGTCTGAAATTCCAAGCTAAAATACACATAAAAAGACAGTAATGGCAGTATTTTGTCTTTTAAAAAAATGATGTAAATGTTGTATACTATCATACATTGTCATGCTTTTTAAAACTACAATTAAGGACTTAAGAGATGTACAGTAAATACACTGCTGAGGTACATTTCTTCTAAATATTAACACCACGACAGAATTACTCCCCAGCAGGTGATGCTACTTGGGAACATATAAATACAATTTTTACATTGTAAGGCACTTTTACCCAGCATACATGAGTTGAAGTCAGTTATGACAAATTTGAGGCTTGTAAGAAAAGGTTTTTGCTTTTGAGTTTGCTTCCATGAATTCTGAATTGATGACAGTTTCAYCAGGCCATTTCAGCACACGAGGGTAACAGGGAAACCAGCCACTCGCTTTTCTGCTACCCGAAGGTAAAGTGCTGTTCTGGTTCTTCGAGGCATGGAATGGGGTCATTTATCCATAACAGGTGAATTATTGGACTGAATATTATACTAAGCCACTGACACACAATGAATTAGAGCTCAGTCTCAAGTACAGTCAGTATGCTGGCAGATTTATCCCATGCAAACTTAGTTAAATACAGTAGCTGCAAACAAAGTGCCTTTTTCCCATGGGAGGGCCGTGTCCGAGGCACAAATTGAAGTAATTTAAGTATTGAAGGATGCTATTTTGCATTCTAAAACTGTTCTGAGTGGCTGCAAAATGTTCATATTCTAGGAGAAACAAAACACCTTGATAGACAATTTCAATAATCGATCTGTCATTGCAATTCAAGTCACACTTTTAATTTTGAAAGTTACAAATACAAAATAAAAATGATCAATGGCATCATGTTTAGAGCAGTAACTGAATATTTTCTGTACACAGCAATATTTCTTTCCAAACGGCATTATTCTCCAGGAAAGCAAACAGAATTGATTGAATTCTAACAGGTAAAATGTTAGAAACTCCAATATACAGTAATTGAGTCCCTCAAGACATTAAGGGAATGCATAAGAAGACAAATGACACACGTTAAATCTTTTAAAAATACAAGTAAAAAATGCTACAGAAACTCATGTTACAAATGAACCGTTTTTGCAATACCAATCACAGAAGAACTGTAGCAGTTTATAGTCAAATCAGTGTCTTTTGCTTGTTTCCTTCCTTCAAATCCAGAAGTTTTGTTGGGAGTTCAGAGCGAAACAAGTCAAAACCCTAAACAAACAATAAGGTGATGCGGTAGCAACAGACAAACGTGGACTAGATTCAGCTTTTTGGTTTTATTTAAGTCTGAGGATGTGCTTTAACAGACCAATTGAAGCCAGTAGCCATTAGAAATGACAAGGTGTTTTGAAAGCAGTCAGAGGACTGTTCTGTTAGGTTTGGTATAACCTAGATCTGATCATTCCCTAAAGGAACATCAAATTCTAGCAAGTAGAATTCCATGACATGATTGTTGACTTGACAGAGAAAGGAAAAATAATCACTAAACCAATAAGGATGATACACGAAGTTTCTCATATAGTGGTCATATGATTGAAAAATAAATACCAATCTAGCAAAAAAGGTTGTTTCCTCATTCTTCTTACAGAATATGGGACCTTTATGCGTATTCTTGACAAAACATGAAGTGTTCCACACAACAGAGAACACCTGAGGTATGGACGTCAGATATGGTGGCTAAATTCCATAGTGAGTTAAGAGTTGTAACTCTCTGAAGTGAAAGAGATTGGGCTGCAAAGTCCAAACATTTGTATAGTAAGGTTTTCATCACACTTGGTGAAGTGTTCTTTGTAAATCAGGACACAGAAAGAGGTGGGTCGTTGGGGAAAGAACGAACTACAGCCCTTTGGCATGAGTTCTAAAGCTCACAGCTCAGAACCAACAGCTGCTCAAGTAAATCTCCCGCAAACAATGCCTGGCGGAATGAGCAATCACAACAGGAACAACCTGAAATGTTCAAGCGTGCTTCGTGTACCGAGTCCTTTCCTACTGTGTGCTTCCCAAGCAAAAACAGCGCGGCTTTCCCATGTACAGCCTCCGGAACTTGTGCAGGAAGAAAATGCAAAATTCACCAAGTACCAGCGCGTTTCCACCACGGACTTGTCCATGTTGTTAATTAAACTAGCTAAGACCTTCCCTCATTGCGTGAATCCACTAAACAACTTACACATTCCAAATCTTAAGGTTTTTATTCAGTCCAGAAATATAGATCTTACTTCATTTCAATGTCTGCCTTAACTTTTGACACTGTACATATTACATATCATTTATATAGTGTTTCATTTTTTCCAGACACTGCAGACTACAAACTACATAATATTGACATGTAAAACTCTGCCACTTACTGAAGGCTCACACACATGAACGTTTCAGGCAGTTCAATGAAATTTCTAACAGAGTTGGGTAGTAAAAAGTTACTAACCCTTTTCTGATTTTTAGAAAACAATTTAAAAGAATTAGTAGTTATGATGTCTTAGCCATTCCCAGTTCTATAACTCTGTCCCTTGAACCTGTTTAAAAAATGATGAAAACAATAGTAAATTTAAAATCATACAGAAAAGCATTTAGCAGCTCTGACATTACATCTACATTTAGCAATAAAAATGAGGGCCTCCCTTCTTACACTGTTACAAAGTCAGCTGGACTTATAAAACAACAAATCCTCCCCATTCTTCTACAGTATGCCAATAAAAAGTACTCTGCATACACTAGATTTAAATACTTCACTGCAATAAACTACATTAATTGTATATTGCGTTTCAGTCTTGGTAACAGATCTGTCAGGAGTAACTTCCATACCTAGTTTCCATTGAGCTGTTGCTGAGGAATGTCATTATGGTCAGTGCCTGATTTGCCACGGCTTTTGCTTTCTCTTTCTTCATCCTCTTCATCTCTTTCATCATTTCCACTATGGTTTTTACAATAGAGTCTGGCACAATAAAAGAAACAGTGAGGATTTACACTGGAAATATCCATCAAACCCTGACTTTCCTCTCAATTAGTTTTGAGATGTGCTACTAGTCAGTTGCAAACTCAGAAGTCATTCATAGTTTTCAGTCAAGCATCAGTTAAACTGAGAAGGAAAACAAGGTTCAAGAGCAGCCAACAAAACTGTGACTAATCCTGGTTTTCCAGAACTGCCACTGCACTGCTCGGCGAATGCCCTCTCGTGGGCGCTGAGCAGCAACTCAGCCGCAGCCAAGTCACAGCTCCGCAGAAAGTATGGAAAGTTATGCGACCCAAAAAGCCCTGCAAGGCAGCTACAAACACATCAATATGGAGGAATCGTGATATCAATTTTCTTGGTCTAAATTACAGATTACTGGAGAAGAAATATATAATACAAATCAAATAATTTTCTCATTTCTCGTATTACACCAYCACAGAAATTTTAAATTAGCAGAGTAACTGAAATATTTTGTAAAGTCAACAATTACTTAAAATGCCACTTTAAATGAAATAATATCCTCTTTTTTAATAACATACTTGACTAGCCAAGTTAGGCAGAAGTAGTATAGATTCAAGAATTAAACAGGTCCTTACTTATAAATTCCTCGTGACATATTCTCAATGTATTTTGCTTTGTCTTCTACTCCACAGTGGTAATGGTATGTTTTTATGCAGGCTTTGATTTCACACCCAATAGTAGCACCAGGCTGGCTGCAGAGTGTGCATTTCTGTGCAGGGGAAAGAAGAGAAGAGCACCATTCAGCTTCTCAATCTTTYGTCTCTTAGTATTCAGTTTAGTATTCCTCATATTTATGGCTACCATTTTGGAACAGCGTAATTCCTCTGGCAGATCATCCCTCAATGAAAAGTTAATCAAAGACATTGTAAACCAGAAAATATAAGATACCAACCTATTAAAATATGAACACACTGTCCACTGCATTGAAAATTTCTACATGACTGCAATACATGTTATTGCATTTCCAAGGTCATTTTGTTGCTGCTGAAGTTAGTATGCTAATATATGAACAGTCTTAAATTGTTTTTTTCAAGGAACAATACTGTCAGATGTTTGTTCTCTCCCTGACACCCTATAAATTTCTTAGCACTTTAAAAACATCCTGAACTTTAATAAAATACAGTGTGACATCTTACCAACACCCCCATCTCTGAGACCTTAATACGTTTTCCTACTAAAACACCAATACCGCTGGAAACACTGTTTTGTTTCCATTATGTTAGAGAATATATTCACTGGAAGAACTGCATATTCTGATTTTATTTGCAGCTTCACACAGTGTGTTTGTAGTAACACAGGTCCAAAGCTATTACTCTCTTATAGTTACAGCACTGCTAATATGAGTCATATGATTCTATGATAATAATAATAACTATGTGCATTGTCAGAGAACCCCAAATACCACATGCCCAAACACCACTAATTTTAAGGTGATTCCTATCTGGCTGCCTATCCCACTAGTAACAATATATTTTAATTTTGTGTTTAGAAACAGATGGAAAAGATTGTTCCACAAAAGGAAGGAGGCAGAGCCATACACACCTTAGCAGAATCACTAACACATTCACGACATTCTGCAGGTACATACCATTCTTTTTCCTCTCTTGATTTCTTGAAGTACAGTTTTGATATCAAAATCACCAAACTCTGCCCTTGAAGTTGTTGTTAGCTGGACAGTGCCAGAAGAGAACAACTGTAAAACAAGCAAGTCAAAATAATATCAGGTCACCAACACGATTGGAAATTGTTCCTGTGCAGGAATAACTGAGCATTGAACATCCTGTTCTGTGATCTCAGACACTATGTGCTTTACCAACAAACTAGGAAAAACCCTATCTTGAGCAATTACAGCAGTCCTTCTGATCCCCACCTGACTGCTTCAATTACAGTTGTTGCCTTGGAGAAATATATTTTAAATGACAGAGGAGTAGACACAAGAAATAATGACAGGATGACAACACAAAGTAGCAAATGGGCAGTATTATCAAATACACTACTCAACTTTTTCGGAATATTCCATTTCCTTCTCTGTGGCATATATAAAATTCAGGTTCATGGCACCCTGATGTCAATATGACTGTCAAGTCCTGAGGGATGACAATGGAGCACAGAAGTACCATCCCTTCCATCACCATCCTGGTATATTCAGCTTTAATTGTCTTAACACTGAAGTTCAGGTACACAAAGTAGCAAAGAACTTTGCTGGAGTAAGACTCAAGGCTGCTGGCACACACCAGCTCTCTGTGCAGGGAGGCTGGGTACAGAAAGTCAATTAGTACTCCACAGATTGCCTGGACTATTTATTCATTTTGAGGTACAACAGGAACTMCTGAGGTTTGTTACCCAAAGCCCTACCTCATTCACAGAACAAGTGATATGAAAGATTGCACTGTCTGGTCATGTTCATTGAAATCAGATCCTGTTCCGGCTGACAGTTGYATAAACGTCATCATCTAAAGGCAAGAGTTTTCTAGAACTTCCATATCCCCCACTCTACTTGAATCATGGCCTGAATCCACAGGTCAGAAAATTAATGAAGTTCATGGATTCTTCCCAGATTGTGTCTGAATGCCTGTGGAGTGATGTTATTTTATTTTTGGAGTGCATTCTTTTAGTTAAGACTGTTTTCTGTTTTCCTTTTTAAATACTTCACATGCATTTAGATKTGAAGGGAGCATTTTTAATAAGCTAAAGAGTCTCCCTGAGCTAATTCCATCTCTTAGCATGAAGCCAACTTTTATTCATATTGCCTGCAGTGAAAATAAATGAATTGCTCACTTTGCAACACTTCAGTGCTTAAGGAGATCATCAGCATACAGACAATTCTCATGCATAATCACATGTGAGGGTACCGTATTAAAATCCAAACCAGCAATCCTGACAAAATTCACAGAATAGACTGGTTAACAACAATACTGTTACTCACCATGCACTTATAGTGTGCTGCAGCCTTTTTGGCATTAAATATATGAAGCTTTCCTCTAGCTTCATTTTCTTCTTCACCTGCATGACAGAATCCACATTTAGGTTTTGTATCACTGGGGCTGCTTCTGTGGGGAGACCTGTCTCTCTGAAAGAAAAACATTTTACTAAAATATACTGCTGGGTTACAAATAAGGTTGCAATTTTAAAAGCCTGTGGCCACCAGCTGGAGGCTCAGACAAATGCAAATTTTAATAAAACTTATATTTCAGAGAAGAAATATGCAATTCTGTCTTCTAAGAAGTTTAGCATATTTACTGCTTACATAGGAACTGCTTTCTATTTCATCTGTGCCATGTGAGGACGTAGATCTAGTGTCTTCTGATTGCCCTTTTAAATTTGTTTTTCTTGGCTTTCCCTTACGACCCCTCCTTTTTCCTTTGGGAGGTGAAGGCTCCAATTCGTGTTCATTGATACTTTCTTCTAAATCTGCTTTAGAAGTCAGAAAACATCATCAAATAAGATTCTCCAATATTTTACACAAAACAAACCATGAAAAAAACCCAAATCAAACAAAAAAACCTTGCAACCCACCACAACCAGACAASAAAAAACACAACTCGTATTTTCTGAATTTTGGTCAGAAATAAAAATTGCACCTTTTTCTCATTTATTAAAAACATGCAACTGCACATCCTGAAAATATTTTTTAATTCTTTATACATCACACAACTTTGCATCTTTATAACATAATAGATGAAGGTTTAGCATTTTACAACTTCTACTTTCAGACCTAAAATGTGTCCTCAGACACATATCTTCACCTTCACTGAAAATAAGGTTCATTTAAACTACACTGAAATTGGAAAGTGTTTTCACCCATGAAATAAGCTATTAATTTATTACTTTAAGATGCATAACTCCAATGTAAATTGYCCTTGATAGTATGCCAGTGTACCCAAATAACACCTGTCTCCTTGTTTTATTAATTGATGCCTGTTGACTTATGAAAAAAATTCACCCATTGGGTTATAACATTAACATCAAGTTTTAAAACAGAAGTATTTTGCCTCTGTGAACCAATCTGCAATTTCATTTCCTTACAGAATATTTTCACATCTGCATCTAAAAGCAGCGGCCAGTCTAGAGAAAATCAACCACACTGGCAACATTCCACATCAYGTATTTACAGACCATTAAAAATGTAAGAACACATATTTTTAATACAGACATACCAAGGAGTTCCTTTGCAAATGTCAGCTCAGCTGTCAGTGCTACACAGAGCTGAGTCCAGCATTTGGGCAGACTGTCCTCTGGAGAACTCACAGCTCTACAGATGATACAGATCAATTCTGCAGGCTTAAGATTCCTTCCAGTATGATCCAGTTAAATTATATCTGATAACTACATCTAACAACCAGCTCTATTCAGTCAACAACTTTCCTACTCACAGRAGCATCTCTCTTTTTTTAATACGTAACACCCACCCCTGTTCGAACCACAAACTGATTTCAGCAGATTTGTTTAAAGAAACATGCATGGATCCCATGGAAGGACTTTTCTTCTCAAAATCCAAACCACAAACATCAGTATGAGCCCCCAAAGAGAAGGAAACGGTAATCAGATGATTTGGAACATTCGCTTGATGGATATTGCCACATGCTTTTAGTATCCAGACAGGACATCTTAGTTGAGACTAAATGCTGCTTTGCCAGAACTCATCTTTCTTACCCATTATCACATAAAAATCAGATCCCATTTCTATCTCATGATAACAGTGACTCAACTGCTTGAAGTCAAAGTCCTGAACATACCCCACAGTCACCAAGTGGGAGCAGAAGACAACTGAACCCCTCGCCCCAGCCTGGCACAAGTACATCCTGTTCAGCTCTACCTCTTTTATCTGCCATTAATCCCTGAGAAAGSTACAGCTTCTGCTCAGTTATCAGGGAAGGACAGAAAACCAATCCAAATGCATCACAACAGGTTATACTGAAATTTATACATATCTGCAAATTATTTTTGGTTTAAACGGACAGATTATTCAGCTATATAGAGACTTGCCCATGTTGCTACTTAAACACATCAGTCTATCTACAACATCKCTATACTTTTTCACATATATATATATATTTTGTTTTCTAATTAGATGTCAAAAGTACCATTTATTTTACTCCAAAAACATTAAATACATGATGACACAGATTATCTAATGAAACAATACATTTTACATTTTCTTCTCAGAATTTCCTATCTAACACTATTTTTCACTTATCATCACTTGCTAAATTCCCCAAGCAAGATTATGCAATTTAGATATTGACCTCTGAGACTGCAACTTGCAAATTTGCTTACAATCTAAAAACCTCTTTCAAAAAGAATTCTCTTTTATCTTGTTCATCATATTAACTCTTCACCAATTTTTAAAGAAATTTGTGAATACCTGTCTCTATTTYTACATTTACAGAAATTACAGATGGTTATTCTAGAAAAACAATCTTACAAAAATGTTACTATTGAATTCGTGATCCTTTAAATAACATCAGTAAGAAGTTAAAAACACTCCTTCCAAAATAATTCCATGGATTTCCTTACTGTATTTGATGAAGCAAAACGTAGTCTGTTCACCAACACTCCCTAATYTTTTCAAAGCTTCTTGTCAATTCTGTCAGCCAAAATGCTTTCCAACTCTTAGTCCACCCTTATTTTCTACATAACATTAAAGCTTGTCATGAACKCTTTACAGTCCCACTTACAAAACTAGAAGTGAATCATAATTGCTAAAAACCAAGCACACCTTATGAAAACCAACTTCTTATAAGAAATGTCAGTCTCCTAATAGAGAAAGTTATCAAGTGCTATTTTTTAGCATATAATTGTTAGTATCTCCAAGATTTGAAAAGTAAAAATGCTGTATTTTTAAGAGGTTATTTCAGTGTAAGATAAAAAACATCAAGATTGCACAGCTTTCCTCAAAGAAGAGCCTCTCTTCTGTGCTCAAAACTACAAGTTCCAGAAAAGTTCAGACTTCATCAAAATCCAGATGCTACATGAYCCCTTCGCTAAAATGCAATTACTTGCAGATTTGGGTCTTCTACTACAGTGACATGGACCTATAGAGTAATACCACCAAGATGCGAGGATCTGCTCTASCCCATGTATCCTGCAAGACTGATACCTCAAAACATTAAAGCCCCTCTCGTTTTTACAGCACTTTGAAGTCGTGGGACAGAACAGGGAGAGCCTGTAACCAGCTCTCAAACACACCTGCCCTGGATGGTCTTCATGTTTAATACACAATTGGGTTGGTGCCCTATCCCTCCCCTCAATCCCACTGCCAGCTTACCCTGTCTCCCTGGCATCTGATGGTTGGGTATTTCCAACTTCTCATGTCAGCTTGAACTAAGGAAAACACAAAAAGTTGTTCAACTCCTCCCTGAGCAGGTGATGTTTTATCATGGATATCACTCATTCTCTGAATCCCCTAAGATTCCCGACATATTCTTCAACTGCCCCCCATCCCATATCCCGTTACTGCACTAATTTTATCTGAAGTGTTCAAAGGAGGTTTCTATGAGCTTCCCTCAGAAGTGCCTAAATGCTAGATCAGAAAAAAATGAGCTCAATACACAATACGGCCTGAGAAGGATGGGTAAGGGTAGAAACCAAGAGGAAACAATCTAAATTTTAAAAAGCACCTAGGAATATGATATTGTAGATTCAGATGAGCAGCAACAAGCCCCTGATTTGCATTTTAGAAATCCACGAGCAGTACAAAGTACCACAGAAGGAAGCCTGGCAAAATGCTCTATTACATYGACTGTTAACAGGGAGATTCAGTGTTAGAGAGAAATCTAAAAATTCTCCTTTGGTCACGATTAGAAGGAAAAAGGATCAAGATTTTTTGCTATTTAAAATAAAGCTTGGCAGAGAAGTGGTTGAGATACCACTGATCTATACTGCATCATTTTGAAATACGCATGGAATCACCCCTTTCCAAAAGCCAGGTTAAAGCAAAGTAATAAAGAATTAAGTGATTTAAAGGTTGTGCTGGAACAAATAAAAAGAGGATATGTACAATAAATACTGTTCTATCAACATCCTACATTACCTTAAACAGACTAAGCGAGCCAGAAGCAAAGGGGGCTAAACTTGTATGAGGAAAGTAAAAACCAAAACTGACTGGCAAAATGTATTTTCAAGTAGGACTGGGCATAAAAAGACACCAAAGCACAGAATGTTGAAGTGGCTTAGACATGCTGCTATGTAAATCTGAAATCACACAAATGTAGTTAAAGTTTTACAGTGCATTTGGGATAAAAGAGAAACTCTAATCTTATTAGATTTTTAGTAAAAACGGAATACAACAGAGAAAGAAAAGAATATTTCAGCATGCTAGAGTATGGCTGAAACCCAATAAACCTATGTGCCAGTATCATTATTTTCAATTGGAAAGAAATGTCAAAAAAACTTCATTGTCCAGTAGTCAATATTAAAAATGTGGATGCATCTTTAAGCATTAATAAGAGCGAGAGACTTGCATAAAAGCCCTTGCAAGCAAATACAAAATCAGGTAAACTGATCATGAAATAACAGTAGTTTTTATCAGCAAGTGATGTTAAATTAACAACCAAAATGCTGAATATAATTTTTAGGTTATCTTTTTCAATGGAAAAAGAAGTAGTTACATAAAACATATCTAAACTAAAGTAAGAGTGGAGAGGAAAAAAATTAAATTACCCCTTAGGTCCTGCCACTAATAGGTTTTCCAAAAGCCCCAGATACTTCAAGGAACTGATGACTCTTGTTCAAAAGTTATTTGTTATGGGGTACTTGAGACTATTTCTCTAATTAAGTACATTTAACACAGAAAAATAATATAATAGTCCTTAATAACCACACAATCTAAACACATTTCCAAGCAACCAAACATTGGCAAAGACTGAAGACAGATGACACACTTGGTTTATTTGCACAGTCACAAAGCTTATGACCACTGGTCTGATCCTGTTGAGTAGCTGACCAAGCCTCTGTAGTATTAACACCTTGCCTAGATAGGAAGGAGAATTATCACACCACAGCACAATTCCTTGCACAGGACAAACCATTCACCACATGACTTTTACATTTTTCCCTTTCCAGTAGCTGTCTGGTTTCCCATAAGAAAACCCTGGTGTGATGCTTCTACGCAAACCCTCATTAGTCTGTAACGGGACATTGCTAATTTACTGCCTGGATTTTTGTGGGAACACCACATACACATTCGATGCCACACCAAGAGCATTCTCCAGAAGACAGACAACAAGCAAAGTCCAGGAAGAATTTGTCATGAGACCCAAAATGACCCCAAACTGCAACATTACAGAAATGGTTACACCTGACAGCACTACTGCAAACAACATGARGCAAACTTGTGCCAGTACCAGTGCTACAGAAAATGCAGCAGGGAACAAACACTGCTTGAAGAACCCAAAGATTAATGAGAATGTTACCTAACTATATGCCAAAAAGTTGCAGATGTTTTTCCTGCCCAGTCTCTGGTTTTCACAGCCCTTCAAAAAAGTTCTTGATGTGCTATAGATTGCAGAGTCTCTAAATAGGACTCACAGAGAAATATCATCCTGACTCAACTTACTGAGCAGTACGAGAAGCACAGACTCCATGTTTGATCTTTAGAATAACATGAAAAGGATGCTAAGACAGGGAATGTCCTTATTTCCATTGTGGAAACATAATTCCCTGAGGCTTTGAGCACAAGCTACAACAGAAATTATAGACATTTTATTTTCTGACCCCACAGTTCTCAAGCATCTGCTTTAAACATTAACAACAGAAATCACCCGGCTGTCTTTGCTAGTCTTTATCTTACCACTATGTAACAGCAGAATGGAATTACATTCTTATCTTGGTTCATGTTAAACTATTCATAATCAGCTGAATTTGTTTTAAATTCAACACATAAGCCAGTGCAGCCCCACCTGCAGGGAACTGAGAGAGGCCAGTTTTTTCATTTTTCAACAATTATTTCCAGTACATTGGAATAAATTCCAACAAACAGTTCCAAAACCTTAGTTCAACAATACTCCATTCTTCAAAAAGAATAAATGCAATTGTATCAAACTGAACAGTAATTCAGCTAACAGTTAGCTGTGATCATTTGAAAGCACTGGAACCAATTCCTGTAACCTATTAGGTACTGAAAACTTAGACAGCCTGCCTAAAATTATGAACYAACCTATTATCTGAAGTTCAGTTATTTTGTTAAATTTTTAACCAGCAAGGCAAAAATCTAGATGTCCTTTTTCCAGTTAATGGGAACACAGCACAGAAGAATCACTCTGAAATACACAAAGGAAACATAGGAGAAACACAGTTCTCCTATTCCGTGTCACCTGAAGGCCAGGCCATACAGATAAATTAGATAAGCCCAACAATATGTTGAAACAGATAAGGAATTTAAGAGCACAGTACTCTGCTGCCATGTTTCACATTTTTATATTCAAAGAAAGCAGGTTCAGCAACTCCTGTCAACTGAAGGAAAATTAAATCCCATCACTCACTAATTTTGTTTTGATGAGTAGATACCAAGCCTGATGAATCCTCACACCACTTGAGTTTCATGATAGCAACAAATAACATCTATAAGGTCCGTTTCATTAAGTTTTAGCAGGTAACTTAATTTCAGCATAGGTCCTTCAAGCACATTTCCATGCAGCCTCAAGAAATTTTCTTTAACTGTTATTAAATGGTTAACAGATAGTCTTTTTAAACTAGAACTTCTAAAAACATACACAAGCCAAATCTCAGACTTGAGCAAGTATGCCCCCAAAAGCATCTATTTTCTAAGGAACGGAAGGGAAGCAAAAATCTCACTGTTATGCAGCAGCGCTGCCTACCGAAAATAAACTCTTCTGGACAAACCAAACACTCCTAAAACTACTTTGAACACCCACTAACATAAGCAACATAATAAAAATACTTGGACTGGAACAATTAAATCTGGATACAGAGAACCCAGGAGAAGAACCCGCACATGTTCTAAACTGGCAAAGTAAAAAAACCCCAATAAAATATTAATTAAAAAAACCCCCAACCAAACAGCAACCCACAGCAAGAGCAGTTAAGTTTCCACTAAATAGGACTGATGATTCCAGTGCCTCCATGCACCTACACTGGGTGACAGAACCACAGATAAGCTTTAACTGTTATGTTAGGAAAACACTGCTAAGAGCAAAGATTCATGAAAATGAAACTAAAGATTAAAAAAAAGAGCTACTATGTTAAAATCTAGTTTCCCTGCCTAGTCTAGTCACTCTTCTCTGCCAAGTCCTTTATCTGGTTTCACACACCACCATTCTTTCACATTTAAATGCTTTCTTGACATTAACATTTTCATCAACAAACAACAAACAAAATACATATATAAAGCTTAATCTCACTATCCAACACCTTCCAGTTGTCACTTCACTGAGCAAACTTCAACGTTTAAGTGAAGAAGAAAACCCTCCAAAGTCCATTCTGAAACTATGAAAACAACCCTGTAATTTCTGTCTGCTAAAGGTAATTGGTTTTCAATGTAGCAAAATACCACTGCTTTGGAAAATATTTATAGCATTGTATCAGACATGCAATAYGTATTTCTACTTTCTTTGATTTAAAGGAGGTCTATCACAAAAGAGCCCCAGCTTCTGGCACGATCAAATCCACAACTGCAAATTATAATTATTTTATGGGTACAGTTTCCTAAACTGTATGGACTAAAAAGAAAACATCTTCTCTGGGAAAGAGCACCGGGTCGAATTTCAGTGAAATTTTAAATAAAAACCAGAAAACAGAAATGTGAAGTATAGCTACACACATTTCTAGAAGTGCAAAGCATGACAGAACTAAATATTTTAAACAAAAAAATGTGTGCRAAGTTAAATGCTAAATAATGTACTATTGGGTTCTTTGGCCTCCACTTCTCTGAGTGATATTGTTATTCCTCCTCTCCTACCCTCAATCTACGAGTCTCTTTATGTGAGTCTAGTTTAATGTTTTAATAAACTACCATCATCAACATTTAAGAAAAGAGCCACTATTTCTCTCTAATTCTTCCCAATATATCCACATAAAATTTTAAAGACTTTGCTGTTAGAAAATGACATTGTAAAATTGAAGATAATGGTTTCTGAAAACTCTTAAAGAAAAGCACAAGTTCAGATCCTGCAAGGAATCCCAAGCAGAAAAAGTAACCCATTGGCTTTGAGCTCCATGCACAATTAAAGGCATTTTTCAATACATGTCAAACACTGAGCCATTTGTGGGTAGGTAAAAAAGATTATTTTTAAATGTCAGTTGAAGAGATTAATCTCTCTGGACTTAAAATGTTTTTCATATTCTGTCTCTGCTAACACACAAAACAACCCCCAAAACAAAGAAACAAAGTGCCAAACTACAAGACAACATGGCCCCATCTCTTTGGAGAACTAACATAACATGGATATCACTTYTTTTGTCTAAACCCAGTAAAAGCAAAATTAGAGAGTTTTATATATAAGCACAAAACGATAATTATTTAAATAGACTAAAAAAGAGAAATCCATTTTCTTTGGTATCTTCTGCTGCCTTCAGAATCTTTCCAAACACTAAAGTAATATCCAAACCTTACTATTAATAACTTTGCTACCCATAGCATAAAAAGCAGTGTATTACCTCAAAAATACATTTGGCATAGAGACTGAAGTGACTTACGAAGCTTCACCTTCACTAAACAGTTGCATACTCCTCATTAGTTAAATGAGATGACATTTCAGTTGAAAGCAATGTAAGAAGTAAACTACCAACTGTTTGCGTACCCAAATTCAGATACAGTAGAAAAAAAGAAAAACACCTTAATAAATACACAACAGTACAACTAGTTTGGAACTTTAACAGACCACACAATTTATAAACATTTGTGGCATTTCACTGTTCTCCTCTGCAAAGATACACAGCTTTTATCAATGGATCCATAACTTATTATCATCAAAATTATTCAGAAATTTATTTGTAAGTGAACTCATCACAACCCTTTTCATTTACTATTGGATGCTTCTTATTTCAAGAGTTCAACTCTATTTAATAGTAAAAAAAAAATAGTGACTATTTAGGAACATTAGCAGTAGTAAAAACCAGCTGTTTACCTGACCAAATATTTCAGATGTTAATATTGTGAATGCTTTACTACAAATATAAACCAGCTTCTTCACACAAGGGAATGAATAACTTCGACCCAAACTTTGTTTCCATGGAGCATCATATCTTTTGGACATCCCAAAATTTATGGTTTGGGTTTTTCTCCACCTCAACCAATAATTTTTAGAGAAAATACAGAAATCAGATGGGCTTCCAAACTCATTGTTTCTCAAAAAAATGTAGTTCTAATTTTTAATGAAAACATTTATATTCTCCAGAAAAATTAAATTTAACCAAGTATCTTTCTACAATGGGAAAAATTTATATTGAATAATTTTACCTTCAGAGTTATGCGTAGTTTTCTTGTGTTTTCGACATAAAATCCTATAAACAAAGTAGTTGAAAACTGTCAAGTCAGTCACGATTCACAGATTATTTACTCATCTTTTAAATTTAAATGCCAGTACATTTTTCTCCCACTTGTAAGACTCACTGATATATAAATCTTGCAGTGAAAATATGCTTTTCTAGCACATACTATTTTGAATGCCACAATCATAATTAGAATTTTTTGCAACAGTTTTGTTTAGATTCCAAAGTGGGGTTTTGTTTTGCTTTGTTGTTTGCTTTTAAACAATGTAAAATATAAAAACAAAAATAAACATAGCAAATAAATAATAGTTACATGTAAATGCCTTGTGAAGGTTTCTCTCTTATCTGAGCTTTATCATGCAAAGCACAGTAGTAGTGATATGTCTTGTGACACGTTTTCACATCACAGCCAATGGTCGCTCCAGGACAGTGGCATAAAGAGCACATCTGCAAAGAAAAACAAAGCACAATTCATGCCACTCTTTCTGTGATAAAAAATAATATGTTTACCACTCCTGGTGACAAAATAAATGGATTTATCCACTTGGTATTACTCTTCCTGTTCTCAGGTGGTTTTAATAATTTATTTTAAAATCAAGAAATTTGTTACAAGTGTGCAACAGTGCAGTAAGCATCAGACGTTGACGATCAACTCAATGAAGAAAATAAGTGATTTATTTTTGAGGAATGTATCTGATGAAAGTGACTCAGCCATTCACCTAAACATCCCTTTCCCAAGGATAGTCTGTTTGTACTAACCATTTCAGAAAAGTTAAAATCATAAATTCTACCTGTACCTGTTTAATTCTGAATTACATTATGAAGGCAGGAGAAAATAAAAAAGACAACACCCATTTGGCAATGAATCCTGCAGTCAGAAATACTGATGACCTGCAAATTTACCTCAGCATCAGCAGCCAACTTGACCTTTTTTTCTACACTTATGTCCTTAAGTCCTTTCCAAAACACTGAACTTAGCGAAATATTTGTTAAATACAATTTCTTTATTTCAACTAAACTAAATTTTGCTCTTTATACTGATATTGCAGAAAAGATTAGAAGTGAGCCTGTTGCTTTACTCTTAAACACCACCTATTTTGCTTCTAAATTGTTCATGGTCCTTCTTATACCATGGTAGGAAAGGAAGCAATCGACAGTATCACAAGATTTTTCTCTGTATTGTTCTCTACTGACTTAATATTGCCCCAAAATCTCAGGATTTCACAATAAACTCACCTCCCAAGCCAATTGGAGCTTTTTCTTTCTATCCTGCATATTGCCCATGCCCCCAAAAGGTTACAATCCATTCCAAATCTAAATGTGCAATGCAGGATACTCCCTCCATATATCTTTGTGGATACGTTTTCTGTCCACTGCACTCAGTCAAGTTCTTCTTGCTACTCCCAAATAAGCCAAAAAAATATACCACCAAAGTTACCAAATATACCACCAGCTTGTTTTTCAATTTTAACAAAGTCAACTGAACAGGAAAAATGTCAAAGCCTTGGATCATCTCCATTTACTCCTCTGCAAGCTCTGAAATGGTACAGTTATATACTGTTCCCTAGTTGTTATCTAATTTGTATGGGCATTTTACCTCATAAATCTGTTATACAGTATGGTTTAATATACAATAATTGCTGATCAAAGTCCTTTATAAAAGCCTAGGCTTATATATTCTTCCAATCAATTTTAGTCAGAACCTCAGTTTTTCCGAAAGCCAGAAATGACTAAAAGAAAACTTTCTTTTTATGAACACCATGATGTATCTGTAAAACAGAGTACACACATTTTTATATTGATTTATTGGTCTAGATTTCCAATAAATAATAGAATATTTATTCCATTGGCAGAAATCCTGCTGTCCAAATGGTCACCAACTCCCAAGTTATATAGGGTATATATGAAGTTTGATAAGCTGTAAATTAGGTACGTTTGTTAAAAAAAAGTCTTCCCATGCACAGATACAAGAAATAATACAGATAATATCGATCATTGAGATATCAGTGCCTTGTACTCCCAAATATTTAGACTTCAGAGGCTTTTGTGACTGGCCTACTAAGGTTTGAACCTACAACCTTTTCTCAGATCTATTACCATCAGAAAGGCTCTATGTGTCAGTCACTGTCACTGGTAATGAACACGTTTCCACTGTCAGTGCCCACCTGGCCAGCAGCACCTCCTGAAGCAGGGTGATCATGGACAAACTGTAGTCCAAGCCATCAATATATTCACTTAACCCAGTGCACTGAGAGGTTTTGCTGAATGTGTTCCCCCATAAAGACCAGGCTAGACCAGCAAGCAAACCTGAGCAAAGGGATCTGGGCTAATGACAAACATTTACCTTTAAGCTTCCTACACGCCAATGGAGAAAGACAAGTTCCTCCACAGAGTGATTCAGAGCTGCAGCTTTCTGACAGCTACAGACAGAGATAAGACACCTAAGTTAAGACCTAAAATTACCTTGTACATTTTCTCCAAAGAGGAAACAATTCAGGACTATGAATCTTCTAGATTAACCAGATCCAGGTTTTCTACAGAAACCTGAACGAAGTGCCTGGTGCACACAGCTGGTGAGCTACAAGAATCTATTGAGCCATTGCATCAGAGGAGGAACGTAAAGAGATTCAGAAGCAGAAAGAGGGAAACCACCAAACACGTAAAAAGAAACCACCTTTAAGAGACACAAGAATCAAAAAGTTTCTTTATGATCTCTAGTTCCATTTACTACCATGTTCTTTGGAAATTCCTAATCACAACATGAATGACTTGTGAACAGTTATTTCTTTATGCTTCAGCTAACTAGAGGAAATAAAGTTCCCTACACTGCAAAAGATTCAAATGAAACAGCGGATGAAGTATTAGATTATTATTATATAAACTGTAGTTCTAAAAGAATACTTTGGACTTCTCTTAGTAGTCCAAGAACTGATAGAGAGTGCTTTAAATAACTAAGCTGAAAGGTTTTAATGTGAGGAGTGAACTGATCATTTGTTAAAATTATTTTTAAAAGAGCCTCACTCATTTCCCCAAATGGAAAACAACTAGTTCTAAATAAATAACAATTAAAAAAATTCCTTATGAATTAGCTTCTCAGGAATTAAAAAAAGTCACTGCTGCTCAATCTCATTAATTTGGTGGAGCTGTAATGACTACTGTACCCACATACTTCATAAGCCATCTCTATTCACAGCATTATCTTTTAAATCAATACAAAAAGGAGCAAAAGGTGTATTTGGTTGTTAAAACCAGATTTTGGCAGCAAAACCAAATACTGGTAAGGGCATAATAATCCTCTTCCCAGGACCCTAGAATATGGGTTTCTTTTAGAAATCTAACAAAAAAAATTAAATAGATTACATATACTGAACAACTTCATTCTAGACTTTATGGAAGGTATGAAAATACTGCCTTCCATTTTCAAAAGCCAAAATAGAGACTTACCAGTTTTGTGCCTCTCTTTATTTCTTTCTGAATATCTTCAATAGAGAATCCACCAAGACTCTCATTATCAGTGTGTGAAGAAACCAGTGCGGATGAGAACAGCTAAAATTGCAAAGAGAAAACTTTTAACTTTTAAGGGTATAAATGACAAAGAAATTTATTGATATGAAACCCAGCAAATTGCAGTGGTTACTCATGTGTGCCAGTTCCAATCTGGTTGGCTCTCCCACGTGCTTGCACGGTTTTCCCGGCTCCATCCCATCCCAGTCACTCACCATACACTTGTGATGTGCCGCCACCTTCTGGTTCTCCGACATCAGCAACTGCCCACATTCGTTATCTTTATTCGACCGACAGAACCCACACTTCCTTTGTCTGGAGGAGACTTTCTTCTGTCCGACTGAGCTTGTCATGATTTTAAATGACCTTAGAATGCCACTGCAATCCTCTCAATGCTACAGGAAAAAAAGTGCAATCAGCATGGTAACACCAACAAAAGGCAAATTAATTTTTATAAATATAGTACTGGCTGCTTGGAAGTGATTTGTCCTTTTATGCTCCTTCAGTATAACCAAATAAACATGCAACTAGCAGAGGCAGTATTTTGCAAAATTTTAATGGAATTTTATCAGCAAGAAAAACCAGTTCTCTAGGCAAAAAAAGTTTGAGAATTAATATAAAACTTTGGGTGCTAATACAAAAGCAGAAAAGGAAAAAGAAGAAATAAGTGGAAAATACAACAAGGGAATTATTGGGGAAGAAAAGTTACTCCAACTCGTTTTTATAGTTATTTATTACAGGAAAGGAATTTGTAGAAAATATATGTACCTATGCATGCAATAAAATTCATGCTAATGAACTCCTTCAAAAACAGAAGCCAAGAAAAACTCAGAGTCCAGCACAGCTCCCAGCACAGGTTTTGGGTGTAAAGGCTCACAAAGTCTCAGAGCAGATGAGTTAAGAGTAGAGATGAGATGATACAATGTTACCATTTTAGGTATCTTGTAGCTACTCAAACAGCATTAGGAACAACATTTTAGACACCTCTTTGATGAGGTGCTGCAATGGAAACCTTTCCATGACCCACAGCCAGTTCAGTGATACCACGCCAGGTTTTAGAGCCCGAGAGCTGCTGTTCTCAGCTGAGAAAAGTAACTTAAAATTAAACTCAGTATGAATCACAAACTTTTCATGTGTTGCTACCAGCAACATGTTTTAAAATGTAACACTGAGGTCTCAATGCCCAAGTCAGGCAGATGCTGCTTGTTCAAAAGTGAAAATACCCAACGAGGGTGCGAGCTTCTCGGCCCAGTATTAAGAAGTTTGTGTTCATTTAMTTCTACATCTAGCAAGAAATAAAAAAACATCTTCCTCAAACAGACCTTCCTAGAGCTCTTTACTTTGGAGATTTGAGCCTTACTGTCAGAACTGGCCGTAACTGCAAYAAAATCCCCCTCAGCCTTTGTCTTCATTAGACTCAGCTAAACAAGAAAAGCCACCAGACAGTTTGATATTTGTGCTACAAAAAAATACAAAACCCATCCCTAAGAAGAGCAGAGCTGCAAAACATCTGGACTGGGCTACAATGGCACAGATCTGCATGAAAATGCACGACTGGTCTCTGGAATTTGCATAGGCAGAGCTGGTGCTCCCCAGTGCTGTCAGAAGCTCATAATGCTGGTATCACTCACTCCTTCTGTAACCGAAAGCAGAGGAAAGCCCTCAAGTTTCCGTCGGCGTGTGCTCCTGCTGTCAGACACTCCTGCTGCGTTCTGCTTCGACAGATTTTCACAGACTGAGTTGTAACTGTTGGCCTGCAATGTTTACTGCAAGAACTCCTGCATCGGAAGGTGCCTGTCCCGTCCCCCCCGCCTTTGCTCTCCCAACAGCTTCATTTGCTTTCTGTTCTAACTGGAGAGCAGTTTATGCCGCTGACGCACACTCAGAACAAGAACGCAAAGATTTCAGATCTTGCTGATTTGCACAAAAAATGTGCCAATCTGGATAAACTAGTCACACCCTTCTGCAGTGGCAATAGAGAGTCCTTAAGTGTTAAACACAAAAGAATACTATACTGTATTCTTCCAAGGAAAAAATAAAACAAGACTATCCTGTAATCCCTTCTGAGAAGAAAGAAGGAATGGTTCCTGAAGAAAATATATATATATATACATAAATGCATATTAAAAACATTGAGTAATTTTTTAAACTTAAATAATACAGTATTTGGGAGCAGAAAAAGACCTACAAAAGACAAGCAGGAATTAATATCACAAAGATTTCTAGTTTACAGATCACATTCAATAGGTCAACATAAATCACACAGTGATGCTTAGAAATACACTAACAAAATAATGTAAAATACAAGAAGTTCTGTTCTGGTATAAATAGTGTGGTATATATACACTCAATAATTTTGGTCTACCTGTTTCATTTCATATTCAGATTATATTATCAAAATATTGACAGCAATGCTGTTCGTTCTTAAAAGGAAGATCAGGAATTTCCCTGAACACGTGCACAAGTTCTACTGACTTTCAGGAATAAGAAAGCTGAAAGATAGCTACCCTTCAATTTAACAAGCGGGTTTGTATTTTAGAAAATGAAAATAATTTATAGAACACATAAAAATTTATTAAGTGGCTTTCATCATATTTAATTTATAGGAATAGCAACTTTCCAAGACACAAGATTATGAACCTTCTCACAGCTCGATGCTTTCCACCTCCCAGTGCACTACAGCACGTCACTGCAGCAGCACAAGAACCTGACACAGCCTGACTTCCTCAAGTACTTCTGCATAATTAGATTTTTTTAAGGCTCACAGTGATGTTAAAAATAATGCCAATTTTTACTTGATGCATGGATGTTGATGTTTTAAAAAATGCAAATACGTGTTTTGAAATACTTTACAACTACAAATAATTTAACACTTGAAAAATTACTCAAAACTTAACAGACCAAAAAGGAAATTCACATTTTCACCATCATATTAAATTACTCTGAAAGCATTTCACAAGGATATCTAAAAGTTTTCTTTCTAACCCTGCATTCTTTGCACTTGTTTTTTTTCTCTATCACTGGGCATTTGCACTATTTATACATTTTTAAAGACTGTAGAAAAAAAACCTGAGCATGAGAAATATCTATAGACCTCCCCACAAATTCTATTTACTTTCTCATAAATGTGAGAAAACACTACCCTCGGATCACTTTTGTGTCAAAATGCACTTATCCTGTCCATTAAAAAAGAAACAAAACACATTTTCTGAGAAAGATGAACCGAGTTATGCAGCTACAGCCCCAATATTCTGAATGCAAGCACTCAAAATTCTGTTTTCATCTCACAAGTTAAATCACCCAGAGCTACTAATCTAGTTTGCCAAGTATCAAGCTACATTTGATTGGAATGAGAAAAAATGCAACTTAAAAACAGCTCAGTATTTTGGTTTTTCACATTTAAAAGGCTAACAAATGAGGAAGAATTACAAAAAATAGTGATTAAATCTGCTGTTGACAGAATCTTGCTCATCAGCTTTGTCAGACAGTCTCATAGACTGGATCCCAGGGAGTGATGTGCTGTGGAATCACTGGCTGGGAGATTCTGCACACTCTCCACCAAAATGGAACACACGTATTACAAACACAAAGATTATTCCATACAGTTCAGTTTTCCACAGGCTTGATCTAAGAAATGAGAAGCTACATGTACCCAAGAATCACAAAAGGAGAAATTCATTCAACCATTCTTCACTGAAAAACTTGGGTTCATTTGCATTCACATTTCTTATGCCCACTAAAGTATTAAATGTGGCGCTTGCCCTCACAGCACATTTATTTTATCTTTTAAGCAGCAGGTTTTACACCCTTCTCCGGCTTCTGTTCTGTCTTACTGAGCTCTAGACAACAGATCTCCCAACATAAAAGTGCAAGTTCAATGACTCTCAGGCACAGGATGCCCTCAGTGCACGAGACACTGTTCAGCACCGAAGAACAGAAAGTAACCTGGATTCTAATTTCTATTTATTGCCCAAATATGTTTCAAGAGCCTGTTTATAGGAGTAAGACTCCACTTGTATTTCCTACAAAGGACACTGACCTACACGCTCATTTACAAAGTTTGTTTTCCTGTGTGACCTGTACAGTTCCCAAATTCTATTTCTAAAAATTAGAATTTATATTTCTTAAGAAAATTTTGGACACCTAAGGAAAACCTGTGAGAAGCAAACAAGTTTCAGAAAATGCCATTGAATATGCTGAAGTGGTCTGGACTCTAAGGAAAAGCTACAGAAAATATTTGTGCTGATTTTTCCAAGATGCGCACTGGAGGTACCAGAGTCACAAACTTCCAAGTGCTTTGCAGTTTCCAGGGTTGATCACCCATTGTTGGGGGGTTTACTTTGGAGAAGGGGGGATGAAGCAGGGGAGAGCGAAGGTATCCTGTAGGGTTCTGTGGCTGAGAACCCAAATCACAGGTCCCATAMAAATTTTTATCCAAGAGCTACATTCACACAGCATCCTACAGCCACTATAAAAAGTAGGATGGGCATTTATCCATGCAACTTCCTTAAAAAAAAAAAAAAGACACCGAAGAGGGGGCAGAGGCGGGAGGAGAAGGGCAAACCCTCGAAAGCCTAAACAATGAGAGCAGAGCAGGTGACTAAAAATGACACAGAGAGAGCCCGCGGTCAGGGAGATCTGGCAGACAGCGCAGAGGGATCTCCAGGAAAGTTTACATCCTCCCACGGGGAGCGGGAGATGGGGCGATACCGGCACCTCTACCGTCGCCTCCCCGGGGGATCGACGGGGCAGGACGGGGCATCTCCCGCGGAGGAACCGCCCGACCTCCCCGCAGGGCCCGGCCGGCACCGCCGGGCCCGACCCCTCCCCGGCTGAGGGGCTACCGGGGGGAGCGCGGGGGGAAGGAGGGAAAGGCGACCCCCCCTCCCGATTCCACGAAATTTTGGGAGAAACGACACCGGGAGACAAGGGGGGGCGGATCCTCCCGGCAAGGAGGGCGCGGGCCGGGGCGGGCGGAGCGAGCGGCACCGTCGGCCCGGGGAGGGGGCAGGGGGGCGGTACCGGCACCGGAGGCACCCCTAGGGGATACTGCGGGGTGCCGCGACCCTTCCGGGGCTGCAGGGACCGGCTGAGACCCCGGGACCGGCGGCGGCCGAGAGCGGGCGGGCCCCGGGCCGGGGGCTGCGGGCGGGCCGGGGGCGCCGCGCACTGCCCCGGGCTCGCGGCGCAGCGGCGGCGGGGCGGGCAGCGGGCGCTCGGCGGGTCGGTCGTCGGTCACTCACCCGTGCGGCGGGCGGGGTGCGGGCGGAGGAGCCGCTCGGCACGGCCCGTCCCCGCTCGCGGGTCGCTCAGGGCCGCTCGCCCGCCGGGACCGGCGCGTTCATTCGGGGCTCGGGACGCGCCGCCGCCGCCGCCGAGCGCACGCACGCACGCACGGCACGCACGAGCGGACGCACGCACGCACGCACGGCGCGCTCGGGCCGCCGCGGCGCTGCGGGGCGGCGCCCGATTGGCGGGAGCGCGGCGGCGGTCGCTCGCGGCCTCCTTCGCGTACGCGCGACGCCGCGCGCGCCTTTCCCACTCCCGGTTCGCGCTGCCCCCACGCCGCTTCTCTGCGAGGCCGGGAAACGGAAGATGGGGGGGGTGTCGGGGGGAACGGCGGCTCTGCGCATGCGCGTCCGCCGCCGCCGCTTCCCCGTGAGGCCCCAGCGCGAGCGAGCGGGCTTGTGGGGAGGCCCATACACACAAGGGGATCTGTGCATGCGCAGTGCTCACCCGCAGCCGTTGGCGTGGGGGGGCACACAGGACTCGCGCTGCTGCGGCCGCGCAGCCGCAGTGCCGCGCGCGTGCGCAGAGCGCGCGTTGAGGGGCGGGCGGTGCTGCGGCACCGCGCGCGCGCCCCTGGGGGGTGGGGAACGGCTCCGCGCGCGCTCCTTCACGGTGTCCACCCCGCCCCTCACGGCGCGTCGGGCCCGGCCCGGGTCGGTGTCCCGCTGCCTCGGGGAATGGAATGGAGTGGAATGGAGTGGAATGGTCAAGGCTGGAGGGGACCATCAAGTCAGGATCATCAAGTCAATCGTCCATCCAGGGCTGCCACTGCCACCCCTGAACCAGAGGCATGTTTAAAAGGTGTCTGGATCTGGCGCTGGGTGATGTGGTTTAGTGGTTTAGGGATTACAGTGGCAGCGCTGGGTGGACAGCTGGACTTRATGATCTTGCAGGTCTCATCCAACCTTGACCATTCCATGATTCTAAACCACATCACCCAGCGCGGCATCCAGACACCTCTTAAACACCTCCAGGGACGGTGACTCCACCATCTCCATGGGCAGCCCATTCCAGTACCTGACCACCCTAACACCATAAAACAATTGCTTTGGGTTTTGCCTGAAAAAAGCTTTTCCGGTGATTGCGTTTCCTTCTGAAGACAATTATTTTTGTTTCGCTCTGGCAATATTTTTGTCCTCCTTTGGTGCAAGGAGCTTTAGAGGGTAACATTTGAAAGTACGACGGTAAAGGTGACGGTGATAGTTGTTTGATTTAGCTGCGGTGGAAGTYAGTGCAATGCTGTGTGTTGCTGTGTAGCCCCAGCACCTGTGGAGTTGGCAGGAAAAGCTTGCTGAGGAGGATCCTGCAGATTTCATGTTCAAGTACCAAGCTGAGAACCAAAGATGTGGAGCAGGGGATGAAGGGGAAGGCAACAGTTTGTGTGCATTATCAGACAGTGATGTTGAGTCCTATATTATTTCTGATTTTCCAAGCATGAGTGTATTTTCCTTTCTAAAGGAACTTAAAATGAACATAGCCAGTAGCTTTATTCCCTCACAGCACAGCATCTAAGAGCACTCTAGGGATGCTGCACCTCACAGGAATACCGAGTTCTTACACACTCAGTTTCAATGAGGGGCTCAGGAAGGCAAAAGAATTAATGAGTTTTAGAAACAGCACATCCAGCTGATGTCATGTTTTGTCATTGTGATGTTTTACAGCCAGAGAGCCCAGGAATAATTGTCACATGCAGCAGCATCACAGGTTTAGTTTGAATTCCTAACACCAGGTTATGATGAGCCTATTGATTGCAGGGGGCAAATGACAACACAAGGAGATCCAAACTTTATGTTAAAATATTTGACCATGTTGGCAAGGAGCCCACAGGCATTAACGACTGCAGGAGCTTTCAGAACTTCTCAGTGCCTTGGGCTTGGCAAGCTCATTACCCACAAACTCGATTATTTACTTTCATCCATCTCAAGAGAACAAGAAATGTCATAATAAAGAATCTAAAAAGACCAAAATGACTAAGTGGAGGTTGTTATTTAGTCACATATTCTGCATTAACCCAGTTACTTTATAGACCTCAGAGTTACATAGAAACCATTTATCTCTCATCAGAGACATGATCAGCTTTGTTGATTTTCTGTAGCCCAGCTGTAGTGCAGTCCAGTTTACAGTGAGTTCAGTGTATGCAGTTAATTATTTTAGTTAAAATGCTGGGAAATAAAACCTCATTTATTTCCCACAAAGCAGTGCCTGATTAAAACAAACTCCAAACATGATATAAAGTCTGTAAGAACAAACCAGGGGGACTTATTTAAGAAAAAACATYTTAGAAACAGGTTGAATGCTCTTAAAAAAAAAAAAAATTCTCTTTAGTTGCTGTATTTCTGTAAAGTGATTTGAGCACCACCCAAACAGGCACAGTCAGCCAAATCTTGCCCTTTCTGCAGTCTTGGTTTAGGTAGAAGATATAGCTGAAATTAAACAGGGTGAGACCTCTGCAGCTGCCAAGAACAAACAGCTCAACCAAAACCCAGCTTCTCAAACATCCCTCACATTCTCTCTGTTTGGACAGTGCTTTACACCTTATGAACAAAGGCAACCTGTGTACAGGATAAGATCCCAAGTCAAGCTCCACCGACCTGGCTTTAAGGAGATTCACAAAAAACTGATGGCAAGTGTTCAGGAGAGAAATCAAAATAACAAGGAAATTGTTAATGAATGGAAAGTGTCCTGGGAAATGAGAACACTGGATGGCTCAGCCATCCTGCAGGTACTCCCATTTATAGCTTATCAGAAGGAAAAACAAACAAATAAACAAACAAAACTTCTCATAATTTTATTAATGGCCATTCAAATGTAGTTTTAAAATGATAATGAGTAATGTTGATTGTGTGCCCTAGCTGAAGTCAAATATGGACATTAAAGGCCTGTGCCAAGTCAGCTTGTGTCCAGAAAGCTTTGAGCACCACCCCAAAACACCGCAGGCAAACAAGTCTCTACTCTGATTTTACTGTACAACAGTAGCTTGGTTTTAAGGAATAATTCTAAGCCAGTATGTATTAGATATTTAATTGCATTTGCTTGGTTTTGTACAAGATTGTTGATCTTATTTCCTTTCATTCTCAAAGCAGCTACAAAATGTCCAGATGTTAAATCTACAGTGAAGCAAAACAAGTCCCCATAAATCCCCTTCAAAAGAACAAACGTTGCCAATGGTGACTGAAACCTTAATTACTTTACTACTGATTATTTTAGGATAAAGATGTCTGTAAGGTACAACGTTCCCAATCCTAAAGCAGCTCTTTCATCTTCCACAATTACAAAATACAGAAGTTCCTCACTGCATTTGTATTAATTGAGCTGGAAGCAGCTCTGTCTGACACTGCTCCGGCACAGCAGCACGTCGGCTGGATGAGGTGTCACACGTGCACTGTGCTGTGCATCCATAAGGACACTGGTTTGGTGTTCTGTCACCTCAAGACGTGTATCTTCCGTGTGCCACACTACTGCTGCTCTGCTGTTGTTCTGGGACAAACGCTCTGTTCATGCATAAACTGATGCTTTCCCTGACCCAAGCCCAGGTTTGTCTCTCTGTTTGTTGATGTTTCACATGGTATGTGTCGTACCCATAATTAGGGTCCCATGTCACTCCATCTCACTGCTTTTTATCCTGTCTTGTCCATATAGGTTGCAAAGGTTTACAAGCAGGAGTTGTTTCCTTCTACAGGCTTATACAGCAGCCAGCATCCTGATATTTCCTAACTGCTATGTTATACAAGTATTTAAGACATAACATTTTCATATATATGGACAGAGATCTATGTCTCAGTTACTTGATTCCTTACCTGCTCTTTGGTGTCCAGTGGAGTTAAGGATGACACAAACAACAAAGTTGGTCTTGCTCCTGTAAAATTCACAAACTACGTCTTAAAAGAAGATAAGCATAACAAACCAGTTATAATTACAAAGATAAAATGCCAACAAGAAGTAAAAATTTTCCACCATTTATGAGGTAGGAAATATAAACCATTGTTCAGATTCTTCTTTTGGAAAAGGAGGGCACTGCAATAAACATGAGTGCTGTGTATATGGCTTAACCAGGTAGACTCCACTGCTAATATCAAGAACATTGGATTTTGAATTCTTTTATTTCCAAAAGTAATAGAAAAATTTCAAACAAATCTGCAAAGGATTAATACAAGTTGTACTTGTTTTGATTTATGATGTAGTTAATGCAGACTCCACCTTCATTTGAAATACACAACAGATGTTTGTGGTTACAGTCAGTAACTGGAACATGCAAACCATTGAGACTAGAGGTATAAAGAAGACAAATTTAAAGATCAGTGAAGGACATTAAAACTATTTTGGTTCTAGTATTTAACAAGATTTTTTTTGTCTACTAAGATAGAAATAGCTAATGGTACTCTCATTTAAATAACCATTTTTAAGTTTCTGAATAAAACCAGTCAGGAGCACTGGATGGCTCTGACTGTCAGAGCTATTGTTTCAAGCCATCTGTGGCTTACAGAAAACATCTTCTCCTCATTTGAATTCAATATATTGTTAAAACCATCAGSACTTCCTTAGAAATAAACCAATTTCAGCTTGTACACCTCAGTTTTCCATCTAGGAAAGGATTTCACAGCTATGGACTAAATACACCCTTGTGTTTTTTGATACCGAATATTTTCTTTACAGTCAGACAATAAAGATGTCTTAGACCAGCAGTCCCTAAGCTTTCTGGATGAACAAACACTGTTCACTTCTTAATAATTTGGGGACCACTGTCAGAGGTATCTGAAAACATTGGCTTGTGAGTACTGGCAATGGCTTTGCAGACTGTCCTCTGGGAATACCTACCTGCATGAGACAAGTAAAGCTGCAAAGTGTGTGTAAGACATAGGTGTTAGAATGACATTTGGAGTGAAGACATGCAGAGAACAGTCCATGGTTTSGGTCAAGCTCCCCCAAAAGAGGTGGATGATCTGTGTATGTGATTTGGGACTTGACTCTTGGGTATGTGTAGTCTATATCCTTTGTCACAAAGAATTTAGATCCTTCTAACTCCCAGAGGAGGTGAGAGTGATCATCTGTGTCTTTATAACCAGCTCAGCAACCTGGTCTGACGAATGTCAGGCCAGCAGCACTGCCTGAGCCTGGGAGTGACAACGTGTGATTGAGGAGGGAACCCCCTTCCATTGCCAGCACAGTCCTGGCTGGGATTGACACAACTATGGGAAGGCATTTTGTTCAGGCTACTTTTTGAAGTACAATAGGACAGTTTTGGTGTATGACCCAGGACAGTCTGTTGTCTGGAAACCCACCTGGCCACACTAGGTAACCTTCTGGAGCCCCAAGCTCTCCCTGTAAGAAAGGTGAGATGACTGATAATTCATAAAATATCAGCAATCAACACACCACTACCTCTCACACAACACCCACACATGACCGACTTGTCGCCAGATCTTGTCCCAGAGCTGCTGGCTTTGAGCTCAGCTGATAMAAACCACCCTGCAGAGCTCTCATTACTTTACACCCCAGCAGCATTGTCTGTTTGAATGGTGTGGAACAGCCAGGCAGAAAAGCTGTAAACAAAACACATTCTGCCATTGTGTTTTATTGCAACTTTCATGGTTTTCTGAACAGAAATTGTGGATTTTCCAGTAAATTACATTAGCACTGCTGCAAAGTCTTTGTGTATTGCTGTTGGTTACCTGGCCAGCAGCACAGAGGCATCTCAGTGTTGTCCAAAGTGCTTTCCTGTTTCCAGTGCTTTTGGCAATGTGTATTGCCTTCATACTCTTGTATCATCTTGGAGAGGATAAAATTTAGTTATCACAAGAACTACTGCCTGGCAGGAAACCAGCCCTCTGACAGGTATAGCAAAGGCTTGTAACAATAAGAGTATCTGTGTGTGGGCTYAATCTCACCAGGATTTTACATATCCCATCAAAGAGTTCTTGCCAGTTTTTAGCTCATCACTTCATGGAAATGCACTGCAGTTATCAGCGACCTATTACATTTAAGATTAAAAAACAAAAAGCAATTCTCAATGCAAATAGACTGTGAAGTATATTTGAAAAGCAATGTAACAATGGCAAATTGTGTTTTAAGGGCTTTCTTCTAACAGTAAGTATCACACTAACAATATGACATTGGGACACTGGGAATACTTAAATTTGATAGTCTAGCCTAAGGACTGCAGTAAGCTTTAATAAGACTATAAAGTCATTACCTGGAGTACCATTAACCATGGTTTCACTTGTCAGAAGTCAAGAGATGGACAGTGTTTTAAAGACCCATGGCTCAGATTCTGCCAGTGTACACTGCCATGCTTCCATAATCTGAACCTGAGCATTAATTCTCAGAAATACCCCAAGAGTATGAAAAAAATGTGCTAATCAGATTAAGTGCAGTGTTGGCCATTTCACTTTCTTTAAAATAGTAAGCCTTACTTAAACACACTAAAAATCTAGCAACTGCTATAGTGCTGAATTTGTGTTTCTTTCCCCTTCCTTTTGTAGCTCATTTGGTGACATCCTCCACACAACAAAATAGTGGGAATAAAGCCCCAAAAGCATTTAAGCCCAGGAAAGCCCCCAAACCAATCACTCCAAAGAGATTTTAAATTCAATTAGGTCATAAACTTTTAGGTTTCTCCTTCCAGAACAGGCATGATGGAAGGAGGTGCAGCACTGGGCAACATTGTGCGTGTGGAAGCAAGGACCCCAAGGACTAAAATCAGCAAATGGGAAGTGAGGGAGTTTTACTGCAGGGGAGGGGAAAATTAGGCCGAGTTCACCACGGGAGTCGGGCAGGAGATTAGTTTTCCTTTGGTTTAGCTTCAAGTCAAACGTGCTTCTAAATCATCACAGAGAGAGACAAATGCAGTTGTGATTGTGGGTTTAGGAGGCAGAGGAAGAGAGAGAAGATTGGCAGCGAGATTGCCCTTGGCCACAAATGCCGTTTTGCTTTACAAAAGCAGAGATGAATACTGAGCTGTGCAGGCTCAGCGCTATGCAGAGTAGCCTGGAGAAGACAAGCCTCAAACACAGGACAGGACAAAGGCCACAGAAATCTGCTTCAGCCTGTCACCCCTGAACTGGATGCTTCTGCTTAAAATATCCCAGACAATTCATCAGTCTCTCCCTCTGCCTCCACTTGCCCAGCTCCAGACTCAACTCAGTACAGCTGTAATAAAAACAAACAAACCAACCAACAAAAATTTTCAATCAGTCCAATTGATTTTACTTTCTTGCATCCACTCTTGTTTCTTTAAATTTGCCTCTACCCAGCTGCTTTTCCAGTTTGAACATCCCATTCCCCTGCCCCCATCCCATAAAATACAGCCTCTAGTTATAGGGTAATTTTGTCCTGTAGCTTCTTATAACTTGATTTTTTTTAAGCTAGCTTTTGTTTATTACTACTTTGAAGTCAATTTAGCAGAAGAAAAATCCTTAGTTTAAGGTGGCTTTTTGCATCCCCACCAAGCTATTCAGCAGGGCATTCATCCAGGATACAAAACTGGGCTGAAGCTTTGGGAGTTGAATGGATCGCTCCAGTAGAGATTTAATTTCCATGAAATTCCTCCATGAAAATCCACTCACTCCTCTTAGATCTGACAGACAGGCAAAGACCAGCCACTACCTTTGAACTGAGTAATTTTTAAATGCATCCCACCCCTCTTTGCCCCCCATGTAAATATGAATTGCTGAGGCTCAGAGCGCCCTGGTAGACTTTAAACCACTCACAGAGTGCGGGCAGGGGGGGAAGCAAAGGCGAGCACATGACTCCGTGATGACTAAACTTAGGGTGGTTCGATGAATGAGCTCTGCCGCCGGCTCCGTCCCCCTGCGGCTGAATCCAGAGCTGTTCCCGCAGGGGCAGCGGAGTCGCCGGGATGCGGCTCGCGGAACCCTGCGGGAAGCCACCGCCTGGGGCAGAGCGCTGCCGGCAGCCCCGTGTGACAGCGCCTGGAGATTCGCCCGGCCCGATGTGCCTTTTCATTGCCGGGGAGCCTGCACTTACAAACCAAACCGGCACCGCAGGCGCGGCGAGCCCCGCCGGGGGCGGGTTGGCTCGGGCGCGTAACGGAGGAGCCGCCGCTGCCGCCGCGAGCTGGGGGCGCATCCCGAGTGCTGCGGGCATCGGGCACGGGCCCTGCGAGCGCTTCCTTGGTCCCCTCGCAGCGGGAATCGCCCTCAGCCCCGCGGGCGCCGGGGAGGCTCTCGGAGCACCGGGAGGTTTCTGGACGGACAGCACGAAGCCGAGCCGCCGGCASGGGTGTGGATTCCGCGCCTCTCCCCCCGCCTCTTTCCGCCCCCTGCAACTCCTGGACTTCCTTCCACTCGTGTGTTTTAGAAAACGCTCACCYCGAAGTCACTAATCACTTAATGGTTGAACCAAAACATTGGATTTTAACCATTTATAAAGCTTTAATATACCAGGCAGGCAAGATTTTCCAGCATTTATTCCCTTTTAGCAGCTTCCAACTCGCTCGTTATTTTCCCGAGTGGTGCTGCRTTCCCACCTCTCTGTGCAAAGCCTTCTCCCGAGCCCTGGCTGCTGTTGTAACTTTGCTCGGACTCACACTGTCATTCTCGGCTGTTCAAATTTCAGTTCATAGCTAGGTGCTGCTTCTCTTGCCTGAAGCAACTATTCAGTTCATCTCCTGAAGTTTGCTGATTTTTCCCTTAAGCCTTGTTTTAAACCCTCAAGTTCGAGATCTTTTCCGAGTGTTGCCCGTTGACTCYGCAAGCGGGGGATCCGCAGTGAACCCTATTTTCCCTTTTCCCATTCCTGCTCCCCCTTCCCGGAGTTCCACGCGTGGCTGTGAGCGAGCTCCGGCGGCTCCCGGGCATTTYTCGCCGCAAAGCTGCGGATGCCTTTGCATTCCAGGCACAATGACCCTCTGTTCCCTGGAAGCTTTCTTCAGCTCCAACATCTAAATCACCAGCCCACAGCAGGCAGAATCCCCTGCTCTTTCCTCTCCTTTGAAATGTTTATCTTTGCACCTCCTAACTCAGGTTCACATGCTTCAACAAGGAGTTTGGGAACCCTTTCTTTTCCTTTTGAACTCTTTTTCCTCTAGAATTTTTGTAATTGTAAACTACACTGTAGAGGTTTTTGTTTGTTTGTTTGTTTGTTTTTTCACTCTTTTTGTTCCCTCTCAAGCCAATTTTTCAAACATCAGTGATTCAGATTGATTAGCTTGACTAAAAAAGTCCTGAGCACTGAAATTAGGAGAAAATATCTCCTCCCAGTGGTTTTTCTCTATTCCTAAAGTTTGTTTCCTATCACGTGGCAAAAAAAAAAAAGTTTGAACAATATAATTTCACTTTGATGAGAATTTTGATCGTTTTTAGTGTAAAAAGGCTTAAAACTTTTAATACCTTTCTTTAGCAATTCTTACATGAGGAAACGCACACGAAGGTGGTTTCATTCAGTGTGAGTAGGGGTCTTACAACACATCAACTAAAACCACAGGAGCTCAGCTGTGTTTTAGCTGTTGGTGTGATATTAAAGCTGTTGGTATGATATTAGTTTGTTGAAGGAAACATATACTTTTTAAAACCAAATAAATGTGTACAGTTCATGCATTAAGCAAAACTTATCTTTAAAATAGTTTTATAGGACCTATGTTTGAAATGTTTACATTTATGGATTACAAACTGTATCTGTTGTAAAATCACTTAATTTAATTGCATCACCACTCAAACTCCTCAGAGGTTCTTACTTTGTTTTAACATTTGCGTTGGGATCTGAATATATGAAACACGCCTGCGGTTCAGGCGCTAAGTGTTATTTAAGAACTGTGGAGGTGTCAGACCTCATTACACTGAATTACTAGAAAGCTCTGCAGAGTATAGACAGGCAATATAGGCTGCCTCTGGTAACCCTGACAATTGCCCTTTAATCCTGACCTACAAGATTCCTGATATTCCAGTCATAGCCATAGCCCATTCTTTGCACACAAACTGAGCAGAGACACATTGATACAGAAACAAACTTCTGTAGGAACTTCTAGGATATCTCCAAACCCTTAACAATTAAAACTAAATTAGGACACGAATCAAAACTTCTGGGAGTGAAAAATTTGGAATACATCATTATCCTATGTACTTGGAGTTATTTGTTCAGATATATTTTATTGCACCATAGTTGCTGAACTGAGGAAATGAAACCCAGTTGCTGTTMAAACCAGAAAAGTAAAAAAATTTAGCTGGATTTACATTAAAATCCCGTAAGAACAACTGCAATAGGTGAAATACATTGCAAAAGAATTATGGTAAATGTTGGTTCTCAGAATTGGATCATCTATARTTAAAAAATGAGTAAGTATTACAAGTAACATAAATGAGACATGAACAAGATTTTTTACACAGGCTTTATATTTGTGGATGAGGAAAGGTCTTAACTAAATAACAGTAGCAATATTTCACTTAACCAAAGTAAAGTAATTGGGCAGTAGTGAGTTCAGAGATGCTTTTTTACACGTTGAGATACTTCTTTGTGGTATGAGTAAATTGAAATACRAACGCTGCAGAAAGGATGTCTTCTACTTCAGTTTCCATTTAAACTTCTCCCTGACATTAGAGCAGGATCAGCGTAAATTTGAGGCAGTTTGAAGTCCTGAGTTTCTGTCTCAGTTGACTGAGGATTAATAATCACAGAGTCTGTCTTCCTCCTCTGTGGGATTTTGATCCTCCTGATCCAGCAGTGATCAGACAGTAGCGCAGTTGTTTCAGCCCAGGTTCGAACAAGCAGGTACCTCTGTCTCAGAGGACAGCACCATGCTGGGGTCAGAGAATAAATTAATCTGGAGAGGAGTCTGAAGTCACTCAGGCAAGTGTCTTACTGATCATAAGAGACTAGCAACTTCCCCTGAAGTCGTCCTAGAACACGACTGATGTGCACCAAGAGTGCAGATGACAGAAATCTGCAGCCTGTTCTGCAGTGAGGAGCCTTTCAGGGCTTCTACAGGGCAACTTGCCAGAGTGGTGCTTTCATGGAACAGGTTAGAAACAAACCCACCGCTGGATAAAGAAAAAAGGGAAAAGGAAGGAAAGAAAAAAGACAGGATGAAAGAGAAAGAAAAGACAGGAAGGGGAAGGAAGGAAGGAAGGAAGGAAGGAAGGAAGGAAGGAAGGAAGGAAGGAAGGAAGGAAGNAGGAAGGAAGGAAGGAAGGAAGGAAGGAAGGAAGGAAGGAAGGAAGGAAGGAAGGAAGGGAAAAAAGTAAATACTATTATTGATCAACTATAGTGCTAACCTTTGACTCATTCCAACTGTGTATCCCAAAACTCAGCTCCAAACTTTGGAAACATAGGATTTCTGACCACATTACCAATGAACACAATTAGTCACGACACATTTGTTTCATGGTAAAAGTAGACTGACTTCCAGCRCAGCAAATAAACAAAGTAAAACCRAACAACAAATTTGCATTTAGTGAGACACTGAAAGGTTGCATTTTCAAACACCCTGAGGACAAAGTATTTTGTAAGCAAAAGGAGCACTTCTAATTTCCTCCCACCATCCTCAGCTGAACTTTTCTGTATCCTTGCTCAGACTGCAGCCATTGCTTCATGCTGCAATCAGCCAGTTCATCTCACTGAAGAGAGACTGAAGGAGAGCCTCCTTTGTACCTCTGTCCTGCTTCAACACCAACCAGGGCACACAGGGAACTGCCCCAAGCACCCTCCCAGCTCTGCCAGGCTGCTTCGCCACAGAAACCTCAGCAGGACCATAACTCTGGATCTCTAAACTTTGGATACCTGTCACATAAATCGATTTTGTGCATCTCTGTGGGATAGTGTACAGTGTGATCTACAAAAATGATTTGTGCCGATGTAATTGCCTGATAAATCATTTAAAAATTAAATAGTAACAAAAGGAGTTACTAAAACACTATTCCCAGAGGGATACAGGTATTCTGTGCAGCTTAATCCTCTATTACTACAGAGGTAAATTATACAAGTTCAAAGCAAATGACATGAGTTATTACCACCTTTGGAGCTGCCCACACTCAAGCAGCAGTTCTCCAGCCACATGCTGAAGAAAAGGTCTGGAAYTGCAACAATTTTGGTTCACAATCTTAGTCTCTGGGACTGGCAGCTTGTCCTCTCAGTCTTACCCTAAAAATAGGCAGTCTTACAACACGTATGAGACCTCTGAGCTAAACTGGTAGCTCAGGGGCACAGGAGAGGAGGGAAGGAGAAATTCATCAAGTTTCCTGCTTCAGCCGGATCTCAGAGGAAGCTGTTGTTTCCTGCAGCTTGGGTAGGAGAGCCCTACAAGCCAGATGGAGATTTGCTTTAAGAAACATCTATTTAGGTAAGTCAAAAGCTGGGCAGGATCAATCAAAGAGAAGTGCCAAACAAGGCTGGAAAGAACACCACCAGCCATAGAACCATAGAATGATCTGGGCTGGAAGGGACCTGTGTGACCAACGAGTTCCAACCCCCCTGCTGTGGAAATTGCCAGTCCTGCCAAAAAAAATCAGAAGACCCCAGATCTGCCACTGGTCTGTCGTGGCATTTACCTGGATGCTCTGAGGCTAGACAATCCTATCATCACAGAACAGGGTGCCAGGTGCCAGTCAAGCCCTGTGTTTGTGGACTGACAAGCACATTGTGGAAGGGAATGGAGAGATATTGTTCCTCCAGCTTATCTCAGTCCTCTGCCAAAGACTGCTGGCCCCATAGATCTAAGGACAGAGTAACTGGTATTGCACACTCTCTACCCTTTTCAGTTTTTTTAAATGCAAATGAGTTGGAGAAGCAGTTTTGGTTTGGAAAGTATCCCTCATTCGACCCTCACATCTGACTTGTGAAAAGGTGCATTGCTCTGTAGGTTCCCAGATTTTCCTGAAGGTTCAGCACTGTATATTAAGAAGAAGTTTCTTTGCCTCCTTTTAATAAAGGTTTATCCTCCTGTGGGCAGGTCTGTGTTCCTTGAGAGCAGCAGGAGGGTGTGGCGATGTCGCTACCTGCCAGCTGTGATTTCCGTGGGTTGTTCCAGCTGTTTGACACAGAAGTCCAAGGGAGTGTTGGAAAAAACTGTTTTCCATCCCGCACTCCATCCTCCTGCAGAACAGCCCGGCGTGAACCTCTGACAGGGTTAATGGAGGTGGGGGAGCCTACTGTTGCCCTTTCACAGCTGAAAGGGCACAGCAGAGCAATTACAGCTCTTCATACTCCCTCAAAGGTACTTTGCTTTTCGTCAGACCAACAAACATAAAATACGTTCCCGAGGTTTGTAATAAAGGATGATAATTTTTGTAATATGTAACTTTAAATATGAAATTATAGAAATAATATTTAAAATGTAATTGTATGGTTCGAAGTGTATCTTATACGTGACTTTCTTGTACATGGCGCAGGTTTATCTATATATTATGTCATGGAAATGTATGACATATATTATTATGTGCTTCAGCCTCAACATTTACTTAGCCAAGGATGTAATTAACACTTTGATAGAATGAAGCACATCCAATTTGTATAAGTAGTGAATGTTTGGTCTATATTGAGCAAGAGCTCAATATACAAACATTTATTGAAATAAGCCTTCCCCCTCAGTTCTTTCAGCTTCTGTCCTGCTATTAAATGGAASCACTGAACAAAGCAGAAATGAACCATTCTTAGCCCCAAAATCTATATTTTTGTCTGACATTAGCTTCTTTTTGTTTTATGAAATCCTGTTTTAAATTAACCTTCAGGCTGCTGGAGATACTGAGCTGAGGTGGACACATGGAAATGGCAAGTTGAGTTTAGGAAAACTGGGTGATCAAACAAGACAGGACAGCTTGGAGCAGCCAGGAACTGCTGCTTCTTGAGAAGTTAAACCTCCACTCACTAAATGTCAGAGCCACCAACTGCAAAGGAAATTCTCTTCTTATAGCACAAATGAGTGTGATCTGTACATTCAACCAGACAAAATACATCCAGTATTAAATATCAGTGATTCAGGTCTACTAATCTAGTGGTGACTCTCCAGTCTGGATTAGATATAGCCAATATTTGAACATTTCAGTGGCTGATAGATAAACTGGTTTAATTTAATTCTGGTAAATTAGAAATACCTTCCATTTCTAAGGTAACAAGATATCTGAACAACACAAAAGAAAATGTCTTCTGGATGTGGATACTTGCTCTGTTCTTCTGATTTCCAGGTGCACTGCATCTGCTCTTAGAAAAATCAGCACTGTACCTTGAGACTGCAGGGTTGAATTCTTGGAAAGGGGAGGGACTATAGGGGATCCAGAAAATAGTTTTAAAAATACCCTGTTATCTTGTTTTTCAAGGAAGATTTGGGAGGCTTTGGTATACATTTCAGTACAAAACCCATTAATTTACAAACTGCAGTGTTTATGTTGGGAAGTGCATCCTGCTCTTCTGTAAGCAAGATGTCCTTATCTTGATGGATTCTTTTCCGAAAAAAAGAAAAAAGAAAAAAGTGAATGGATCACAGAAGCCTCTGCCTGCCTTGTGGGAATTTGGCTGAAAAGGGAAGATGAGAACATGGGGCAATCCACTGACAAGTGCCATGAAGCTTTTCCAAATTAACTGTTTCAGGTTTTGCGCAAATCTTTTTTCTTTATTTATTAGGAAACTAAACAGAGCAACACCTGCTCAGAGGTAACTTTCCACGRAACACTTTCCCTTGGGAAATAATTCATTTTCCATCTTTAAAGKGTGGGATCAGCCTGACTCCCGACGCACAGAGGACTCTCACACGGCACCGCAGGCTCCGACACTTGGCGTCAATAAATAAATCAGGAGTCTTATCTCAGCCCCCAGTGCCAGGGAATGACTCTCCTCTCTCCCAGCCTGGCTCCCTCCAGGATGCAACCTCGTGTTTGATCACTTCCCCATCCCTTACAGCCCTGCTCCAGCTCTTACACGGCTTCTTCCATTTTCTCCACCCAGCAGCTTCTATTGCACTTTCTGGGACCATGGGAACTGCTCCGGGTGATGTGGATGTGCACGAGGGAGGGGAGTGACCACCAGAGTCCTTCTCCTTCGGAGCTGACTTTATCCAGGGCACGACACTTCGAGCCCCAAATTCCAACAATTAACTGCTGGGCTGCACCTCTCCTTCAAGAGCCACCTTGAATCAGAAACAGAAAAACTGAAATGGAGATGGGAGTGTGCTGTGAGGATGTTAGAGAGAGACTATTGCAAATAAAAAAAAWTATTTAGTGTGACTAATCTTATTTTAAGGATGAAGTACACATATTTAAGAAATGTGCTTATTCCTTTCTTGACAAATTTTAAGGGTGGGCTGTTAAATTTCCTGTCTGAAATTCGTATCTCATTAGACTTTTTGAAAGGGTAAAGGGTGCTTAAAAGKGTCCTAAAAAAAGATGATTTAACTGAAAGAGATAATAAGGTAATATTTAGATAATAAAATAATTTGTTAGTGTTTCTCAATAAAATTACAAATGCRTAGTGAAATTAATTTAAAAAGACAGTACGAAATGAATTAATCAATTTAATTATAGGTAGATATTGAAATAATGTTGAAATTAACCAATTTAATTATAGGTAGATATTAAAATAATGCTGAACTTTTGCTGCTTGGGGATCATTATTTGAATGCTAAGAAATATTACAGGATTAATTCTGTGACTTTATGAATAGGTATTTATTAAAGTATGGATATTAAAAAATGTGTTTAATGCAACCTTCTCTCTTGAAATGCAATCTTAACTGTAATTTAACAAATCCTGCAACTTGAGTTCTGCTACACGAAATACTCTCCATGCCTTAACCAAATTTAAGGTCCTTTAACTGCCTTTTTATACAGAATTTTAGGCTAGGAGGAACAAAAGGATGCACTTTTCACGACCCTGGAACCCTGTGACCACTGGGAAATCAAAAGGGTGGTGACACGAAGGAAAACTATTGTCCACAAAAATAAGCTCTTCAAGGGGCACCAGGAATGCACAATAAAATCCCAGTTTCCTTTGTGTAGCTGTTTATGCCTATGGCTTGCATCATCCAGAGCTCAAGAAAAGATCTAAACTAAAAAGGAATTCAAGTTTCTAAGAAAAATCCATATTCTTCTAAAAAAAAAAAAATCAAAAAACAATGTGAAAAAGAATCTTTTAAGGATTCCTCATTTCTTTACAAATAAAATATGTAACTCTGAGGTAATGAAAATCCTCCAGTCTGCTCTGTGGGGATCAGAGAGGTAGATTTAAAAAGTGATTCCAGCAAGTAGGAGCAGATGGGAAAATAACCTGATTTGTCAGGACTGGAGGATTTAGTGAATTTGTTGCCTTCTATCGTTACTAGAACATAGCAGCATGTAAGAGCTTAATTAGAGAATGAGCTCTACTTTGACCTGAAAACATTTCAAATAAAAAGGCAAAAAAAAAAAGAAAAAAGACTGGTCTTAAATTCTTAATTAAGCAAAGCTGCAATTGAACCTAGTAGCCTTTTTTCCTCAGAAGACTGAAAAATATGGAAAACTAGCCAATAAAAAATATAGATAAATAAAATCATGTGTGAGCCTCATGTTATACTCTCTGAAAATAATTTATTGTGTCATATTGTCTTAAAAATYTTTTTTAAAAAGTTATTGTTGTTAAAGTCTTATTCAAAGCCTTTTTCTAATTCAACTTGAAATCAGTGAAGAGAAAAAATTCCATTGACTTTAATAAGCTTTGTCAGGGAATTGCCTGGTAATTTATGCAGAACATTATAATTAAATTTTCTTCTCATAAAATTGTTCAATAAAAATGTGTAAAATATGCAGTTACCACACTTTTGTTTGTTTTTAAACATTACTCTGGGATTTCCAGAGCAAAGTGAAAGGGCTGTGTGACTGGAGCAAGTTGAGGCAATGAAAATGGTCAGATATTACTTGTAAGGAAAAGTGAAATCAACTGATTTTTCTCATTTCTCCATAGAGACTTTCCRAAAAAGTAAGCAACAGCAGATTTAGAGAAAAAAAACCCCAAACAAACAAAACCACAGTTCAAAAGGCTGTAGCTTTAACAGTTTGCATTTGTATCAGGAAAGTGAAGAAGTTCTTTTTAAAGATTTTTTWAAAATTGTATAATTTATCAATTCAACAGATTGTGAGAATTAATTCGTAGGGAATTATTCTAAAAGTGGACACATTTTATGTCACAACTGTTGGCCATCTCTGCAGAAATATGTRAAACAATCACTTTTGAAACAGAAAATTAAGCCATCCTGAAAGCAGTAAATTTCAAGTTGCTAATGCACGTGATCTTTGTAACAATCATTTTTGGCTGGAGGTTTTCTAGTGAGGATCCAGGATACGATCCTGCTGAAACTGGTTGTGCACAAGCTGCGAGAAGCAGCAGGACAAAGCCGCCGCCTCCGAGAAACCCTCGCCAAGAGCCCAAACCCAGCAGTGACCTCTGCAGCCCTGRGGCACCTCACGCCGCCTGCACAGCCTGCACACAAACCGTGCTCATCCCTGGCAGGGTTTCAAACAGTTTGGGAAGCGATTTACTAGATTTCCTACATAAAGAGAGTAAATTTATCTGGAATTCTGTGTAATCTTGTAACAGAAAGTATTGAAGTGCTCTGAAAGGCTGATGATTTTTTTCACGTTTAATCAAAACTCACTGTTACAGAGGTCGAAAGGAGATTGCAAACAGGCAAATCTTCCTGTTAGAATTCATATTATTCTCGCTGAATCTTCAGTCTTCGTAAAGTTTTGTGSTCTCTGGTTACTAAAAAGAGGAACTATTTCCCTTCTGGACAAGCAAAGCAACATCAGAAACTGCAATGATGCCACAAGCCATGGCAGTCTTCAGCATTTTTTAATGCAACACTCATCAGGAGGAATTTAAGAGAAGAGGATCTGTCTAAGTGAGTAATGTAGAAAGGAAAAGTCAAGGTACATCAAAATAAACAAACCAGAAATGCATATTTTCTTAATGCTTTACATTACAATATGTGTAAGGTTCCAATACCTCTGATGCATTGAATGTTTAAATCATACAGAGGTTCATGTGGAAAATCCTGCTTCAGAATCTGCATTTCAGTTTTACATGTAAATTAGAAAATATATATATACAGAACATACTTTTGTATTTTGACTTCAAACCTTTTATCTTCTTACCAAATTGCACAGGGTTTTTTTAAGCAGAACAGCCAAAATCTAACACAGAGGTACGTGGCAGAAAATATACTTTAAATCACTAATCAGATATCTTTTTTCTGCTTTTTTATACAAAATTCTGGGTCCATTATAACAAAAGGATGCACTTTGCACGACCTTGAGAGCCTGTGACCATTGGGAAATCAAAAGGGTAGTGACACTAAGGAAAACTATTGTCCAGAAAAATAAGCCTCTCCAAGGGGCACCAGGAATCCACAATAAAATCCCTGTTTCCAAGAAAATTCAGGCATTTCCATCAAAAAAGACTGGTAAGATAAATAGAATGTCCTCATAAGCCACAGATTCTTAATAATACAAAATGTCTAAGTCCATGGTAAACAAAGCCCCAAGGAAAACTAACATCTCCTAACTCAGGCTTCTCAAGACCTGGGTCATGACCCAGCGCCTTGTCACAAGGTACCTCAAAAGCATTTCTGAGCTGAATTTGCAGGGAATTTGTTTTGCATAACATATATTTCAGTTAGAGCTTCACTCCTTGCAGAGCTCATAAAACTCCTACAACTGTCTCCTTGTTGATAGATGTGATTCCAGGGTTAACAATGATTGCTGCCGTTATCTTTTAAGGATTTCAGTTTCCATGTGAACACACACYKATCTGAAAGAAACCYCAGCATGTTAGTTGCTTTCTTGCTTTCTGCCCTTAAATTTTGTGCATTTTTGGGTTTTTATCCCCAAGTTTTTCAAGTAATCCATTTGGAGACTTTAAAAAAATCAATAGTAAACGCATTTTGCTATACATTTTGCATTTTGTTTTATAATTTGGTATTAAGACTCTTAATCTTTCAATTACTTTTTTTGGACTTGATTCTCTTCAGTTTCTTTTAATGATTTYATGGGAGAATAAAATATCTGTGATAGATTCAAATCTCAGAATGCAGTATTTTTTGACAAATAAGTGTGGCTATGGTGACAAAGTCGTTTGCAGAACATTGGGTTTAGGTTGAGTCCTGCCTGTAGCACTGAACTCACCTTATTCTACCTTAATCCTGAAGGAGGCAGAAGCCAACAAATCTTTCATCATTTTTGGCTGTTCAAAGGCATTTTTGCTATTGAATGCCACGGGTTTGTTGGTCAGCACTGGCAAGAATTAATTGAACAAGGAAAGTTATACATATCAATATTTTTAGTTGATATATACTTTTGAAAGGCTCATCCTGCAGATATTTAGATGCATGAGTAAATTTGCTCACACAAATAAAGTTACTTGTATGTTTAGGTGTTTGCAGAACAATTTGACTTATAATTACCATAAAAATTAAAAGAAAACCAGGTAGGATTTTTCTCTAAGAGATAATAAAAGGGCATATGTAATGGGAGGATGTGAGAACTAGATGATTTATGTATTAACTTAGTTTAATATAAATCCTTAAGAGTTACTGCCTCCAAGAATGTCTACACTTTGGCTTGAATTTTAACTTTTATTCCTGCAAAAACCCTGTGGGGAACATTATTAAAGATAGAATATAATGAGTTTCAAGCGCTGAATCACAATAATTTGCATGTTTTCACTAATTTTTGTAAAGCTGACAACTCTGTGATGTAAACTGCAAATCTGCCTCAGCTGGTTGCATATGGCTCATGTTTAACCAGAAAATAATTTCGTGTAAGGAGCTGCACAGTAAACAGTTCTTAAACATTGGCAGAACCTGGCGTCGTGAGATACGTGATTTACATGGAAAAATACCTTTTGCCCACATCAGTTTCATATTCTTCGAGGGTTAATGAAATCACAGGGCAGAAACGTTGCTTTTAAAATAGGCTTAATAGGTTCATTTACAGAGCGGGAGTAAATTTATGCAAAGATGGAGAGGGGCGTCTTCCCAGAACTCACAATCCTAATTTCTAGGAAAACACTGTGCCGGCACGGATGGTTTTTTGCACAGTAGACGAGGCAGGAGTTGGTCTCTCCCCGCGGGAAGGCGGCGGGAGGCGGCAGCGGCAGAGGACGGAAGGCACCGCGTCCGCCCGCGGATCGCGGGGCTGGGAGCCAATCTCATTAGCTGTGCAGAGGAGCTTTTCCTGCGCTGCCGGATCCTGGATTCCCATCGGATCCTGGACTCCATCACATCCTGGACTGCCATCGCATCCCGGGCTGCCGCTGCCACCGCAGAGATGCTGCTGCGCGTCCCGGCTGCCAGCGGTCCCCACCTCCGGCCGCTTCATCCCTGATGTCCCTCTCCCTCCCTGTTATTAAAGCGAGTGGATATTATCCAGTCTTTGGGATACTTTCCCTTTCTTTCCTAGCGCTGTACTTCAGCCTGTTTGCAGCCTGGGGGCAGAGCCACACCGGCTGGAGCTGGCAGCCGGGAGAAGCCGCTTCCAGAGGGTTTCACGGCTGGGACAGGTTCTGGAGGGGGACTAATACCCCATTCCCTCGGTTAGATATTTACTTACCTCACTCTGAGGCAGAAAGGAGCTCCCTGCCTAAAAGGAATTTTTTTKTTGTTTGTTTTAAATCCCCGTCTTTGCATCTTTGTATGTGAACTCCAGCCTGTATCCATCCTCAGCCTTATTTCCCGGCCGGGCTGGATCTGTGGACTTTATTACTCCAAGCAAGTGCATTTTCCCACTATGCTGAGATGAGTTACACATTCTTCCTCGTGGTAAGGTTTGTCATGCTGTTCTTTTCCAGCAGAACATTTTGAGCTCGGGATAACAGGATCATCCTTTTAGTATGCACATCCCAAAATGTGTTAAAGTACTGTTAATATATTTTATCTTCTTAGCAGGGACCTGGAGCATGCACGACACATGCACTGGAAGAAAGCATTGCCTTGGGATGAGAGGTGAGATCCTGTGTTATGCCTGCAGCCACAGAGCTGGGAACATACAGCAGGTTTAAGATGGTTTTATGCCCTTCTAATCCTGAGCTGCTCTGCAGACTGGTGTAGACATCCTAGTGCTTAGTCAGCCTGAATCCCAATGTGTTTTAACTAACCTGTGAACTCAGCTGTTCTCTGAATTTCCAAAATTCTACTGAGAGAGGCAATAGCCTCTGAGATGCACCTTCCAGTGCTGCCCAGCTCCTGCACAAGTGCTTGGAAGGGAAATCACTGAAGGGAAACTTTGACAAGCTGCATAATGAAACACCTCCCCCAAATGGATGTTAAAACTACTTCACASTGTCCTGCTCTAAGGAGCTCATCCTAACTAGTAGGATTTTGAATTTAATGGCCACATACACAGATTTCTGTCCAGGACATCTGCTTTGAGCAGTCGATGCTCTTGAAAACACACTGATGATCAATGCCTTTGAAGCACAATCTGATGTGGCACGGAGAAAAGGGCCTGAGGGATGCTCCGSGTGCTGGAGGAAGGACGAGCATCCTGCCCCTTGCAGGTGGTTTATAGAGCCTGCCCTGCACCTGCACAAGTTTTGTACATTTAACAGGCAACCCAAGAGCTTCTGTCTGTAAATTGCTCATGTTTCCTCTGAAAAAAAGAGAGGAATTGTTGCATTTCCTATTGCATGCAACTGTTGGAATTCAACAGTGGAAAAAAGTACCAGCTGGGTTTTTTGCTGTGCATGGTGACACAGTGTGTGTGTAAACTGCCAGAATTCTGATATGGACAACACCCAAACCTCTGCCTCTCCTTAGAGGCTGCCTGACAGAAAYAGCTCTCAAAATCTCATACCTGCTTGACTCCCTTGAGTGCACACAAGCTGATCAACAGGGGAGGGGTACATGTGTTCCCTTATCCAAGAAGGAATATTTGGACAGAGATCAACAGGACCACAGGACACAATAGAAACACAAGGACAAGCTCTGGTCTCTGGGTCTGCTCATCAGGTCCTTACATCAGATATTGATAATATATGTAAGATTGCTGAGAAAAATGCAGGTAAAGTTGTACTGCATCCTGCAGTAACAGTTACTGAGCTCAAAGAACCATGAATTTTATGCGTAACCTGTAGTCAAACAGTAATTGACTCATTTCTAAAATGCCACGTGGTGTAAGGGAAGTATATTTTGGAAGGAGATGTCTCGTCTAGAAATGACTTGAGCATATTTTTAAGTTTACGCAGAGAGAAGTTTAAACCAGTCCTGTTTAGTTCCCCTGCCCTGAAGGAGGAGGTCAGTGTGCACAGAGGTGTGTGCAGGGCTGGGGCCAATGCTGCCTGCCCTGAACCTATGGATGGGCTGCACCATGAGGAGCACTCCTGTCCAAAATACCCACCATGTGTATAAAATGTGTAGGATCAGACTCATGGAGCAGCCTGCCTTTGTAGCTTGTTTTGATGGAAAGATCACTGCTCCTCAAGACACAGCTTTCACGGTTTGCAAACTTACACGCTCCTCATTTAAGCTATTTATACAGTTTTAAGGGCTTAAGCACATATTTAGATTATGTGGCTCATCCAAATATTAAGATTTACACAAAATCTAGACAGTTCACAACATATTCTGATTGCCAGCTGTGGAGAAATAAAATCTATTAAGCAATTTTACAAAAGGGGAAGTTGTGTACTGTTACAAAAATAAAACTGTACTTGAGAATTGATATTCAGGGATGTATGCAGGAATTAAAACGCTGTGTTATATACACAAATAAGAAAGCTCATCAAAATACCAGTAATATATGGCAAAATTGGAAACCTGTCTGTGGGAAGAACTCATACATCTGGAGTGAAATGAAGCAGAGAAGTTGTTACACAACAGAAACCTTCTGATGAGAAAGGCAAATCTCACACCACAGAGACTCCAGTGAAGTGGTGTGGGCAGGTAGAATCCACRATCTATCAAAATGGCAGGAGGATGCGTGGGGTGTCTGAAGATGTGTTTAACAAGACAGACTATCCAGAGAACCTGAAACAGAAAATAGATGGCCAGCATTCAAAACCCTGCCTTCAAAGAATTGATTTTGACATGAAAAAAATGTAAACCCTGTTCCAGAGCAAGTTCATGTGGGCAACATTCCTAATGTAGCAGTTCAGTATTGCACATGGCCCTATCCTGCATTACACCAAGGCTCCTTCAGTCATGCAAGTAGCTGCCTTTCAATCTGACAGCTTATATCCAGTTTTCAGGATTTAACTCACCTGAAACAGGGAAGAAATAGATGAAGAACTCAGTGCTGAAGAAGGATGAGTTCATTTAACTTCCCATGATGTTAATAAAGGTGGAAGCAACTCACAGAATCAAACCCTATAGAAATTGCATAAAAGAGCTTCACAGAAAGGCAATTTCAGCCTGCTACAAAGTAATATAGATACATAATAAATGAAAAGAATTAGAAAGTTAAATGCAGAATTTAATATACTTAGCTACCAAACTGTGAAGATAAATGAGACAGAGAGTTCGTTCTATACATTTAAATTTTGTTATAATAAACATGTTTGTAATAAATTGTCAAAGAGCTCCTTAAAGGACAGGTTTGAGACATTAGTATGCAGCAGTCCTTTACAGCATATCAGAGATACAGCAAATGTTACATTATTTATTACAGCAATCAATACAGTAAAAAAAAAAATAAAATTAGACAAGAAGCCTATGCCATTAGTGTACCCTTGTTTCTTATTTTATATGTAGGTTCGTCTTATTTAGGAGAGGGCTTAGTGTTTTCATAAGCATATTTCACTTCACTAAAATGCAAGGTAACGTAGCTTATTTGTATCTTATTTTTCCCTATTAAATAGTTTTACAAATGAAGCAAATAGAAATTAAAAGGTGAAGGTCAGTTTCAAATGTTTTACTAATACAATGACAAAAGACTGAAATGTCTTGTAATAAAACCTCTATTATCAGTCATTTTTTCATGAGAAGTGCAAGCACATAGCAACGACTCAGAAAATTAATATTGAATTAAATTTTTCATTGATATTGAGGAAAAAATTGCATTGTAATCTCAAAGTATCTCTTTTCATTCTGTCCTCACAAGAGGAAAATAATTTTCATTCTACATCTTTTTCAGCTGAATGCTTTAAAATAAAGACAGTTCAGCAGCAAATGACAGGTAATCCACAGTTACACAAAAAATCCAAAGTGTACAGAAGACAAATGAAGACAAATCTTTAAGGAACTCGACTACTGCAAAGATTTACCAGAGTTGTGACTGGGTGAGAATTCACAGAAATAGTTTGCAGCCTCTCTCTTATCAGCAAAATAACTCTGTAGCTAACGATTAAAGTGTTTTCTCTTAAATATTCCTCTGGGTTTTTTGTTTCTTTTTAAGATGACCTGATATCTGCAAACATTTTCTTCCAAAAGTATAAAATATGGTGTGTGAAAGACTCCAGACCTGGGCTATAAAGTAGGGCTTTGGACACTGATTTCATGCTGGTGTTCTGCAAGTTTAGGAGAAGATCTTCAGACTTTCAACTATTCCCAAAGTTTTGAGAAATAACTTAGATTTTATTAATCTGACAGAAATCTTTCCATACAGGAACTGCTACACATCTTTGGATTGTTTGTTTTAAAAAATATTTTTTTGTTTCACAAAGATTCATCCCTCTTAGTTCTTTCTGGTTTCCTTTTCTTTTATGCATTTGGATAGTTCAGCATAATTCCCTGTGCTTCCTCCAGTATGAAAAAGGTCAGACAATAATTCTGATGCTGGAAGGGAACAGAAGTGGAGGAGACAGTCCAAGGCAAGCCTTGATCATAGTTGTTAGAGTATGAATGAATCAGTAACCAAGAAGAGAGAGAACAGAATTATCTGCAGCAGAAGAAAAGTGCAGTGCAGGAAACAGAAATACCTTCTCAGCACATACGCATGCACAGGAAAAAAAAAAGCCAGACTTCTGCATATTTGTTTTAGGAGTRAGGTATATAATTTCACAATAAATTCTGAAAGTGATTTTCAGGAATTTTTAAAAATTTTTCTCTCATCTCTGTATAAGGATTGTACCTCACTTAGTTTTCCTAACAGACCTCCTAACCTGGAACAAAACCTTCCCACAGTAAGTAACGTGTTTTACAAGCACCACCTTGCAACCCATAAATCACAGTGTGCTTGAAAAGGCCGTCAAAACTCTCTGGCCAGCTGACATGGCAGAGGACTGCTTTCACTACACAATATCCTTTAAAATATTAAGAAAAGTTCTGGCACTTTTTTCTACAACCTTTACTTTTTTTAGCAACTGATGTATTTGCAGACCCCAGGACTCCCTTCCAAGATACACAAAAACACAAGTCAAAGGTCAGCAGGAGGATGTAAAAATACCATTTAATCTTATCTGTGCAACACTTCATGCAGACGTATTTCACCATCTTCAGGCTCTCTTTGTTGAAAGACTAATTTATTTCTGAACTGACAAAAAGAGATATTCAATGTGCAGTGTGCATTGAGTAAAAGATCCTACACTTTAAATGTAACTTTATTCATGTATCAGGTTTTAATATGCTTATGATACAAATGTTTATATTAAATAATTAAAAATCAATGCACAGCATATACATTTTTTTAAAAWTAAAGTTTTCTAGTACTGTGTCATGTCTAGTGCTTATTTACCGCCAGTTTTAAAAAGTTTACAGAGCTAGAAATGAAGCATCTTCTCATTGGGAATGTTTTCCTTGTTGTGCACGTACGAGTTACTGGGACACTTTTGCATTTTTCATTGCTGTGTCAATTCACTATTCCGTTTCTGCAGGGCTGTTGATAACAAATTCACACACCCATGCTAAATTGCTGACTTCAGTGTTGAGCATTTTGCTCTCTTTTAGCATTTGTGGGTCGGGACCTCAGAAAGGCACTTTGCCTAATCCGAAGAAAATTTAAATTTCGAATTTTACTGCGTCCTCCATTACACGTGATCTTCCCGCAGCTCCAAATCAGGAGCCAGTAAATTCCACATCCATCCCAGGCACTACAACACAAAGTTTGCAGAGAGCAGCCCGGCCGAGAATTTCCACTGATAATGAAGAAACAAATTGCAGTTTCTGGAACAAATGAGGAAGGAGCCCCTGGCGTGGGTCTGCCTGGGGAGACCCTCCCGTGCTGCTCCGGGAGCGCCTGGAATCGGCCGCTTTGTCTGAGGCCTCACACGCGCAGGACCTCGCGGAACTCGCCCTTCCAACCTGCGAGAACGGGGCTGCAGAATTTTCATAAAGAAATTAAACAGCAGTAAATACAGCGGGGGACAAAAGCCCTTTTCTCGTTGTGTGCGAAGGCAGTCCCGATAGATACTGCCCGGTTTCCATGGGGACATTTTGTTCTAACTTCAGATACCGATGATCAGGGTGAAATGAGGCGCTTTTTGGGCTTTTTCGCCGAACCGAACGCAGCGGCCCGGGGAAGTAGGGCAAAACTGTTCGTTATCAATCGATTTAATGTTATTTATTTTTTTAAAGATGATTACTTCTAATCCCTGAGGAACCGTGGCCGCTGGCTGGGCACAATTAGCACATTTTTAGCATTCCTGCGAGGGCCGCCCGCCAGGGCAGGACAAACACCCCGCGCCCGGGTCCCCGAGCCCTCTCGGGGTGCACCCGGGGGGGCCCAGGTGTTGCAGGACCCCAGGGGATGCACCCTTGGGGTGCTCAGGTGCTGGAAGGCCATGGAGGGTGCATGGGGGGACTCCCCAGCAGCACCGTGCAAGCCCAGCTCGCCCCCGACAGGACCCGCCACATCATTTCAGGGCTTTTCACCCCAAAACGGCGGAAGTTTCCACCCATCACTGCGCTGGYGGCCCTCAGCGACTGCGGCCACGCGTGGCCGTGGCGGCCCGTGTTCCACGAGGCACGGGCGCAGCCCCCGCGCCCCCAAATCCCCCCGATCCCCTCACTCTCACCCCCTCACCCTCCATCCCCCGAGCCCCGCGGCCGGCCCGCCCCGTCCCGGCCCGGCCCTGCCCGGGGTCTCCTCCGTCGCCATCCCCCCGCGGGAGGAAGGGGCGGCCGGGGGCGGCGGCTGCCATTGGCCGGGCAGCGGCGGCCGCAGCTGCAGGACACAATTAATTATGCTAATGGCGCGGGGAGCGGATGTGCTCGCTTCCCCCCGATCCCTCTCCCCGTTTTTGGCTGGCCGGGCGGGAGGAGCCGCCCTGGCCCGATCACATGATATTGTCTTCGCGCCACTTTCGTAAAACCCTTTTTATTCCAGGGCTCAGCTCGGCTCCAAGGTACTGTGTTTATCTTCCCCTTTCCCTGCTCTCTCCTTCGCGCTCCTTTTTTCCTTTCCCCTTCCCAAAGCCGGCGCGAGCCCAAGGGCACTCCCCGCTTTGCACCTCTTCTATTATTTCATTTATTTTACAGCTTTTCTCTTTTTTCCTCTCTCTTTCCCTCTCTGSCCCGCACCCTGCCGAGCCCCGCCGCAATCAGTGCCGGGCGGCGCGGGGTGCCCGGGGCAGGGGACGCGCAGCGGGACGGGCACCCCGACCCCGGCTCGGTGCGGGGGGCGCGGGGGCGGCAGCGCTCTGCGGGGCGCGGGCGGCCGCCACCCACCTGTAGGAGTGCGCGGGGCTCGCCCCGCGTCCCGCGTGGGCCCGCGGCTCCTCCGCACCGCCGGGCCCCCCTACGCCTCCCCCTCCACGGCCGGCGGCTCCCGCGGCACCAACAATGGACCGGGGAGGCGGCGGCGGGAGAGGCCGAAACTCAGGGCGGTGCGGGGAGCGGGGTCGGGGATGGGGGGGGGTCGGAGGATGTTTTTGGGGGGGCTTCCCGCGTGGTCCCCCCGCGCGCGTTGGGGGAGTGTGTGTGGGGTGTCTCGCGCCGCCCCCGCGTGGCCGGTGCGCGTGGGGCGGGGGGAGGGGGCGCGCGCGCGGCGAGCACATGGCGGCGGCGAAAAAGGGGGGGGGGGGGGGGCGGCGGCGCGCGCGCGCGCGGAGGGGGCGGTCGGGCGCGAGCCGCACCACGCGCTCGGCGGAGCCGCCGCCGCCGTCGGGGCTCCGCGAGATCCCCGCGCGCGCTCCCGCGGCGGCCCCGCGCAGGCAGGACCGAGGGGGCCGGGCCGGCGGGACGGGAGGCTGGGGGGGGCGTGTGTGGGGGCCGGGGGCGGCCGGAGCCGCGCGGACACGGCGGCGGGAGGCGGCCGCGCTGCCCCGTCGGGCCGGGACAAAGGGGCCGCCCGCGGCCGTGCGGAGCCGCCCTCGGCGCAACTTCGCGCGGCGCTCTCGGCTCCCCCCTGCCCCGGGGGCGCGGGGCGGGCCGGGGTCCCTCGCGGTGGCGGCGAGTGCGGAGGGGGGGCGAGCGGGCGGCTTGGCGCGTTTTTGGGGCTTTGAATGGAGGACTGCATTTCCCACCGTGCTTTGTTCCGCAGCCGCGGCGCCGCGCGCGGCCCCCGGACGGGGCGGGCAGCACGTGGCGGGGCGCCCCGAGACCCCTCCCGGGACGGGGCTGGCGCTCCCCTTCTGGAAGTGCCGACGCTCAGCGCCGAGCGGCGGCCCCGGGGATGCTCCGGTTGCACCGGGCATGGGAGACGCCGTGCACGTGGCGAGCGGGGCCGAGTAATCCCGGTGCCCGCCCCCCCGAGCAGATGGTCAGTGCTGGGAGATAACGGCGGCCCGGGGGCAGATAATGCCCGCGGGGCTGGGGGCCCTCCCCGGCTCAGCCACCGGCACCCGGAGCGACTCCGCTTCGGGGAGAGCCCCTCGGGGGGCGGCCCCSCTGCCCCCGGGCATCCCCGGCCAGAGCCTTCCCACCCCCGCAGGTTTGTGAGGCCGGGTTCTGACRGCGTGGCCCCGGAGGGAAATTTAAATTTGTTAAAATGCAATTATTTTCCCCCCTCCTATGCGGAGAGTCCGTCGCTTTTGTGCCGCGCCGCAGCTCACGGCATCATCTGGAGTACAGATACTCCATTATCTGATGCGGAGGGTGCGGGATCATGTGTCAGAACTTTTCTTGCACTACTGGGGGGGAAAATGTTTGGTGGTTGGGTGATGCAAGATCATCGTTAAAGCTCCGAGAGAAAGGTCAACTAAAATGTCTCTCGTGCGGTAGTACCACATGAGAGCAGGAAACCGGGATGTTTTGATACCTATTTTGGTGCCTTTCAACTGCCATTAAAATCTGGAGGAAGCCATTTTTAACTTAATTCAAGTGAAAACTAGCTGCAAGCTCTTCCTCATTTGGCGTGCCCTCTGTTAAGCTGCCTTCTCAAAACTCTGAACCTGTATTTCTGCTCTGTGCTTTAATAAGAAAAATCTCCTGAATTGAGTAGCAAATCCATATCTSTGTTATGCAACATTAATATTGGTCTTCTCTCTTGGCAGGTACTGTTGGCTCCTGTACTTCAGTCAAGATGCTTCTGTGATGCTTTAGCTGCGCTGAAACAAGACCTTGAAATAGAAGAATTTGTGTCTGGTGATGGGCCTTGAGTTGTGCAAAAGTGCTTACAGTGCAGGTAGAGTTTAGGATCTACTGCAGTTTAAGCACTTCTGGCATTACTGTGGCAATCCCGTGACGGTGGCAGGGCACGGACGGAACCAGGATTGTGGTGCTGCGCTAGAGCCACRTTACAAATGGTCCTTGTGTTAAGGTGCATCTAGTGCAGTTAGTGAAGTAGCGTAGAATCTACTGCCCTAAATGCTCCTTCTGGCACAAGCTGCTGCCTGCACGTCCAAAAAACCCGCATCCATCTGGCTTTAGCTCGGCAATTACCACTTTAGTTAAAGGCTTTTTTCCATTGAAGGCAATTGCTCGGGAAGTAGTTTTGTCCTAGCAGTATCAAAGTGCTCATAGTGCAGGTAGCTTTGAATTGGACCTACTGTAATGTGGGCACTTACAGTACTGCTAGATAAAGTGCATCCTAGCCAGTGCCAGTTGCTGGAGAAGATGGTGCTGATTACAGTCAGTTTTGCAGGTTTGCATCCCAGCTTACTAAAATTGCTGTGCAAATCCATGCAAAACTGACTGTGGTGGTGGTGAATCTGTGGTGAATGATGGGTTTTCAAGCTTTTTTTTTTTTYCCTCCCCCCTCTTTTATTTTTTTTCCCCCGATGGAAGAACYGAAGGTGCCTTGCGCTGATTTCTCCATGGGTGGGGATTTGTTGCATTACTTGTAGCTGTATGTAGAGTATTGCACTTGTCCCGGCCTGTGGAGGAAAGGAGGACTTGTCGTCAGGCTGAACCRCCCCAAATTCGCCAGTTTGGTAAAGCTCTTGTTTTGCTGTTGTCGGGTGGATCACGATGCAATTTTGATTAGTTTAGTAGGAGAAAAATTGCACGGTATCCATCTGTAAACCGCAAGACCTTCATCGCTGACAGCGTAGCTCGTGTCAGGAATCAGTGCTCACAGCACAGTCTCACGGGATGGGGACAATGCTTGCTGGTGGCTCCGCAGCTGGAAGGGACGGGAAGAAAGAAAACTTCGATACCAAGGTTTGTCTAACATTTAAAAAGACCAAAAAAGCCCAAAAACACAACCTGAAAAGCAAAACCCTGGAACACTTGCGGTGGTCCAGGGAAGCACATTTTGGGGGTTTGTTCCTGTGATGTGTGGCTGTTGTGGACTTACCAATAAAAACATTTAAAAATAAAACCTGTGTTTAATGGATCTCACTAAGTGTGGTTGCAGTAGACAAGTAAGAAATAGAGAAGACTTTTTTGCTGCTTGTGGGTTAAAGCCTTCAACAACCTCCTCCCCCTCCATTTTAAAGAAGGTGGATCTACTACAAACCTTCTCTTGCTGCTGATAATTCAGGGAGGATCTTTGCTAGGAAGGGGAGTGTTTCTTCCTCAGCGATGTCCTCAAGTGATAGCACTCAATGGTCACCCTTAAACAATGGACATGCTCCATTTTTTTAGCTCTTGAGCCTTGAAGCTGGGAGTGCTTCAAATGCTTCAGTTCATCTTGGATTGCTGCCCTGGCAGTGGGGACACCTTGGTTTGTCCCAGCTTCAGAGACTGGCAAAATGGTGTGACCAGAAGTGGGGCTGGAGCTGAGGCTGTAGAAGCTGAATGCAAGAGCCCAAAATTCTGTGCCCCACCACTGGGTGTTGCAGCTGGGACAGTGTGCTGATAGAGCAGGAGATGGGATCTGGGTGCCCTGGCAAGGGAGGGAGCAGAGCCTGAGCTGTGGGCGTGCCAGAGTCGATGTACTTGTGTTGCTGGGACTGCTGCTGCGGTTGTTTGGCTTTTTTTGGGTGGTTTACCCGTTATGGGGAACCTCTTAAAAGGGCTGCTTGGATGCTTAGGCTTCTGGGTGTTTTTTCTAGCCTGCCTTCCTAAAACTGTATGGTTACATGCACATTGTGTGGCTGAGCTGCTGGGGACATGCCCCAGAACCCCCGTGTGTGGTTGCTGCCGTTGCCTTGGCACAAGCAGAGGTGGTCTGTGAAGTGGGCGGGCAGCACCAGCAAGTTTTCAACACCCTTCTTCCCACCAGCTGAAGTACTCTGAGGTCCAAAATAATTTTTTGTTGGTCTGGTTTATGGTGGTCTATGCTTCTGGGCTGATACCGCTGTGGGTCCCTGATGGAAGGCTGTCCCCAGGGTCCCGTGCCCAGATGTGGTCTGGGGGTGGTTGTGCACAGCAGAGAAGGCAACACGCCAAGCACAGCACTCCTCGCTTGGCTCAAGCACAACTGCAGAGCTCTTGCGAGGGTGTCCCTGCCGCTGGTGGCTCTGGATGATTTTCTACCCCCAAGTCTAATCTGAGGCTGAGTTGTAATCTTCCTTGTGCTTGGAGAGCTGTAATCTGGTCTTCAAATCCTTGTGCAAACAACAGGAAAAGATGTTCCCTAAGTGTAGAGCCCTTCTGGCTGCACCAGTGCACTTATTGACAGTGAGGAACAATGGGTTGGAGTATTTGCTAATTGTGATTTACTGTAGTGTGCCCTACCCCAGCTGGGTGGAAGGCATTGGGATGTGTTCGTGCCATGAATGAAACTCAAGTTTGCTACTGTTTTAGTGCACTCTTGGGAGACGCTCTAAGCCTGGCTTTGTATTGCTAATACTGGAGCTGCACCCAGCTCTTGTGTGGGATCTTACTGGGGGTTTTGGGGTGACCCAGACTGGTATTGATGGGGTGGGCGCTGGAGGGAATTCTGTGCCGCCAGTGCTTGCGTTCAGCATGGCCAGTGTTGGGTGCAAGGGGCTGGTGTCATCCCAGGATGTCTCACTCATGAGGGCTTCTGAGCACTGTGGGTGGGCCAGAGCTTGAGATGGGTGCCCCAAAACCACCCCAGCCAGGCTGAGCTGTTGGCAGGTCAGTGATAGCCTCAGCAATAAGTGGGGTGGTGTTGGAGTTACCGAATGAGGGGGATTGTTGTCTGTTCACGTGAGTGAAAGCTCTCTGTTACCAGCGTAGGTGGTGTGCTGTGCTGGTGAGTATCTACACAATCTGTTCTGAGTGAAAAGCCTGCGGTGTGCAGTTTGGGTGGTTTGCGTGGAATTCACTCACTTTGCTCAAAGCGCTGAAATATGGAAGCGATCTAATGTTGCTGCAGTTGTAAACCTGCTCAGGCATCAGGAGGAAGCAGAATCTGCTGTTCCCTGGGAGCAGCTTCTGCAACGTGGTGCCCTGTGTGTGTTCGTGCTCAGTAGGTAGTAAGGTGATTTTATTGTCAGGCTGTGGTACTCGAGAGCACAGCAGGGCAGGTGGTGCCTCTCCAGGACTGATGGTGAAATGGTGAGGAAGGGCTAACCCACGGGGTATTGGCATTGCAGGATTTGAAAGTCAAAAATGCTCCTGTTGCCACCTGAGTGAGTCTCTTAAGGCTGATGAGGGAAATGGTGTGATAAGAGAGGCTGCAGATCTGCTTGCTCTGGACTCTCATCACGGCATCTCCCAGCGAGGTGTCTTTTATCGGTGTGCTCTTCTGTCCTTTCCCCTTACACCTGAGGATAAACTATTGGCTTTCACAAGTTGCAGAACCCCCTTTCTGAGCAGGTCACCCAACCTTGCTCACAGCCCAACCTACAGCCTGTTTTACACTGCCCTGGTCTCTGTGTCAAGACTTTGTTTTCCAAAGGTTTAAAAATGCTGAATCTGCCGTTTTGAGGTAACAAATGACCCGTTTTTATACCAGCAGCACCTCACAGAATTGCCTTGTCTTAAGCCCAGAGCATTGCTTTGGGAGCTTTTTCAGGAGATGCCCTTGATTCTGAGGTTTTGGGTGCTGTGTATAATCAGGTGGAGCCCCAGGAGGACCAAAAAAAGCTCGGAAAACCCCCACAAGCAAGCTCAACTCCAAAGCAAACCAGCCTGAGAATGGTGGGTTTGGGTGTTTCGGATATCTGAACTCTGAGGCTGGATGCAGAGATGGGCTGTGCAGAGCTCTGCCGTGGGGTGTCCGCTCTGTTTCCGAAGCTGTGGAGTTTACCTCCAGCTCCCTGCAAGGAGGGAATCCACGGGATCTTGGGCTTTTCCGATGTGCCTTTTGACTTGTCCTGACTCCGCCTTTGGAAAAGCCGTAGCCAGGGGGTTCCCCCATCTGCCTCAGGATGCTCTCTGCAGCCCCTTCTCCCGTGGGAAGCGCTGGGGGTGCAGGGATGGGCGTTTCAGCGCTCCAGTGAAGGAGGAAAGGGATGGAATCTCCCTGGCCACACGTGCGCTGCTGCTATCGCTGCGCCGGTGCGGGGGTGGCTGTGCTGCTGCTTCAACAAGGAGGGTTTTTTAATCCATGAGAAGTGTTGGAGCCGTGCGGCTGTTGGACATCCGTGCCGAGGGGCTGAGGCTGTTGCAGGAGCTGTTGCAGCGGCTGTTCCTGGGAGTGGGACGTCAGAAAGGAGTCAGCACTGGTAATTTTTTACTGGAAGTGTATAAATAGGTACGAGCACACACAGACGTGAGGGCTGGTCGTGGAAAGAGACAGCTCTTGTTCTGGAAACTCTGGAGGGTTCTAACATCAGAGTGCCTGGGCTATTTTTATAGAGTGGGAATATTTCATATTATTTCAGTCTCCTTCCTGTCACACAACACTTTGTTGTTTAATCTGTGTGTGGTTATTCCCAGCTGTAATCAGTGTTTATCCTGCGGAGCATCCAGTGGGTGCTTTGCTTTTCTCTTAAAGGAAGCTTGTTAAGATAATTCTTAATACTTCTGAAATGTCTTGTTTTTTTAAAAAAGTATTTTCTGCTGGTAATGGTCTTCAGGGTGGTTTTTTTTTAATAGCAGGTTCCTGTCTAAATCAGTGCAGCACACCCAGGTAAACATTTCTAACTGGTGTGTCTTTCACAGCACACAGCCTGTGTGCTCACTGCCCATCATCTTTGGTTGCTCCCAAGTTAATTTTTTCAAAGTAATAACAGTGCATGTCCACAAAATCTGGGTTTTTTTTTTTTGTTTCCACATGTTATTAGTTTAAATCATAGCTGACAGAAAGGTGTAAGTATTTATAACTTGTTCATATTGGTCACTGGACCAAGTGTTGTCCAGATCCAAAACAGGTCTCGACGTGGATCTGCTGGCTGAGAAGGTGATTATATGCTGCATCCATCCTTGTTTCCTCCCTGGCTGCACTTCCCTCTTGTATTAGATCCCTGGGATGATACACCACGGTAACAAGCCTTGCTCTTTTTGCCTTTTTTTTGCATCTACCTGTGGATTTAAGTTGCTGTACTTCTGCAGTCGATGTGCCAGCTGCTGCAGCCGGATCAGAAGTCACCAGTTATTTGGCTAATTACCTTAATTACCTTTCCCATTGGAAGTGTTGCTTTGTAAAGGTTAAGTTTCACTTGCCAAAGGATTTTGTAAAGTGTAGAGAATTGCTGTACTGAATCAAAGGGGAACCACCAATGGTGTTTTACATGAATATATATGTATATATTAAAAAATTATATAAAAGAGGAAATTGGAAATTACCATTTTGTTACTTTGGTGATACAGAGCTGGAGTAAAGTGATTTTTTTTAAAAACTTTTTTTTGTTTTGTTTTTTTTCGTGGAAGTGGTCTCTTTGGTGCAAATTGCCCTTCTTGTGCTGTTCTCTGCTGGAGGAAGCACCAAAGCTGGTTCCTGGGTAGGTACCCTGCAGCAATAGCAAATGGCTGGCAGGACAGATTGAAAGCTTCAAAGAAGTAACAAATCTCTTGGGACTTCAAAGGCCACTCTTTGTCAGTCTGCCTGCCTGCCTGCTCAGAGCTTCATTGCAGCAATGAAAAGAAAATTAAGATCTTCCTGCCCTAAACCCACAGCCCCCTTCCCTCCTCCAAGGCCAGACCACTCCACGTTCCCAGCACAGTCTGAAGCGCTCGTCCCTTCCCAAACCCAGCAGCGCTGCAGGTGCCCCTTAGGGCTTTAACAAACACCAGTTTTTGAAGTAGCACCACGTCCCAGAACATCCATTTTTATTTATTTTTAGTGCTCTGAGATGGGCGCTTAAATCCCTGCAAGTGGCTTGAAAATCCTGGCCCATAATCTGTGCTGAAGTTGGCTGCTGGTGGTGGTGATGGACCTTTAGCTGCAAACTGGTGCTGCCTGTAGCTGAGTTTGCAGCTTTCCATCTCGGATGTGTTAGGAATTGGGGATTGATGGGGAAGCACTGTCCCAGGAGACAGGAGGTTTGTGCTGCCCATGCTCTCCAGACATTGCTGTTCCCTCAGAGAGGCTGCAGGACTGGCCTCTCACATGGCTTCTCACTTTGTTTTTATTTTTTCTGTTCTTATTTCCTTACTGAAAATAGTTTTTTGTACTGACAGAAGTTTACTGGTTTCATGGTGAAAAATCTGGATTTGCATTGATATGGAGTAAAAAGGATGCCAAAAGAGGGGGAAAGAATTTAGTCTTTGCTCTCTCTCTGAGCTTTTGCAAACCCCCAAATACTTGTTTCCTCAGAGGAGCAATTTCTACTAAAGCAAAATGGTGATGATGATGGTGATGAAAACCTTATAAAACCTTATAAATCAACCCTATAGCCAAAGAATGTGGAGCCTTATCTTTCAATCCAAAAGCAGCATATCAGCTTAATTGATTGGTTAAAAATATTTTAGTTCTCTACGATGATAAAATATGGAAAGTAGTATGAGATTGCTGCTCACCCTCTGTTTTGGGGAGACTTCATGGTAAGTGCTTTGTCTGCAGCAAAAGCAGTGGTTAGTTTTGAAGAAAAATTTAAAACTAACATAATTAGGACTGCATCAGCAGTCCTTTGGAAAGTGTGTGGCTTTTCCACCACCAGTCCCGTGTATGAGCAGTGGGGATGGAAGGAGCATTACTTCTCATTGTTCCTTCCTGTGCAATTCTATTAGTGCAGTAAATACAGCAAAATACCCTGGTGTTAACCCCGATTGCTGCCTCGCCTCGGCTCTGCTGACGGGCCATTCCCGAGGCAGCTCTGTCGTAAACAGACCTGCTCAGAATTATTTTTATGTACCAAAAATCTCTTTTACCCAGTTACGCCTCACTCTCCAACTAAAACATGGGCCTGGCTTGTTTTAGGAGGTGATGACAAGCAGATAAAATGGAATTAGAGCCTCTGCTCACTGCGGGCAGAGCTGCAGTGCTGCCTTTCATAGTTTCTCGCTCGGGCAGTTTGTGTTGCAGTGCTGACGCTCCAGCTGCTGGACAGTTGTTGGCAGAAGACTGGGATTAGCAGGTGTCAGAACTTCTGGGATGTGGACATGGCTGTGTGTGAGCATCCTGCTCTGTGGACTTAGACCTCCTTGTGCAGCTGCTCTGCTCGAGGTGCCCCAGAAAGCAGAACYTGTCGGACCTTCTGCTGCGAGAAACTGGGGTAGAAGGTGGGTTTTGGGGTGAAACTGCAGCTGCTGGCTGTCCAGGCTGTAAAAAATCCATGACCACCATCCAGACTGACGCCTTTCATTGCATTCTCCTCATTTTCTATCAGCTGTCACAAGTCAGTGCCTTCAGGGAGGCTTTGAAGCTGCAGGAGTGAGGTGGGGACAGGACAGGTTGTTGGTGCTTGGACTGCAGTCGAGGAGCTTTGCAAACAGGAGCATTAAATGAAGGTGTTTGGAACAAGTGGGAAGGTGCCCTCCCTGCGGCTCCTCATCAGCCCACGGTGCTCAGCTGGGCACCAGCTGTCCCCCAGCACGTCTTGGAGTGATGGCACAAGACCTCAGGGACTCTCCTCATCCTGGGGTTAGAAGCTGCATCTGTGTTGGGCGGGATTTGCCTTGCTTCAGCTTCCCGCTGTGGGATCCTGTTCTGCTTTTCCCGTGCTGTTCAGGGGCTTTTGGCAGKGAGAACCAGCTCTGCTTCGCGTGTGTCCCGTCAGAGGCTGGGGCTGCGCCGCGGGTGCCGGCTCTGGGGGTGATGTGCRGGTATGTTCTCTCATTCTCTCGCTGGGTTCTGGGTTCCTGCAAGCCCCAGGCAAGAGCCACCGTGTCCTGCTTGTGTGTTGAGGGATCCTGTCTGAGCCAGGAGCTGCAGCTGTGTACCAGAGCTCACGTTGGGGCTGGCTACTGGGCAGTCTCGGCTCCTGGCCCCCTGCCCCTGAGTTACCGTCCCAGCTGCTCCTGGAGGAGCCTGGTCTTGCATCACAGCTGGTTTTTCAGTGCTGATTTGAAAGATTTGTGCATATTACTGATTAAAAAAAAAAAAGAGYTGGTTGGGTGGGGAAGATACGGCTTTCTCGGCTGTTACTCAGCTTGGTTTGTTTTATTCYGGTCAATGTTGATTCTGGGTAAAGCTTTTATTCCCTGTCCCGATAAGCTGGGCTGCTSCAAGAGGCTGCCCAGAAACCACTTTATGTGATGTGAGTGCAATTGCCTTTCTGAGTCAAGGCTGCACCCTCAYCCTCAGGAAAGTGTCACTGGAGCTGTTTCAGGAAATCTGCTTACTGTTCTGACCCTAAACTGAAAGCAAACGGGGCTTTTCCTCATTYCAGCTGTTGGAGCCCCAGTGCTCTGCCTCCAGCCAGGGCTTGCCTTGGCTTTGTGCAGCCCCCCGTGTCCATGCTGTGGGACCAGCTCAGCCYTGGGAGCGGGTGCTGCAGCCCTGGTGCTGTGCTGGGCACCCAGGGGCTCTGTCAGGGCACTTGCCTGTGGCTGTCTGGGAATCACCAGGCCAGCAGAAGTGAGCACTGTGCAAATGGGAAGGGAAATAGGCACAAAAATGAGTGAGGAAAAGCTGTGTGTGACTGAGCCGTGAGAGATTTTTTCTGAAAGATTCCCTGCCCTGGCTCCTGGCCCCTGTCCTGGCRCATTGCTGGACAGTTTTAGTCCAAAATCATCATCCTTCTGGTTTTCCATTCACCACATGAGGGCAGGCTGTTTCTAAATAAGATACAGTGAGAAATCTTCAGCTCAGCGGATAAATCCTCCAGCCCCAGGCTCCCTCTGGCTCAGGGAAGGCTGTCTGCTGCAGCCCCTCCAGGTTTTGGCCCCCAAAAGCCGAGAGGGATGTGGTGAATGAAGATGTGCCCATGGCCTGGATGTGCAGAGTCCACCCCAGCACCATCATCCCCCATGCCCAGGAGAACTCTCCAGTGTCTCCTGTAACCGTCTCACTGCTTTGTTATTCCTCTGGGCAAACTCCATTTACTCTAATGGCATTATTAGCTCTGCATAATAAATGTCTTTTCTCATTTCTCTGGCTCCCTCAGCCGCAGGTTCGTGGCGTTTCCCTGCCCTGGTACCCACATCCCCCTGAGTGCAGGGATGCTCTCAGCAGCATCACAGTGCTGTCAGCCAGCTCCGTGGGGATTTACCACCCTGGTCTCACCTGACTTCACAGCTCTGCCTGCCGGCTAATATGCAAGTTAACACAGCTTCCAGTGCTTTAAAATATGTTCAGAGTTAACTGGAGTTTGTCTGATAGTTTTTAATCCTGCCTCTGACTGGAGTTTATGCCTCTCCTTGACTTTTTTTTTTGTATGGACATGTAGCAGCAAATGCCCAGTGGGAATATATGACTTGAAGAAAAAAGCAATATGGATTTGTCAGTGTAGCAAATAATACCCATGGGTTTATAACCCATGGACCTAAAAGCAAAGCAAGAACTCTTGGGGTGTCAAAGGAGGATGCTGAAGCCTTTCTGGTTGGTGCCCTGGGCAGGAGCACAGGGGGTGAGAGTGGGACAGGGGCAGCCCTATGAGGGGAAAGCTCTCTGAGATGTTCCTCTCCAAAGCCCTTTTCAGCTGCACTAACAAAATGCTTCACTCTCACAGACACGTGAGCTGCAGTTTATGGGTCTGAGGAAATCCTCCTGCTTGCAGTCCAGTGCTGGCAGGGCAGATGTCTGTTAACATGTTATTGGAAGTGACAGAGCAACAAGAGGCCAAGAGAAAGCCCAAGCCCCACGGTAAAGTGATGTCATTGCTGGTGGGCAAAAGCCTACTGGATATTATTAATCTGTGAGTGTCAGACACATCATAGTGACCGCAATAAAACCCAAGTCTCTCTCAGTTATCTTGAGTTGGGAGACTCAGATCCCCTCAGCGTGGATCTGTCCTACTCCAATAAATCTGTTGCCTTTTCCAGAGTTTTCAATACTTCACTTGGAAAAAACAAAACCAAACCAAACCAAAACCAAAACTCTACAGAAGAACAAGACAATGCAAACCCCCGAAACCCCAGAGGTGGCTGCTGGGGGAAGCGTCCAAGAAGATGTTTGTGTTGGGAGCCCTGGCCATCTTTCACTGTGAGTGAGTTTATGCCCTCCTGCTGCTCGAAACCTGATTTCTGCCCAACCCCTGCCGGCCCTCAGGGCTGTGCCTGCAGAGCTGCAGGCATCGGTAGATTTAAATCAATGTAGATTGTTCTAGTCAACTCCTCCTAGAAATGTTTCTGGTTTGCTTACTCTCTCAAATAATTTTTCATGTCCTCCTGTGTGAAGCATTTGGGAGGACACCTTGGCTCCATTTAAAGTTTTTATTAGTGTCTTCAATCTGGTTGAGCTGTTGCAGCTCTGTGGGAGAAATGTGTCCTGGGCCACAGATGTATCCTGGGCGGAGGATGGGGCAGGCAAACACAACCTGCACTTCTGGCATCCCTGCTCTTTCTCATCCTCACTTAGTCTGACCTCCTCAAGCCTGGGTCTCTCCACAGTTATGCCAGCATGATGCTGATGTAAGGCAAGTAAATCCTGGGACTGAGGCTGCCAGATCCAGAGGAAGTGCTTGTGCCTTGCCCTGATCACTGATAAATTTCTTCTCTCTTTCTGCATGTTTTAAAAATGGATTTTTTTTCCGTCTAGAGGGACATAAATAATTGCTGCTGAACTCTTGGGCTTTTTCCAGGATGGGAAGAGGTGGTTTCCTTGGCTGTTTTTTTCTCAGTGTTGTGTGATTAGTTGAAGAGCAAAACAGCAGCAGAGGTGGGAGGTGGCCAGGTGGGTGATTGCTGCCTCCTGAATGTGGCCCCTCAGCCCCAGTAGGGACAGAAATGTTATTTATCTTTGGAAGTCGTTGTTCTCCTCTGCTATCGCTCTCCTGTGGATTTACAGGAGTAAACAGCAAATAGGACATAATGGAGCTTAAGGATTGATTTTGGAAGACCACTCCCTCCACAAATATTGTTATCCTGCTTATAATGAGAGGGGAAGAAAAGTCAGTGCTGTGTAGGGTGTTATCAGCTGATGAGATAAACCCTTAACTCCATTTCAGGTCACCTCTGAGAGTGTTCCTTGGTGGTCCCAGCGCCTGGACCAGGACCTGCCCAGTGGTGTGTGATTGTGTTGTTGGTTTGCTACCAGTGTCTGCTGTCAGGACTGCAGCTGGCCTAGGAAATTCCTCACCCTTTCTGGCTGCTGATTGATAGAATGGGTTAAAGTAGCCCTTCAAAGGAAGGCTGCCTCTGTCCCCAAATCCTGGCCACCCCACTGCCCAGAAAATATGGAGAACTAGTTTGAAGAACTATTATCACAGTGAGTAGATTCCTGTGCTAAATATGTAATCATGTACCAGCAGGCAGAGGAATGAGCTAGTTGGATGAACAAAACCCAGAACTGGTGGGTATTAGCCCCTGGCTTGCAGTCAGTATTGTACTGGTCCCAGAGTTTGTGGGATAACAGCAACATTTCCACAATTTCTTGGTACTGGCCCTGTGGGCTGGTTTCCTGCGGTTCTTTTATGCCACTGTGTCAGGGTCTCTGACCTGATGCCAAGTTCAAATCCGAGGAAATCCAGAGCAAATCTCTTTGCAGAGCTGTGTGATGTTGGTAGAAGTGATGGAAAGCTTTCCAGCTGCTCTGCAGGGAAATCCAGCCTTCTGCAAAATGCAGGGGCTGAATGTCAATGAGAAAATTCCCACCGACTTCAGCTGGGCCAGGATTTGGGTTGGGATTAAAAGCTCAAGRTGCTGGTGCTGAGCTCAGCTCCACTGCCCCATTTCCAGAGGACTAACCTCTATTTTAGCAGAGTTCAGCCTGCTAGATTTGCTGCTGATCAGTTCTGCTGTGGTTGCTGCAGGAGCTGAAGTGCCATCGGATGCTGCACAAGATGTTTGAGCTGCACTCTGGCACAGGTTGTCCCTGCTCACAGCCACTTCCCCTTTCCCATGGGTGATAACGAACAGGTAACAACCTGGATTTCCCATGCCAGCTCCCTGCACAACCACGAACTTGGGTATGGAAACAAACTTGCATTTTTTTCCCTAGTTTGCRATCACTGGTGACCTCTCTGGGTTTTTCTCTGTGGCTCTGGCACCAGCCTGACTGTGGGCTCAGGATGCTCAGCCTGATGCCAAGAACCAGGATCTGCTGTGCTGCATGCAGTGCTCTCCTGCCGTTTAGTTCACCCTTAAAACACTCACAATTAAATTTTAAGACTCAGCACTTCCCTGCATCTGACCCTGGGAAAACAAAAGGCTCCTCCAGAGTGGTGTAAAATGTCCAGGGAGACAAACCACCTGACTTATGCGTTTTTTATTTTTTTTATATCTGTAGATGCATGACCATGGGGAGGGGAAAACAAGGCCAGTTTCTGTATTTATTGCTTTCCAAACAGGCCAGGATTGCTAACATGCTGCTCCGTTGCTGACTGGCTTTAGTGACCATTTTTTAACATCACTCTGTAATAGTTAAATACAGTAACTTCCCTTCAGATCAAAAAATCTATGGCACTGATGTCCTTGAATACTTTGGGATTTGGCCTGTGTTCAGACCAATTCATAAAATGCAGCTCCGAAGCTCAGTCAGTGCCAAGTCCGTGGTGCTTCAGCTTGTTCTGTGATTCTGTTTTAGCCAAGATGGGCAGAAATGATTTGACAAATTCTTGCAAGACTCTGTTGCTTGGATGAGCTGCTGCCTGGGCCGTGCCTCAGGATTGTGGGGGACCTCAAGTTCTTCTTGAATGCAATCCTGCAAATGGGGCGAGCTGCCCAGCCCTGCTGCTGCCTGGGACTGAGTCTTGCAGAGGGGTTTGGGTGCCTTGCCCAAAATGCACYGTTACTTGCTTTTTTTTCCAGGCTGCTGCACTCGGTGCTGCCTGTGGCTGTTGTCTGGTGTAGAGAATCCATGAGTGGCAAAGCTCCTGCTGGAATCCCCATCTGTGTGCTGAGCGCTGGAAGGCTCTTGCTTTCTAGCTCTGTCGGCTTCTGTGGGGTCTCACCTTGTCTCCACCATCACACCCCTGTGACAAGGGAAGATGTTTCACTTGGAAGACATCAGACCAAAATCACAACAGTTTTGAGGCTTGGACATCAGCCTGCTCCATAATCAGAGGAAGCAAAAGGTGAAATCCTTGAATAAACCTTTGTAAAAGACTTCAGACCTGTAACTAAATACTGAACAAGCTTTGGTTTGTTCTGCTGTATCACAGAGAGGCTCTTGCAAGTCGTAAGGGGTGGTCTGAGGTCTCCATGGGAGTTACAGACTCTGTAAAGGCTGTGGGTGATGCATTTAGGGACTGTAGCAATTGGATGGATGTGGATATGGCAATCCCAGAGCTGGCAGGCTGCAGTGGTGGGCTCCCCATCCTTGAAATACATCTGCCCAGAGCAGGGCCTGCTCCAGCCTGGACAACTGCTCTCTTTAACTTAAACCATAAAGCTCAATATCGCTTTGTCCAAGAGCATCCCAGGGTGGTGTTAACACCACCGCATCCTTAAAAGATGCAAGTGGTGTTAATTTAATCATTATACTGTGTTTCCACAACAGATGTTGACATTTCACTGTTGTCCCAGAATTAAATGTCAAGTTATTCCTGTTCAAAACTGCCACTGGAACGTTCAGGGATTCCATCTGCAGCTGTATTAAGAGCCTGCCTGCCTGCTAAGCCAGCATTTCCAAGCAGGTTTGTACATGGCTGTCGTGATTTCACGTGTGTACCAGAAAGCTGCCTGGGTTAATTAATTCCCTTTCCACACATTATAACCTAAAGAATCAGCACAGCTGGAGGGGGAGGTTTTCTTTGAAGAGATCAGTAATTTTGCACATTGTGGGAGCAACTTTTGGATTTCTGCTGTTGTTGCAACCTGGAAAACATAAGCAGGGTTCAAGAATTAACTGATGGGGGATGTGAATGGTCCAAACAGGACAGATACATGATTAATCTGTAACAGTTCATAATCCAAAATCCAGTGCAGAAACGCTGGCACAACTTTTAATTTTGCACTTCTCACTGCTTGCTTTGTTTTAATCTCTAGCTATGCCTCTGAAGCCACTTTCTGTGCTCTTGGCAGCTATGGAAATGCTTTGCTTTCATTTGAGGGGTGAGGTAAATATCTCCGTGCATCACCGAGCTGATACGTGTGCCACGTGCTCAGCATCTGATGCCGAGTGCCACAAACCATCTCATCAGAGGGAAACTCTTCTTTGCTCAGCTGTGGAATGTTTCTGAGCATCTTGCCCTGCTGCCTGGTTGAGGGGTAAGTGGCAGTGAGGGATTTGGGGGAGGCAGCAGGGATGGAGGAGGTTTCTTCCCCTGCATGGCCCCTGACCCGCTCAGCCCCTGGCATTGTGCTGGTAACAGAGGGGCTACACTGGGTGGCTTCAGGTGGCCCCAGCGATGACAAAGATGGGGATTTAGGGGAACCTAAGATGCAAGTGATGTTAATGCCATGCTGGATAGCTTTAGCTGCTGTTGGTGTGCACAGCCTGTGGTTTGACAGCCTAAAAGACAAAGGTATTTTCTGCCAGGGTTATCGGCTCTGTGCATCCTGCGCCTCTCTGGGGAGAAACCCCGGAGGCAGAGGGGCAGCAAAAGTGTGGCTGGAGCCACTGGTTTGTGGGACACATGCAGCAGAGGAAGGAGGGTTGTGTTTTGGAGCAGAGGATACCTAGGGAAGGAAGGAAGGCAGACACACCCCAGGGTCTCCATCTTGTAACATTTTCAGATTGAAATCCAGATGCCTCAGACCAACACAAATGGGCAGGGGCAACAGGAGGCAATTTGAAACTGTGGTGGCAGGAGAGTGGATAATCCACCCAGTGCTTCTGATCTGAGAGATTATGGATTAATGTCTCCTCAAAAAAGTGTCTCAGGTGATTGCAAATATTTCCAGAAAAGAGACAAACCTTCTTGCCCGGTCTCAGCCCAACAGTGCCATGAAATTGCATCTTGATCAACTCACACCTGTCATGATCTGGGCCTCAGGGCCTACTTTTAAGTGATAGAGCAGAAAATGTCCCCCCCYTTTTTTTTGGGTGGCAGCTTGCAGGGAGTGTGCCACTTTCAGCTCCATGAGGGATTGTTGAGATTATCAGCCAGAAGCATAGAGAGTCCCTATTTCTGGAGAGTCTGAAAACAAACAAAGAAGGGTAATAAGAAATAATTTGAGGAGGTTTTATTATTATTACATTTAGTGGTAGGGTTTTCTCTTTAATGCTTTATATGTTTTTTCCACACTAGATAGGTGAGCTTATATTACACAGTGAAAAGCTATTAGTTTTCTCAAAAGATTGTCGATTTTCTTTCCAAATTGCTAAATTACATTTTCTATTTTATGGGAATGCTCTTTCATTTGTGCAAAATCCTGTGCTCAGATGGTTAGGCCAATCTCATCAGGCAAGACCATTAGATGAACTAATTGGATCTGTCTTACTCGTACATTTCTATCAGGAATATCTAATAAATGTGGAAACCCATTTGGAAATGAAGACGGCATCTTCATGTTCTTGGAACCTTGGAGATTTCTGGTGTTGCAGCTGCAGCCTGAGCACAGCCAGCGGGAATTAGCTACTTTCCTGTTGGCAGCCTTGTCAAAGCCTTTTTCCAAGGCAGGAACCTGACCATCTTCATAATTGTCACAAGTTGCTAAAGGATGCAGTTTCTCTGTGGTCTTTAATCGATGCTCAGCCCGGGAAGATGCAAGGATGTCTCTGGCATGGTCCATCTGGGCTGTCACCAGGGAAGGTGTGAGGGTGACCTCGGTGCTGTCATTGCTGAACCTCTCCAGGGTACTTATGGATTTATCTCCTCACTGTCCCAGTAAAGCAGAGTAAAGCCATTACCCCATGTTGCCCACGGAGAGGTGTGGGAACGAGGCAGTGAAGGAGCTCCCAAGGTTGTCTGGTCTGAAGGCATTTGAGTGGAGCTTCCAAATCCCAACACTTCAAAGTTCGCCTCTGCTTGGTCTTAACAGTCTGGCACAAGACTATCAGTGAATCCTTTTGTACTGAATTTTTTATCTTCTAAGACTCCTGCCCGGATTCAGCCGGGGGTTTGCAGGCGGGGCTGTTCTCAATGGGATGGCTTTGCAGTTTGGAGTTAAATCATTGTGTGGAAAGGGGTCCCGAAAGGTCGGATGCTGCCGGGCCGTGTGCAGGGTGTTAGAGCTGTGCTGGCAGTGGGGCCTCTCTGTGGCAGGATTTCTGTTCAGCACCGTGTCCTGTGAGTGAGGATCAGTCTGTTTTTCCCCAGCAATGGGGGCAGAAAGTCTGCAGCACAGAGGGAACCTTTAATGCATTTGTAAGGTGCTTGGACTGACAGAATGTGCTTGAACTGGTCCAATGCTTTATATCACACAAAAATGAGGTATTTTGCTCTTAAAATGAATACACTTTCTTGCTGAATCATAGTCTTGCTTTCCAGAGGAAGCTAAACCAAAGCCACCCACATGCACTAAATACTGCTGACTGATATTGTGAGAGCGGTTTCTAGTAGCGCCAAACCTCTTTCTCCCCAAGATCTTCCTTCTTACTCTTGCCCAGGGCACAAATGGCGAAAAGTCCCTAAAAGGCCATCGGTAAGACCTGAGTGCTGCTTGCTCCACTCTGCTAAAATCATCAGGACACCTACTGCTGGCCTCGGAGAAGGTGCAGCAAGAGGAAGCAGGGGCAACGGGAGGAAAAGTCACTCAGCTCTAACCACGTATTGTTTAAATTATTCACTCACTTCTAAAACAGGCCGTTGAATAATACATTGTGGTCATTTTTACTACTAAATGCTTGCACTTAGGCTGAGGTTAAAATGATGTCCTAAAATGCCACTTGCACTCGGGTTCCTCTGGAAATGCCCCCCAGGCAGGACTTTGGTCCCTGCTCTTTTCCCCTTTTCTCCCCCACAGTTCTGGATCCTGTGTTGGGCAGAGTGAGCTCCAAATTCTGCCCAGTCAGGTCCCCCCCACCTCCTGTACCCGGAGACTGAATTCAACAACCCCAAAGCACTAAAAGTAACAAGCTTGGGCTTGTTTCTGTTTGCTTTTTCCATTGCTGGCCAAGCTCTCTGGAGCCATTTGTCAACAGCTTTGTTCCTTCTTCATTAATGAGAAGTTTTGACCTAATTGCACTAATCCCCGAGTTTATGGAAAASCTTTGAAGTGCCCTACACCAGAGTCACAACATGGAGCAGTGGATGGAGCACAGTGACTTGTTCTCCCTTTCTTTACCATCCTGTTCCTGTAACATGCTCACACAGAGATTTCTGTATTTGAGGAGAATTTCTACTTGAGACATCCATAGCTCAAGTGGGTTTTTCAGTCTTGTTTAAAGGACAGGGGGAATCAGGAGAAACTATCTGCTTCGGACTTACCTAYTTCTCAATTTCTGCTTCATGTTTAATAGTAATAATATAAACCAAATCCCCAAAGAACTGTTTCAGAGGTCTGACRTTTATGCATTGTATGCAGGAATGATTTAGCACTTAAAAACAAAATAAATCTCTCTGTGTAAGGTGGTTCATTATTCTAACTGATTGGAAATGAGACAAATGTGAACGTTTAGTGAGGCTGCTTTTAAAACAGAACTTCCCTTCTGTCGATAAGCTGTCCTCCTCCACACAGGGGTGAAACCCGGCTGAGCGTCCAGCAGGATAATTAGTTGTTCTTTGGGAAATGCCGTCAAATGCACAGGTGTTAAATCTGACTGGGTTCTTTTATTAAATTATTTGGCTTGTGCAAGAAGGATGCACTCAAGCCCTCTGAGATCTGTTAATGTCCTCGCCGAAGCGAGTGTGGATGCTGATACTGAGAAGCCCAAGGTGTGCTGAGCTCTGAGTCCAGCCGCCCASGAGGAGTGCTCAGATGGCTTCTCGTGCAGCTGCTGCTGGCATCACCTCTGGAAGGGTCAGGCCATGAATTCAGCTGACAAAAAATAGTCAGTGCAAGGCCATGGTCTCCCAAGGTGATGGGCTGGAGCAGGGACAAATGACAAGGGAGCTGCTGATGGCAAGGGACAGCTCTGCACACCTTGTGGAACCCTCGCCTCCCAGGCAGAGAAGGGCTCTGGGACACGGCTGGCCGTGCTCAGCACAGACATCATGTCTGTGCTGGGAGACCTGGAGCAGAAAAAGCCCCAGAAGGCCAAGAGAGCCTCTGGGAGCAGCAGGTATCTGCAGCAGAGGGGCAGAACAGTGCTGTGCCCCATCACGAGCAGAATGAGCAGCTGGGGAATGTCAGGCACTTCCCTTCTGCAGGATGAGGCTCACAACAACCCCAGGGGCCCAGTGGGCACTTGGAGAAAGTGGCTGTAAAAACAGAAATTCCTTTGGTTTGCAATTTTTTCTCCTTACCATCATGTGCAGTGACCTTTCCTTAATGAGAGAGAAGAAGCCTGAGAGGGAGGGAGGTGGAGGAAGAAAGTGCTAGGAGGACATGACAAGTAGCAGAGGTGTTCTCTGTCCTGCTGCACAGTGGTTGAACTCCGCAGTAGCCCACTGCCAGCCCCAGAGCCACCCTGCCCGGGGTGGAGACTCTCCATGCTGCTTCATTCCTTTGTTCCAAAGTCTCCTCCCTTGCCGGGACTCGGTGCTCGCTGAGGCTGCTCCAAATCCACTGGCTGCAGCAATGGCTCCTGATCTGTGTCAGTGAGGGGGAGGAACACTGTGTCCCTACAGTTTCTTGAATTATTGGGTATAAAAGCTGACACTGGGTCACTCATCCACTCTTTTACCCACAAAATGGTGTTTGAGGATCAGTCTAACACTTCTGATACCTTTGGAAGTGCCTCATTACCATGCGACTGGAGACAGCTTCTGCATGAGCCCAGCAGAAATAGTCCTCTATTATGTCTCTTCACAGAGTTTTTGCATATAATATTAAGCATTAAAATAATTTAATAAGGCATAAATCAAGTTTTACTGTAGTGCTACTGCACAGGGAAAAAGCGCTCCTGGAATTGCACCTGAATACATCGTGGCCTCCTTTGGAGTGGGAACAATTTATATACTCAATATAATTTCTGTTGGTTCTGCTGTAAATCCCGTCTCAGAGCTGTGTGCTCTCCACATCGTACGACGGGACTTTGTCAGTGTGTGCAGCCCCACAAACTCTTACTGGGGGCTGCCTGGTCTGCAAAGGCCCAGCCTGGCTCTGCCCTCTGACCACACACTGTRCACCACGTCACCTTTGCTCCGGCAGCTCCAGAGCTCGTGCTGTGCTGTTGAGCCTGTGTGTGGCACCAGGAGTGCAGCACCTCTCTGGAGTTGTACCCAGAGTGCCCCCCGTGCCTGCCCTGAAGCTGTCAGGCTGCTCCCACCGTGCAGAGCTGGTCCGCAGCAGTGTCCTGTCTGGGTTTTACACCCCAGCTCTCTGTGAGCGGGATGCCCGTGGTGTGACAGTCCTGGGCTGGAAATTGTCAGCAGGGCTTCATTTCCATAGGTGAATGCTTTGGGCTGATCCCTTCCGGGCTGGCTCCCGGCGGCGTCTCTTCTGTTGATTAATCACCAGGAGATGATAAATGAAAATATCAGCCTGAGAAATGTCTGCCCTGTGCTCCCAGCAGAGGCAGCAGTGCATGGTGAATAGTTTTCTTCCATCACTTCTGTTTGATTCCCTCTGCAGAGCTGTGTCTCAAGTGATTCTCTTGCACTCAGGAGATTTGACTGAGTTCAGTCCCACTTGCTGGGTGCTGGAAAAGAGATGTGTATTGCAGCTTCAGCAGTGGTGAGCTTGTTTGGAGAAATTTGGATCTGGATGGGATTTTATTCCATGAAATATTCTGCAATTTCAGTAAGCTTTGTGTCCTTTAAGGGGAGAGAAGACTTTGCAAACCCTTTGTGAAAAAAAGGGAGATCCCTAGGACTGGAGTGCAGAGATTTTCCAGAGTTCTGAGAGACATTTCTGGTGTGTGACTGAAACCAGTTCATAATTGCAAAAAAAAGTTCTAGGTCTGAAGTATCTCATTTTGGACAGGGAAAGTGATTTGTCTGTGCATTCTTGATGTACAGCCCTATTGGCATCTGCAGTGTCTTTAAGTGATGTATCTCTCTGAAGGCTTCACTGCTTCTGCTGTGTGATCTGCTCCCAACAAACTCCAGAGAGCGAGTGATTTATCAGCCACTGCTTTTTAGGGTGAGGAAAAGGCTAATGCTTTATGGATCTATCAGCATTCCTGTATGGCACACAGAATACAATATCCTGCCAAAGCGGGGAGGGATGTCTGCTACCTGGCAATCCATCATTTCTCCCAGTGCCCCATGGCAAATGCACTTTTCTTTTTTCCATCAGGCTATGTGAGGGTACTGTTATATAGTGAAGAGCTTCTCCCTTCTCCTCCTCCACAAATGGTTATGAAAGCCTGAAAATGCAACTTCTGCAGGGTGCAGAGTAAGATGGGAAGGGTCATTTTGACAGGGAGAAGGTGTCATTGCCTGCAGCTCCTGGTTCCAGCAGGACCTACAGGATCTCAAGCGATGCAGCTATGCCAGAGACAGCACAACAGAATCCCGGCAGGGATGAGAAATCCAGGCCAAACGTGCCCATGTAGACTGTCAGGTATGTGCCAAAACCACACAGATGTGCCAACAGATGCTCCAGGATTTTCTTTTCTCCCGTGTCCCACGGTGATTTCCTCTGTTATAGGCATGGTTCAGCTGACCTTGTCCCCATGGAGCTCATCCATCCCATCCACAGAGGAAGTGAAATGTGTTTATAACGTGGTGAGCATCTACTGGGGAGTATGAATCCCTCTCCTACATCTCTCCTTGGTGTTTTAATTGATTCAGAGTTTTCCCAGTGGAGAGCTTCATAAGAGCATTTGATAAAATCAGCTACACACGATCCTGCCTCTCATTACTCACAGGCTTGAGGCAGGTAGATGATTAAGTGAATTTTTTACGGTGTGAGCAGTTGTAACAAGGGAAATTATCATCCTGGATATGAGACAATGACTTGGCTCTTACTACATCTGCTGGCAGACAACTAACCCAGTGACTTTGCCTCTGATCTTGGAGCAAGTCTTCTGCTTTCTCCTCCAGGACAAACCTGAATTTGCTACCCTCACATTAAAAGGACAAGTCATATGGATGTGGCTGTGCTCAGGAAAATAGCTTCACGTTTTCATGGTCTGATGTTGCAGTCCTGATGGAAGTCAGAGAGTCTGCAACTGTCACCTTGGCAGTGCTTCCGCAGGCGCTGGAGGGGAGAGCATCCTTTGGGCTTGGGGATGGGGCTGGAGGTGCTACAGAACATGACAGTATTGTTGGTCCATGGATGGGATTCACCCCTTATTTCCATKTAGCTGCATCACAGAGTTTATTACCCCAAGGAAAATCAGTAATGCTGGAGTGAAAACTGGGAGGAAATGAGTGAAAATCACTCATTCCATTAGGGAAAGTTTCCAGTTAAAATGTAAGTACTTTTTTTTTTCCTACCAGTGGACTTTGGGTACAGCCCAGAATAGTGACTGAAAGAAAGGGCTGCCACTTGGTTTTGTTGCATGTTACCACAGGCTTTAACTTTTGACACATCTCCTTGTTGATAAATAAACTTTATTTTTGCAGGGAGTCATTGTCAAGATAACGTCAGATCCCACTGTGAACCCAGATCCAGTAAAGAGCAGTAATGTTGTTTTCTAATTTGTTTGGAATCTTAAAGCACTCCCTCATCTGAGCAGAGATACCTAAATGGCACCTATTTGGCGCTGTGTGTAATTCTTCGCTCTAATGGCATGCCTGACGATATCTGTGTACTTACCTGGAGCAGCAGAAGCCTCCTGTACTTAAATGAAATACACACAGCAGGTTTGAAGATGAACACAGGAGATGCTTGAATGCCTTTTAGACAACTGTAATTCAGACCATAAACATAATATAGATTGCAATAGTGTATATAAAGGAGCGCTTCAAATACCAGCTTCTGTGTTCTGCAATTCAGTCCAATTGATTCCTCACCTAACTCAATGCTGTACCCGAAACTGTTGCATAAACATAACAAATCCATCACCAAATCAATGAAGGAGATGCAGAAGAGGGGTGGTAACTATCTGGTGTGATGTGGCTCGCATCAGCTGCAGCATGTGTGCTGGTATTCCATGTGAGGAACCAGGAGAAATGAAAATGGGTAAAGGATGACTCCTCATCCCTATCGCTGCACGCATGCCCGCCCTTCGTTCTGCTGAAATCAGGCACAATTTACACTGTGGAGCACCTGCACCTCTGAACAAAATGAAATTTCTGGATTTCTCTGAATTCCTGCAAAGCGGGACTTTTTGCTGCCCTGTTAATGGGAATTTTGTCAGTCATGCTTACTAGAAACAATAAAGGGATAATAAATAGTGCAGTCTGCGGACAGCAACAGGCTCCAACAATCCATTAACCAACGAGACATGTTGCACATTCCAGCTTATTAGACTCGTATCCATAATATATTTTAACAATCTCTCCCTGGCAGGCATTTTCTTAGAACAAATACACAGTTTGGACTTCCATTTTTCATCCCTGYTCAAAATTTCAAAGTGAAAAAGAGCTGGTAGCGAGCCATTAGCAATAATTTGATCCCGCATTTGTGCTGGAAATTTTAAATAGATTTTTCTTCTGTTCTTTTGCTTATACTTGCTCCCTTGTTGTTTTTCTGTGCAATGTGCAGGCTGGAGGCGAGCAGCAAGGAGACCGCCTGGGCAAACACTGTTTTGGCAGTTTTTCATAGGTGGCCCTTGCTGTTTTAAATAGAGCCTTTCCTCACCCCACCTTCTTGCTTCCCACYTTGTACAGCTGCTTGCTGAGTGATGAGCAGCGTGAGCCCCTTCCAGCTGAGTGTGCAAATGCTGCTATTTAGGCTCTTTAGCTGGTGAGTTGGAGCTGGAATGTCCTTCCAGCTGGGGGACACAGGGTCTGGCCAGACCTGTGAGAGCCTGCCATGGCTTCAGCTCATCGAGCGAGGCGCTCCCAACATCTGGAAAATCATGCAGAAATCATCATCGTCRTGGAGGAATACAACCTGCTCATGTACAGCTGCCTGTTTCCAGTGTAGGCCCTCTGGTGATTTGTTGGCTGCACACCGAACAGCACCCCAGACCCGTGGGGTCCTCAGAGACTGGGCTATCCAGACTTCAGTGCTGCCCCAGGGGCCCTGCACTCAGCACCACTCTCCCCTCACGGCAGTGTTTCCAGGTGAGCCCCACTCCATCCCTCAGCCTTAGGAAAAGGGTCTGTTGTGGTTTGCAGAACTTCGCTCTCCCTCGCAGCCCCAGCCGGGGGTGGCGAGGGCTTAAGAGACGCTCTGTTCGCTCGCGGTGCAGCGCTGTGAACTCACGCAACACGTGTAAACGGGGCACCGTGCGTCCCGCAACCCACATCCCACGCCAGGTGCAGGCGCGGGGCTGCGCGGGGGCCGCACCGCACCGGCAGCGAGCGAGGGAGCACCGGGAGCAGCGGCTCAGCTCGGTGTGAGCCCGCGGAGCTGCGCACCCCGCACCCGCCGGCAGCGGTGCCGGCGCCGGGATCGGGACGGGGGTCGGGATGGGTTCCGATGCCGGGCGGGGGGGGCGCGCACAGGTGCGGCGCGGGGCGGGGCGGGCGTGGCGCGGGGCGGGGCGGGGCGGCGCCGCGGGGCCCAATGAGCGCCGGGGCGGCGCCGCGCGCGGGGCGAGTTTCCCGGGAGCGGGGGGCGGGCGCCAATCAGGTTCGGGGCGGGGCGGCGCGCGCGGGGCCGGGACCGGGACCGGCGCCCCGGGAGCGCCGCGCGAGGCGCGGGGCCGAGCTCAGCTCCGCCGTTCCCAGTCCCGGTGCGGCCCGGCACGGCGGGCATGCCCGCCGGCAGCGCGTAGAGGAGCGCCCCGGTGCCCCGGGAGGATGTCGGGGAGCGGCGGAGCGCTGCTGCTGCTGGCGGCCGTGTTGCTCGGTGCCCCGGGGGCCGCGCAGCCGGCGGGGGAAGCCGCCTGCCGCCCGGTCCGCGCCGCTTTCCAGGTGCTGCAGCCCGGAGCCAAGTGGGTGCCCGAGAGCCCCGTGCCAGGTGAGATCRCCCTGCCCCGTGGTGTCCGGCCGGCCTCCATTCTCTCCCCGGGGCTCGCCCGGCGCCGCTCGGGTGCGGGACGAAGCGGCTGCAGCGCCCCGAGCCGGGGGCGCGGAGCGGGGGTCGCTGTGCGGCTGCGGGACGCTGCGGAGCCGGGTGCAGGCTGCCCGCGGGGAGCTGCTCTCCCCCGGCGGCGGGGGCTGCCGACAGTCCGGTGCCGGTGGCCGCCGAGTTTCCTCGCCTCGGAAGTGGGGATAACACGGAGCCTGTAATTACGCTGCCGGAATRGGAACCCGCTGGAGAGCGGCTCTTTATTGCTCTCGGTTTGTTCAGGGGGGTCTCTCACCCGGGGTGAGCTCGAGCTGTCGGGCAGAGAGAGCTGCGGTGCCGCCGGAGGAACCAGCCGGTCCCGTCCTCGCGTGCCGCTGTCGGGGGTCCGCTGCGAGGTCCCCGGGAGATCGGGGTGTCCCCGCCGGCGAGCGGAGGCTCCGCGCACCCGTCACGTCTCTGCAGGTCCCGGGTCCGCCAGAGCCTCTTTCCACAGCGTGCAGTGTGCCAGGGTCCGGGGGCGATCGCGCTCTGTAAAGCCATTCCGAGAGCATCCAAACCCTCATCCCASCCTGAGCCCGGGGGCTGCCGCAGCTCCAGAGGATGGGGCTGGAAGGAGGCAGCGCGGCGTTCCCCCGGGCTGTGCGGGTGCCGTGCGGGGTGCGAGGGCGCAGTGGGAGTCTCTGTGGTGGATCTGGGCGAGGTGTTACTCTGCTCTGCAGTTCCCATTACAGGTGGCTGCCGGGGTGGTACCGCACCAAGCCTCACCACTTATGCCCTGCAAGGCTTCTTTCTGTATATATGCTTCATTCCTATTTTAAAAYGAAAGTGAGATACTTGAATTCCCTGCCTTTTAAATGTTCTTTTGCGGCTTTTTGGGAGCTGGGGGGTGTCGGCTGCTCCAGGTGGGTGGCTGTGTGCTGGGAGAGCGTGTACACAAACGGATCCGTTTTGATGGCTGCGTTACGGAGCTGCCTGGAGAGCTCGGTGCTGTTGTGTCGGGTTCAATACGCAGCGGAGAACGCCTGCCCTGAAAAGCTTATGATCAAAGTATGAAAAGGAAGAGATAAGAGGCAAACGTGACAGCCAGGGGAGGTGCAATGAGATCATCGCCAGYGGTGGCTGTTTTTAATAACGATGTGTTGAGTTACGTTTCTTGCATTCTGTGTCGCACAGGAGTTCCTTCAGCAGTGATCTGCTGCAGCGCAGGAGAGGCAGGGGGGAAGTGGGGTGCCCAGGGCTGGGACTGCAAGGTGTCGTGGCTGCTGGTGCAAATCCCAAGTCTTTTGGTCTGTAGGACCGTAGCAATACCTCAGCTTACCAGGAGCTGTGAGAGATATAAGGAGGGTTTAGATGTAAGTCCTGGTGAGAGTGTACCTTCCCTATCCCTTCCTGTCCTTACATCCTCTTCCCTTATAATTTTTGACACTTAATGCTCCTTTCAGACTAGCKGCAGGAGCAGCATCTCTTTTCTCTCCATCCCACAGGGCCTTGGTCTCCTGGTCAGTAAGGAAGTGGCACTGGAAATATTTTCCAGTCAAATGTTTGTGTGGAGAGTTGCAGGGAAGGGAAAGAGCTGCTCATATCACCATTGAATTCACRAATTCTGTTTGTAATCACAGAAGGAAGATATTTCTTTGGAAGTCAGTGAAATTCTTGCTTTGATTCCTAGGTAACTTCCTTGGAGTGTTTTTACACACTCCAGGGAGGTGATGGAGGGGTGAGCAGGTTCCTGTGGGATGACTCCCATTGGGTCCCGTTTGAGGCTGTGCTGTGGGGGCTGCTGGGGTTGCCGTGCTGCAGTGTGGTCTGTCCTTCCCCAGAAACCAGCAGCATTCTCTGTCCTGGCTTGGCTGTGATTGCAGTGGGTGTTTTTGCCCTGGTATCTTCCCTTCCCAGCTGGGTTCAGGTCGCTGGAATTGCTCAGTTGTGCTCTTGCTCTCCTGGGAGCCTCAGCTTAATCCCTGATAGTCAGGAGGAGTAAGGAGCCCTCTGCCTCTCTGCAGAGCCTGTGGGCAGCTGGATCAATACCTTGTAACAGGGCTGGTGTTTCAAGTGAACGCTTCCAGCTTGTTATGATGATAAAGTTCCCACATATCAAATCGAAAGTGGATTTTACATTTRCCTAAGTACATAAACTTGATCATAATTAAAGCAATGACTGCTTGCTTATACCTTGGATCTGGCCCATCTTGCGTGACTCTGTGTGGTAATTACACTTCAGAGCACTTGCTTCTCCTAGTAGCAGCTGCATAAATCTCTGTAATAGGGGAACATCACTCAAGGACTATTTTCCAGGCATCTGTTTATTGCTTTTCTTCCTTTCATACRTCTGTCAATTAAAAAAAGTTTTGGAGTTTCCAGCCACAAATCACCATGGAATCAATTCTAAGAACCTTTCCCTGTGGATCATACCACCCTGGAGAAACTGAGGGCTAACCAACTTATTTCAAACGTGGAATTTTTTTTTTTTTTTAACATGAACAGAAAACAATTATTTCTGGAAGCCCCATTTTCCATTATGAGCAATTGTGGTTGAAGGAATAAGTAGAGGAAACACTGCTGAGTTGCAACACACCCAGGAGAAATGTCCCACAGCTCAGTCCTACTGCATCAGTGGTGCGTGGGCTGGAGGGACATTGGCACAGCACTCTCTGTAGGAGAGCTCTGAAGGAGCCAGAGACTACACTTCTAATTAAAAAAACAAACCAAAAAAAGGCAATTCTGATAAATGTGAGGGAAGTGCCACGCTGTTTCGTGAGCAGTATTGATGTTCTGAGAGTAATTCTGGCTGAAGGCGTGCATCAGGCAGTGAGAAGCTTGGTCTCCTCYGGTCCTACAGCCTGGGGACCAGGTTTCTGTCACTCTGGAGCATGCTTTGGCTTGCTCAGAGGTGGGGAACAGCATGGCCTAACTACTGTCAGCTGTGGCTGACTGTTCAGGGGGTGGGAGGATGTAATTCACAGCAACATCTCGACTGGAGCTGGATCAGAGGCCTTGTGCTGGAGAGGAGCAAAGGCAGGGTGATGGGAGAGTGCTTTCCTTGGGTTTTAAGGAAGATGAGACTGAATGCCAGCTCCTGAGCCAGCCTGTGGTTCTGTGTTGGAGTAGCTTTATGTTCAGTAATAACTAAATTAGCTTTTTCCTATGTTGCCTGTCTTGGTTTTCTTCCTCCACTTGTCTTTTCTCTGTGTAATTTCTCCTATCTATAAACAGGAGCTTGAATTTCCATTTCTTCTGGTCTGTTYTTCTCTCCTCTTTGCCATTTGGGTTTCTTTGTATTGGTGGTGACACTCCAGGTAATTGGCCTGGTGCATGTAGTAGAGGGAAAGGGGGGAGCTGGTGCCTTGGCAGGATGGGAAGAGGGGATGGATGTCTCTGCTCTGGGATGAAGGAAAACTGAGGAATATTTATCTTGACAGAAATATCTACTGGCGGATCTGTTTTCCTACTCCCATGGCAAAGTGCTATTTCCAGCTTTTGGTTCATTTTCTTTGATGGAAGCAAATATGGATTCACCCTAAGAAAACAGGAGATTAACCTTTTGCTTTTGGAGTTGAGGTGTAAAGCTTTACAACTGGCTGGCTGAGCGTGTCAAGCTTTCTTCTCTCTTTTCTTTTTGGCAGCTGGTGTGTGCCAATGTACAGTTTAAAAATTAAAAATCCCAACTCTTCCTGCTGGTCTCAATGTGCCTTTGCTCAAGAGCTGGTTCCCTTTGTACTCCTGCTCTTTTATTCTGTTTTTCCTGAGTGGGACTAATGATGCTCCTCCCTGTGCAGCCTTTCCATTTAGCTTAGCACGATGGTTTAAGAGCTTAGTTTACTAGATAATTGAGTTTTCTGTTCTTAATTATTTCAGGCCTGCAAGTTGCTCTCTTGATAGTTAAGAGAGCAGGAGCAGAACCCTAAAATTTAGTAACCTCCCCAGGCAGTGGTTTTATAGTGAGATCATTAATTTTATTTTTTTTTTTTCCCAGGGGTTAACTTTAACAACATCCTGAACAGTGTTCTTCCCAGTCTTTGGAATGGCTGTAGGATGTGTGCATGTGACTGCAACAAATGTGCGTGGGGAGTGGGTGCCCACAAATTAACTCCATTGATGACAGTGTTGATACATTTGTACATTTGTTACGAGGAAACTTTTACTCTGTAAACCCTATTTTTCTCTGTAACATCTTCTTTGAAAAGATGCGTTTTTATAGAGTGTTAGATTTGCATGAGAATTGTCTGGCCAACATTGTAAGACCTGGGGAGGAATCCAAAGTCAGATGGCCTTGTGAAACACAAGACGGAATAGAAAATAAAGGATAATTAAGCAGTAATAAATATCCCATGTAGTACCCATACTGTTCCAACTTAAATCACCTATTGAATGAGGTTGGTTTATAATTTATATCTCCTTAATTAGGTTTTAAAAAGATCAGCATTAAATCTGGGTTCTAAACAGTTGCATTTCCTTTTCMTCCCCCCAAATGCTGAGCATTAAAAGGCACTGACAGATGCACAACCCCCTAATCACATAATTTAAAAGGTTTTTAATAAAAAGTATTGAAAAAAACTGGAGGAAAATCCACTATATTTAAATGTTGACTCACTGCTTTCATCTATTTAAAGCATGATGCTGACTGTAAAACAATTGGGGGAGGAAAATTGATCCAAAACAGCATCTTTCTTGTGGGTAGTATTAACAAATTGGTGAGTTAAGACTGTGGGAGGAACCCCTCTGATATTTCCAGACTGCAGAAGGYGAAGGTGCCACTGCACGGGGTAGCAGAGCCCCCTCACATGGGGAGGAGGCTGCAGGAATGTAACATTAAGCAGGGACAGGTTCTTATTTTGGCAATGCCTGGGGTAAATTTGGGGGGAATGTTAATCTGATTTAARCTGCCGTTGGAGCTGGGTGGGAAAGCTTGCACGTCCCAGTGCGCACAGCTTGTCTGCCTGTATCTGATGACAGGGTTGAAGCCATCCTGGGATGCTTAAAATCAAAGGAAACTCCTTCAGCCTTGTGAAGGAGTCCACAACTCTCCATAGATGATCTTGAGGGGTTTTCTTTGACATTTAATCCACTGAAATTATTTTCACTTCTGCTGTACTAACCACCTATCTGCGGGAATAATTGTACATCAAAGTCAAATGTAATGGTTTAAATTCACTGCTACCCGCTCGTCGGTAAAAATTCCCTGTCAGGAGGAGGAAGAGGTAGGGTGCTACTGAAATTACTGCAGCTCTAGAGTTTATTTCTGTCAGCTGGGAGCTTATGCGAAATTACTGGAGCATTTACACTGCTGTTCCCCAAGATGGCATAAATGGCACAGCTCTGATGGTGCCTGGCGTTCCTGCACCCATGGAAGGGGTTGCAGCCAGTGCCTTCTCATCCATGGGAGTTGTGTGTCAGAGGGTCAGGCTTCTGTGCTTGGCATCTCATCGTACCACTAATCTTGCAAAGATTGGTATGTGAGCATCCAAATGCAATTTAATAAAACCGTTGCAGTAATTTGAGGGACACTTTCTTTCCAAAAATGAGTTTGTAGTGATTTATAGCAAAAGGAGAAGGCTGTTTGCAAGGGCTGAGACTGGCATTACAAGGTGTAATGACTTGAAACTTTAAGAAAAAGGGGTTGTGTAGGTTGAGAGATAAAAACAGTCTTAACAGTAAGGGCCATTAGGCAGCGGAATGGGCTTCGCTATCTCACAAGCCCGAGTATCGCTGGAGGTGTTTGTGTTAGATAAAATGCTGAGAGGGGGTGGATTGGGAGGCAGGGGTAGGATTTGATGACTCACAGGACCTTTTCCGTGCGTTTTTTTGGAGGCAGAAACGTGTGGCACCTTAATTCATTTACTGCTCGTGCCAGGTCCGTAGGCTTGCCGTGCGTTCCCAGGCGTTCGTGTCTCTGCGTCCACCACGACTCCTGAGCGCGCGTGGCTTGCGCAGCCCCGGCCCTCGGGGCTTTTGGGGGTGCTGCAGCTTGGGTGCAGAGGAGGCTCCTTCAAGCAATGGCATGAATAAACCCCAAACACGTTCACAGGTCAAAAAGCTCTGTCCCTGTTTCATCCGTGCCTGCAGGGGCTGGGGTACRCGGGGTGGGTTGGTGGCTCCTGGGGGACTGGAATCAAAACCTCCCGTCCCTACTATGGGGACCCGGAGATGGGAGTGCTTGAGCCAGCTCGCCATCTGGGGAAGCCATACACAGAAAAGAGCTGGCAGATGGGAGTCAGGCCCCCATTGCCCGTCCCTCTGTAGCAACACTGTGCCAAGGACGTTGTCCCTGGTACCTTCTCAGAGCCTGTCCTGCATGTGTTGTCCTGGTGCATTTACCGTGACGTTTCTGGTCATTGGTGTTAGTTGGCTGTCTCTCTAAAACGTTTAAGCTGAGTTAATTCCTAGGCTTTTTCCTCGTCCTCCRTGATTGCTCTGATACAGCATGTGTCTGTCTTTTTACTGCACAAAAATAAAAATCCATTTAAGGGGAGAAGTTGGCTTAATTGCTAAAAAGAAGGATGGGATGTGAGTAGACGACCTTGCTGCTTCCTATCCTTGGCTTTAACTCGCAAAGACCTCTTAATTGCCAACTCTCAGATTTTCTATATTGGTATTTCCATTAATCATGGAAGGATTTTTTATTTTATAATTTGAAATGTGTCCTAATATAATAAATGTAGGAGGAAATAAGCTTTGTATTAAAAAGAAATTTATGGGCGTATTGTAGTGTTAAAGAGACCATGCTAAGCCTTTTTGCGGTGTAAATTGAGTTGGGTTTGACTTTAAAAAACCTCTTTAACTTGCTGTTATATAACTGCTTCTCTCATTAACGCAGTGTCTTGCTGTTACGCGGTTTTATGGTCCCTTTTATTTTTTCAATGCATGAAATACCTGTAGCTGTGCTCCTCTGGAGTGGGTGAGTTCACCAACTGCTGAGGCTCGAGCTTTAGATGTCCGTGGTGCTGGCTCTGTGTCAGAGGGCTTGAGGAAGGAACTTGTGCTGCGCATCCTGCTGTGCAGAAGGAGAAACTGAGGCAGCGGGGAGCGATGGAGCYGGGATGGGGGCGTGGACCCCTCTCTCCCCCTTTCCATGTGGGTTTTTTGCAGCAACAGCAGGACCTGCACTGGTTAAATCTCCTTCCCCACGTGCAGCGTGTGTTGTAGATGAAGTGTTTCATGTTCCTTTTCCCTCGCTGTGCCAGGGGAAGGATTGGGGCTGGAGGGAGGAGGGTTTCTGCTGTTGCTGCTCCTGAGCCCTGACAGCTGGTTTTCCCTTGGCGCTGTGCATGACTCTTCTTCAGGAGGCACACGATTGAACTGACATTAATATTAATCCTGTTCTTCTAGACTACACTTGCAGAAGTGACTTTTGACACTTTCTAGTAATTAGGGAGAGAGTGGATGTGGTAAAAGACTCTTGTGAAGGAGAGGAGATGGGAACCTGAAAGGATGCATAATCCTTCCAGAGCAAAGATGTAAATTACCAAAGTAGCTTTTATTGAGGAAAAAAMCCCTCTGTAACAGACAGAAAGGCAGAGTGAGGGCTGAGAGGAGTGAGGAGCCTTTACTCTGTCAGGGCTGTCAGTCACTGGGAACCGCTTCCTAATCCCRGTTCTTGGCAGTGCTGAGCCTAGCAGGGAGCTGCTTCTGCTCTGGGCATGATGCAATTTGGGTGGCAGACACTGAAATGAGAGGTGCTRGCTGTTCTTTGACCCTGGATAGCCATTTTTAATGGAGTTGTTGTTTGGTGTTTGAGTTTCTTAAGAACAGCATCAGATTAGATGTGTTTTGCATGAAGAGAGCTGTTTGCTTTKATATGAGCTTGTTGCTCTGCTTGTGTGTGGGGGGGCCTCAGTTTGCTCTTGAAAGTTGATTGAAATTGAGATGTTTTGTTGTTGCTACTTTCAGCTCTTCTSTTTCATTTTCTGTTGTCTGAGCCTAGGAAGATTTCTATTTTTTTCCTAGATTTTATTTATTTTTAGCTAACAATGCTTTTCTTAAAGTTGTGTATTTTCTCCATGAGTAAATGCTTTGGGAATGTCAAACCCCAAAGTTTAGCACCACTGAGCAGTGCTTAGAGTTACAGCTGGAGACGCCAGAGCAAGCAGTGTCCCTCTGGCCTTTGTCTCCTGGCTTTTGTCCTGTCCTGGTGAATTAGACAAGGTGCTGCCTGTGCAGTAGCACATCTGCTGTTGAAGAGGCTCTTGCCTTGTGCAGTGCTCAGTGCATCCCTCAGGATCTGTCCCTCTGCAGTGGGATTTCCMCGAGTGAAGGGATGGACCTTGGGCTTTGCCTGGTGCAATGGAGGAAGATGAAACAGGGACATTGGTGGGAGGACTCAGAGGAGAGGTACAATTTAAAAGTCAGCACTGAAAAGCCAAGTAAATAATTACAGTTGTGTCCTGCTGTTACTGTTGTTGCTGGGGATGCAAAAGGGTGGAAATTGCAGACAAACAACACTTATGTTTCAAGTTACTTTTAAGTCTTTATGCAATTTACAAGCATATCCTCCTTGATGTACTACCCACATTGCTCTATGCGCTGTAAATCCGCAGCCTCAAATCCTGTTTCTGTTTTCCACCTCCCACTTCATCTTTTCTGTCTGCCTGTGACTCCTCACTGGTGTGCTGTGGGCAAACAGGAGACAGCAGGGTGATGCTGGGGATCGCTCTGCTCCGCACCAGCACAGCAGTGCAAGGAGTGTGTGGGAGCTACAGCAAGCACTGTGCTGGCAGGCACAGCTCTGGGGGCCATTGCTCAGCACTCTTGGCTCTGCCTTATCAGTCCTCTCCTTTGGCCAAGCTGCTTGCTCAGGACAAATTCCAGAAATGTCATCAATTTGCCCAAGCAGTAATTGCAGCGATACTGATGCTTGGAGTTGGCTTCCTCTCCGCTCTCAGCAATTCCACCTCCTAATGTGAATTTTCTGCCCTTCTTGTGTCTCTCCAGGGACTGATCTGCAGGTATGTATCCCAAAGGGCTCCACGTGCTGCTCGAGGAAGATGGAGGAGAAGTAYCAGGCAACAGCCCGCCTGAACATGGAGCAGCTCCTGCAGTCTGCCAGCATGGAGCTGAAGTTCCTCGTCATCCAGAACGCTGCTGTCTTCCAAGGTGAGTGCTGGGGTGCTCCAGTCATGTGCAGGAGGGGGCAGCATTTCTGCTCCTCTTCCTCAGCACCAGGCAATTGGAAGTGCAGGTGGCTGGAAGCTTTCTGTTCACTGGTTTTCATATCTTTGTATGTATTGTATATGCTCGTTTTTGAGTAGTAATACACCTGGTTTGCTATATGGTTGCTCTGCAAGGCTTGTCCTAAATATTCCTTCAGCTGTAAGAGCAATTGGAAATTTAAAGACTAAACCTCTTGAGGTGCACACTTATAAAAAATATTAACCCCCCACTTCTCCAAGAATTAAAATCTCAGTGCAAATACTGTCTTGTCTGACTCTGCCAGTCCCAAAATACAGTGATATGATCTGGTTGTCCCCTCAGTGTAATGCTTGGTAAGATGTGACTCAGTTGTGTGTATTGGTTATTGTCACCCACCACACAACAAAGCTGGTTATTCTGTGGTGAAGGTGGGCAGAGGCCGCTGGGTCACAAATGTGGTCCCTGGTGCCCCGTGGGGTATTTGGGTGCTTGGTGACCTGATGCCCTGCTGTCTGGGGCAGCTCTCTTTCTGATGATAACATGACGGTCTTGTTTGTTTTTTATTTTCAAAATGGATCTTGGAATATTTTTTTAGTGTGGATACACACTGGTTTGTGCCACTTAAATCTGCAATCATTTTTTAAGGGCCTTTACACAAGCAAAACTTATTCCATCCATGGTTAATGTGCAGTGAAATGATTGCTTGTTTGTTGAGTGCTGTCCTATTGAGGTTCCGTCATTCTGTATTAATGGTGTTTTTGCCTCTATTTAAAAAAGAAGTCATGGGCAATCAAGCGGTTTTTTCCTTCATGAYGATATTTTTGCAGAATAATTGATTTATTTTTGTTTATGCCTCACTAATAGCAAGACCTAAGGCCTGCTGAAGCCTGTGAGATCAGGGCAGAGCTCTGTTCTGGGCCACAACTGACTGATGAAGTCTAATATGTTGTTTTTCTCAATGTAAGATCAAATGAATTGCTGAGGAGGTAACAGCATACTTTTTTCCCCCAGTAATTCTTAATGCAGTTACCATTAAGTTCCAATTCTAATAACCAGAATGGAGTAAAACTAATGAGAGATTGGTTTCCTAGGCATTGGAAATGTGGACCAGCTTCAGAAATGGTGAATAACCTGGGTGGAATACAAAGTGTCTGCCTCCCTCCTTCCCATTTGACAGAAACTGCAACATTAGTTTTTATTGTGTTAGGAAATGACACCCTGTGGTACTGCAGGTTGTGCATAGCACTCAGGTGCTCTGGCTCTGAACTCTCTGCCTCTTCTGCAGAGAGTTGAATCCCTTGCTTTGATTTTTTTTTTCCCTTCCACTCCCTTTTTTTAAACTGTTATTTCCATTCTGGCCCAGAGACCCGTGCAGGGGTTTTGAAGCTGATGTTATTCTGAGAAGCCTTGGTATGTGGAATGGCCGTTCTTGGTGGTGGGGAAGAAAAGCGTTTAATTGAACACTTTCTGACCACTTCTGCTTATAAAAAAGCTCGTGACTAAAAATCGTTTGCAATCCCATTGCAGAAGAGGAATTCCTCGCTGGAACCATTGAGGAGCTCACTTTAATTATCTTGTATAAAGTGTTTTGGGCTTGGAAGGACGATTCATTAGACTTTGAACATCATTTACTTTTGTTATCTTTAAAATTAGCCTGAAACTCTGTAAAAGAACACTTTTTAAAATAGGTTAATCTTTTGATTGCTGCTTGTTTAGGAGCATTTTGATGGTGGCAGTGCCAGAGSCTGTTCCAGCTATAGAAACTGTGCGGGATGCCCCTGGCAGGGCTGTGCCTGGGGCTGTGCAGGGCACTCAGCTACTGGGGGGATGTTGGAGTGGTCAGGGAAGAGGAGCCTGTGACCTCTGTTGGAGCCCCAGTGGTCCCTGAGCACCTCCTGCAGGTCCTGCTCGAAACTGGGGACAGATTCCCTGTGGCTTTGGGAATTGGGACTGCAGGAGTGGGATAGCTCGAAGCAGTGCCAGCTCCCAGGTGTGATCTGGCAGGGAAGACCCCCCGGCCTGGGGACCCAGTGCAGAGGATGGATAATTGCATCTCTCTCCAGAGTGGGGAATGTGTTGGTATGGAAACACAGCCCAACCACTCGTATTGAAAACACAAATGTGAAATCCTTCAGAGTTAATTTTAATATTTTTACCCTGGCATCTAAAGGGACTGCTAGTCTGACAAGCAGAATCTCACCCAGATGTTATTATTTTGCACCAAATTTAATTTCTTCCTGCTGAAGCTAGAGCAGCATCTCTGCTGATAAAGATCAAGGGAAATTGTCTGGCATTTACAGGAAATCTCATCCAGGCCTATCTGTTACAATGTTCACTTAGCAAAGTTTATTAGATTATTAGTTTTAGACCCTTGGGCTTTTTCTTTATTGCGGTTAAGAAGGAAAAATCCCAACCAAAAAAATCCTCCTTTCACTAAATTTAAATGGTACAATTAGCTCCTGGTCTTATCTTSCAGGCATTTTTTAAAATTATGAAGATGATTTAAGTAGTGATTTAATCTTTTGGAAACTTCCTGTGTTTGACAGTGTTAAAATGGATTGTGGCTGCCTCRGCTGCAGTTAAATCTTACTGCAGGATTTTTTTTTGTGGGCAGTTTTTTCACTTTCCTGTGGTGTATCCRTGCTGGTACCTGCCCGTGTGGGCACCTCCTGGTTTGGGTTCTCAGCTGTGAAGCTGGGGTGGTCCCCATCACCTCAGAACTGCTCATGTGTCTTTTGTCAAGTGACATTTAGTATTGCTGTGGGGTTCTCACCTGAGCTAACCAGTGAGTTAATGTGATTCACCTGCTGGAGAGAGCTCCGAGAGCCCTGCCTACGGCTTGCTTTCTTCCCTCTCYTCCTTCTGATCTTAGATCTTTGCTTTTTTTAGTGGGGGAATTTCTGGCCCTCACACCATCTAATCTTTTCCTATTAAAACAACAGCAACGACAAAAATCCCTCAATGAATTCTACTGATTTCCTAAATATTAAATCTGAATATCTCAACTTTGTCAAAGGTAAACTTGAGCAGGAAAATACCTGTGTGGTTCTTTATCTCTCCTTCCCCTCACTAAAGAACTCTGTTCCCCTGGGCTGGCTTGTGTGCATGCTCAGCAGTCTGACTCCTCCTGCTTTCCAAGTTTGGGAATTTGCTTTTGAATGGTCACTTCACTTCTCGTCCTGCATATTGACCACATTGCTCTGTGGATGACAGAGAATTAAAGCTTTAGCAGCTGCTCGCTTGCAGCTTTTGGGGTATGTTTCTTCTGGTTCTTCCCAGTTCCATGGGAAAAGGCACTTTAAAAAGTGGAAAGACTGCAACACAATTAAGCACAGAAGGACTTCTGAGAGAAGAGGAGCATCTGCACCCATTGCTTTTTGTCAGACTTCCTGGTAATTTTCCCCCTCCATCAAGTGAGAAGTGCGGGAGAGCCGACTGCGAGGGGCTGCTTCTGCACAGTGAGCTCCTGGGGAGAGTTGCTTTCAGTGTTTTAAGTGATTGCTCAAATAAGTGATCAGCAGGATCTCGTGCTGCCTTTTGGCAGCCTTTTCTGTTGATGCCAGTCCAGTCCTGGAGGGACCTTTCCACATGGTGCAAACCTGGTGCTGTTGGAGTGTGGCTGCTCTGYGATCTCCTGGCCGTGGCATAAATTGTGAGATGCACAATGTGCCTCTTTCTGACCCTGAATCGAGCTGCCCCCAGTGCTTGTGTGGGTGCAGGGCTTGCTTCCACTGCTTCCCAAATAGTTCCTGTGGGGCTGCAGYGCTGCTGGAGCTTTGGGAATGTGGTGGGTGGTGGGAAGGTAGGAGTGCAGTAACCCAAACTAGAAAATTGACTGTAATGATGCAGTTGAGTCCCCTTGGTGAAGGCCTGTAGGTGTAAATGAAGACCTCTCAAAGGCAATGGCATTTTCTCTTCTGCAGATGGCAGCTGGAAAATAACAAAAGCTGTATTGGGGGGAACTTGCCAGGCTGGAGAGATTTGAGGGGCTTTTGGGGTATGTGTTTCAGAGTAGTTTCTAGGAAGACCATGATAAATCAATACCAACAAACCTGTSTGTACATGTTTGTTATTCTCTCATTTGTGGGAGAATCCTGTTCCTTGTCTCCTKGATCTGAGCACTGCATAGTTCTGGCAGAGCAGGTGATGTGGAGAGGGTGTTGATTCATCTCTCCTTGTGTGCTCTGGTAGGATAAAGGCAGAGCTGTAACTCTTAGTCCTACCAGGCAGTTCTGAAGGCTGTAAATCCTCTGTTAGGCATAAATGCAGCCATTTTGGTTATTTATAGTTATTTACACTATCCATTCATATCTGTCAGGAATGAAGGCAGTTTTGACATTGCAAGCTTCTATCAGGTTATCTTTAATCAGTTTAGAGGCACCTAAGCCACAAATATATCAAATAGCCAATCCTAATGTTGGAGTCCTCTAAAGTATGACTGAATTATTTATTTTGTTATGATGAAAATGTCTTGGCTTTATTGGGTTTTCTTTGAAGAACTTGATTCTGCTTGAAGTCTGGAAGATAAAAGATTAGTGATTGTCTCTCCAAGTTTCTTATTCCAAATCCTTCAAGGCTTTTCATTTTTCACGAGCTGCTGTTACTACTTTCGAGTCAAGGTGAGGGAGYTGAGATTTCTTTTATTCTATTAAAGAGGTTTAAGTATATAAAGAATTTTATCTTTACTAATTATGCCTTGCACAGGCAAATCCAAGATACACTTGGCAATTACATGAGAAGAGATGTGGTGGGAGATATTGCACATTAATCACTGAGAAAGGTCCATTGATACCAGCACTGCCCAGCAGAGCTCGTGTCTTGTCATTTGGAATAGTTTAATACTCCAGCCTGTCTTTAAGCCAATTAAGTTTTGATAATTCAGGAAGGTCTTTCAGGTGTAGGCAGTAGGAAGAGCCTTGAAAGGGCTTTAGCACTGCATTGTTCTGCAGACTGTTGCCCTTACAGCATGGGGAGGGAGGGAGAGGTGACATGGGACAAGTGGGAGAAGTGTTTTGCTCGGAAAACTAATAACTATTTCTGAATGTGGAGGTAAGAGGTGCTGGGACTTGGAGGTCTTGGGGTTGAACCAGCCCTGCAGAGGGGCAATGTGCTCTGGAGACCAATGGGTCACAGTTGTGGTGTGTGGATGGGCTTGGGTGTCTAACCTGCGTGCAGATTTGCCCAGCTTTTCTAAACAGGAGGAAAGAGATTATGATTAACTGAATAAATGTATAAAATGATTCTTAGCAAGACTCAAAAGCATCCTGAGTGGGGTCGACAGTTTAGTAGCTGCAGGCGGAAAGTGCATGTGGAAATGTGAACTCTTGCTTCTAGGCTTGTAAAATATTAAGCTGACATTTTGGAGTGGACTCAAAGAATGAATCCATTTTTGGAAGAGAATATTAAAACTCTCATGAGACTTTAAAGTAAATAAGCAGCACAAGCAGATATCTGTATCCTCTTATCATTCCTGTTCCTAATTAGCCCTCTGCTAACTGGAGTCTTGCTGCATCATTCTGTGGTGTACCCATCTCCACTGTGGCCCTTCTCTCCAAAAGCTTTTTATTTTGTTGTTGCTTTAATATTTTCTTTTTTAAAWAACTTGTATTTAAAATAGGAATTGTCTCGCTGGGTCAATTCAGGCTGGTGTTCTGCCTTTGGTGGGGCTTCCTGCCAGATGCTTTGGATGCACAAAGTTTGTAGTGGAAAACTGTGGCGATACATTTACCAGGTTGGAAACGATGTTCTAAACCGATGATTAGGGGGAGGTGGAGAGAGCTGTCTGCGTAATGAGAGATCTCTGGTTGTCAGAATTGGTCTAGGGAGGTAATGTTTCCTTTCAAATAACCAGAACTTATTGTTCATAAATCACAGTTAATCTGTTTATTACACCAGCATACGAAGCTGGAAGTCTGGAGTGTGCCATAATGCTTAGCTTTAGGAGCAGAGCTGTAATAGTAGCAGCAATTTCAAATGATTTGAAATTGGGGGATCAGCAAAATGCAGGAGTTTGTGGAGGCTCTGGGCATTAAAAATGACTGCTGAGGATTGATGAGTTTCTTTAACAAATTGTAAAATCCATCATGCAGGAGTTAGGGCATGAAACTGCCCTCCTGAGCCACATAAACCATGGCTTTGGAAGTATTGCATGACAGTGCATGCTACCGGGAAGGGTTATTTTGAAAGATGTTTGGTTTTGCTTTTGTTTCTTCCTCTCATTGCCTGAAGTTTCACTGCCAGCACAGCACTGTGGCTCACCAGGCTCTGGGGGTGCTGGATRGGGTTTCTCCTGCAGGAGCCTCTCAGCATTCCTCGTGATGCTGAGCCTGAGGTGTGGGGCTCCCTCTCTCCTGCTTCAGTCAGTAGCAGAGTGGTCCCATTTCCCTTGATCTTCCAAAATCCTGGTGCATCTTAGACAGCCTTGCACAGCCCTTGCTCACAGCTGATGGAGCACTTGGCATGTGTCTCYGGAGTGCCTCCTTGCATGAGGGACCTTGTTGGCTTTTGCTGCTGTTTCCCTGTATCCTCCCTTGGGCTCTGCAGTACATCCCCACACCGATGGCCTCTCGTGCTCCCACCTGCATTTCCATGCATCTGTTGACTGCTCCAGGAAGATTCTGCATTATGCCCTTTGCAGAGGGTTGGCAGCAACTCTCTGGCATGTCCATGGGGGAGTAAAGTGAGTGGTAGGRGATGTCCCCAGCCCCCCAGTCCCTGCTTTTGGGGCCCTCATGGCTTCAAGCATGCAGCTGTGGGGAGTTGTGTGTGGTTGAGATCCCTCCCCACCTCCTGCCTCTGTTCTTCCCCTGCAATTAAATACTGCTGACGTCCTTCCCTTCRTTGGTGAAATGAGCCTTGGAGGTTAATAAGGGGCTTTTTGTAACTGCCTACGTGCTGCTTCAGCAGTTTTTAAGCACTGCACTTGGTGTCTGGGCTTAGGGGTCCCTGGTTCAAAGTGTGTGGAGGAATTCCTGGATGCTTGTGCCCTGTGCTGCTGGAGTACTGTCCCCTGCCTGCTCTGATGCCTCTTTTCTGCTGCGGAAGGGGATGATGCTTTCCTGCTTCTTGGGGGCGAGGGAGGAATTGACTGTGTGCACCCTGGGGCTGCTCCCTGGGCAGGGCTGYGGAAGATGCTGCCCCTCCATAGGGGATGTGGACCTGGGAGGTCTCTGGGCTGGGGGTCTGCAGGAGCATCGCAGCCTTGCTGGGGTACCTGTGGCGTCTCCCACTGCTGCTCCGTGTCAGCGTGGTGGTGCTGCCTGTGTCCCATCTGCTCTGATCCACGCTGGCAGAACAGGAGCTTCAGCCTGCATTCCCTGTCGGAGCGTGAGCTGTGAGACAACCAGGGAGCGAGGGCTCCGCGCTCCTTCGCGTCTCCTGCTTCCACAAGTGGGCTGTTTTCTGTAATTACCTTTCGAGCTCTAAGTTATCATCTTTTGATAGTTCAAGTACTAACGTTCTTTAAATGCTTCCTAATGCTATAAAGCAGTCAAATGACATCTTTTTAGCTCACAGTAAGGTGATATAAATGTCATGTTACCCTTGAATCTGGTATTTATAGAACTGCTTGGTGCTGTTGAATATTTGTGTTTTCTCCTTTGTAGTCCCAGTACAGAAATGGGCACAGCAGCATCTTCCATCACTCGTCCCAAAAGGATATATAGAGGCATTCTCCTCCTGCAAAGTGCTTAAAATGCAAACAAGAGCTACTTTGCATTTGCTGGGGAGGAAAGGGGGAAGGAAGCCAGCACCCAGCAATAAAGACAGGGGCTGTCTCTGTAACGAAAACATTTTGCTAGATTGTCATCTGCTTCACTTTTAAAGCAGCAATAAGATATAGCAATAAAACGGCCAATGGCGCATTTCATCTGAGGGAAATGAACTCTTGCTGAGCCAATTAAACTGTCAATACGCTGTGGTTTCACGTTCCCCTGAGCAGACTGGGTCACCTCAGGTGTGTTACTCACTCTGACTTCACCACTGATGTGAAATCAATTTTAGCAATTTATAATCTTTCATTCTACTGTGAAAGTATATTAATCTGTGAAAAACACCACTCAAACAGTGAGGGCAGATGACAGCTTTCCTCACAAGTGTGTATAGCTGGCACTGCCTCTTGGATTATCTGGTGCATGGAAGCCTGTGTAAGTTTTGGACACACTGAGGTACTGACAATCCAGTTTTCAAGCTTTGGGCTTTATCCTTAGAATTTTCAAAAAAATCGTAGCAATACCTTGGTCAAACCTTTTACTATTCAGCCGAAATGGAGTASTTTGAAATGGGCTTTATTCCCTCAGCCCAGAAGAGGCACAACTTCCCACATTCCTTTTGGAATCAAAGAAGCGATCGTGGCAGACTTGTGGTATGTACTGCTCATTAGAAAGTAAAGCAGATATATCTGGCATGGATGGTGGAGAGATGCTGAGGGATGTGGGATTTTCCTTGTGTTTTGTTTCTGTGACAACAGTATCTAAATGTTTGGGTTTAGGTTTTTCTCCTGCAGCTACGAAGGGGATGCAGGCTGGACTGTGTCTGGTTAGGACCACTTGGCAAACCCCTTCCCTCCAGGTACACTGGGGTGCTGTGCCTGGTGCTGTGTCTACTTGCAGCCTTCAGAGTGCAGGTGTCATAGAAATCATGGAATCATTTAGGTTGGAAAAGACCTTTGAGTTTGTTGAATCCAACCATTAAACCCAGCACTGCCAAGCCCACCATTAAACCATGTCCCCGAGTGCCACATCCCCGTTGTTTTTGAACACTTCCAGGAAAAGTGTTAGATTTAATCTGTGATTGCTGTGGTGTGCACAGTGGCTGGACTTATTTGGGTGTTTTTGATGGATGCTGGATTGAGTCCATTTGTCCTGAGTCATGCTCTGACTCTGCTGGGTCAGAGATGGACATCTGGGTTTGCACGTGGCAGCCAGTGCTGCACAGGAGACGAGTGAAAATTCTGATGTGTGAAAGTAAATACGTTTCCATGAAGTATTGCATCTAGGAATTAATACATCTTCTATGACAGATTAAATGTAGGAAGCACTGCATGTTTAATCTGCTACTATTAAACCCCCACCTCCCCAGAACTTAATTGGAAAAAAATAATCTGAATGTATGCTTGGGAGAAAAAAAATCACAAACCTGTTGATTAGAAAGCGAAGATTAAAAAAGCCACTTCTCTGAGACAAGGAAAAACAAAGAGCARTGTAGATCAATTGCAAATGAATTCTTTTGCTGATTAGCTCTTCCCAAATTTGTAATCTTCAAGTCAGAAAATCTATGATTGAGTGTCATAAAGAAACAATTTTAATAGCAGAAGAGAACAGTAAGGCTGCCTCTAGGATTACAGCTCACAGCCTTGGAATTCACTCCTTTTGAAGGAAATTGGTGAGTAACAGATCGCAGTAATGCAGCGTATTTGTATTGGTCAAATTCCTGTTATGATCACAGTGAAAAATGATGTTCCTTTTTCTAGGGAAAGGAAATTAAATAGGCCTAGTAATCCATGTAAGGAGATTGGCTTACACTAAAAGGAGGAAAGAATGTGAAGGCTAATCAGATCAATGCATACTSTCAAATCTGTCTCATTAAAAAAATAAAATCAAATTGCTACTGAATTTCCGAGGAATCATATTTAAATGACACACATGCTTTTACTGCCTTTTAATTATGAAATTATTTCAATCTGCTTGAGTYTCCTGTGTAAGTGGGCTATCAATTGTTCTTAAATATTGGCTCATAAATTCAAAATAGTTCTTTAAATGGAAGAAAATAGTATCCCTGGTCCTTCAGCTGACAGTGCCAGCCCGGATCATGACAGGGTGAGAGCTACCTTTTGTCCTGGAGAAATCTGCACTGGTTGATTTAAGGTGCACAGCTTCCCCTGGACGAGGCTTTTAAGATTGTTATTTATGCTGTCGTTTGTCAGGGGAGCGCTCGGTCTCTGATGTCCAGCTGCACAGCCGTGATCCACCTTCTTAGGAGACCCCTGGGAATTATTATGTACTGAGTGAGAGCTGGGTGGAGGCCTCTGAGATGGCCTGAGAGGGATTTTCATGTGTACTGTGAGGCATTGCCCCCTCAGCTGGGTGGGCGTGGGGCTGGGAGGCACAGCTGGTGGTGGATGGTTCTGCAGCTAAGCCTCCTCTTGTGTAGATAAAGCATAAAAAAATTAAAATTAAAGTGTTGTCTGAGGAGAAAAACGACGAGAAGAATGCTGAATCTCTTGCGCAGCATTTCTGCCTCCAGCAAACACTTCAGTGCCAAGGAGCTGGCCTCTGCTGTTCAGTATGTCAGTAAGACACATTGAAAACAAGGACTTCTGGTTTTGGCTGAGGAAATAGCGAGATCCCAGCAGTGGATGGTGGTCTTTGCTCAGCCCTTGTGGAGGGCAGGGTGATGGCTGGTGGCCTTCTCTCTTTGCAGAAGAGCTGTGTGTGCTGGTTGGAGGGAGGATGGTGTTTGCCCGTCAGACTGGACCCTGCCAAAGCGCTGCCACGGACACACGGGAGCAGCACGTGTGACACTGACCCGTGGCTGTCCCAGCCTAGGCTGAGAGCTGGTTCTAGGTGAGATTAAGGGCAGGGATGGTTATTCTTGCCTGTGGTCCTGCAGGAGGATGGTGTGGCTGCTTGGTGAGCTATGTGCTGGGCTTTACCCTCTGTAGAAACAGGGGACAGCAGGAGGGGCATGCCTGGTCCCCGGGCTGGTGAGGTGTTGCTGTGGGTTGGGTTGAACACTGGGAGGCTCTGCAGGTGCCTCTAGGAACAGCCCAACACCTCTTGGCTTGCTGTAGGTTCACATCTGCCCAGCTGAGCTGGGTTCCTATCCCTGGGGATGGGAGYCAGGATGGGGCTGAGATGCTCCTACCATCTGTGGGCTGGCAAAGAGGGGAAACCACACATTGCAGGGACCAGGAGGTCACACTCTCACTGCAACTGGTATGATGCTGCAGCACTGGAATAAATAGAGTGCCCACATTTAAACGGGAAGCCTTGAAAAGGGGGAAAGATCTGCCTTGGAGAGCGCTGTGCTGATGGAGCCTTCGTTGTCCTTGGGAGTGAGCTTTGTGATTTCTGAAGAAAGATTAAAGGTGTGATTCCACACTGAGTAGTTCTTCTGTGTTTGCTGAGAGATGGCACTTGTGTGTTGGAATTTGCAGCAGCTTTGAAGCTGGAGGTGATAAGCTACTTTTTCCCCTCTCTTGCTTTGTTCATAGGTTGTTTGTTTAGATAATGGCCTGGAAATTATGTTAGTAACCTTGTACATCACGTTTTGCTACCAGTGAGGAGTAAACAGTGCATTTGACATTTGAGGAAATGGTTTGTTTTCTAAGGGATGTGTTTCAGAATCTGCTTCTTGAACTAATGGACAGTATAGCGCTATTTTTTACTAGGTTGCATAGATTTTTACCTTGAAGATGCTCTATAAAGTGCACTGCATTTCTAGTGTTAAATAAAAGCAAACGCTTCACATCAAATGAGAAGGCAGTGTTTGAACTGGAGAGAGGTTGAAACCCATTTCTTCGTCTAGCTTGTGATGCTTCACTGTGACACAAGCATGAAAAATAATTAGACTCACTAGTAAGTAAATATTTGCTCCTGAAATGCATCTTGAAGATACAGAGCTGGGAGAAAGTAACCTCTTCAGGTGCACATTGATCCTCCTGGATTCATCTCACACCAACAGCTAGATCACAAAATTACGTTCAGGAAACTACATCAGAAGGACATTATTGAGGGTGAAAAGTTTATGAAGGTTATGAGCAAACCAGGCAATCTCTGCAACCTCAATTTGGTTTCTTGTGCATTAGAATGCAGCCTTTAATTATAGCATCATGTGTGTTTTTCCACAAGCTTCTTCCCCTTGTGTAAGGGCACTAAATAAATGTCCCTTAAAGCGTAGTTTTCTTTCTCCTTGTTGTTTGATGTCTGTTTTTTAATATTTTTAAATGACTTAAAGACAGAATCTTCGAAATTTTCAGTTACGTGTGGATACTTTATTTTCATGCTGTTCATGATGTTCAGTGCTGAGCAGTAGCATGTTTCTTTCACAGATGGAAAAACTGGAATTCAGAGGGACCCTCTTAAGATCTCTTAAATTTGTATTCACTGCAGTGTAGCAATAGATATTCAAGTTCTAGGTCTTGGGCTTGGATTCAGCTTCTTTGGTTAATGCTGGCTTTGTACACCACACAACTTCTGATTTCTGGAGCAGTGTCCAGCTTTGAGTACTTCCACTTTGTCTTCAAGTTGATACCAAAAAGCAGTAATGCACCATACCCTGGGCTCTCTTTTAAAAAGCAGGAGATTTCAAGGTTGTCAATATAAAGAAAAATTCAACTCTATTTCATTCCTCACCTCTCAGAGCAAAAGCGAGTTGGATCTGGGTATGTTCCTACAGAAACAGCAAAACCTAAAACTCGACTGCATCCCCAGATTGTGACCAAAAAGTTCATGTTTATACAGACTTGAACACAATCCTGTCAAAAGTTGAGTTCTGTTTCAAAGTCTGGGAAATGCTTTAGCTAATTAAAGAAAAGGTCAGCAGAATTTCTTACTGTAGGCAAAAAAAAAAAAGATAAATCTTTCTTCTCTGCCTTGTTCTTAGAAACAGTTGAACCATTTTGCCTGAAATTAAAATTTGCCTGAGGCAGAAAAAAGGCACATGAAGTTGCAGTCCAGATGGCTAGAGCTTGGCAAAATTATAGGTAAGTAGGAACAGGGTCTAAAGATCAGAAGCATTAGGCAACTGTAATATGCAGGGCTACCAGCTCTGCCTGTAATCGGTTATAATATTTAATCTAAACGTCTCCTGCAGAAAGCTCTTATGCTGTTCTGAAGTGTTATCATTCATTCAGAGATTTGGAAGGGACTCAAAGCTGTAGTTAAAGTGAGTTTGCTTGTGGAATGTGAGAGGGTTTTTTATCCTCTGGATATGTGATGTTTGGAATGTGTCACTTCCTCTCAGCTGGGCCTGTGTGAGCAGTACTTGCTGTGGCCATGTAGACCTTCTCAGGTGCCCATGTTGCTGTTTTATTCACCCTGTAATCAGTCTGTGTGATAGAGGAACAGAACAAACCTTGATCACAGGCAAATATTTCACAAGTTTGAGTTTATTACTTATTTGCTGATGCATTTGTAATGAAAAGTTTTGCTCTGATCCTGTAAATGGCTCTGCCTCTTTTTTTCATTTGTGTCCATGATGCTGCAGGAGTCAGTGTAAGGAAATTAAGGCATGTGTGGATATTTTTTCAGGGAAGGCATTTCAATACCATTTTTTAAGCCCTTTGGGGACTATCACAGCAAGAGGACTTAGTTTATGGGCTGAAAAATGATCGCCTGTTCAAGGACTTGACTCTAAACACTATGAATGTGCCAGAGAATGTTTAGAATTCCTTAGTGTGCTCAGAGGAAAGAAGAAATGGAGCAAGAAAAGAAAGAAAAGATGCAACATTATCTGCAGCAGGAGCTGAGCCTGTTTTGGGTGGCAGAAGCTGCTGCAGTAGCCCAAGTGGAGCCTGGTGTCTCCCTTTTGTGGAGAAAGCAYTGCTCAGTTCTGCCAGTAACATTGCTGATCGTGGTTCACAGGGCAATAAAAAGCGTAAAAGCCCCCAGCAGAGTGGAACAAAACTTCATCTGGAACAGGTGGCCCAGGGGAGTGTTTGAGACACTGTCACCCGAGGGATTTAAAAATCATAGATGTGGTACTTGGGGACATGGTGGACTTGGCAGCGCTGGGTCAGCAGTTGGACTCAAGAATCTTAGAGGGTTTTTCCAACCTACATGGTTCTGTGATTCTGTGATTTTTAAGTTATACCAAAATGTTTTTGAGTTACTCTGGGTAAGAGATAGTCTGCCCTGTTAACACCATGTTTTGGTACTACTGGCTTTCAGCTACTGCAAATGATGAAATCGAGTGATGACCTAAGCCCTTAGATCTTTAGGGCTGTAAAACWCTTGTGGGAATGGGATTGGTGTCTTCCACGGGCAATGCCCGTTCTGTCCGAGCCTTTCTGCCGAGGSTCTCCTGGGGAAGCAGAGATATATCTCCTTTTGTGTTTTTGTAGAGGTCTGGAAGTGCACATAACTCACTGTGATGTATTTGCAGGCTTCAGGAAGGGTGTTTGTGTACGTACTGGAGCTGAGGCCGCAGTAAAACAGCAGCAGCTGAGCTCAGGGGTGAAAGGGGGCAGAAATCAGGACTCCCATGTGTTATTTCTGGGGATGACCCCCTGGCTTGTCTTGGGTGAGCACTGAGGGGAGGCTTCAGGGATCCCTCTGAGAGACAAGTAGAGTCAACACAGCACTTTCCTTCATCCTCTCTATAGACAGCTATAATTCTGGGTTGCCACCTCTGCATGCAGAGGTGTCAAAGGAGGAATTCAAGGCTGATTGAACACTGAGGATCAAGTCTTGCCTCTCTGCTCTCCTCTGGGCTTTGCATGCCCCTTCTTCTGAACACCATCCAGCTTTTCAGCCCGCTYTCAAGGCAGAGGCACTTGGTTCTGTGCTCCTTATGTTTTATTCTTGTTTGCTTTTCTAACCAGCCAGTGGCTAACACCGCTTGGCTCCCTGGCCCCCTCCCGCTCCCGTCGAGCGCCCTCTCTTCCTCTCCCGGAGTGAGATGGTTGAGGAGGTCATGCAGTATTAATAGGGAAGCAGATCTCTGATTTTGTTTCTGCTTATGGACTCTGACATTTCTGACGTTTTCTGAAGTGTAAAATGTTTCTGAGAAAACAACAACTTGGCTTTTACTGAAAAATTAATTATGTTGGCACTTTGCCCGTTTTGGGGGGCTTCTGTCAGAGGACAAAGCCACTGACATTAGGGGGAAAGGGTGAGGTGGGGAAGGACAGCAGGAACATTAGGGAGAGGAAATCTGCATTAAGGTAAAAAGATCTAATTAAGCGTGGATTATCAGGTAACGATGGAAACTCTGCAGAAGGCATTACCTTCTGTGCACTTACTGTATAGAGCTAACATGCATCCGAGTTTATTTGCTTCATAAATTAGTTTTTACCCTAATTACAGTTAACAGACTATGACTTTCTCTGCTCTTCAGTGATGTTCTCTGTGTCTCTGCTGCCCTCAATACAGAAACACACCTCATACAGCAAAGCACATACTGCTCCTTGTGTGCTGCCCTGGGGAGTGTGTGGGAGTGAAATGGGGGAAATCAGAGAGGTTTGGTGCATGTGTGCACTTCTTAAGAGTTAGAGATCCAGTAAGAAGCACAAGGGGAGGCAAAATACCAAAGGGCTGTACTGTTGATCCTTTCTGACCTTTTCTGTGTTGGTTTTCCTTTTGTCCTTTGAAAGGAAGGGATCATCAGGGAGCTTCACATTAGGACTAAGGAAAGGATGATGCAAGTTCTTGCTGAAATCTAGGATTAGGGGCAGCTTCTCCACCTGAATTGCAATTGGAATGGCTTAAAAATACACACACAAGKCTTTGTACCCAGCCTCTATACAGGACAGTGGTGTAGTTGTATCTAGCCTTGTTTCTCTCTGGGGTTGGCAATCCAGGTGTAAACAGGTGACAGCAGATGAGCATGGACAAAAGAGGGGATGTAAAGAAACAGGTGTATTGATGAACATGTGAAGAGCTRTGGTCTCAGCATCGTGGCAGAAAAATGTGGGAAGGAAAATGGAGGTACAGAAATAAGTAGCTTTGCCCATGTTTCTGGTAGCTCTTCAGGTGTAGTGGAGCATGGGAGAAAAATTAATCAGAYAGTATATTCAAATTTCAATTTTATTTCTTCAAATGGTCTTCAATAAGAAATGGAACTAAAATATGGGCTGATAACATGAACAGAAAAAAGGAATAGTTATTGTACTTGGAGCTTGCTTGGCCATTAGTATTCCATTAATTTTTCCCCTGCTTCTAATGATATGAGGAACACTGGATACACTTAAAAGGATGCATGTCATCAAAATRGTGTCTGACAACAGTCCCTTCACTGCTTATGATGCTTTTGATTGTTAATGTAGATAAAATGTAAATGATCAGAATATAAAAACTCCCTTTTGTCTTTCTAATGTTTTCAGCTGACTATTAAACAAATTATATGGGAAAGTGAGTAGTCTATTACTTAGTACAGTGGTGTCACCCAGATACTTTGAAATGCTTAATGGTATAAAATGAAGTGTCCTTGGTTTGTTTATTTTGCTAGTAGTAACGACATTCTAGGCTAAAGTCATACTTGCTCCTTCAAAATGCAGTTGTCTTGTCCTTACTACATAATTGTAGTTTTAATGCATTGTGGTACTGTCTTACCGAGTTTTATGTCAGGATTTTAATAAGAACAAGTGGCGGAGGTGCAGAGCTGAGTTGGGCTCCTGCCAAAACCCTCTGCAAGCAACAGTTCAGAAAGAAAGAGCAAAGCCACAGCAGTGGGGACTGGGGTCTCSAAAATGGGGAGCTTTGGCACCACTGAGAGCAGCCTTGGGGCCGGTGCTTGGTCAGGGATGGGCACAGGGCTGGTCTGGTGGGAAAAAAGACCCTATACAAGTAGCTCCAGTGGACGAAGTAGGAGAATGGGCTGTAGCTGTTACTGGGAGCTGTTTGTTTCCAAGAGCAGGGTGGCAAACCTTGGTCATCCATCTCCTGCTGCTGGTGTGTCGCTGCATCAGGACACTTTGTGGGTATTTGTGGCTGCCCTGGGGCACTGCCCAGGCTGAGAGTGAGGTGGCTGTGTCACAGGCCACCAGGAGGAGTGGTCAATAGCRGTGTAGTGAACGGTGAGGAGGCAGTTCTGAGGTTTCCATGTACAGAAAAGTGCCAGATTCTTCGAACTTGAAAATACCGACTTAAAAGTCAGCTCCCTGTCTCCCACAAGGCTTGATTTGCACTTCTTGATGCAGTACTGTTGCACACAGTTCCCTAAAGCATGGATATTTTCTTTAAGGAAAGAGCAATACCATCTGCTGTTGCAGCGTAAGCAGAGCTCTGTGCAGATACAACCGGGAGGTGTAAGGTCAGTTCTTCTGTTTTCATTTTGGTTCCTTCTTTCAGGAAAACTGCAGAGGTGTCCCTGGGTGCATGGGACAGCTTTTTGCATTCCCTTTCCATTTGAGTAAGGGTTCCATCCAAATGGAGCAAAGCATTTGCCATCCRCCCTCTGCACACATGAACATTTCACACTTCCAAGCCAGAGCCTTCCTTTGAGAGCTGTGCTGGCCTAGATAAACAGTAACTGCAAGGATTATCTTTCCTTTGAGGTTTAGGGTGCATGGAGCCCAGGGGATCCTGCTTTGTGTTGACACAAGTCAGTGCACAGTTGCAGATGCTCATGCTGTTCTTCAGCTGTAGGGACATGCTGGTCACTGCTTTACAGGGAGGGAAACTTTGGGGTGGTCTCTGGTTATTTGCTTAGTAGCTCCCAGCTCTTGGGTGCTCATCTGAAAGCTAAACAAGCATCTCTCCTTGACAGGTCACTGATGAACACACACTGCTGATTGCCGTGGTGGAAAAAAAGCAATTTTTCATAGTATTCTGCACTGCAAGTGTTTTTTTTTTTTTAGGTAGTACTTTTTTGCTTTCCTGTAAAATGAGGTGTGCAATTGTTCTGTATTGACAGCTGGCTTGTAAATCAGCCACTCACTTGCCAGACGAGAATGTGAAAATGCCTTATAAGCACTTTCATGTTTTGTGATCATTTTAATTCCAGAATATTTAGAACCTCTTTGCATTGGTGCAAAGTAAAATAAAACATGGTCTCTGACAGGTGCCAAGACAAGCAGAGGAGGAATCACTCCTCTGAGGGTCTGAGAAAGGGGATTGCAGAGAAACTGCTGCAGCCTCCAGGGAAGGAGGAGTCCTGGCTTTCGGATGTTAATTTCATTGTTTAAGGTCAGATTATGTTGATCTAAATCGTGCAACTAATTCCATCAACAAGCAAGACTATTTACATAGCAGATGGAATTTAAGTGCTGCTCCTCCTGCATCTCTCTCTCTGGTTTTGTATTTAGGTTGCACCTGAAAAAATAAACTGGTGTCCGTGTTAGGAGTGAGTTTATTATGCTTACCTTGTTCGAGAGGTGTTGAGCTGGGTATTTCCCTTATGGCAACTTAGATTTTATTGGTGTTTTTATGGCCCTTGCTGTGGTTACCATTCATCTTATTTGACTTCAGAGCTGGTCTTCCAGTTGCTCTGTTTCTTTGTTTGCAGTGAAAGGAAACAGCTTCTTCTCCACATGTAGAATTGCTTTCCTTTGGCCTCCCTCCCCTGCTTGCCAAAGTCCTACCCAGAGTTAATTTTGATATATTCGTAAATATTTTCAGTGTACAATGCAGCAACAGTAGCACTGTGTAGAGAATCCTGGAAAAAATCAATTTGAGAGCTGGACAGAAAAATGCCTGCTAGCTAAAAACATCTGTTTCAGAAAAAACCCCAAATGTCACAGCCTCCATTTGTCACAAGCCCAAGCTGTCGCCTTCCAGCTAGCGTGAACCAAGGAGGTCTGTGGAGCTGCTCTTGCCTGGGTACCTGAGTCAGGAACAGAACTGGGGTTTTCCACAGGGCATCCAGTGGAGGGCTTCCATGGGAATGGCTGAGCTTTGTGCACGCTTCTTGTTTTCCCGTCTTGCTTTATTGCCTGGCACCCTCTGGAAGCAGGTGTGGAGGATACCATACCTCTGCAGTCAGCTGCACAGCAATGGTGTCCCTCCGATTGCTCTTTCCTTCAGGGGCCAAAGCAGGTGCCAGGGTACTGCTGTGACTTTTAAGGGGGGCTTGTGGCTTTGTACAGGAACAGCAGCATGTCAGAGGTCTGCATGTGACAAAAACCTGGCTGTCAAAGAGGGGACCTGAAGAGGGATGGGACAGGACTGTGTTCATTAGGGGGGTGCTGCAGCGAGGGGTCTGTTGGCTTGCACGGGGTCAGCAGCTGCTCTGACGCAAGAAAATGGATAGGTTCACTCTAAAGCCATAAATATAGTGAGCAAATTGTGTTTTGAGATTATTTTTTCTCCACTCTAAATTTTGTTCATCACTCTTTCTTCTCTATTTGCCTCTGTGATGAGCTCAGGGCTGGTCCTGAAAGGGAGTCACTTTTCCCTTCTCTTTTACATTGCTCTGAAACTCAGACCTGCTCTGTGGCTTGCACTCCTCTGCCTCTACACAGCACAAACATTCCTACCTCTGCTGCAACTCTTCAGGCTCTTCCTGACAAGACTGGGTCCCTACAACCAACTGAAGTATTAAATGGAGAATCTTATAAGTTTTAAAGTTTGTCAAAAACTCTGTGCTGTAGTAGGGTCCACGATCAGATCTTCCATAGTCCTCAGATAAATGTGCACTGGGAGAGGAATTGAGATAACCAGTGTCCAGATAGCATCTGATCCTTTAGTGAAGTGATGATTACAGTGCAGTAGACTTTTTCCATTAAAAGAAATCTCTTTCATCTTCCTCTTCTTTTTGTTTTAGTTAGAACAACTAGTTTTCTTGGTGCCTGCTTCTGTCTTTCCCTTCTTTCCCCCAAAAAGGAGAAGGRAAAAAAGTACCCCACAAAATTTTGAAGCAGTAGTTTTCAGATTGGTTTCTTGTATCGAGGCATCCCCATCCCTTTGGGTCTGCATTTCAAGACTATCAAAGGAAAGCACCACCTTTGAGCAGGAGAGATGTGGCAGGAGACCTGGCCCGAGAGAATCATTTTTTCCCATTACAAACTGGTCACCTGCCCAAACCTGTGTTGTTGGAGCTGTGTGGGATTGGAGAATCACTGCCGTGTTCTTTGGAGGGTGATGACATTTTCTTGCCTGTTTGGATTTCCAGATAGATAGGATGTCAAGTGGAGCTAAACCAGCATTCTGCTCCTGAGAGCCAGGACTGGGATTTTTGTCTCAGCTGAGACTGTTTTTCTCTGGGATTGTCTTTCTGCTGGAGCCCTGCTAAGTGTTTAATAGGTGCACCAGCTTCTGGGATTACAAGCACTTTGCTGGAACCCCCATTTTGTGTACTGATATCTCCCAAGGGAAAGCAATGCTCAAGTGTTAAGAGACTGGATTCTGTTTCACCCACCTCGTATTATTACTACAAATCATATTATTTTAATGAAACAGGGATCCATGTATTAGAGAATCTGTTGTGTTGGCAAAAAAATTAAAGATGCATAGGAATTGTGATCATGTTACAGTAATTGCTTCAGTGGTAACATTAATGCTTTTTCACTTCAGTTGGTCCTTGTCGATTGAACAACCTTTTTCTGTAGGCTATTAATCTCAGTGGCTCTACTAATAAAGAACTAAATAGTCTAATAATGTTTCCAAATGTAGCATGGCTTCACTGTTTTAGGCAAGGGCAATCTTTTGTCCAAACCCCAGTCCAAACTGGGAGGTGTGACTGTGTTGTAGCTACACAGGGACTTAAAACAGTGTATTTGTTACTGAGCTACTTCTGTGGGAGTTGGTTCAGAATTAACAAAACGGTGTAGTTACCAGAGAACTTTCAGTCATTTGAAGTGGGAGATCAAGAACCCCAGTGAAATGCAGCTGGTGATGGTGCCCTTCTTGCCATGTGCCCAGCACAAGTAATGAAATGCTGCAATATATTCATGGCAGGTGTTTGAAACCTGTGATTTTACGTTATGGCTGAAGTTCTGTTTTGCATCACCACCAGAGCAGTTTGACCACTCATCGCTCTGTTTGTGTGGATGGTGCTGCAGGCAGAGGCACCTGGTTTGGGTGCTGGAAGCTTGGGCAGGGTGGGTTTGGAACAGGAGAGCTCTGGGCGTGCAGAGAACGGAGATTTTGTCAGTCCTGTTTCCTTCTTCAAAGTACAGAAAACAGGAGCTTCTCCTGAGCAGGCATGCCATCTGTCTGAGCCCTTGCTGGAGAGATGCTTTTCCCCTAGAAACATTTAAAGGGTTCTCTGTTTCATAACTGCAGTTAAACATCTTATGAATGGCTTTTTTTTCAGCTATAGCCAAAGTAAAGCAAAGCACCACAGTATTAGATACTGCTTTTTAGCTGTCACTTGAAGGGATCAGGAAGTGTTTAGTCATTTGGAATCGCTGGGTTTGTCAGATTGCTAAGGAACAGCTTCTTGGGGAGTTGGAGAAATGAGACACTCGCACAGACAGCTCCCGGTGCCGTTTGTTTTCAACTCCAGTTGGCATCATCGCCCAGCAGCATTAAATACAGCAGTATCTGTGGATTTCTTTAGGTGGTGTTTGTCTTGAGCTTAAATGTTTACCAGTCCAGCCACATCCTAGAAATGCCACAGGAGTTCAGCCTCTCAGGAAATCAGCAGGAGCTCTCAGTGCTGCTGTTAGAGCGTGGCATTAGCAGGGTGATGGGCACGCTGCTCCCACAGCTCTTCTGCAGATTCAGCAAGACCTTTCACTTTGCTGTCTGTGAGTTTAGGCTGCCATAAATTATTGTTGGTGAATCAAGAATGCAGTGACCCTAAATAAAGCCTCTCCCTGGTCTTTTAGCCCAAGAAAAAAGTGTCTCTTCTGTAGGCAGGTGCTGCCTGATTTGAAGCTTCATTCTGCAGCTCTTGCACATCTGCTGGTCCCTGGGCTGGGGACTGTGGTCTGTGCAAATCCTCTCCTCCTACAATCAGTGCTGTACCTGCCRTAGATCCTGGATGGATATGCAGAAACCCACTGCAAAAGGACTTTGATGAACTGAATTATTTTCATACTTTTTTTCCGTGTGTGATAAAGAGTGAGTTGTGAAGCTGGTAGGGGGATGATTTGGGACCTGCTGGAAGACGGCCTAAAAGTGACAGATGCAGAAGAACAATGTGCTAATCATGATATCCTATGGCATGGTGTGCTCTCCTTATGGCAAACAGTGCTGCAGTGAGTTAATGCTGCTCCATTCTCCTGGAGAAGGGCCCCAGCTGTGCTTTCCTGAACTCTGTTAATCTGTTGGGTTCCCAGCTCATTAATGGACTGTGAAGCCCAGCTCCTGAAATTCTTCTAAAGTCCGGGTATGACCTTTTGTGGCTTTTTCTGTGTGCCTCTAGGATGTAGCAGCTCTCTGTGCTGTGGCAGACTAGGAGAGAGCCAGTGTTTTTCCAGGAAGCTTATCTGCAGGTTTGTAGGCTGCGGAACACGGGCAGTGGTGAGATTCACAACAGGACCGACACCTTCGGTGGGCTTAGGGGGATTTTACACTCTCTGAAACATGTTTGTGTTGCAAAGGCAAAGCTCTGGCAATGGACTTAACCTCCCAAGCACAGAGAAGCAGGAAACAGACCAACTGCTGTAAAAGTCTCCCTTTGGAGTGTTTTCTTAGCAACCCAGTAACTGTTCTGGCAATAGATGATAAACGAATGGGGCTTAACTTTTAAGAGATAATGTTAAGCTTCCACAACTGGGCATTGTGCTGGGAGCAGCTGAGCACAGCGAGCCGCCATGCCTGCATAATAAGGTTTTTGATCTGACAAGTTTTACTGTAACTTCAGAGCAGGAGCTGAGAGGTCCGGGGGGGAGCGGGGCTCGATGAAATCCGTGCTGAGRGGGTGCCAGGAGCCTGGCTGTAAGCAGCACAAGTCCTGCAGGGGACTCACAAAATGAGCAATTTGTGCCTGATTCCTTTAATTTTTTTTTCCGTAGSTGGGTAAGATTCTGCTGCAGTACCCTTGGAGGTATCCACGTGCCTTTACCTGCTTAAAGAGTGTGTCTGTGTGTAAGAATCACCAAACGCATCCCCTCGCACTCCTTCCCAGGCTGCCTGCAAAAAACAAGTTGGAGTTTTGCASAGGCACCCAACGTGCCTGGGTAAAACACAGCAGAAAGGCTGGGAAGAAGCTCAGCCCTTGGTCCAGCAAGGGCTCTCTGAGCAATGCCAAATGCTGAACCAGCTTTGTTAGCTAAATTGCTTTAGGTGGCTTTAATGTTTTCATGGCTTAAAAGTGGCAGAGGATATGCTTTTTGATGTGCTGGTTTTAGAGGTTTTTTTTTTTGAGGAGGAAGGTGGTGGTTGATAAAGTGCATAGAGAAATAGATTTCTTGTATGTATCTGAAAATCCTTATTTTGTCTGCATTTCACTTTCATCTTAGAATTCCTGTCAATTTATGTGCTTTCTGATAAATGCTGCCTTTTGGTGTAAAACAGCTTGAATATTTAAAACATGGCATTTTGATTAGCTAAACTATAGATTTGCTTTGACATGTCGTTTCTTTTGTTCTAAAATGCCCTGACAATTCATATCTGTGGCAGCCAAACAAGCAAATTTATGTACAAAGCTATTGTTCATTCCTGAAGCGTCACTGCTAAATGAGACAGAGTTTAAGCATTTGATTCCCCCCCTCTTTGCATGATGGGAGGTCCATTTCTCAATAATGAAACCAGTTTTCTTGCAAAAATTCAATTAAATGAAATATCAAACATAAATCAGAATGGAGCTTGCTCTGAGTTCCCATATGTGCCTATTGCTGGAGTGATAACACTGGAAAAGGCATTCATTCTTCAAACTGTGCTTTTTGTCTCAAGATTGTTTTTCTGGAGGAAAAAACTCACATAAAACAACAATGAAAAACAGAAGTTTTGTGGGYTGCAAAGCCAGTCTTGGTGATGTTCTCAGACTTGGAGGTGTGGCAGCCTCTCCCAGCGCACAGTGGGACTCCTGTAAGCAGTAAAAATTTTTGGAAAATGCTGTTTTCCTATCCTCAGGGCTGGCTCAGACCACAGTTGTTCTCCGTGTGCTGGAGACTCATTCCAATGTTGTGTTCATACCTTTCTAGGRTCCCTGAAATGCAACATTTTGTTTTGAGACATAATTTCAAGAAGTGTTAATGCCTTTATTTGAGAGCCTGATCCATTTGGATGAAATAAGAGAGTCTTGGGGCTGTAAAGCACTCCCTTAAGTTCTGATTTCTGAAAATCTTTGCTACCAGAACCAATTCTTTTTTAAGAAGCAATTTTTTTTTTAAAGTTTAAAAAGCTGCCAGTGAACTCTTAGTGTGAAAATACTTCTTTCCTGAGTTAGAATAAGATGATATAAAAGGCTAACAAGAGAAGATAGGTTAAAATACTCYAGATATATCTTGGAAAATCTATTTCAATTATGTTCTGTGTGCTTTTAGTGGAGACGATAAATCCTTAAGAATTAAGAGAGCCATAAAGATAAGTGTTACAGGAGAGTACGTCTCACATTTCACCTTTAGAAATTAAAATATTTGCTGTGAAATCAGATGTTATAAGGGTCACTGCATTGCTTGTGGTCATTAATAGCAGGAGGTGACTGTTGGAAGAACTAAGGGAAGCCACTTCCCATAACATGGAAATTAAATGTGCAATTTACTGAAAATTCCCTTCCTTGTGAAATGGCCTGCTAATGCCAGGCTCTGGAGGGAACTTTGCTTTATATTTCAAATTTGCATTTGGACAGACCATCTAAACTTTTATCTGCCTTGCATGAAATATTGATTGCATTAGCATAACATGAGGTCACTTTTCTGTTTGTCCAGTGTAGCTGGGCAATAAGGAAGACAAATGAGTTGTTCCCAAGATGTTAATGTTTGTAAGTGAGAGCACAGAGCAGCTCAGATCACAGGTGCCACTTTGCTGTACCTGTGTGTGCCTCTCCAGGGGTGTCTGTTGCTGGTAAATGCTACTCTGCTGCTGTTCGGCGAAAACTTATATGACAAGCAACAATTACTTTTGGCAACTACTGACATTGCACTCGAAACCACCCTCAGACTTTCATGCAACAACGTTTTCCACCAGAAAGACAGTAAAACCAATGAGGCAGAGCCTKCCTGGCCTCCTCCTTGTGGCTATGGGAGAGCTGTTGCAATGTCATAAATGGTGTAATATGTCTAAATGTGAGCTCTGTAGCTGAGTTTGGGCTTTTGGATGTGCTCTTTAGTGCTCATCTGTGGGTTGCCATCCTGTGAAATGCAGCTCTGGGTGCTCCTATGCTGATAACTTTATTTTTTAACTCCTCCCTGTGTTGCTTTTGCAATGGGTGTACCCCAGTGCCTTCGTTTGTCCCCATACTCTGGATTGGGGTGGATCAGAGTTCCTGGAGCAGGGGTGGCACTTGGTCAGGGGTCTGGAGCCAGTCTGCACCACTCAGCACAAGGACCAGGGCTGGTTCTTAGGCTCAGACCACCCAGCAGTGTGAATGGATCACAGTGTTTGGAGAGGCTGTGTAGAGTTTAGCTCTAAAGTGGTCGTGGTTTCTCTTTTTCTCCCAGGGAGCAACCATCAGTGTATGAAGACAGTGCAAACACTGAGTTGTGATGGCTCACATGACAGCTTTCTAGTAAGTTTTTATTTCTGAGACCCCAAGGTATTGGCTGTATCAGGGTGGATTTTTTCATCTTGACCTTTCAGCAAGAGGAATGACATCCAGGAACAGAGGCAGGATGTTCCAGTGACTTCCTTGCACTGAATGACGTGGTCCCTGGGGGCTGCCAGGCAGCAGTTGGGCTGGCAGATGAGCATCTCAGTCCCAGGAGTCCCACACTACCACAGAGTGGTCAGCAAATACAACTGTTAGGCATTGTGCTGGCAGTTCCCAGGAGATGGAAATCTGTGTGCTTCAGCCTGCTCCTTGCTGTGCTTTTCCAGGGAGGAGGGGAATGAAGAGATGCAGCAGAGATCATCTTTTCCACTTAAACCATCCTTTGCTTTTGCATCTTGTAAGCTAAATACCAGRATTATTTCTTGTAGGCCTTTACTAAAGGATGTGTATGGCTTGCTCATAGGCCAGTCTGTGAAAGACACTGAATTTTTTTTGACTGTCAGGGTAGTCTGGTCTCAGAAGTGATATTTCGGAGTTTCTAGTCTCTGGATTCCCCTTTACACTTTTCTTTTTTTCACCCTCCCTAATGACTATTAAAAACAAAGCTGCTGGAGATGAGTTGTTTAGAGAAGTTTGTTTTAGCGAAGTGTTGCTGATCTGGGGCAAAGAGGCATCTCTTTAACCTTGTTTAGAACTGCACCTTGATGGAAAGCTGCACAAAGGATGGGGTGAACACTATTGATAGACTTCAAACTAGCTTTGCTTTAGCCAGACTGGAGTCTAGTACGAGCACTACCATTTTCTTCCTATACCAGCCCCAATTCTTGTAGCTTTCGTCTGGATTTCTTGTAGTTGTCTTGCATTTTCCTTAATACCTGGCACAGCAGAGTGGATTTGACATCCAGTTAATATTTCACCCTTTGACGGTGCAGAGCAGAACAAATGTCTCCCATTTKATATATGGCACTTGGCATCACCACTTGTGCTTGCCTGTTCTTGCCACTTGAGCAGCCTTGGATGCTTTTCCTGCTGTGCTCCTGCCCATCCTGATGTGTGTTGGTCCATGTGGCTCCTGGTGGAGGACATCTCTGGGCTCTTGATTGAGCTAATTGAAGTGTATTTCCAGCTTGTCAGAAGATGTTGAACTCTAGTTTTGTTTTCCAGAAATTTGAGGGGCAGGGGGGTTGTGTTGGTTCTTGTTCTGTTTTTTTTAAATCCCCAGTGAGGTCCTAGGAGAATTYCCTTTTCCCTCAGAGGAGGGAGCAGGAAGTAGGAGCGTCCCCAGACAGCCTGGAGTGCTGTGCCCCTCCCCTAAGTAGCAACGTCTCTTAAAACCACACATAGTTTGTGTGTCTGCTATGTACTAAGCAATAAGGCCAGAAAGATGATTTGCAAAACTCAGCTACTCCTGTTTTAAGCCCAGTTTGCTTTCTTTCCTTCCCTAAATGCTGTTTACCAAGGATGGTGTTTTTAATGCAGAGGATAATGACCTTCAGGTTTTGTGCTGTCTCCCCCACCCCTGTCTGCCCACTGGGATTGGGGGATGCTGTGTGGGATGCTGTGTGCACCGTGCCAGAGCATCCTCAGTGTGCTCACACCCTGCTTTGGAGTTCCCTCCCATGGGAACCTGTGAACCTTGCTGTCTCTTTCTAAGGCTTCCTGTGTCCCTTTGCTCATGAGGAAATAGTGGCCAGTCTGCAGAAATGTCCCTGGATTTGTTCCGTATAAAGGAATGGRTTTTAATCTGCAGATCCCATCCTGGGTCTGCTTCTGAAGGAGCTGTGAAACTAAAACCACTGGACTGTCACTTGGCATAAATTTGCTGCCCAGGTGCTCATGTGTGTTGTTTTTGGGGTTTTTTAACRTGCAGAAAACTGAACGGTGTGGAATGCTGAGAAGAGCTGTGCCTGGTGCTGTGCTTGGTCTCRGGAGTGACTGTGCCTTGGCAAACCTCTCTTTCATGTTTGCACATACGAATAAAACCTGTGATTCAAAGTGGCCCAACCTGAACTGGGCTTTATGATTCAGTGGTGGGAGAGACTAAAATATTCATATGGTGAATATACAATGTGAAATGTGGAGACAGTGCACGAAATCCAGTTTGCTGAATCGCTGAAGGAGTATGGAGTTACTGAGCYCTCTGGGCCTCACTGGGCTTTCAACAGAGGTGAAGGAGGAAAAAAAATCTGCCCGTTGGGAGCCTGCTGTCTGGGTCTGACCTCTCCAGTCTGTTCACTGAATAATTTAAGCTGGTAAGAATGTCTGGAGCTCATCTGGTCCAGCTGCCTCCTTGGGGCAGGGGCTGCAGTTTCCAAGTTACCTCTGCAGCTCRGAGCACTGTGCCAGCCCAGGGGCTGGCATCTCCCATTGCAGTGAGCTTTGCCTGCATTTGGCTCCCTCTTCCCTCTCTATTTATTAGTCCTGCTGTTTTCCTGCCTTGGTGTGTTGCTGTTTTCAAAGATGCCTTCTTGCTAAATTCTGATTCACACACAGAGTTGCAGGGTGGATATGAAGAGGTGATTTGCTGGTGATTTACCYGATGCCGTTCATGTGCATGAATTTTTCTGTTCCACATATTGAATTAACTTGGGTCASTAAGTTTACAGGGGGCACCAGTTAAACCAATAGAACCAGCCTGAAGTGATTACCCGATGCCACATGCAGAATACACAAGTTAACAAAAATGATTTAGGGYGTATAGGGCTCGTGGGGTATAGTAATGTCCAACTGCACATAACTGTGAAATATTAAGCTTGGTCCTGGCATCGTTAAATGTGATGAATCTCTGTCTCTGACACCACCCTCCAGTGAGCAATGCCTCTAACAGGCATGACTCTAAYGCAGAAGTGTTTGATATCTGAGGTGACRTATGAATATTTCGAATGTTGTCTGCTTTGTGGAGTGCATCTCCKACTTTGGGACTGCCTGAAATTCCTCAAACGCAGCCTCCTTGTGTTTGTTCTCAGCATTGGGATGTTCGTGTTTTCAGTTCCTCATTCTTCATTAATGATGTACACAAGTGTCAGCAGAGCCTTCCTCTCGTGTTTGTTATTTCTTGCAGTCATTGACACAGAGGCATGTGTGATAAAGGCTCATCAAAGTCGTCATTACTCTACAGTTATCTGCACTGAACTGTCTGGTTTGTCTGTAAACCTCTCTTAGATCTGAGCCTGTTTCTGGCTACATGCCTCATTATTTACTTTCCTGTAGCACTCCCTTCTGAAGAGCTCACRTCTCCTCTTCTGTTTAATTCATGATCAAAATATATTAGTGTTCACGTTTGTCTCCCTTTTTAGCACAGTACACATAACAGTAACAAAACCCACCCAGCCTCCCAGTGCTGCTACTTGTCTTGATCTCGGGCTCGAGCCTCTCACAGCTCATCTCTGCTCCCAGCCCCAAGGCAGCTGTTGTGGAATGACTGTGGGTCTGTTGTGGAATGACTGTGGGTCTGTTGTGGAATGACTGTGGGTCTGTTGTGGAATGACTGTGGGTCTGTTGTGGAATGACTGTGGGTCGGTCTTGGCTCCTCGCTGGAGGAACTTTGATCACAGCCAGGAGTAAAACCTGGACTCATGGTCAGCTCAGAATCCATGCAATGTTTTATAGTTCATACATAGTTCTGTTTTGTTGGAGAAAACTGACAAAGAAGTCACCAGCAACTTGATTTGTCTCTTTCAGTYGTRCTTCAAGAAATATGTTAAAATAGATGTATCTTTTGCAGGAAAGGAAGTAATAAGGTGTGAGTAAAACGTGCAATTGTCCCTCTGTACTTAGCACTGGTGAGGCTGCACCTTTACTGTGGCGTTCAATTCTTGGCTCCTCCCTACAAKGACATTGAGGTGCTGGAGCARATCCAGAGAGGGGCAATGGAGCTGGAGAAGGGTCTGGAGCACAAGTCTGATGTGGAATGGCTCAGGGATCTGCGCTTGTTTAGCCTGGAGAAGAGGAGGCTCAGGGGAGACCTTATCACTCTCTACAATCACTTGACAGGAGGCTGAAGCCAGGTGGGGGTCAGGCAGTTCTCCAGGTAACAAGTGATAGGATGAGAGAAAATGGCCTCAAGTTCCACCAGTGGAAGTTTAGATTAGATATTAAGAAGAATTTCTTGACTGAAAAAGTGGTCAGGTATTGGAGCAGGCTGCCCAGGGAAGTGGGGGAATCAAATCCCTGGAAGTGTTCAAAAGGCATATCAATGTGGCRTTTTGGGGACATGGTTTAGTGGTGMATGTGGCAGTGMTGGGTTAACAGACTCAATCTCAAAGWTCTTTTCCAACCAAAATTATTCCATGATTCTATGATCTCATTCAGGCAGAAGTCCCATACCTGTCCCTGGGTGGCCCCTAGCAAGGAGCAGCAGAGCTGGATCCCAGCCCTGTGTATGATCCCAGACCATCCTGCCTGAGCAGCTCTCCCACAGCCTCCAGTGGGCTTGAGGAGGTGACTCCCGAAACCTCCACCCATGAATATCGCTTAAACCCAATTATGTGAAACAATTGCTGCTGCTGGGTGGACGGAGGGGTGGCTGCCCACGGACGTGGCTCCAGCTCCCACAATCTGCGCGCTCAGTGTCTCCTCGCCTGGCGCTGCGGCCRCAGTCAGCGTGTCGGGGGTTCCGTGAGTTTGTGTGGGGAAGGGGAGGAGCTGGAAAGAATTCCGTGGAGGCACGAGAAGGTAACATTGGTCATCATGCCCCAGAGACACGGGCACTCTGGGTCCAGTGGCAGTTTGGCACACCAGTGAGTTGGCTACACAAGGTTGTGAGTTTTCATTATAATTTTCTGCGATGGAAAGAAAAGCTTTAAGTTAAGGGATGTAGACCAGTATATGAATGAAATTCTATTAACAATGTAATGCCTCTTTTTGGTGATCTGAGAGTTTGGTTGCTGGTATTCCTATCCCCTCCTCTTTTATCCTGGTTTGCAGGTAGATGAAGGCATGGTTGTTCTTTATCCATACTGAATTATTAAAACMACGAAAGTTTATGTTCGCTAACATAAAGGCTGCAAATAAACACAGCAACTATTTGGGTGCTGTAGAATGCTGTGATAATTACAGAGCATTAAATGACATTTGAGATAAAATCCCTTACGAACACACAACGGCTGTCAAGGTCAGGGTTTAGCAACGCTTCTCATTCCCATGCCTTAAAATGCAGATTGCATACCAAGTCCCAAATGGCCTCCTAACAGTGCTGAAGCTTTTTCCAGCCTGCAGTGGCACAGAAGTTTGAGCATTTCTCCTGAAATTAGTGAACCGCTCATGAAGTCAGGTGCTGCTGTGAATTTAGCTGTTAACGAGATTGTTTAATTCCATTTGGACACTTGAGAGCTTATTGCTTAAAAGGAGTGGTAGTTTTCTTACAACACTTGGTATGCTGTTAAAGGAAAGTGTGCTGCTCCCAGTTTTATACAATTAACCAAGGAAGAAAGTTTGTTTTTTTATTTTTTTATTTTTCTTTCCCCCAAAACAAAGCTTAGCCTGGGTAACTGCAGGGAGAGTCTTGAAATCCCAACCCAGTCTTGCCTTAGAGTCTAAGATGTCAGGAGACAAATGAAACGAGTCTGCCTTGTTTGTTTAAAACAGCCTCGATTTTTAGCCTCTTTTTTATTGCTTTGGGTGGGCACAGAGTGAGCACAGGCTTCGGTGACCGTAACCCCTCTGCTGCAGAACAACGTGCCTGCCTGTCCCAAACCCGGCTCTCCTCTGGCTGCTTTTCCTGCTGCTCCATTTGCCTTGATCTTGTCACTGCTGAGCRAAGTTTCAACCTGCCTCTCCTGTGCCTTTCCTGCCTCAAGAAGCATCCACACTGTGTGCTGCTGGCGAGGGGGCTCAAGGTGTGCTGGTGGGGGGCTGAGCTGCGAGAAGGACCCCAGACTCTCCCCTGCCTCTCCAGCACAGCTTCCTGAGCCTGTCACCAAATTTCTTTGTGTTGTGGGATGTGATGGCATTTGGAGAGTGGAGGGATGGCAAGATGTGTGTCACTGCGTGCCCTTCCAAGTGCTCTGACAGCTCCTGGGAACACTGCAGCCCTCTCTTCCTGCCCTCTGGCTCCAGCCTGGCTGTGCAGGAGCTCTGGCTCAGCGCTGGCACAGCAGAGCCAGCAGTGTGCGGGAGGCACGTGCTTTATAACTCGGTTTATCCAGGCTGAAGAGGATTGTTCTGCTTCTGCTGTCACTTTGACAGATGTTTGCACTTCACAGGCTGAATGGACTTGCTGTAGTTACATTTTGACTGAGGTATCACATAAAAAGAATTAAAATAATAGGAAAATCCCAATAGCACAGCCTGCCAGGGTCGGTAGGGCTGGTGGAGGCGGGGGAAGGAATGCAGTCCTGGGCAGCATTTTCTCTCTGGATAGCCATTTCTAATTTTAACAGGGACTGCAGGCACTCACTTTGCTGCTTCTGCTGTTCAAGTCGTGCTTCCTGAGCAGGCTGCTTAATTACAGCGGTTTTGCTCAAGTCTGTTTGAAATTTTTTTTTTGGCTAGCGGGTATGAAATGGAATTGGATCTCTCTGGAGCACTGAGATTGGTCAAACCAGAAAGAGTAAGAAGGGAAAGTTACTTTAAAGTGGAATTCTTGGGAAACTTGCATCAAACTTTGCCTGTTTTTATACCCAAAATACCATTTATGCTGATGTTGATGTGGCTGGTGTAAGAGAGCAGAATGCAGCCTGTAATTTGGGCTGCAGCTATTCCCAGCCCAGGCAGCACACTGAACCAGATGAAGTCAGATGCCAGCTAAATCAGCAGCATCCTCTTCCTCCCTTTATTTTTTGCGTTACAGAAATGTCTGTATGGGACTTGCTTGAATAATAACTATTGAGAAGAGAGAACTTGCCCCACTAATCCTGAGCTTTAAATAGAATATTTGTCTCAAAGTTGTTGCTTATACTTGTCTTGTTCCCTGTGCTGCTCAGTGGCTATGGGACCATGCTGGTCCAAAATCACAGCTCCCCTTTTAAAAAAACAAACCCTTAATTTCAGTAACATAATAGGAAGAAGGCTTTAAAGCTTTTCAAACCAGGGATGTGTCGTCCCTGYTGGAATTGTTGGTAAAAATTGATGTAAGAGACCAAAATCAGAGAGGAAATGATAAAATTCACCCCCTTTCCCTTTTTTTCCCCCCCCTTTTTCTGAGTGACTTTAAAATATTCCCTTCCTGCAGATGGCTTGCTGTGCTGGAATGCCCCATATGTGGCATCATGTGTGTGCAATTACACATTTCATCCTGACAAGTTCAACGCGTTTCTGTAGCCGACTGTTTGTCAGTCATCAGCTTCAGCCCCCCTCCAAAGAGCCGGGGTTGTTCCTCCTTAATAACATTTTAGATCCTTTTTCTTCTCAGCTGAATGACAGATATTAGCATAATCCTTTGGAGGGTGGTGCTGGGTGTTTGTACCAGTTGATAGGGTATTGGCAATCACAGCTATTCTGTTTGTCATTTAGCTCAGTGAGAAAAAAAWGTGTCTGAATCTGATAGTGGAGAACACAGAGGCAATGCTGGMAGCCAAACGTCTGCTTTAGCCCTAAATCATTTGTTTCATAATAGGAAAACAAATCTGAAGTGTGGAAATACCTTGGAGAGGATCTGTCCGTGGGAACTCGCAGGTACTGATGTAACTCAGCAYGTGGGGTTTATTGGACTGAAAGAGCTTACTGCTGTTTTGTGCATTATTATTTTTCAAGTGAAGAAAACATGTCTTCTTTCTGAATAACTCTTCCCCATGGATGTCTGGGACAACTTTTCTGTCTTGCCTTGCTTGTCTGTTGGTATTAGGGGTGGATCCTGGGGGTCTGTTGAAAGAAGCCTCGTAAAGSACAGGGTGGATTGTTGGGCTGGATTGAAATTCCTGTTGCTTCTAATGTGGCAGATTCGGGTGACTAACTGTCCAACAAACCCATCTGTTTGGGATTTAGAGGAAATACAGGAAAAGCAGGAAAATGCCTGCTCTGTCAGTAGTACAGCATTAGAGCACACAGTGGGAACAGTTCTAGTCCATCAGCTGCAAAAATGATCTCCATCAGTAAATACCACTTTTCTGCACACAGGATATGTTTCACTCTTCATGCATGTGCCTGAATTAGGAATTATGCTATTGAACTAGCTGTGAGTGGAGTGACGTGTGCAGATAGGAGTGAAGGCTGCTCATGCCTTATTCTGCAAAGGGAGGAAATTTCCTTCTCCCCAGGCGCAGCSGATGGACTCAGCAGAGCGTGTGCCTGTTGCTTTGTTAGGCTTTTCGGGCTCAGTTGTCAGCTGGGACTACAAGCCAGAAATTAGTAACCCTCATAGAAAAGTTTCTGGCAGAGCTCTTTCTCAAAGCAGAGGAAACAATCATCGGTTGCAATCACAGGTCACAGAGCTCCTGGTGCTGGTTCTTCCCCTTGCTCTTCTCTGCCCTGTACCCACCCGTTGCTGCCTTCCTCTTCTCTTGTCCTCACCTCTTTGTCGAAGGCATCTTGGCCCACCTTGTTCCTGGTCCTTTGATAACCTGAAGGTGTCCCACGGCAGGGAACAAAATGTGGGTACCGCAGAGGGGCAGATGTGCTCCACAGCACAACAGAGTTCAGAGATTGTTTAAAAATGAAAAAAAAAAAAATTTCCCCGGTGTTAGCAATAACTGGCTAATAATTGCTGGCCTGCTGCTTTACCCCACTCTATTCAGCCCCTCTATGCTCTTGAGCAGTCTGGGGGCTGCTCTGATGTTGTGCCTCGTTTCTGTTGCTCTAACCAGCTGCAGGACAGAGGGCTTGGGGCACAGCCCCTGCCTCTGGAGCTGGGATGGCCAACACATCGCCACAGCAGTTACGTGCTGGATGTGAGGTATTGGCTTATCTGCTCAAAGGTCCCTTTCCCAGCTAGAAGGGTATTAAAAACCACTTTGTACAAMACCACTCAGGTGCATTTGATCCATGAACCCCTTGTGGAGAGATGAGGAAGAGGTTCTTACCAAGGCAGGTTTCCAGCATTTCTCTTAGCAGTTTATTAGCCCTTGGTATTCTTGGATAAAATCACCCTGGCATCTCTCCTGCAAGGCTGCAAAACATTTATTTTTCAATGCAATAGATCTGCAGTTGCCACCTGCAGTGTTGGGTCGCTATCTTGTTCAAAAGGTYCTGACAATGAAGCAATCAAAGCAAACTGGATGAGTGTTGCCTCAGACCTATGTCAACACAGGAGCCAGACTTCTTTTTCTTCCTTTTCTTCCTTTTTTTTTTTTCCCCCAGCGCATAAAAGACATCCTGCCTTTTTATTCCACATAGCAGAGTCTTCTGCATTTCTTCTGAACTGAGCCCTTGGGAGAGGCACAGAAACAACACATGGCAGGGATGGGTGCAGAGGGGGGTGATCTTGGGCAGGTGGACATTTCCTCTACCAGTGAGGGAGAAGCAGGATGTGAAGGGGAGAAGGATGCAACTCGGCAGCATCAAGCAGCTCTTCCTGCATGAGGCAGGAAGGATGATTTGTGGCCTCTCCTGCACTGCTGTTGGCAGTCACAGATGCCCTGTGATGGACTTGGTGGCTGCTTAGATTGGGAATTGGGTTCTGAGTTTAATGGGCTGAAGTCCTGGCAAAGAGATCAAGGATGTATCTGAGACTTGGCTCAGCCCCAGGCAACTGTCCCCACTTGCACTTTGTGCSTTCCACACCAGGGGATCTTTATGTTATCATCAGGCAGCCAGGACTTTTGCCATATGCTATTAGTTGTTTTAATGCTGTTTTATTAGTTAATAAATTCTTTTAGCTGTAACTTTAATCTGTAATACTTTAGCATGGGGGTGCCTGGGGAGGAAAGGAAGAATGCAGAAATCATGTGAAAGCTTTTAATAAACCATCAACCCTTCCTGCAGCGCAGCCCTATGGGAATTAACTGCTCTGTGCACAAGTGAACTCTCCCTCAGCCTTCCATGGGTGGCATTGTTTTGCCCTCAGCTGGCACAGGAGATGCTTGACTGCTCTCTGGAGTGTAGTAAATGGGGCATAACTTATTTCCTTGGTGTTGGGGACAGCAGTTCCAGAAGCTGGACAAAATCCTGGACAAATCCTTTAAAAATAATGGACTCCAGCATGCCACTAAACCCTTCCATGGTGCTGGGCTGGTGGAAGCTTCTTTCTTGTCCAGGCCAATGATGCCAGAGCTCCTGCTTGGATGCCTTGTGTTGCTCGTTCTTGTGCCTTTTAGCGGAGCTTTAACAACGAGCTGCAGCCAATTTGCAAGCAGGGGAGCCCAAGCCAGTGTGCTCTGCATGAAAGGTGCACCCCAAAAAGCTGGGACAGGCTCCATCCGGGCTGTTTGATGTAGCTGGCACAGTGGTGGCACTTCCGTGTGTCTCCGCTGCTGTGTTTGTGGGATATGTTTTGCCATTTTTCAGGGAAAGCTTTTATTTAAGGTTGACTTTTTCTTTCTTTTTCTTTTTTTTCTGATGAGGGAGAAAATAATTACCGCCCTTGTTCCTCTTAGTGCCCTGAAGACCAGAAGTAGTCAGAAACTTAATGTTCAAACAGCTTTCAAAACCAGTATTTCTAAATGTCAGGTTAAYGTGCTCTGGGAACAATGTGACTCARGGACCCGGTATGAACATCAAATTGCATCTGCTGCCACAAGGACTTGTGGGATTCTCTGAGGCAAACACAATGGGGAGATTCAGASTTTATTTCAGCTTTTTTCAGTCTTTCTTCTAAAAGTAAAGTTTTATTTTTCTCATGCCTGTCCTCACCACAAATGCAGCCTGAACCTGTCTGAGATGGCAGATTAAAAACGAAACCCTCATGAATGAGAAATGCAGCCTGCATATTTTATGATGGAGGAAAAAGTAAACCCATTTTAAAATGTGCATATTTTTAAGAAAGTAAATGACTAAGTAGGTGAGATGTAGGTATCAATAAATATTTATTCCAAAGAAGTAATCTCACAACAGAATTGGAAATTGTCTCATCCTTTTAGGCAATTAGAAATCAATGTTTGTTTTTCAGAGTGGAAGTAACATTTTTCCAGTTGCTTTTGGAGCGTGGCCACTGTTGAGTGAAAAGTTTCACAGCTACATGGCATTTTTTTCAGAATAATTGCACTAAAAGGACAGGCTGATTTATAGGATGGATTGTAATGGTCTTGAAATGCAGGGTAAGGAAAAAAACCCCCGAGTTAGCCTAAATGTAAAATTGTTCTTTAAAAAAAGTTGGAAATGGGTCTGTCATCTCCAGGTGGGCTGACAGTGAGCAACAAGGCTGGGTCACAGCTGCCCAAGGTGCGGAGTTGTTGTGGAGACTTATAAAATTCAGACAAATAAWGTATTCAAATGAGATTTATTTCATAGAGCAGTTAAACCAATTGAAGCTCTGTCAACATGTGGATACAGATTCATGATCTCAGATGGAGTTGGTCATTACATGACTGGCACAGGGATCAGCCTGAGGGCTGCATCCCTGCTGGCGTGGGTGCCCCTGCCACAAGAACTTAGGGACGTGTTTCTGGGGCTTGGGGGAAGATTGTTGGTGSCTCCTGAAGGCAGCCCTGTTTCCTGCTTGTCTTTGGCAGTCTCAGTGTTGTACACTGTGCCACGTGGAACAGGACAAGGAGCGGAATGGTGGTGGCCACGCTGAGCTGTGAAATGCTGGGATTGGCCTGTTGTGTGCGTGCTCGGGTGGGAATATCGTGCAGTGGAACCAGCGGGTCCTTTGTGCCCGAGGGGACTCAAGTGGTCCCTGCCCCTCTCTGGGCACCCTGGCCATGTCACCCAGGTGTCCCAGGGCTGGTCACCTCTGTGGGCAGGAGCTGGTCCTGCCTTCCTGCAGTGGTCAGCACCGTGTGCGAGGTCACTGCGACCAAAGACCGCGCCACTTAGGCAAGGGGCATTTAATTTTGTGGGAATAATGAGCAGGAATCGTTTGATTTCCTCCCACTTACCTTTTAAATTTGTGTCGCCGTGCGAGCCGTGTGCCTGTGCACACACTCGGCTCAATGGCTTTTTACACTCGCTGCTCTAAATGCATTTTAAAGAGCTGAGGAATGCACACGCAGCAAGGTCATATAAATTAATAATTATCTGAGCGTTTCTGCCCTTTTCTGCCTCCAGAAAAGAAGTGAGGAGGGAAAAAACTTTTAACTGCCTTTTTTTTTTTTTTTTTTAAATCTCCCAAACTAGTTTTCAGGGCTGATTCTGGGCACTGTTGTTTCAGCCAGAGCCTTGGGCCAATTTTACTTCGTCTCTTCCCTGTCACATTGCCTGTACTTGAGCCAGTGCGTGAATTTTCATTTCCAAATGTGTTTGGGTTTGTAATTCATACAGTGCAAATAGATTAATCACAAGCCATGCAGAACTTGTAATTATCAAAACTTGAAGTACAGAAGAGGTATAAATCATGACAGTACTGCTTTCCAGCTGCCAATTAAAAATGGGAATTTAAGCTGCCTGAGCGCAGAGGGTTTAGGTTGGGAAGTTTCTGTTTCTGAGTCTCACAGAAGAGTTAATGAAGAAACTGCTTGCTCATAACTTCTCATTAAGCAACAACTGGATTTATGAAATACTGGCACTACTGGAATAATTAGGAGCTTTCTATTATTGATGAGTTGGACTCTTAAAGAGAGATGCATTGTCTCAAAGAGCCCCAATCCTGAAGCCCGTGCTGGTGCTCCATGCATGCCTGGAGCATGCCTGGACCACGTGGAGCTTGCCCRGGCTGTGCAGGGTGCTGGGAAGAGGAGCACATCCCCAGGTGGGCTCCTCCTGCTGCCAGGCTGTGGCCCCATATGGGATGTGGGGTCAGACTGGCTGGTGCAGAGTGGGGCAGGATCTAAACCTGCACTCCCTCCTCCTTGGTCACCTTGGGGTGCCGAGGATAGGGGCACCACTTGCCAAGGGGTGGGGAGGTGGCACTGTGCACCATCACTCCTGCCCCTGTGCTATCCAGAAGAGAAGGGCTAAACCCTGGGAGAAGAACTAGGAGGGATCTGGAAATGCTATTTGCTATTTTTTTTTGCCCCGTTCTTTGGTGATGCGTTGGTGGTACCCAGGACCCCATGCCAGCACCCTGGTGCTCTGGGCACTGTCAAAGCTGTGGCCATGGACCAGATACCAGGAACCACAGCTGTTACTGACTTTTAGTACCAAAGCAGAGTMCCTTTACTTGCAGCAGCCGAGTTGGTCTCTCACGTTCTCCGGGGAAGCCTCAGCCTTCAGGCTTCAAGGGCCGGCAAGGCAGTGCATTGGCTGATGGAGCTGGGCAGCCCTGGGTTCTCCATCATGATTCCCAGGGACTATGGGGATGTTAGGCAACCTTGTAAGCCTGTTGTAATTTTAAAGTGTTTTGATAATGTTCCCCTCAGCTTTAATGTTACATATCCCTGYGTATGTTCCTCAGTAATTGAAAGGGATATCGGGCAAATTTGATCTGTCTGGCTTTGACTTATGCTGTCCTTATCTTGGCCTTCATGTCATTAAGAAAAAAATTGGYATTGATCTGAGACTATACCACTACATTGTGCTGCAATTTTTCTTCCTTGCTAGTAGAATATAAATCGATAAAAGGCAGCTGCTTGCGACGTGGGGCAGATATGATGCTGTCATTTATATATTGTAAATCCAATGATAGCTGATCAAATCAGTGCGTCTGCTCTTCCAAACCTGACATGATTGAATTGTCAATAAAAAAGATTTTACAGTAAGGGAAGTTCTGCTGGCAGTGTAAATGCCTGGAAGCCTCACTAAGTTTGATACAAAATGAAGCAATAAGCTAGGCTATCATTGTATAATTCCAACAGCCAAAATATTTGGATAGTTGTGTTCTCACATGATACTGGAGCTGGGGGGAAACCTTTTATTGCAACCTGTTTGAAGAAGAATTATTCTGAGATTGAGGAATATGGATGGCTTCTTCTGAAATGAAGGTGTGTTGGTGAGGACTAAAAGAAATCATGTAGGACTTGTTTGAACTGAAGACCTGCAGTTTCAGGGCATTATCAGGAAAGGTTATCAGTGTTTCTGTTTGCTTGAAAAAAAATGTTGCAGGAAGGAATGTGATTGATAGGATGGTAAGAAGAGAGTGGCTCTGCTTTTGTGTGGAGTCTCTGTGAACATGAAACCAGAATATGGTTCATGTTTTCTCCTGGACTGCAAAAAAGACTGTTTTATGACAAACGTGTTCAGGAGCCTTTTGTTGGGAATGAGGCTGGAAGATGCTGCAGCTGGTTCAAGGTGGTGCCGAGCTGTTTGAGAGCTGATGGAGTTGCTGCTCTAACTTCCCCAAGTCAACTCAATTTCTGCTACCCAAAGACCTCCCTGTACCATGTCTCAGCCTAGCTGGAGGAGAGGTGCCAGCAGGGAGAGAGGGTGGTGTATTATCTGCTTCCCTGCATCCCCCAGCAGAGTGTGCTGGAGTGGAGATGGAAGGGAAAAGGACTCATGGAAATACACAATCAAATCTAAGAAAAAACGTGCCTTGCCTGTCTCCAGAAAGACCCTGCACCTTCAGAGCACATGAAACTCTTGGACACAGCCTCGTGTAGTGTTTTTTTTTAGACACCATTTGGTGGAACGTAGCGAGGTCAGGTGAGGCTGTGAGATGATCCTATGTCTTGGCTGGATCCTGCAGGTATCTGTGCAGATGATCACCCGTGGGAATGGGTCTGTGTCCAGCAATGTGCTATGTCAAACTTATTTATTCTCTTTGAATACATTTTCCAAAATTAAATGGCCAGTAGTAATGTAGTGAGATTTTTTTGCTCTGCAGATGAGCTTGGACCAAAGGCTTCCTGGTGCCAAGGGTTTCCTGTGTTAGAAATGGAGAGCTCTGTGTCCCTGCGCTGCTGGCTGCCTTGTGCAGCTTCTTAGAAACTGGAGGAAACCCCATCCTCTGCTCTGCATTTCTGCTCCACTTTTCCCCTGCTTGTTGTTGCTCTTGGACCCTGCTGATGGCTGTAGCTTTTTAAGGATGTGCTAACTCGATTGCTTGTGATTGACTGTGTTTGTAATCTCTTTATTGTGTTTCACCAATTTAGCTAAATCCTAAATCCATTAGGTGCTCTCAGACTGCTTTACAAGTGTCCAGAGGAGGTGTTTGCGATAAATCCAGCCTAATTCTCTCTGCAGACAGGATTTTAAGACTTCAGGCCTGGGCTGGCAGAATAGTGGACTGATGCAGGCGTGGGCTCACACAGGAATGCAAAGGGCGAGAAGCAATTTAGTCTCTGCTTCTTCACTTTTTTTCCCTACCATCTGGTTGATGATACTGTCTACTTCACTTTCTTGATGGAGAGAAAAACTTTGAAAGCAGATGCACGTGCTAAGAACCCAGCTGAGAAGGCTCCCAGTCCCCTTCCACAAAAACCAGTGAGGAATGGAAGTGATGTTCTGTTCGTTAAGTGCAGGTGGCAAAGCTCAAAGAGAAGCCTTCAACATTTCCTATAATACTCTTTTTCTTCTTTTTTTCCCCTCCTGTATGAAGGTTGATGTACTGGCATTGCTAAACACAAACCTGCCACTCGCTAACTCTTTTTTTTTCCCTGTCCATCTTGCATCACTTTCACGCTGCTCAAGCCAACAGAAATGCTTTGTTTTAGGACAGGAACTGTAGCTAATAATTCATTCAGGAGCAAAGGAAATTAGCTTTTTCTCCCTAATTTTCCTTTCCCAGCTCTGGAGGCAAACACTGGAATGTGGTTGGCTCTGGGGGTGCCATCACACCCCAATGTTGGGGAGGGTGGGAGCCCCAGCCCCGGCGGRGTCCCGGCTCCGGTGCCGCTCAGCCTGCGGGGAAAATGCGTCTGAATTTCCAGTGCTGCATCTGGGAGGAATCATTTGTGGTTTGTGGCTGTTTGAAATGGCATCTTGTGCTTATATACTGCTTGTTAAGTCCAGGGATAAATTGCATGTCAGCCTGGGAAAYGGCAAGGGGAAGGGTAAGATGCTCATGTTTTAAAACTGGTTGGCTTTGTTAATATATAAAGGTAAAGGCTGGGACTCCCTCAAATCAGGGTAGGGTTACRCTGATGCTCTGGAAAGAAAAGGAGTAAAAAGGCTCAGGGGTTTTATGGCACCATATCTTAAGCTAGTCAGACTTTGGGRGATTTGGGTGAATTTTTGTTTTAGTGGGGAAGCAAAGATTAGGCTGGAACATGAGCATCTTCATCGGAAAGATGAATTTGCAAAATGTTTTGCTGTCTCACTTGAGTGGAAGCATGTGGTTTTCAGTTCCCATAACGCCGAGGCATTACGAAATCATGATTAAAGCCCTAAGAACAATGTGATCAGCATTAAAATTGGTAAGTTTGAAAAATGATACATTGTGAGGTTTTCCTTCATTTGCTTTTCTTGTCTGCCAGTGCTACAGGTCACAGTTTCAAGCCTTTTCCCACAGCAGCAAGGGCTGGATTGTTTTGGTTTTTAATTGTAAACTGAGGTCTTTCTGTAATCTGCTCTATCCGAAGCTGAGGCTTCAGGAAAACAACAGATTGTGCAAGCTCTGAGAGCAATTCCAGTGGTTGGGAATAGATTCAGCCTTTGTCAAAAGTGAAACTTTGCTACAAATATCACTTACTGAAGTGGGGATTGTGCCTGTTGGAACCCAGATGGTATTTGCATCTCTTAAATGATAAGGTATGAAAACATTCACCTTGCAAAAAGCAAGCTTTCTTGTTAAAGATCTGTTTAATAGGTATCTTTATTTGATCTTTTTGGTGGAGAAAAATATTCTATCGACTGTGTATACAAATTGGATGATAATTTAGGTAGTGCTTGATGATGGGAAATGAGAAGCACAGCAGTGGCTCTGGGCAGCAGAGATGTAGATGACACTTCCAGCATTTTATATTGTTACTCTATTTTTAAGTTGTAGCCTGTTTAATTCATGGGTAATGATGGTTAATTCATTCATGTGCAATTAAAAATGCCCAATGCAGACTTCGTGGAGACTGCACATAAAACACAGAGGCTTAGTAGAGTATTAGAGATTCATCTGGGTGCCTGGAATACAGAGGATCTTTGGTTTGACTTGTGTCTAAGTGGTCTTTGTTTAACTGATAGCTGCTAACTTTGTTTAACTGATAACACATGTTGTGCTGTTACTGGTGTTGACCTTTTTCCAGTTAAACTGGCTTAAAATGAAAGTGTTTATGGGGAGATTCTGCAGCCCTGGCGTCCATGGACTCTTTGTCTGGGCTGAGGTGGGGGTTGGTGTCTGGGGGCAGTTCAGCAGAGAGCTGCATGTTTGCACATTTTAATGGCTCTTGTTCCAGACGGCTTTTAACACACTCCCTGCACAGCCACCCTGGGCAGGAACTGCTTTTTCCATTGCCAGTTTGGGTTTTGTCACTGTGGTTTCATTACACTTTAGGTTTCTTGAGCATGTAAAATGCCATCAAATTGGTAACAGGAGGAGGAGGGAGGTTTGCAGCACAGCCTCGGGCTCGGCGGTAGCAGAGCGGCTGCTGTGTGCGAGGSGAAATCAAAGGAGTGCTTTGTGCCCCACTCTGGAGCCTTTAGAGAAAGGCTGGGTCCGTGTCTGTGGGGGCCTGCTCTGAGCTGCTGCTTCTGGACATCGCGAGGAGCTTTTCYAAAATCTTCACAGTACATGGACCACGTCTGGGGAGAAGTGTCAGCAATGGAGTGAGTCTGTCCYGTCTGATAGCTGGCAGCTTTCCACTCAGCCATTGACTGAGCCTCTGTGAGCCTGCTGAGAGCCTGTCTCAGCTTTGTTCACCTGCTCTCCTCAGCTGCCTTGAAGTCCCAGGGAATCTGTGAAGTGTTTGTAATGGAAAAGCACGTGGGGAGGGTAGCCAGTGTTGCAGTGTGGCCACGGTCAAGTGTTTTCCGGGAAGGCTTTTGGGGGTGCAGGGATGTTGTGGAACACTATTGATCTTCTGCTGGCCCCAGCTCTTTCACTGCCTCCAAAGGTCCCTCCATTAGSCAATGGATGGAGGGTGTGGGTTTCACCAAGGGGCTTAGGGCATCCCTGGATGGAAGTGTAAACTGCCCATCAACTGTGGCCGAACTTCCCTGGTGCTTTGCCCTTTTTGTCCTGGCTCAGGACGAGGCTGTTCTAAGGGACCTTTCAAGGCCCTTGGGTCTTGTGTGAAAAGCTGAAAGCTTTGGAGAAAAGCAAGAATGTTTGTACAAGAATGCTGTTCACTTCAAACAGGAAAATGGATTTTGATATAAATATCTGTAATTGATATAAATACTGTCTGCAAAGGGGATGCTCGYCCCTCTTCATCCATGTTGAAAACTGAATTTTTTCCTAGTGCCAGACACAAGTATACCGGTCTCCCTTTCTCTCTTCCCAATGCTCTTTTCCATGCCATGGTGCTGCATGCYGCTTGAGCTCAGCTACAGCTTGGGCAAGGGAGGTTTGAACCCAGAGAATAATTAAGGTTGGAAAAGACCTCCAAGATCATTGAGTACAATCATTAACCCAGCACCTCTGTGTTYACCACTAAACCATGTTCCCAAGTGTCATGTCCATACACCTTTAGAACACTTCAGGGATGGTGATTCCACCACTTCCCACAAGCAGCAAATGATCAATTCAGAGAGTGGAAAATGGGCTGGCCCTGCTTTTCCGTTTCTAGAGGCTGTTAAAACTCCCACTATTTTGTTATCAAAAAGGATCCATCTCTGACATGCCTGAGCCATTCAGTTAAGTGCAAACCTCAAAGGAAAAGAAGGTTTTGGTTCTTGACAAGAAATCAAAGAAAAATGACTTCGAAGGAAAATGTTCTTGCAGGAACAGTGGTAGGCTTGGGGTAGCGGAGGGCAGTTGTCTTTGGATCAGAATTCTCTGTATTTGACCCTGAGCTCTTTTCTCCYGTGTTTTTTCTCCATGGAAATAAAAAAATCAGGTGTTGATTACCAAAGCAACTGAATAATTGTACCTAAATTGCTATAACCTTTCAAATATATCAGTACTTCCACTGGAAGAGGAGACTGTGGATGGGAGGAGAAAAAGGTGATGCCTTTTCTTATTCAGCAGAGTATCTCTGTAGAGGGAGGCATGCAAGCACTTACTCAAGGGCTCACTAACACATTAAATACCTGTGTAGGGGTCTTTTTAGATAGGCCATGGTGCAGTATGCCTTTGAAATGACCCTCATGGGCTCTGCCCTCCCTGTCCAGCAATAAACTAATTCTCAGGACTAATGGTAAAATTCTGCAAGGCATGAATTCCCAACTTAAATAGATTTACAGTGAGTTAATAGATTTTCCAGCATATCTCTTGCAACCTATTTGTGGTGGCATCATTTTAACATGCACAGTAATTGAAAAAATTGTCAGGTGGTAGGATTTACAGTCTACTCTGACCTGTGTTTCTCACACCTAGGAAGGACTCCATAATAAACGTAACCTTTGCAGTACAGGCATATACCTTGTGTGGAAGTGTTCAGACAGGAGGTGTCTCTGGGTGGTAACTTTCCTTTGGGAAAACGGGGATTTTGGAATTACGAGCAGCTAATACTTAACAAATGCCACCAAGAGGGTCACCTGTGCCAAGAGTTGCAGAATAGACAAGTCGGAGCAGGGTAATGATGAAGATGAATCCTCAGCTTTGTAGGTGATATATTCTGTGTTGGTTTCCACGTGCAGCCTTTGAAATACGTGATCTTTGTTTTGAGAGGGCTGCGATGAAAGTATCCTCTGGAAAAGCTGTTTATTTTTTTTCCAGGCATATTTGTCCTTGCTCCTTTTGTTATCATTATTTATAAATCTAAAGTTGTATTGATCTGGAGATTATGCGTTAAACCATGTCTGAGCAGTGGTTGCTCTATTACTGAGAAAAGCAGCTGCCATAAAACTTTTGGTAAATTTATTGATCGATACTCTCCATGTTCCTCTTCAGAAAAAGAACAAGCTGAATTTTAATTTACTGGGAACGTGGCTGAACACGTGGCCCCCGTGTTCAGCAAGGGATTTAAGCCTGTGAGGAACTTTTGAGAGATGAATAGTGCCATTACTTTGCAGAGGATTATTCATGTTCTTCAAGGAAAGCCTCTCTGGAGTGGGCAGTGGAGCCTCGGATCGATTCCTGGCAGCTGTGGTTGTGAGCTTTGCTCTTGAGAGCCAAATTATCATCTTGTGCTCCTGTTACAATAGCTGCCTTGCTCTCACATGGGGGAATAAGGAGACGATAAAACATCTTTTTAAAATGAGTGTTAATCAAACCAGGGCTTTGAGCCAGGATGGGCAGGATGTGGGAGCCACGTGGCATGCTGGGTATGGCCCAGCCACGGGCTCAGCTGCTGCCGCCAGGACATGTCTCACCTTCTGCTTCTTCCCTGGGCCAGGACCTGCCCATGCACCAAATTAAAAAACAAGGTCAAAACCAACCAACCAAAGAGAACCCACAAAAAAACCTCCAACGACAACCAAAGAAAAAACGCAACCAACCAAAACCCCCTACCAAAGAAATAAACCCCAACAACCCCCTGAAAAAGCCAACMAAACAACCCCTGCCCAAACAAACAAAGAAGACCTACAACAAACCAACCAAGCACCCTCCCCCACAAACAAACAAACCAAACAATACCCAACCTCCCCCCAGCAAAAAACACCAGTGTTTTGGGGAACTCCACTCAAGGTACCAGAGAGGAAGGAAGGGAAGAAGTGAGCCTAGTTTTTTGGGGAGTTTTTTTTTTGGTTTTTTTTTTGTTTGGTTGGTTTTTTAAGGATGGAGATGGTGCCTGGGGTTTGTGTGCCTGGGATGCCCCCAAGTCCTGTTCCAGGGGTGCTGCTGTGGGTATGGTGTCCTGTGTCAACCCTGTGGTGTTTCAGACAGGAAGGGGCTTGGGTAATCCTGCTCCCTGTCGAGCAAGATGCTGCTAAAGTAATCTGCCTGTGCTCAGTGAGTCAGATGCTGCCAGGGAGCATTGGAATGGCTGGTTGCACTTGTRCTACTGAGGTGATCCATGGTCTTATTTCCTGGTTGGAAACCTCTTTCTCTGAGGTGTCTTGAGACAAAATCATCTTTATAATCACTGAATTGCTTTTGAGAGCCTGGACATTGTTCTGTGTCTGAAAACAGTCACTCCTTAGGGGGAAGAGTTATACCGAAGTTGGTTGTTTTATGTTACTGAGCAAATGGCTTTCCCAAGTTCTGCCTGCACAGGTAGGAAGCTGATAACAGAAATAAAGGGACTAGAGTGACTAAAGAACAGTCAACAGGTGCCTTTAAATAAGTGCAAGTCGTATGTGTTGCTATAGGGATCAAGAACTGATCTTCTGCCATTTGCTTTTCATCAGGCAGTTGAGATAACTTTAAAGAGAATTTGGCCAGGAGAGATTATTAAGGAAGGAATTTGCTTCTTAAATAAATAGTCTGCTCTCCATTGTTGGAGACTTAACAGGCTGATAAAAGCCCACTGGAATGAAAGGGAGCCTGGAAAGCCTGTCTCAGATCTGCCTTGCTCTAAAGTTACTGAGACCAATGCACTTCCAAAGACTTTTTTTCRACTGTTTGAATACAAGCTCAACTTGACCTGGTGGCTTGCTTTATCTTCATTTATTCTGATGAATAAAGGAATTTGCTAGGCTTGCATTTTTTTCAGAAGTTGCTTATAACTTTTAGTTTAAAATAAACGGAGGAGGAAGTACACAAACTGGTGTCCTGGTCTTTAGAAATGCTTGGCTTGTAAATTTGGGAGGGCGTGSTTGGCTTGTAAATTTGGGAGGGAATCACTTGCCCTCTGTTTGATGTGTGTGGCTTGTCATTCATCTTTTAAGGGGTATGCTGCTTTTTTGATACCTTTATAACCCCCCTAGGTGGGTGTTGGAGCCTCCAATTAGTAAAATAAGGCTGTGTGGGTGAACAAGTAGTGGTCAAGTTCTTGTATCTCCTCTCTTTTTTTTGGAAATGCACTTTGTGCTTAAAAATAAATACAAAACAATCCCAGATGCACCTTTGCAATGGTAAAATGCCTGAGTCTGTGATATCTTTGCTCAGTTACGCAGGGCAGACATGTCCTTTTCCCAAGGTTTTTGTAGCTATTCCTGTGGCACTGCAATGTGCTCCCTGGCTGAACAGCTGGCTTGAAATAAGAATTGTAAATGGAGTCTGTTGTCTCTGCAGCAAATTGGAGAGGTAAGAGAGACTAGAAGAAAAGAATTTAAATATCTTGATAAAAAAAGTGGAGAAAGTGAACTTGAACGCCAGGCCCTGGGCTTCAGCACCAGGATGGAGGGTGCATGGAGAGAGGTCTATCTTTCTTTGGTCTGACAGGCTACCAGCACAACAGAGCTACCTTTGAGCTGCACAAGCCTCTTACATCCCTCTGTCTCTACTTTTCCTACTTGTGCTCCCAGGGCTCAGTTTGAGCCTGCTTCTCTGGGCCCTTATTCCTCCCTTGCCCTTTGATTTTGATAAAGAATCATGTTCATCCACCACTTGCGCCAGCCCTGACTGKTTGCATTTTTAACTTCGTCTTTATTAAATTTTCAGGAATCTGCTAAGCATTCACACATCTGTCATGGCACAAAGCGTTATCTTTCTTGATGCGCGGGAAAACAAATTATACAATGGATGTGCAACCCATATTTAATCAAAAGCGCCAAAGCCACGGGTTCAAGCACGAAGCCCTGGAAAAGATTTTACTGCAGAGTCATTCTTGTGAGGTGTTTGCTGTGAGGTTGTTTTTTTTGTTGTTGTTTTCACTTGGAGTGTGGGTTTTCTGCGTTGACTTGGGCACTCCCAAGGGTCTCCAGAGATCTCTCAAGGCATCCTGGTGTCCCTCAAAAAACCATTGCTTTTCTGTGGTCCTCTGCAGTACCCCAAACCGAGCCTTTTGCTGTCATGAGATGTGGATGACAGCGTGGGGTGCAGAGCACTGTGCTGAACTCCCTCCAGGCAGGGTCTGGTCCAGGTGAGGGGCTGGTTGGAAGCTGGGGGCTGTGGGCACCAGCATCTCCTGTTCCCTCGCTTCTGGGCTGGTAGCAGCTTGTGTTGGTGAGCTCTGCTGTCTGCAATAACAAAGTTTTTGTGTGTGGGATATAAATATTAAATGGGAGAACCACAGTGTGACTAATTGTGTAACAGTTGGGCTGTTACCTGGACTGGAACAGGAGCGCGTTTTCAGGGCAGTTTGAGTGGGTATAATGAAATGGATCGTGCAGTATTTTTATTAGAAACTTCAGGGAGTGTATTTCAAACTGCCAGGGCACTAGATAAGCTGAACAATTAAATATAAATGGCTTTGGAGCTTGGCGTTTTGATAGAAACAGATAATTAGGAGAAGATGCTTTTCTGACAAGAGTGTAGTGATTTGGCATTGGCTGCTGAGCAACACTGGCTTGGAAACCTGTAACTTGGCTCCTGTGGGAGTGAAGATAGTGGGGATGGAGCTGGAAGGAGCCCCCTCTCAGTTAAAGACAACCTTTGCTCTCTTGGACTGGTGGTGATGGAGCAAAGGTAGAAAGTGCAAACCTTGATGGCTCAAAATTTAGAAGACAGAACAAGTGAATTGTTCTACTCTTTATTACTAATGCTTTGAAGCTAATCTCATAAGCTTGGGAGCTTGAGACCATAATTTTTGTGGTGACAATATTGTAAAAGTAATCCAAAAGCCTGTGTCATAGTTGGAAAAAAAGCATTTCCTAAGCTTTAAAACCAAATGTGCTCAGAGAAACAAAGCCTGTAAGAGCAGCAGTGGCACCATCTGATGGGTTTTGTAATGCTACAGACAAAAGTAATTATACTGCTTAGAAGAGCTTTTGTCTCCAGATAATGTTGTTAAAAACTTGCAGTGTAGTGTAAATCATAACGGAACAAATCTGGAGGCTGCTCTTATTGCTGCCAGGGGAAATTCTCTTAGATTTTGTTTCCTTTCTGCTCAATATATTGCAAACCTTTTCCAAGTTGGTAAATAAATATTACCTGCTGTTTGAAAAATGACTTGGGGTTCATCTCACCAGTAGTGCCTGTGGCAGCCAGGCCGTTATTGCAAACAATTGTTCCTCTCTTGGTGAGCTCTGCTGTGTGTGTTTTGGGAACACAGGCTGTTGTGATGGGGCTGAAGTTGGAGATACTAAAGCAGCATTTCCTCCTTTGGAGCTCACTCACATGTGGGTGTCTCTGGTTCCTTTTGCCACTCCTGAGCCGTGCCATGGCAAGAGCCGGGTCAGAAAATATTTGGTCAAGCTTACAAACCCCCAAATTTTAGCATTTCCTTGATGAACATTTGAATTCCAATCCATGAACATTGGTGGTATTTTTGAGGGGCTGAGCATTTTTGGCTTTTAGATGCATAGGATTTTTAAAGGTTTGGGTACCTTGGGCCTGAAGGGGAYGCAGTGATTGCATTAGGAACAGGTTAATTAACTGATGAATTTTCCAGCATCCTGGCTGGACACCCATGTTTTTGTCTCAGGATGGAAATGATTCCTGTGGGCTGAGGGATTCCAAGACTTAGTTCTCTCCTTGTGTGATTTGTGTCCTGAGGAGTGAAAGGAGAGGTTTTGCCATCAGCAGGGAAGTGCCAGAGAGCAGGGGGAGCCAAGGCAGGTGAAGTCTGTCCAGACCAGAGACTCTCTGACCCCTGCAGTTATTGCTGTGCCTTGTGCAGAGAGTTTAGTGTCAGGTTCTGTGAGCAGCGACCCTCCAGGGACAGGGTCTGGGGAGCAAACCCAGGGACACAAGGAGAGCCATCGAAGCCTGAAAGAGGGACTTCAGCAAATGCACTGAGCTTCAGGAGCTGGGTCACTTGCTGCCCTGGAGCAGTTGCATCCCAGATGAGATTCATTTTGGGAGGAGGGCCACATTCATATCTAAAAGGCATTTAAACAGCATTTTGTGGAGCTGGTAAGATTTGAAAATGGTCCCATGTGCAGGACAGGGAATCACTGCATGCCACGTTTGCAGCCTGTAGCCTGGGCTGCTCTCGAACAGCAGCATCCTGGGGAAGGTGCAGGGAATCACAGGATGCATCATCATCTGCAGAGAGAAATTCAGCTGGCTGCCAGTGATCCATGCTGATCTCAAAGGAGGTTTCTGCTGCATGGAAATCAGTTTCTTGCTCATTTTAGTTTGGGATAGTGCACGAGGATTCACCACTCTGCCACAAACTCCTGGAGGAGATGTCCTTGCAGCTKTTATGAGGAGGTAGGAAAATGATGGTGACGCTGTGACCTTGTCTGGGATTATTTGTCTGGTTGTTCCCCAAAAAATAAAGCTGAGCCTTGCTGTTACTGGGTCTTGGTAGYGGAATTGCAAACATGTTGTAGTTCCTGCACTGTGAAGATAAATCTTAGTGGTTAAGACAAGACTAAGTGTGGGGAGGCAAGTTTTTAAGCAACAAACCCTTTGCAAAGGTGCAAATGGGAGCTGTGAGCTCAGCTCCCAAAAGGAAGTGGGAGTAGCCATGGTGAGAGCTTCTCTGCTCAGAAAGAGTTTGTGGTTGCCTGATTTATGTGCCTGGATGTCAAGAAACAGGAAAATCAAGGTTGTAGATGCAGTTTTAATGCCTTGGTATGTGGGTCACACAGTCCTGCACCTCCACCCGTCTTTGTTCCCTTCCAAGGTGCCCCGTGGCTGATGAGCTGSTGGTGCAGAAGGTTTTGCTGTACAGCCTCCTCACCTTTGCTGTGCCTTTGCCCAAGAGGACACTGCTGTGCTGTGTGACACCCAGAGAAGGGCAGCTGTCCGTGTGGGAAGCTTGTCTTTGCAGCAAAACCAGAGCAGCACAGTGCTGGAGGGGCAGCACAAAGCCCATGGCATGTCGTGGTGCCTGACTGCCATGGTGGATCCTGCTGTCCCCTCCTCCTGGCTGTGTCTCAGCTCACACCTTCTCCCAGTGGTCACGGTGGTGTGGGGAGGTGTCTCCGTGTGGCTGCTGTGGTGCTGGTTTTTGGTGAGCTGGCGTGGAAGGCACAGGGAGGACAGACCTTTTTTCAGGCAGCAGCACCTTTCCAAACACTTCCAGCTGCTTATGAAGAAGCATTTGCTGAGCTTGGAATGGGAGGTGTCATCTCTGTAGCCGCCCCAGCTCTGCAGCTGCCACCAGCTTTTGGCTCTCCCCTCTCCGGTGGGATGCCGCGTGGGAATGGCTCGCTGGGGTCACTTATACCGGCTCCTTGCGGCTCAGGCGACTGCATCACATAATCTCTTAAATAAACCCATCAAGTGGCAGACGTGGCTGGAGCCTCCTGCAGCCTGGGGCAGCCAGTGGGTTAATCCGGAGCTCCTCCGGCCCCGCCGCCGGCCGCTTTGAAGTTGCTGCAGCTTAGGAGCCAGCGCGCTTTCTCAGGAAAGCTGGCATTTTTACTAAGCAGCAGACTCTTATTATCTGGGCTGAGAACACAGTGATTTCCTCCTCCTSCCAGTAATCCCCACTCAGGGCACTGTTATGCTCTTTTACAATTTATTTTCTCTAATTGCCAGTTTGCGGCGGCCACGCAGCTCTCCCTGGGCTGTGTTCTGGGGAACTTTTGCACTTTGAAAGGAGCTTAGTCCTTCCCTTCTGGCTGCTRGAATCGGGCAGCAATTCCTCTCCAGGTACTTCAGCAAGAATCCTGCCTGAAAAATAAGTAATAGCCCTTACTTTTCAACTAGTGACCGATACCTGTGGTCTAGAGTAGGTTCAGTGGTTTCATTCACCCTTTGGGAGCCCTGATAAACTCCCCTTGACTGAGGCAGTCAACAGATGTACAGTACCAGGGCACCAGTGCTTGGCTGGTGATGGTTCTCTGGCTCCCATCCTGCCTATGGTGCCTTGGTTTCTTCTGGACAGGCGTCTAAGCCACAAGCAGACAGTTCCTCTGAGAAAAGTTGTGGGAAACTGTGTCAACAGTGCTGTTCTAAAGTCCTGGTAGACAACATCCCCAACCTTTCTCTCATCCACCAAGCTGGTCACATCATTACAGAAGAAGAAGAGGTTGGTCTAGCAGGACCATGAACCCATGTGGGCTGGGCCTGATGCCCTGGTCGTCTTGTATGTGCCACGTGATGGCACTCAAGATGATCTGCTCCATGACCTTCCCTGGCACTGTCACATTTGCCAGCCTTGAGTCACCTGGGACCTCCTTGGGTAACCAGGACTGCTGGTAAATGATGGATGGTGGCTCGGTGAGTTCTTCTGCCAGCTCCCTCGGTACCCTTGGGCGGATCCCACCTGGCCCCACTTGTGTGTATCTAAGTGGTGTAGCAGATCCCTGACCTGGACTGTGGGGGCTTCATTCTACTCCCCATCCCTGTCTTCCAACTCAGAGGAATGGGTACCTAGAGTAAAACTGGTCTTACTAGTAAAGACTGAGGCCAAGAAGGCATTAAGTACATCTGCCTTTTACTCATCCTTTGTCTCTGTTTCCCCCTGCATCCAGTAAGGGATGGAGATTCTCCTGAGCCTTTCTTTTGTTGCTAATGTGTTTATAGGAACATTTTTTATATTCTTCTGTGTGTGCATAGCTACAGTGATGGAGACTGTGAAACGTGAGCCCTGCTCAGCTGTGCAGTGCCTCTGCCTGCTGAAGTTGGGGGCAAGTCTGAGGCTTCACTTTGTATTCACTCTGCTTCAGCCAGACCTGCGAAACGGCTGCCTTAAATGGCAGCTTTTGAAAATATCCTTGAAATAAAAAAAAAAAAATAATAAAAATAGAAGAGAAAAGATTGAATTATCCTCCAGCAATGGGAGTTTCAATAATGCCGTGTTATGAGCGGGGCAGATTTTACCAGCAGCGTATCCAGGCTGTGGGATTTTATGGGGGATCAGGAGCCCGTGTCGCTTCTGTAATGCGGCCTCCCCTCTGTGTTCCCTCGTGGGAGCGCAGGGGACTGACCCGCAAAGTTTCCTCCTCTTTGAAGCGCTCGGAGCCTGGCCGAGGGTCACTGCAGCTGCTGGCAGCTGGGGATTTAGAATTCCTGCAGCCAGCGCTTCCTGAGGAATATTTCAGAATAAGCAACTGCTGCGGGAGTTGGGTGGGAGAGATTTTGGACGTGTAAGACTTCTTTTTTACAAAGTTTTATTATTTCTTGCATCTATTAATAGGGCAGCAGGAGTCTCCATATGCTTTTATAGTCCCTGTTGCGCTTTCTAATGGATATATGCAAAAGCTCCAAGGCGCATAAAATAGACACTCTCAGCCAGTTATTACGATAAAAATTATGTGCATGTCATGACCTTTAAAGCAGTGGGACTGTGTGTGCATGCTCTTCTGATACACCACTGTTCTCCATTCCCTTCTGAAGCATTTCTCGCCGTAGGAGGTTTGCATAGGAGCTTGGAATATTTTTCTAATCAGCGAAGAGTCTTTTGGCTCTGATGATAACTGGCAAAGCACAGAGGAGAGAGAAAAGGGAAGAGTGATGACTTTTTCTAAAGGGAACTAACAGAGAAGAGGGTAAAGGCGAATGGTGAGGCACAGCATGAAAATCCTGGCACTGTCTCCAGTGCTGTCAAAAAAACAGTGGTCCAAAAAGTTCTTTGTGCTTTTTGAGGCACAAGCTATTCTGGTGTTCTTGAGGATAAAGAAGGGGGGGAAAAAAAGTTTTGTAATCCATGTGCCCTCTTTAAAGAGACTTTTTTGTTGTTTTAAAACTTTTAATAATAGTGCAGCCAGAGTTTGCTCTGCTTGCACAGCCCACCGTGTGCCAGACTTGCCCGTTGTGCCTGGAAAGCTTTTCCATCCTCTGTATGGGAATGAGGAGCGGGGTGCTGACTGTCAGGGCAAGGGAGGCAGGGAGAGAGGGGCCCTGTGTCCTTGCACCACTGCATCCCTCAGTCTGTGCTGTGAGGAAGGAAGGATTGCTGTTGCCTGGGAATGCAGATGGTTGTTCTTGGCTTGCTGGCACAGTCCTGGTGCGAGTGTCTGGAGCTGTGGGCAAAATGCTTCAGCAGCACACCTGGGAGRTGTGCAGGCAGATGGGATGGAGACTGTGTTTGCAGAAGGATATCAGTAATTTCTGCTCTGATCACTGCTTACACCACAGCTTTCTGCACAAGAGCAGCCTGCACTGTCAGGCATCCCTGTATAGGGTGGACCTGGGAAGAAAGAGCTGGAAGTCCTGGAGATGTGATGGTCTTAAAAGCTCTCGACTAATGCATGAGGTTATGCAGGGCGAGCAACAAGGCCCAAGATTGCTTGTGATAGTGTTGATACTGAACCCCTGTGGAGATGCGTCAGGCCATGCTCAGCTGCATCCCAGCCTTAACAAATGGCGGAAATAACATTTATGGCTTTAAAAATTAAACATTCCCTTTAATTATTGAACATGAATAATTTTCATGCAAATTGAGCCAGGATGTGTGTTTCCAGAGTGACAGAGTTGAGAGCAGTTACATCGTGGGGTGTCAGTGACCTGTGGACTGAGAGGCTGTTCATTAATTTTAGCATTTTATGAGTAGTACCCTGGAGGGTGGGACACAGGCTGGTAGAGCGAGTTGGCCAAAGGAAAAGACTTTAGTTTGCACTGGTGGCCTCCCTTTCCAATGCTTTAACTTGCAAAGTGGTGTGTATGTGTTGGTATGTTGTCTTTATGTAGTGGGGTATGGACATTTTGGAAGCCTCCTGACGAGGAGGGCTAGAATTAAAGGAATAACTGTGCAGTGGCTGTGCTGTTGGGGGTTTTCCTGCTCACYTCGTGGAGGAGGTGTGGGCACAAAGTCCTCAGGTCTTTGAAGGTGGAGATGGGAAAATGCACTGTGGTTTTTCCTAGCAAAATGACAGTCTCTAAAACTTGAGTTTCACGGGACAGTTTGGCACAACCTYGTACGTGTGAGAGTGTTCCTGGCTGGGCACCCGCAGGGGGACATGGCACCACCGGCTCTCAGTGTCGCTTTGGGCCATGGAGCAGCTCACACCTGGGGCAGATGAACCCTTGGATCTGCAGCTGAAGCGAGCTCGGTGCATTTGGGAAAACTGCAGCTCTGTGGGGGCTTTTCCAGTGGCTTTGAGGACACCTAGTGCAGGGCGAATGCTGGGGATCGAGTTGGAACATCCCCCGTGATTAAACTCCTATAAATATTTTCCCTTTCATAATGGAATGTCAGCATTTACCGTTTCCTGATTTTAAACACTGTACAGTTTGTCAAACATTTATCTCTGCCTTAAATTAAGTCTGGAGCTAGAATTCCTGTTAATTTCAAATCAATATGAAAGGGGGAGAGAAAGAAATTGCCGTCTAGCCCTTTTCTTGAATCAATATTTTCTTTAAAAGCTGAAATGTTAACTAGATCATAGTTTTTTTGCCATTTTGAAATGTAGCTTCTGTTTCAAGAATTTATGCAGTTCCCCTGGAAATTGCTGATGCTGGTAAGTTTTGCAGCAGGCATGGCTGCCAGCAGGTGTTTGACCCAAGGCAGGCAGGATGGGGCCAGCCCTGGCAGCAGGGATGTGGTAGAACATTTTCCRTCCTTTTTCTGAGCTCATCATCTCTTAATAACATTTTTTTTTGTTCTGTTTTGCAGAAGCCTTTGAAATCGTAGTGCGGCACGCAAGAAACTTCACCAACAGCATGTTTAGGACCCACTACCAGAGCATGGGGCCCAGGGCGCTTAAATTCGTTGGAGAACTTTTTACTGATGTCTCGCTGTACATACTGGGCTCTGACATCAGCGTCAATGACATGATAAACGAATTTTTTGACAGTTTATTCCCTTTGGTTTACTCCCACTTGATTAATCCCGGCTTCCCCGATCCCTCGGTGGAAATGACCGAATGCCTGCGGKCGGCCAGGAGAGACCTGAAAGTCTTTGGGAGCTACCCGAAGACGATGATGACGCAGGTGTCCAAGTCCCTGCAGGCCACGCGGGTCTTCCTGCAGGCGCTGAACCTGGGGATCGAGGTCATAAACACGACTGACCACCTGAAATTCAGCAAGGACTGCGGGCGGGCGCTGCTGAGGATGTGGTACTGCTCCCACTGCCAGGGGCTGCTCCTGGCCAAGCCCTGCGCCGGCTACTGCGGCGCGGTGATGCAGGGATGCCTGGCGGGCGTCCTGGAGATCCAGAACCACTGGAAGGAGTACATCGGGTCTCTGGAGGGGCTGACCAAAGGCATGCACGGCATCTATGACATGGAGCACGTCCTCCTGAGCCTGTTCTCCGCGGTGAGGGATGCCATCGTCCACGTGCAGAAGAACGAAGGGAAGCTCTCCGCAGCTGTGAGTGGTTCTCTGCAGTTCCCTGGGCTCACTTGTGTAACGCGGGCTCTATGTGCTGAAACCAATCCGTCCCTTTCCTCAGCAAACCCCAAATGCTCCAATTACCAGCCCCTTCCTGCCCCCTCTGATTTTTCAAAAAAATCCTTTCCAAAAAATCACCATTTGAACTGGTGTTTGCAGGGCCTGGGTTTCAGTTAAGGGCTTTGCTTCTTTTCAGATTTGTCAGAGCAGAAGGGTCTGGACTCGCCCTGGGGTGTGAGGTTGGGAGCTGAGATGTCCCAGCATCTTCAGTTCTCCCTGAGTGCTGTGCTTGCCTTGGGTGGGTCTGAAAGCCTGGTCCTGCTCTCCAGGTGTCCCCTGCCTCCTTTAACATCACAAAAATGTACCTCCAAAGAGATGCCGAGCAGAGGCTGTGCTGTGGCATGCCCTGATTTACCAAAGAAGAGCTGATCCTCCATCTTTTGGCAACTCATTCTTGTTTTGGGCTGCATTTAATTGCAGGGATGAGATTATTTCTTATGTATGAGAAGTGACTTGATTCTTTCAAAACACGTTGTGCGAATTTCTGAGCCTCCTGACAAACTGAGGTTGTCTTGTTCTGAAAATCCTGCTGCTCTGTTTGAACACCAAGGACAAATGTCCTGTGGTAATACAATGCTTGTTCTGCAGAGGAGATTTTCCTTGAGACACAATTGAGCTGCTTCCTGTAGGTAGAGTAGAGTTGGGGATGGGGCAAAGGTGCAGGAGTGTTGTAATAGTTTGCTTAAAGCCAAGGATGATTAAAATCTGACACCATTTCCCTGTTAGCTGCTTGTTCCTGCCATTCTTGATGCCTGTTTACAAAAGAACTGTGTTTATGTAGGTCACTGTACTACTGGCACTGTAAGTAACTCTTATCTTTTTTTGGGACCGTGGAAATGTATCAGCTTATGGACTTTGAGCTACGTGGCACTCAGCCAGCAGCACTTCTGTGCTGTTCTCTGTGCTGGCCTTGCTCAGGGTTTGCCTGAGACAGCCACACACTGTGAAATAACCTGGTGGCACTCGGGTGGTGTCACAACCCCAGGTAGTTTGGCACACATGCAGCAAGCTTTCCCCATTGCTTAGAAGGGGTTTAGGGACCAAATTACACTAAGTTGGACTACTCTTGTGTTGCAGTGACCAGGAGGAGCCTGTGGCTGGGCTGGGTGTTGGTCCCCTGGGTAGATGGGTGCAGGCAGGACTCGTGGGCAGCATGTTAAGCTCCAGGGTACAGTGCAAGACATTGGCTTTCAACCTGCCTTAATCCCTTTCTGCAAAAAATCCCTGTTTTCCAGCAGCCTGCCAAGCACTTCTTGTGCAGGGAGGTTCCAGCTGGTGATCCAGGAGCAGCAGCTCTGCTGCCATGGAGCCAGGGCAGGTGGTTCTCTCATCAGTCAGAACCTGTCMCCCTTCTCTGGAACAGCAAAGGAGCAGAGATGTAACTGGAGGTTTTCCTTGAGGTGAGTGAGATGGAGAATTCATGTTAGAGGTGATAATGAGAGAAAGCCCAGCTCAACTCCAATCCCAGGTGGCATTTCCAAGGCAGTTAAGAAACAAAACTTACTTTTCCATGTAGAGTGAGCCTATTTAATCTTGAAAGATCAGTTGACATATTCAACTGTGAGCAAAAGCATCCAACATGTTTTGCATCAGTGAACCCACCATGCTTGTAGGTGCTAAGGCAGAGCAGCACCATTGCCCCTGTGGGCTGTATGCCAGATTTTGTGAGCACAGACAACGTGTGCATTGCTGTAGGATCCTGAAAGGATCAGTGTTTGTTTTCCCACGGCCTTCTTTTATTGGTACAACAACAAAAATGCACTTTTTCTTGGAGATGTCCGTGTATATAGTGAACAAACCTGACTGTCACTTATATTATTGAATATTGACACCTTGATCTGTCTACAGAGAAGGTTTTTGTGGGAGGACAAGTAGATGGAGCACCACTAAAGTCAACACAAAGCAGCAGAGCTACAATCTGCCCATCCTCTGCCAAACCAGAACATAAACTGACTTCCTTTACAATAAAAAATTACTGGGCATTACAAAACCATTCAGTGCTTTCGTACTTGATAGAGCTGTTGGAATTCATTAGTGCCRTATGTAGTTATGTACTTACTTAAACATAACTCCTCTTGATTGTTTAATACTTTAGTGATTCTTTTATTTGCTCTAGAGACATTTTTGAATTAGGAGAGTGAAAAAGAAAAAAAATCCAAGCCGAATGAGCCAGTTGCCTGGCAATTGTCACCAAAAGAGAATGGCCACTGGGTTTTTGAAGTTTGTTTTTAAAACACTGATGTTGCTCAGCTTAGGGTCTTATATCAGACCTGAGTCCAGAGCAACTTTTTTTTTAGAAATGAGGATTTGAGTTGTTCAGTGGAGAAATAAGGCAGAAATGGAAGCACTGACAGTCTTAATGAAAGTATTGCGGAGCACTGACTCTGCTGGCTGGGCCGCATCTGGCACCTGGGGTTATGTGGGGTAAATATCTTTGTAAAATATCACTCTGTAAATGGTAAAATACAATTTTTTTTTTTTTTATTTAGCTGTGCTAGAATGAAAGTTTTTCCGTTAAACTGATCATATACCTGGAAGCAAACAGTTGTATTTACTGTTATCCTGTAAATATGATTGTTTTTAGACACCATGGTTATATCAAAGTATGAAATGCCACAGGGGTTGTCTTTGAAAATGTGGGGGTTTAAACTCACCCTGGCTTCTCATATTGACCTCTTTTCTTACTGACCTTGGCCACCACTGCTTCTGTTGGCAAAGTACAGCTCACCTGTATGGTATTAACAATAATGACAGGTTATTTAATTGTCATTAAAATCCCCTGGAATTACGGAAAACTTATCTTCCATGCCCGTAGTGATTATGAATAACAACACTACTGCCCTTGCCTGTCCTTTGGGCTTCTTTTGTTTTTCGCAGCATTGCTGGCATTTCTGCAGYAGCAGCTTTTCCTCCAGGTATTTCAGATCCTTGGGTGTGTGACCTGACTGAACATCTTTCCCCCACGTGGGTGTTCCTCATTCCCCCTTGCCATCCACTCGGGCTGGGTGTGGGCATTCACACAAAGACCTGGACCCCTTTGTAGCTTGCAGCAGACCTGGCTACAAAGGGCAYGTGAACTTCAGCTCCAGAGGTGTGGCAGAGCCTCCAGGTAGGATTTTGAGGAGTTCTGCAGTCCCCAAGAGGAGGAAGTCATACTGCTGCAAATCTGCTTTTGGAAACTGTGCCTCCAGGCATGCATTTAAATGGGAGCCTGTGTGTTGTTCCTGGTCTGTAAACAGCAATGGAGAAGAGTGAATTCAGTAATGTGGCAGTAAACAGTTCCCATCCCAAGCCTTGCTTTAGTAGCTAATTTGTCAGTGGTGGTGTGTGTTAGGGCTTTATTATTTCTACAATTTGTCTGCTTAAAAACTTCACCCCTAAAACATGCTATTAAAATACTTTATCAAGGAGGCTGACTCAGGGCACATTGGGAAAAAAAATTGCTGTCTAGGCCTATATCTGTATTAATTTTCTAATCTTCTGCTTTTTCCCTGGTTGAAAATCTGCCTAGCATGTCCACCTTTTGTAGATATTTTAATAATGAGTGTAGGGAAGAGTGATTTTAGTCAGTCTGTTTGTGCTTTTTAACACGAACCAAGACAATTGGGAGAGATGCAGTACAAATAAGCTTAATAAAATATTCAAACTCAGCACCTCTAAATGTTAATGCTTTTTCTGTTATTGGAATTACAAGGGAGACAATCAGTCTAGGGGTCTTACACAGATAATAGTTGATCTCCTCTGGGGTTAGAATCATAGAATGGTTTAGGTTGGAAGGGATCTTAAAGATCATCTGGTCCCAACCCCCTGCCATGGGCAGGGACACCTTCCACTATCCCAGGTTGCTCCAAGCCCTGTCCACCCTGGCCTTGAGCACTTCCAGGGATGAGGCAACCACAGCTTCTCTGGGCAACCTGTGCCAGGGCGTCACCACCCTGACACTAAATAATTTCTTCCTAATATCTAATCTAAAGTTGCCCTCTCTCAGTTTAAAGCCATTCCTCTTTGTCCTGTCGCTCCAGGCCCTTGTCACAAGTCCCTCTCCAGCTCTTCTGTAGCCCCTTTAGGTACTGGAATGTGCAGTAAGATCTCCCCAGAGCCTTCTCTCGTCCAGGCTGAACAACCCMAACTCTCTCAGCCTGTCTCCATAGGAGAGGTGCTCCAGTCCTCTGATCAACTTTGTCACCCTCGCTCCCACAGGTCCATGTCCTTCTTACCTTGGGGAGCTGGCGGAAATATTCCAGGTGGGGTCTCACTAGAGTGRAGTAGAGGGACAGAATCCCCTCCCTCAACCTGCTGCCCACAMTGCTTTTGATGCAACCCTGCTGCTCCCCTTGCAGTCGGCTCTGCAGCTCTACCTGTGGAGCATTGCCTAGAAAGAAAAGAGCAAGGAGCTCAGAAAAGTCTTTTTTTTTTTTTTTCACTCAGAACCGATGACTGAGTTTCTAGAAAATCCTATTAAACTGCAAAATTAACCAGACCTTTGTTCAACCACTTGCACCCATCTGTGCTGAGGAGGGGAGCAGGTGGAAGGGTGCCAGTGCCGTATGGGAGCAGCATGCGCTTCCCAGTGTGCTTGTCCTGTGAGCAGATCCCTGCTGTTTTACTTCCCTGCAAACACCTTTAAAAGATCATTCAGGTCTAGGTAAACTAGCTTATACAGCTGTGCTTTTGGGGTGCTGCAGAAGTGATTCCATTGTGCAGCCTGGGTTTGATGTTATCCCAAAGCCGGAGCGCTCACCTCACCTGGCTCGGGGAGAGTGCCTGATGTGAACCCAGCTCTGATGGCCTTGGGAAGCTGCAGAGTCAGGCAAACCGGACCCTTGTTTGCCCTAGATTTTTAGGGAATCCTGGCAGGGAGTTCATGAGCACATTGTAAAGATAACCAGGTACTTCAGGTGGTTGTAGCACCGCAGAGAGAAGCATTGCTCTGTAAGGATTAGCAATTCCAGCAGATACACAGGGCTGAAAATCAAGAATATGTAATGGGACTTTTGGCGCCCAGGAATGAAAATATCACCCATTGCCATAGACAGTGATTTAGTACCTTTGTCAGCACAGCAATGCCAGGCTGGTTTTCCCTGGATGCTGCTCAGGAGCTGCTTTTGGGTCCGTCTCACCTGGTGACTTGCTGGAAGCTGCTTTGCTCAGCGGGTTGCAGTGGCAGGGAGCTCTGGTGAGTTTTCCTATCTGCTAATGGATTTTTCTGTCTGTAGTAGAGCTGGCAAGAGATTTGTGGGGAAAGCTTTGAAATTACAGCGCTGTTTGCGAAGTCCTTCCCTTTGAGACGCCGAGATCGGTTTCTTTGTACTTTTAATGTGGGTTGCTTTTTGTTGGCATCACTCCTGGGAGAGCCAGCTGGATGTACAGCCTCTGTATTTTCAAGTTCTTTATTGGCAAAATTTAATCCTCGGGCTATTCTCTAATACTCTAATACTGGCAGCTAGCTCCATTTTTCACCTAAAGCTGAAAATACAGGTGAAGTTTTGGTTTTCAGTGTCTCAGACCCCCTCATAACTATCCCAAGGTGTGTGTATTGTGTACTTTTGTTATCCGTTTTGTGATAGGCAGTGTAAGGTGCCTGATAAGGTGTGTTAAAGCAAGCATCTGTTCCCCCTGCAGGGTGAAAAGAAACCTTATTATGAGGGCAGTATCAGCAGCATTCCCATTCCTGTGAGAAGACCTTGGGACTACTATGATTAGTTGTCTGAAGAGGTTTCAGATAGTAAAGCTTTTCTGACACTTGGGGAAGCATATGGCAAGGCACTGAATTTCGAGGTGTTGATTTTGAGCTAGAAATCCCCATGTCGTTGGTGGCTTGGCTGGTGCTGAAAGAATAAGGGCAAAAATTATTCATGCCTGCACTTTTGTAACCCAGTATCAACAATTTTGATCCAGCTATTTTGGCATGCTGCTGCTGGCCTTACATCTCTGGTTTAGTATTCAAACACACAGTAGCAAATTAGGGGTCTGCATCTCATTTTTGGAGGGGACTTTGGCATGAATGCTCTTGGCCATCACTTGCYTCTCTAAGGCAGTGAGACTCAGAGGTTATTCGCAGCCTAGTGAAAGCTTTACCTCTTGTCTGGCCCGGGAAGGAAGGCCACTGGTGTCACAATTAATTAATTCACTGCTAACAAGCAGTGAAGACACAGRCAGCACATTGTCATGATCTTTGGTCAGCCTTGCCCTTTTCCTGCTGGGGTCCAGTGTGGGCAAAGTGGGATTCTGGTGTGCTCTTCTCTTGCCCTGGTGACGTGGCAAAGCTTTGAGTCAATTTGTCAGTGAATTGGGTCTGGATGAGGCAGACTTAGTGTGTGGGGCTCTGCAGAGCTGCTGGGTAGAAGCAGTGGCCAGTGATGCTCAAACTTGACACTGCAAAGCCAGAGGAGGTGGCATTGAACATAGCACAGGTTTAATTTAAAAATAGCATTTGATTTTGCTTCTATTTGTAAACTTTTACATTGTCGTCTTCTTTGTTCTCCCTCTGTCCTTTTAACTGGACGTGTTCTAGCCTCTGCCATGTTGTGCCATTTCAAGGGAATTTGCAGTGATGCTTTTTTTTTTTTAATAAAAAGTAGAAGGTAGCTGTTGGCAGTGCCCCTTCCTCCCTGCATGCACGCACGGCAGCACGTGGAGCATCCTTTGACAGCGTGTTTGATGTCCAACCAACCTTGCACTGCAGATCACATGAATCTTTTCGTTGACTTCAGTCTGAGACAGATCACTCGACTGGTGGCAACTTCATCCCCACTACTCTGCAGCTTAAAAAGAGCTTTTTAAGGCTGCTGCATTTTATGGGTGTGAGWATCATACAGCCCCCACTGAGCCTGGCTTGATCTCCCTTCAAATCACATGTTGGCCGCAGCACGAGCGGGATGCACACAGGTTGCGTGTGATGGGATATCTTGCATCTTTTCCAAGCAGAAGTCAGAACAAGCCTAAAGATCTCATGCAGATTAATTACTGGTTCTGTGTAGTTGTCTGCATGTACTGTGGCTTGGCGTGTTCCTTGTCTCAATGGAGGAGCTAATTTGTTGTTTTGCAACTGGCTCCCGAGTGTTTAAAAAGGGATTCGGTTCTGAGATGCCCTGGCATCAGTACAAAGAGCTCCCAGAGTTAGTGGGGCAGGATATGGTCTTAACAGCTGGAACTGAGGGTACACRGCTTTGCAATGTTTTGCAGCTCTCTTCACTGCACAGAACAGCTTCCTTTTTTCTCATCCCTCTCCTTTTTCCTGGCTCCCATCGCAGCTGGACCTGGGATGCTTTGGAATGTAGGGGAGGAGGGAGCTGGTRATAATGTCATCCAAAGCATTGCAGGAGGGGATGTAGAGGGGTGCCTGTTCCTTCACCTCTGAGCTTCAAGCTTTGAAATTTCAAGCTGTCTGATTTTGTAATAAACTGTAATGGTCAAGGACATAATGCGAGGTCTTGAAGTAGATTGGATTTAAGCAGAAAAAAATCTGAGTTTCAGTCTGAACCAAAGATCACAGCATCAGAAAGTTCCCTCTGGGTGTCTTGAGGCTTCTTTTGCATCAAAAACTCTTGGAGAGGTGCTGCCCAGGGAGGAGCTGCCCCTCTGAATGGGGAGGGCTGGGGCGCAGCCCTTTCACTGGGGCTGTATTGGCAGCTGAACTTCCCTCAGACTTAAACCAGCCTTATGCTCTGGGTTCTTGCTGAGATTTAGATTTGGTTTACCTGAAGGATGCTATGAGCTGGTGCATGACAGAAACAGAGACTTTTAGGTGTGGGCTGACCCCCCTGGCTTCTGAGGAGCCCACAGAGAAGTGATATCCATGGCATGAACTGTCCCTATTCTCATTTATCTCAGCTGGACCATGGCTCCAGACAAGCCAYTGCCTGTACACTTACTGTGGAATGGTGGAGCTGCCTCTGGAATTCTCTGTTAAAACAGCCCACACATCTTTCTTTTACCAGACAGATTAAACCCCTGAGTACCAGCCCCACAGACACAGCTCCCTCGTTTGCTGCCCAGATTGCTGCAGCCTCCTGCAACCTCTATTAACATAGATGCTTTATTAGCAAAATGCATTCTGGCCCATTTCCTTTCCTGAAGATTTTTATCCTTGCTTAGACCCGCAGCTTTGCAACACCAGCGTTGTGCTCACCAATATCCATCTCTCTGTGCTTTTTACGCTAAACCCTCTTTTGGCCTCATTATCCGTGACTGCAGTTTCCACTCAGACCTCCATCCGGGGTCATTCACCGGGCATCCTTCATCTTAACAGCGCTGAGTTTACTTCCAGTGACAGTAACCCCCGTGAGTGTTGCTGCCTTAAAACTAGAACTATCTCTCCCATTAGCAATGCTGATGAATGAGCCAAGAACAAACCAGAAACTTAAAAGCGACCCTCTGCAAAGCAGAAATAGTGCCCAGAGCTGCCCAGGCGGAGCAGCGGTGTTTTGTTTTGCGCTGGAGAGGATGAGGGGCTGGGTTGCAATCAGTGGTTTGCTTCATTTTGAATTCTCTGCCTGTGTGTGRTGCTGTGAATTATATCATTTTTACATCTTATTGTAAAGTGGCTTTGAGGTACCAGGCATGAAAGATGCTAAATACATTTAGCTGGGAAAAAAATTCTAACAAACAATTGAGGCAGATTTTTCATCCGTCTGCTGCAGCAGTGCACCCCTCATTGCTGGGTCCTCACTGCCTTGTCAGGCTACTGCAAAATGGACCAGTGGCCTTTTCCATCCCTACCTGTTGTGTTGCCCCACTAATGAACCCCTGAGGGCACGGAGCCTGCTTTCAGTAGGTGAAGTTTGCTGCTAACTGGATTATTCTTCCAAAGATTTGTTTAAGCAGCAGCAGGCTGGCTGCAGAAGGCTGTGCTGATAGCCTACAGCTACTTTGGCAGAGTTATTTCTGTTTAAAAAGAAAAGGAAAAGAAAAAGCAAGGCAGCTGTTGGCAAATTTTGCAATTCTTTATGCAGGTGTATCTTTCTAACCTAATCAATTTTCACACCCAATTCTCTTCCAAGCTATTGGCAAAGGTAGAGATGGTGCTCCCAGCCAGTGACCTGGAGAGAACAAGTGAGCCAGGTGGTTACTGAGGATAACTTGGGGGTAACTGATGTGCTCTAAGTCTTTCTAAAGCTTATTAACTCTTGGATTGCACATATTGATCTGTAGCACCGTGCAAATAAACTTCTTGCTGCTGCTCTCCAGAGAGGCAAAGTGCTGGTATTTCTGTAGACACCTCAACTGCTGGTGCTGGTTTTTAAGTCATCCACCCTCTGTCTCCTCCCTGAGGGACAGCCCCAAAGCCATGGAGTGGAGGGCACTTGAGGACAGTGGGAACCGCAGGAGGTGATGCTGGGATGGCTCTGAYGAGCAAAATGGCACCAGTAGCTCAGAGCAGATGGGCACAAAGGGGTTTGCCCAGCGGATGCTAAAAAATGTCCAGGAAGGACATCTCTGAGCCTTGCTTCATGCAATTCCCATTGTTTGGAGCYGGAAAGAAATTCAATAACACTCTCTACCTGTAGATTTTGGGGCAAGATGTTTATCTTTTCCTCCGTGAGTTGTGGAAATGCCCAGCTTACAACTCGCAAGGTGAGTGGAAAGTAATGAAGATGAACAAAAATGCATTACAAGTGTTTCRTCCTTTTTTTTCTCCATCTAAGCCTTCTCCTACCTCATTTTGGAATTGTGGTATATCAATTTATTGAAATTCACTTCTCTTAATCAAATACTAGTCCTCTGTTTGATGCTGTTAATAACGGTGTTGTGATAAAATCGAATTAATTTCATTTCTGTCTGCAAACAGCCTGTTGTTGAATGAGTCCCTTTAATACATTAATCAGACATATAGCATTGTAACAAGGTTAAAAGTGCACACCGATTTCCATTATAAAGATATTCTCAATCAAGCAGAAACTAATCTAACATTGTAAGTCATTCTGTAATTCAATTGTTCTAACCACASTACATGTAAAAACAAGTTGTCTTACAACAAAGTCTCAAAAAAGCCCTGCAGATATTTAAATCTTTATAGGAAAGAATGATTTACATTTTCAATAAGCCTGATTTGTCTTTGGGAAAAATGTAATTCCTTTATCGAGCAAAAATCTAATGGGAGCCTTTTTACCTTTTTTGCCTTGTTTTGGGTGTATTATCTTGGTGCTGACCCTTAATTGGATTAGGTGAGGCCTGACTGTCAGGGAGAAAAAATTGCTATGGATCTGATAGCTTCAAAACTAAGAAAAAATCAACAGATGAAGTAGAAAAAAACAATGAAAAAAAGAACACAGGGTCTTCCTGAGCCCTTTGTTGGCCTTGAACAGATTAATTTTAGCAGCAGCTAATCTCTGCTGTGCGGAGATATTTTTGCCATTTTCCATTAATGATAATTATGACACTTCTCTTTTAGGCTTTACCTGGGGAGGTCCACGGCATGGCCATGGGGAGAGCGTCGTGCCCCCCTTGCCAGGAGTTGGATAATGAGCTGTGAGGTTGCGATGGGCTTTGGGAAACAAATGCTTGTAATTTTTCTGCTGAAGAAATCCAGCAACGTAACTGTTCAAATGATTTGGTGAGCTTTGGTGTCTCCAGCCTTGTTGTTTTAGCAGAGACTGGTGTTTGGAAAAGAGAAAGGCGGATGGAGGGAGCAAAAAGTGGCTTCTGTGGGGGTTATTCCTATGAGGAGGTTAACATAAGTAGGGTGATTGTCCTTTGTGAGGGATGGAGAGTGGGGAGGAATGGTGAGTACCTACCCCTTTGGGGTAGGAAGGGTTTTTGGTTCAGCATAGGAAGAGAGAAGAGCATTTGATAGCAAAAAGTACTTAGTGGTGTAAAAACCTTTGGAATGGTTTCAGTACGAGCATTTATTGAAATATAAATCTGAAAAGCTGCGTGTACCTGTGAGCATGGTCTGTGCAGGCTGCAAAACAGGCATTGCCTTTTACCTGCTTGTTTTGATATCACCAGTTATAGCAGATTTAGTGGTAAGCCCTGTGTGCTCTATTTTAAATAAATATTACACTTGCTATTGGATTGCCGAAAAAGAGAGAGAGARAGAACTAATTAAGGAGATGGGGTATCATCAGTAAATTTTTCTTCCCTGAGATTTTATGAGCAGTAATTTGAAAAGAGCCATATTAAAGTCATTGAGGAACAAGTTAATGCTGCGTTTCTAAGAATATTGCCCTTCTACTCAAAGATTATATTAAAGAATAAACAGTGTACAGTAGCTAATTGCTAGCTGACACATTATAATGGCTTTATACTTCCAAAATTGAATCTGTCTGGTCCAAGGAAAAAAAAGGGGAAAAGTAATGCAGTAACTTTTTAATTATTTAACAAAGTATTTCTCAAAGAATAATTGAATCTGGGCTCATGGCTGCAGGGGGGAAGAGAGACCGGTAGGTATTGACCACATTTGCAACCCAGCTGACACGGCTGCTGTTAAATACCCTGTTACGGGCTCTGACTCTGGCTTGTGTTCCAGACCGATGGCAGGTATCTGTTTTTCCTCTCTAAATTAAGCTGCTAGGAATTTATTTCTCTTGGATTGTTCCTTTCTGTAGTGCCGTAGGCGCGAACACGGTGCAATATTAAAACCCACAGAAATCTGCCAAGGAAACCGATTAACCTGTGCAAGGAAAATAACAAGCRCATGGTGATTGCCTGGAGCTGTCGTGCTGCCTGGCTTTGCCCAGTTAGGGGTTTTTTAAGTTCTTGGTAAAAACTGGTAATCCCTCAAGCCAATTCCTTGTTTCTCAGTCTGTTGGGATGGGGTAGATTTAATTGCCTGCAATAGGAGGGTCTTCTAGGCACCTGTAGTAGCAGTTGTGTGTTAGAGCACGCACAGAATGCAGTTGTATAATTGCACTATATTTAGCATCCTTAGCAGAAATGGGCTTTGCTACCTTGAGTCCGAATTTTCTGTCAGGTTAGATGAATCAGTGCTAATGTTGCAATCAGCTGTTTGAGTCTGGAGTGTCTTCAGCCTCCTCAGGGAATTGGTCCCAAAGGCAGAGCAGCAGCCTGAGGTCAGGAGCAGCCACGTCCCCTGCCTCTGCTGTGTCGCCTCATTAGCCATGAAACGTGTCGGGGGCTTGGGGCTTCACCAGGGGCTGGGCTCTGGGTACTGCCACGTTCTGCTCCTGAACCTGGCTTTGGTCCGTCTAACACACCCTGATTTTCTGTGGATTTTGCTCCCACATCTTCCTTTTTGCTTTGTTGTAACCTTCCAGGCAAGACTGACTTCTCCTTCCAAGAATAAAGTCTTAGTTTGGTTGTCTAAGAAATATAAGATTGCGCAGCTCTAACGTAAAACCATAATGGTGCATTAGTATGCTACGGGGCCCAGTTCCAGGAAATGTCTCCACTTGGGAAAACTGCTTAAGTGTGTGCCAAAAATTAAGCAAATGCTTTTTTCTTGACTGTCTGCGTTGGTTGGCTGGGTTGGGTCTGAGCTCTGGCTGGGGCTCCAGCCTCCTGCCCTGCGGTTTGCAGCCGAGGTCCAACCATCCGAACTGAAATACCAAATTTTGTGTTAAATATGGAATTAACAGAATGCTGGAGGGAAAGGCTGACTTGAGAAGTCGTGATTTAATTATATGTCATGGATTATAAAGGCAGAAGGAACAACTGCGATCATTTAGTCCGACTTCCTCTCTACTTATAAATAACAATAAACAGGCTTTAGCTGAAACACAAAGCAGCTTTCTTTGGTGGATTAAACACTCCATGCTGGGGACGCCAGAAAGAAGAAACATCTTGTTTGCATTATTTTATGTAGGTTTGAAGGGGCTCGACTCAAGCCGAGGTCACAGTTCCTTTGAGAGAAAGGGCATCCTGTGCTGGGAGAAGCTGGGTCAGCGCAGGGGTTGGGGATGTCATGGGACACGGTGTGGAGGTGCCTTGTGCGCTGCAGCACGTGTGTGACACACTGGGCACCACATCCTCCTGGGAATAGGATGGCATGTCCTAAAGGGAGCAGCGATTGGAACTGCAGTGGTCATCTCTGTCTGATTTAAGGCATTTGAACCCTGACACAGCAGAGGGAAGTGCAGATGGGAACCACCCAGCTTCAGCAATTGGCACCAAGCATTGAAACCTGTAAAATGTCCTTTGTGCTCCCCACTGCTCGGCTGAGCTGGGGCACCCACACCCTTCTGCAGTGTGGGGGGTAGAGTGAGTGTGTAACCATGCAGTGTGTCAGACCTGCCAGCTCCTGTGCCAACTCTGTCACGCACATGGCTGTATGTGGAGCACATCCTGCTCCTTGCCCTGAGAACCTGTCCCATCAGTTCTCCCAGGGCCCGCGTTTCTGCTGTGACGCTGAGCCTCTGCAAAGTGTCTTGTGGTGCTTTATATGATAAACGATGGGAATCAGGATTTAGTACTAGATGATCTGTAAGGTCCCTTCCAACCCAAACTATTCCATGAAAAATGAAGTTATATTAGCTTTTAAAAATGGCTCCTTAATGCCTCCGTGGTCTGCAAGAGTTTGAAGGACCTGGTCTTCAAACCAGGTGGTGATGGCCTTCAGCACAACCTGGGCTGGTGTCTGCAGGGGTCCCTGAGCATTTGTAGCGCATGTTTGCAGCATGTGTTGGGCGTCACCGCGGGCGCTGGTGTGACAGGCACTCTGTTATTTTAAGCATTAGTGTTTGTGTGCATTTTACACATTATAGCATTGCATTATTTAAGGGTGATGCATTATTAAAYGTTCTCCTCAGCACGGAGAGTAGGTCACTTCCTGCGATTCCTGCCTCTGCGTGAGTGAGTTAGGATGCTGTCTCTTATGTAATCCTTGCAGTCTGAATAATGGAGATCGTAATACTATAGAGCTGATTAATAACATTTAGTACTCCATTAATGAGGAATTTCGATGGAGTGTTCATAGAAGACATCTGTGTTACCATACTCAGTTTGTTCTTTCTGCTTGAGTGCCTGGAACCAGAAGAACAATCATTACTTAGTTAATAATGATGTGCTTCCTAAAATAAAGGCTTGTAAATTCATTTTTATGCCCATAATCACATTTTTCTGCCGTGAGAAGGGTGAGGGAGCTGGGAATTGTGTCTTTCCCATCTTCCTGACAAAATGTATATAATGATTAGAAGCATATAATAAGAGTGTTTGTCCTAGCCAAATGTTTCTCCACTCCTGTTAATCAGCGTTCGTTTGAGAGCCGGCGCCGTTTGTTGAGGGCGATGCAATCACCGGGGCAGTGTGGCAGATTTAAATCAGTAATAAAGGCCCCGGGGAAATTAACAAGACAAAACATTAACCACAGACTAAACATTAACATATATTAGCATTTTTATTACACCTGTAGAAATGGTAAATGTGCTTGGTTACTACTATTAAAAAGTTTATGTTCTATCCCACATCATCGCGATGTATATTTTTGGTTTAAGCCCTTTAGAATTTAATTAAGCGGAATTCTGTAGCAGCGCTTGAGTAATAGACTTCAGGTTCACTTTTATGGTGACTTTGAAGATAAATGGGGCACAAATGCGATCTTTATAATGCTAATAACACTTGTGATGTGTAGTGGAGCGGGTTGTTAAAAAGAATTGGGGAAGAAGCACCAATTCACACAGCTGCATTACTGAGGCTTTCAGCCTCACTGGTCAAACTGGGTTCCATCACTGAAGGATGCTCAGGGTTTAGTGGGCACCGGTTGGCTCCTCCAAAGACAGGACATTTTCTTGATGCCTGTGGTGTCTCTTGATGTTCTGTGCATACTGTAGCACACCACCCTTTCAGAGCCTGTGTTCAAATCAATTATAATAGTTAATCTCTTTTTGGTTTAATGTGTGGCTTCTCCCAAAGGAAACTCACGAATAGGTATAAAATGACTKATGTGAACTCCAGAGAGCAGAGGAGATTGTGGGAGGAAATCTTCAAAAATGAGGCCATCCCCTTGAGGGGAAAAAAATACTGTGTCTTCCTGGAGAACGAATCTATAAGCAGAAGAGTTCATGGAGAAGACAAATGGAAACTCCATGTAAAGTTTAAGCAAAGGTCAAATACAGCAAGCTCTCCTTTAGAGCAGAGTGGAGCTTCTGGGCTGAATGAGAAGTGGCAGCAGCAAGTATCCAGCGGTGTTTAATGCATTCTCTTCTTGTCCAAGGAGAAGCTGATTAGCTACTTTTTTCTCTCTTTTTTTTTTTCCTTCTAAATCATCTAGAAAATTACCTTTAAAATGTTCTTACTCCTAAAAGCAAAGCTCAGATTGGCACTGAGGATCACGTGTGCGCTGCTTTCCAATCCTTTCCTCCCTGGGTTTCCTTGCTGATGTGCAAGGTAAGATGTTTTTGCCCCATGTGGCCGCGCAGCCTCATGCCTTGGCAGGTTTCATCAGGTGGTGTCGGTGATGCCATCCTGCCATAGCCAGGCTGGAGACGCCCTCCATCAGCTGCTCCGAGGCTCTGATGCTTTGCACAGGACCTGGTACTGTGGTGACTCTTTCTTTGGTATAAATTAACCCTATCTCAGTCACCCCAGTTTCCGTGGGCCGGCAGGTACCCGCGGGGATCAGTGCTGTGCTGTACACCCACGCAGTCTGCCCAGCTGGAAGCAGCCGTGCTGGTGGATCYGGCGGTGGATCCGGTCCCTGGCTGCTCACAGTGCACCGTTCCCATGCCGCCGCAGGTTCCCTGCAGTCCTCAGGCACCTCTTATCTTAAATTAATGGGGAAGCGTTAAAGTGGGCTGATAGTGCTACTCCATTAGCTTTGTCCCTGCGCTCCTCTCAAATCAATGTTCCCTCTAAAGCGGAGCCATTACACGGCGTGCAGCTCCCGAGGGTGTTGGGAGCCAGCTGCTTCCCCATCGGGCGTGGGGACCATCGGCCTCAGGTCGAGGAGCTCTGCCCAGCCTGGGTCTGGTGTCTCCCTGCAGCTGGAATAAAGAAATGGAGCAGGGAGTAGTGGTCGTCAGAGGGCAAAGTGTTCCCCTCGTGGCCTGGGTCACGCTCGCATGGAGGAGCTAATTAAATCGGGTAATTAGTGAGTTTGTTAATGAGCTGGGGCAGGGAAATTTTGCTTTGGCTGTTACAGTGTTGGTGGCTTTGGGGGTTTGTAAAAGCTCAGGGCTTTGGGAGAGTTTTCTTGCCTGCTGTCCCCTTGCAGCAGTTTTTCAGTGGACCGGCAGATTCTTTTAAAAACAAACGGAAAGTCCAGCTCCTGTTGTCTAAAATCCACACTGCCATTTGATTTACTTATTCGTTTTCTTGTGGCCTGATGTGTAAAACTTCAGCCTATTCAGTGACATGAATTAAGACACTGCACAGCTCTCGCACTGACTATATTTTGGATAAGGGCTGGTGTATATTTACAATCCCCCAGTAGCATGTGGAGCCCAAGGAGAAGAGCCAGTGGTTCCATTCTGTCGATTTGCTTTGAATTTCACRCTTATATTTGTGTGGCAGGAGGAAGCCACGTATTAGACTCTGTTGCTTGATATGAGTTTGGCACCTGGATTAGAGATCCTGCCTTCCTGTTGCTCTCCCTGTTGCAGACACACCACCGTGCTGGGGAGCTGACTGTCCTTGCTCCTGSCAGAGCAAGTGATACCTGGAGAGTTGTGAAGCATCACACTTTTTTCTCCTCAAGATCTGAGCTCGTGTTGTCCCCTCTCTGACTGCCCTACAGTGGCTTTTTTTCTGGGCTTTTTGGAGCCTGCTTTAWAATAGCGATGGTTAGGAAGAGACTGGGAAGCTGTGTTCATGTGTTCCTGAGCTTGCAGTGTGGACTCAAAAGGAAAAGGAGGAAAAGATTGAAATAGGGTTTCTGAGGTGTTGTCCTAGGACTGCTTGTGGCCCAGCAGACTCTGGCAGATGGTTTGTGAAATCTTTCCCTCCCCCCAAAAGCGTACTCGATGCCGCCCCTGCAAATGAGCAGGCAATCTGTTACTTCTACATTCCCTCACTTTATTTTAAGTTCAAATCTCAGCCAGGTTTTTGTTTGACTAAAAGGTGACAACCATTTCACTGTGACTCCACAAGATGGTCTGCAGGGTTGGGTTTTTTCCTGAAAAGGTTGGTTGGTGCTTGAATAAATAAATAAGTAAAAACTTGGTGGAAAGTTTGAGCGGTGCATCCTTCTATCCATGAAGATTTCGTCTGCTGTCCCATGTCACAGCTAACACAATCCTGTTCGTGGTTTCATCCCTCACAGGAGGGATGGTTGGACTTGGTGTTCAATGATTTGACTTGATCAATGGTTGGACTCGATGACTGTAGAGGTCTTTTCCCACCTTAATKATTCCATAATTCTTGGAGCCCTTGGTACCCAGGTGCCATGTGGGGGTGGGAGCAGAGGGGCTGAGCTACCTCCAGTGCTGGGTGGGAGCCGAGGCAGCGAGGCAGCCCCTTGGCCGTTTGAAGCACACTCTCGGGTGGTGCCATTGTTCGCGCTGTCGCTCTGACCCTCCCCTCCCATTCAGCGCCTCTCTGCATCCTTGGGAAAAAGCCTTGATCCTGGACTTGCTCTTCTCTCAGGGTTCAATAGGCTTTGCCAGCTTGAAAGCCAGGCTTTGGAAAGGGAGTGGGGGGATTTTCACAGAGCTGAGGAGAATCAAAGGGAATCATCACAAATGGCAGCTTAGAATATCCGACCTTTTTCCACTTCTCTCCTCTGCTTTATGTGTCCATGCACAGCGTGGATGCAGCAATGCTGGATTTTGGCATTGCTTCCTCTGTACCAGTGTCTTGGAGCTTTTCTGTACCTTGTGTTTCCCTGGAGGTGGTTTCATGCAGGTCTCATCTCTGACTTGGGGAGGGGAAAAGCCCACAGACCCCTGAGCATCCTCACACTCTCCTGCTGATCTGCCCTTTGCAGGGACAGTGGCACCAGCCAGCACAGAGAGAGCATGGGACATCCAGACCCCTTCTGCAGTGGTGGGATCTCCGATCCTAAATGCCCTTCTCCAGGTCTCCTGCTGTCCTGTGATTTCCTCCTATTCCTGTCTGCTTGCATCAGGGCACTACCTGCAAATCTTATGAAAGCAATGAGTGCTAAAGGAAAGCCCCAAAGGCAAAGAAAACAGCCCAAAATGTGGTCCTTTTTCTGACTCCCTTCCTCCCTCTGCTTTTTAAGTCTACCAAGTGATTTAGAGAGGGCAGCAGGGCTGACACATTCTTCTGCACAACTTGGTTTTGGCAAGGTGGAGAGGAGACAGCCAAGGGAGGACAGAAGAGGATAAACCAGGTAAGATGTTGCAGAAACTGCTCCCCTGGCAGGTGCAGGAGGAACTGCTTTGGCAGAGGGAACTGCAGGTGCAGAAGGACAGGTGGCAGTATCTCTTCCCACCACGCTGTGAACCAGAAACCACAGTGCCCAGCTCCCAGGGGGTTTCTATTTTACTCTTTGTTGTATGGCAGCCTGAGCAAACAAACTGTGCTGCTCTTGATAATGAAAGAGGTGACATTACTAATTTATTTGCCCACCCAAATGTAGGATGTAATAGAACAGAATTAATCTGTTCTCTTTACACATCAGATGCTTGTAGCTTTGGGCAGCGGGCACGCTTTTAACCTGCGGTGTGCAGCTAACTGGGAGTTTAGCTGAGTTCCTTGATTCGGTGTGGTGTGGAGATAAAGGAGGTGCTGCAAGGAATGGGCATTTTATGGGTGTTTGGTTGGTCCCAAGCCTGGACATGGGTGGTGGGATGAGGCTCAGGGAAAAAGAGGGTGTTGTTTGTTAAGCACGGTGCCTTTGTGGTCCCAGCCACGCTCCCTTCACAACCCAGCACGGATGAGTCCTGCAGAGCAGGACAGGGTCGATCGACATTCACAATGGCAGTGGTGCCATGGGGGGACAGATGTCCCTTGGTAGTCTCCCAGAGAAGGAAATTATGTCAAACCATGCACAGCAGGGACTGCAGCAGTGGCTGYGAGTCTCGGGACGGTGGCCATGCGAGAGAGCTTTAACGAGGCGCTTTGGATTYCTTCCCTCGCTGCTGCAGCCGGTTCCTGAATCATCTGTATGCTAATGAGCTAATTTGTGCTATTAGCAGAGTCCTGTTAATCAGGGCCTCCCACGGTATGACCGGGCTGTGGCCACAACGCTTGCTGTACTTTGGGCCCTGTTTTTTTTAATTAGTAGTGATGTGTATGTTGCTCATCCCTGGGCATCTGCAGTGCAGTCTGTGCAGATGCTGAGCTGCCTCAAGATGCAGAACAGGGTCTTAGGATTTTCCTTTAGAGGGGARGTGTTTCCTAAAGGTCTGACTAGAGAGGCAGAGTGCAGAGTCTTGAGATGCTTTCAGGGAGGAAGGAGCAGGGAACATCTCAAGCCCTCTCCTGCCAGCCTAAGTTTAACCTGACRCAGGAAGACTTGCTGGTCACACCTGCAGCTCAGGGGTTTTGATAGCCACAGGGGCACTTCAATGCCCCAAAATTTTGCCTGAAGCTTCCTTCATTCCTCCACATGGAGGGAGTGTTTGTACAAAAGCCAGGTCGTATCCTTAGGGCAGCAGTTTGCTTTCAGGTGCTTGCTGAGCTGTGGGCAGGATGGGGATGATGGACCAGCTCATGTGCAGGTACCAGTGTTGCATCTCAGCTGTTTTCCTGCAGTGCTTCTGGCCCCAACGCTTCCTCACCCTGCTGTGTTTGTGTTTTCCAGATCAGCCGGTTATGTGGCCACGCGCAGCAGAGGCAGATTCGATCCGCTAGTTATCCCGAAGAGCTTTTCATTGACAAGAAAGTCCTGAAAGTGACTCACATCGAGCAAGAAGAAACTTTGTCAAGCAGGAGGAGGTGAGAACTGCTGAGCTCAGGCTGAGTGTGGTGCCTGCTGGATGGGCTGCAGGAGAGGTCACCATATGGGATGGCCCTGTGGAAGCGTATGGAAAAGCTCCTTATTTCCCTTACCCATAAACCTGGCTTTGGCTCTGAACATTAGAGCTGCTCTGTGGCTGGCTCTGAAGTGCAGTGAGGTGTCTACATGGGTTTTCTCACCTAGTGCATTCTTTTTTAACTTGTAAAACTGCCTCCTGCTTTTCATCTTTGTTTTGCTTTTTGCACTGCACCAGGCACCCAGGTTCATACACCAAATGCATTGTCTGGGTTTCTTGGGCACTGCTATAGTGCCAGAAATACTCACAGGTGTAGTTATAGGTAGAAATGGTCACTCCAGCCTGAAATGTTTCATGTTACACTGTGTGTGTAGGTAAGAGGGATGCATTTCATGCTTTGTGGTGCAGTGTTTTATGGTAGTTCAGAAATTTTAACAGCCTTTTACTGTATATTTTCAAAGGGAAGCAGGTGCCTCCAATACTGACACTCCACCCTGTACATCCTTCCCCCTGTAAGTAGAAGTCGTAATTAAGTGGGTTCACACTGATGTGTCAGGGAGCAGCATCTCCCCTCTGGATCTGAAAGCACACYCAGAGATATGCAGTGCCTTTGCTGCTGTCTTGAATACAAGAAAAATCCCTGTGGAAGAGAAACARGCAAGCCTGGCGATTTTTGAAACTGAGGATAGCCTAAGTTGGGTGTATTTCTCTTTGAAGACTAACAGGGCCACATTCTTGATACGGTTCCCATGAGATACAGCACCAGGGCTTGCATTCCTCCCTTGTCTCAACAYGCCGCAGGTTGCACAGCCCAGGCTCCGACAGAGATGTCCTTTGAGGAYTCTGAAGTCTAATGGAATCTGCTGGGATGAATTACGTGCGCTCACACCTGCAGATATGGAGGAGTTCCTCCCTTCCCTTCCCCTCCCTGCCCTGTGGAGAGCTCTGCTCCCCAGGAAAGTTTCCTTCTGCCTGTTCTCCCCAGCGCTGCTGCGGTTTGCGAAGAGGAGCGAGGCAGCGCCTAGGACGTAAGGAGCTGGGTGCCATGGGCAGCGAGACTTGTCTTGCTTGGGGTTTGCCATAACTGAAGACCCAGGTCCCACCTCGTTTTGGCTTTCCAAATGGTGTTGGTTGTGCCTGCTGCCCCACTGTTAGGCCGGTGCAGGAACAGGCTCCTCGGCAGCGAAAAGGCAGCGCGGAGCACAGGCTCCCTTCTCCTTGTGTCGCCTGCCCCCAGCTGGCTGTCGCGGGCTTCGGCTGGAGAGGGAACYCCGCGGAATCCCAGAGCAAGGAGGGACGGAGGGAGCTGGGCACCCTCTGCACACCAAACTGCCTAAGCTGGCAGGGCAGCTCCGCGCAGCTGGCGGGGCACGGATGTCCCCCCGCTACGGCACCCGCGGGATGCCCCTGAGAGTGCTCCTCGCTCCAGGTGCTGAGCCCTCATCATCGCTGCCAGGGAGGAGGGAGACTGAGAAATAACCCCTTGCCAAAGGGGAATATGTACTGAAACCAAGCAAGGATACTGTGACACCAAGTCTTACTGTCTCGGGTCTCTGCTATTCACATTATCTTWCTTTTGATGCTATTTACCTAATTAAATCCACCCGTGTTTCTTGGTGTCAACTGCTGAGTGTCCCTGAGGGATCAGACCTGGGCTGGGGGGATGTCACATCCTGCTCCTACAGCCTCTGTCCCCTTTCTGGCAGCTGTCAGAGTCCCCATGGTCAGCCTGTGTCCTGGCACCTCTGGACCACTGCTGCAGGTGACCAGCTGGAGACAGAGATCCTTGTTGCTGGGAAGGGAGGGCGCAGGGTTGGGGCGCAGCCTGATTCACATCCCCTCTGTCTGGTGCAAGCCCTGCTCCTGTGGCTCCTCCTGCCTTCCCAGGGCAGAGCCATTTTGGTGAGTGTAACCTGCCCCTTTGAATGCAGACTGTGACCCCATGGCCAACCCGGTGTACACCTTGAGATYGTGTACTTTCGATGGTGCAGCATGGAACACCAAGCAACCTTACCCATGTGTGCAGGTCTGTGCTGGGAGTGTCTGCTCTGGTCTGCCACCAAAAATGCCACCTGCCCTTGCAGCCATGCTGGATGGCCAATGTCAGGCAGACACAGCCTCTGAAGGGCCTCTGTTGCCTTCTGTAAAGCAGAGGGGACTGCTGCAGGCTGAGCCCTTGCTTCTCAKATGTACCCTAAGTGTGCATGGCCTGAGCCAGTGGCACCTTTCCTTAGGTGTCATGAGGGTGCAGAGACTGCATCTGGCTTTTGCCTGGTGTGTGGTTGGGCTGAGGTTCTGMTGTGCTCACATCCCTCCCCATCACCAGCAGTTTTGCCCTGGGAAACATGGGTTCAGCCTTTGACTAAATAACATCAAGGAACAATGCAAAAAGCTACCTTGGCTCAGAAATAAAACTGATGTTTCGTGGTTTGTTTGCACCCAGCTGCTTTCATGTTGTGTTTGTGTCACTACCTTCACTGGTTAAAATGCACCAAMCCCACCTTCTCTTCCTCTTTTAACTTTCTCCCCCCTTTCTTCCAGGGAACTGATTGCAAAGCTGAAGTCCTACAGCAGTTTTTACAGCAGCTTGCCAGAGTACATCTGCAACCACAGCTCTGCTGTTCAGAACGACACCCTTTGCTGGAATGGACAAGACGTCGTGGAGAGGTGAATCACATCTCCCTTCCCCTCTGTCTCTCCAGCACTGCTTATCTTTTGTTAATCAGGTACAGGAGCAGTCTGTGACCTGGACACAATTTGCTCCCTTAAGATCCTCGTGCAGAACAAGTGTCCAGCTGCGCTGCAGCTCACATGGATGTGCAGGATCTGCACGGATAGAAGTGGTAGTGTGCTGCCCTCCGCTGAGTTTCCTGCTCAGTGGAAACCCTGCACTCGTGAATGGGTTTTGGTCGGGATGGGTTGGCAGGGGAGGGCCAGAGACAGGAGAGCCGCAGCAGCTTGACACAGCCCTGCTCCTGTGGGACGGTGCCTCACAGTCCAGGGATGTGCCCTAAAATAAGGGCATTGCCACTGCATGGGGTGGGGATGTCTCCAACCTGGCTCCATGCAGGACAGTGTGGTTGGCATCCCCTTGTCATCCCTTGCCCCATGCAGGGAGGGTCAAGGAAGATCCCCTTGTGGAGTTTCTCGTTCCATAGCTCTGACCTGGAGGAGGTGAGGACCACTGAGCTCTGATGATGCCAGTGCTGCCCTCTGACCACCTTCCCACCAGCAAGTCCTGGCTGTCTTCTCTGGACGAAGCCATTCCCACCAAGGTCCAGCTCATGCTGTGGCTACTTTGCCCTGCCCCACTCGCTGTTTTGGAGGATGTACTGGTGGTAACTGAGCTTAACAGAGATAGGCACATGCAGCATTCATACCATAAAGGGGAAGGAAGTGTTAATAGAAATGGAGATTTTTCTGGCAAAAAATGCCCCGTGGGAATGTTAAATAATGTGGAAATAGAACTTGGAAATGTTTTTCATAATTATACATAAATCTCCTCTAATCACCCTACTTTGCAAAGCATCCTTTGCTATTAAGTAGTTTGCATAAGGGAAGAAATAGAAATAAAATCAGGAAGTGGTGAAATGTTGAGATATTAATTATGACTTCTTGATCAGTAACCTCAGGTGGTAATTAGCCTGTACTTGCAATACTGACCTGAAACACTGAATAGACCAAAATAGCATCAAACTCTATTTTGAAAAAAAAAATGACTCAAGCATCTAAGATCACATGCTTAGTAAAATGTACTTACGTTGCCCAAGGAAAAATGTGTCCTCTATTGGTAGTTATTTCTGGAAAGTCTTGAGTTTCCATGCTTAACTGAGAAGTTCAATTGGAAAAAAAAGATAATTTCAATATTGTCTCACTGATTTTTAATTAAAACTTCTAAAGCAGGGCTATAAACTCTGCAGCTCTGGAGAGAAGGACCTAGGGTGAGGTCTTTGCTTATGACAGTTCACTGGGGCCACGGTCCAGGTCCTGCTGACGCCAGAGCTGGGTGAAGTGGTAGCAGTGGAAGGGTGCTGAGTCCAGATCCTCCTGCAAATGTAAGTTCAGAGCTCTTTGCAGATTAAACATGACTTGAGGTGATAGATGCCCTTCAGCTTTCTGCTGAGAATACCAGGGGACTGTTGTAGGCAGAGATGTCCCCCTGGGTCCCTGCCGCAGTGCTGTGGTGGCACCATATGGCAGGTCAGCTATGTGCCCTGGCATGCAGAGGGGACAAGCCAGGGAGAGGATAAAATCTGTGTGCATGAAGGGGGCACCAAGATTTCAGCCCCTGGCTGTCGAGTTGAGGATTAAATCCTGCACTGCGCCTGAAGAGCACGTGCCTTTCCACTCGTCTCCTTGCCCCCTCTGATCTATTGCACAGATGTCACCACCTCTGCCAGCTCTTATGAAATATTAGTGACAGTTCCCTTGCAGGCAGATATTGGAGGTTTTTGCTGTGAGCAGGGAGACCTCAGCTAAATAAAGCTGAGCTAAGATAATGGTCAAGGGTGCTCCTCTCCCAGGACCCATTTGCAGAATGTTTCAAATAGAAGCAAACACGTAGTTAAAATTATCTCTACACTGGCTGCTTCATGTGCTTGGACTTCCCAGCTTGGCATCTCTTTCAGAGTGTCTGGGAGGATTCCTGAAAATCCGGAGCATTTAAGGTAACAGTGCTGAGTACCCCAAGCTGCCAGTTCCTTTATTTCAGTGTTTTCCCCAAGAGGGAGCCAAGCAGCTGTTCATGGTGTAGCAGCTTTTACTCAAGCTGCTCTGAGAATGTGTGTCATGTACTGGAGAGCTTCTGGCTTGTCTGCAACAATTCTCCTGCTGGACTGGTGTGTGTTTCTTGGTCATCAGACTCCATCTTGCCACTTTTTAGTGTGGTTTGAATATCTAGTATTAATTTCAGGATGCTGGCCTGATACTTGTCCCACGTGTGTGGTGGCTGCCAGAAGGAAGGGTGGTGGAGACACGGTGGGATGGTTCCTGTGGCTGGAGTGTTGGCATGGAAGGATAGAGGCTCTTGGAAAGGACAGGCAGGGGAGACAAGGATGGCGTGTCTATGTCAGTGACCAGCTGGAGGGCACGGAGTTCCACCTGGGGAGGGATGAGGAACTGACCAAGAGCTTTTGGGTCAGGAATAAAGGGAGGGTAGGGACAGGTGATGTCATAGTCGGGCTCTGCTTCAGGCCACYCAGCCTGGAAGCCTGGGTGGATGAGGCCCTTTATAGACAGACAGGAGCAGTCTCATGTTCACGAGCCCTGGCTCTCATGGGTGACTTCAACCACTCTGGTATCTGTTGAAGGGACAACACAGCAGGACATAAGCAATCCCAAGGTTCCTGGATAAATTCAARAGCACCTGCTGAATCTGCTGAAAGCTTTGCAGCATCAGGTGAAGAGCAGGGCAGAGCAATGGCTGGGTGAATGCTGTGCTTCACTGTGTTTCTATGTGTGGTGCTGTGCGGGCAATGGATAAAACTGCTCGAGCATTGCTGTGTCTGTGAGGTTGGTGTGAGCATCCATATGGGTGTGTCTAGGATTTGATGGTGTTCCTGTAGGGATTGTGGCTATTTACCTYTTGCATCTTTAATGAAGTACCTGAGCATTCATTAGTTAAGTTAGAAAAGAGCCCTGCTGATTTAYCCATTCCCAGACCTCCCTGTCATGACAAAACTTGTTAGTTATTCTAAGCCCTTTTCCTATAATATGTTAAATCAATCCYGGAAARGCAACTTCACAGCCCTTGCCAGTGYRCYCARGTACTTGATAATACCAACAATGTGTATCCTGTTATTTGGTGCAAACAGTCCCTTCTGCACCCTGCAATCCTCCKCCTGTGGTTGTTCTGGATGAGTATTTACTCTGTCCTGTTTTTCCCACTGCTTTGTYATCCACAGGCAGTGAGAATGTCCCTCTCCCCACAGACTGGATGTGCTCAGTGCCTTTCCACTGGGTCTCAATTCCCAGTTYGAGCCTTGAACTGTTTCTTCCTTGCCCTTAACCCCCTCTGCCCTGAGTGAAGGTGGCATATTTTCCTGGGGCTCTGAYGCAATGCAGCTGGCTGGAGTATTTTATCCCACTTTTCATCCCTCATTGTCTTTTACTGAGTCTTATTTTGCCATCCTTTGTGATCATTTGCTTCTCCACATTGARCCATCTAATGGCAAGAATTCATCCACCTTCCCAAGGTTTGATCTGTGGGTTAATAATTTGATTGCCATCCCTATTGTGGATTTAGGACATGGTGCCTTGAAATAACTGCTTGAAATAACTTGCAAACAGTGGCAACCATTCAGGGAAGGTTGATTTTTCTGTAATGCAGAACAGTGCCTGTGTCTTTCGCTGTGCTTTTGCGCGGTGGAAGAACATAAGCTGAAGTGGGAAGAAAAAATAAAAGGCAACACATTCCTGCTTTTCACACTTTCCAGAGTGTGCAAAAACACACTGTGCTTTTATGGGACGCCACAAAAGTTCACAGCAAAAGCCACAAGTGGCACATTTCACCACTTGCAAAGAGCTTGTTGAGGGGTCGTGGTGCTTGGGTGTTTGTGGTAGCTGGGGACCACACCTGCTGGATTTTCCTCTGTCTCTGTGCATCTCTGTGCACCTCTTTGCAGCTCTCCTGGGCTCAGTTCCAGGCACTTCCCTGAGACAGACATGTAGGCAGAGTGGGTGTGCAATAGTGCCTAAATGAGGGTTTCTGTGGTGCCCCTCCTTGCCTCTGTTTGTCCTCATGCCCCATCCTCTCACCAGCCCTCCCGCTGGTGGTGTTAGGCGGTGAGATGTTGTCCTGTCTCTTATCCTTATCTCCATCCAATGTAGAGAAAAACCAGAGGTCGATTCTTATCACCGAAGTCCTGACTGAATAATTAGCTCATTTAAAGCCTTCAGCTTAAGTCAAGTAGGTGTCGAGATTTCAAACTCACCTCAGTTTCTATGGGAGCTAGGTGTTGGAATCTCAAAGGTGATTTGGACCTTATATATAGTATCAGGGTTTTGCAGCATTTAATACTAAAAGCCTATTAAAATCTAGATTCTCAGAGTTTAATAATCTGCTTACACGAGTATATTCCTTTCAAGCTGTCCTGAGTAGAATGACAGCAACATCTGCCCACTGCAAAACTCGTAAGCACATTAAGCATTACTGTTAGATATTGCCATTTCCAAATTTCTCAAGACAAACACGTACATTAATCTAAATTGCCAGCATAACTTGCTTTCTTTATACCAATTCAAAATTAATATATTTTTAGCACCTTGCCAGATTCTCTTCTTCAAGCTAGAAGTCTCAGATTTCCCTGCTGTTGCCAACGTACTGTGGTTTGTTTTAATCATACAAATCATAAACAATGAAAGTACAATTGGAAGCAAGACAGAAAAATGAGATTCTGTAATTGGAACAAAGGAAATTCCATGCCAGCAATAACCCTTTGGTTCATGAAGGGTTTGGTTATTTCTGGCAGTGCTGCAAAATATCTGATACAATGGAATCCCCAAAGAGGGGGCTGTATAACTTTTCAAGCCCATAAAACACAGCTTTGTAGCAAGTATAAGCTATAATGAAAGGGTAGTAGGCAAATTCAGTGGGTAATTGAGTGGCCAGGATTGTTTCCAGAGTATTTCAGAAATTAAGATCGTGAGTCTTCCTCTATTAAGCCTCCTGCTTGGTCTCAGGTTTAGCCAATTTTTCCATAATCTATTTGTCTTGAACTGAAATAAGAATAGAGGGAGAGTTCAGGTTGTCTACAAACTCCCATTGTTTTGCTATGAATATTACAGTTTTTGCTGTTCCTTCCGAAGTCCCATCTCCCAGAGCCAGGTGAGACCCCACGTTCATGACCAAGCCCTCATCTGCAGGACGCTCACTGGCTGTGGTGCTTTGCGTGGGGAGGTTGGGAAGAGGCAGCACTTCCCTTGGCAGGGAACTGACACAGGAGGATCTGAGGGGGCTCTCAGAGGCTTCAAGGTGTTGATATTTGGAAATCCAGCAGAAAATGGTTCCTTTTTAGTTAGGTGAGAACACTCCCCACTGAGAGCGTTGGATGCTCCTGGTTGCTTTTGAAGCAGCTTGTTTGGAGCTGCTGGTGGTGTAAATTGACTGCGGCACCACGAGCTCTGCAGTGACTGCAAGGACTCTCTGCAAGCAAGCAGAGGAGTGCACACTGAGAGCCAGGAAGGCACCTGAGAGCCATTCACCCCACCTCTCTCCTGCCACTTACACTCCCCTGTTACAGATGCCTGCATGTGGTCATGGGATGGTGGGAACATGCACCCCACATGGAAGAGGACAGCGGGGGTGGACCTGCACCCCACACCCAGCCCATGTCTGGGATGGGGTAATTGGTAGGATTGACCAGGTATCTCCGGACAGTCTCTCTTTAGAGAGGAAACTATCAGAGAAAGAAGTTATCACCTCTTCTTGGAGGCTTGTGGGCACATCCAGGAGTTACTCCATCTGCAGGGCAGAATGAGTGGGTTGGAAACAGCTTTTCAAGCCTTTTAGTCCYCACTGCTTGCACTGCTGATGTGACACAAAGGTTGTCTCACTAAACCAGAAGTTAGCAGGGCCAGAGCGTAAAACGTTGGCTTCACCACTGCACCCACCTTTACTGACMCGTGAAAACCAGCTGTAGGTAAGACCTGGGTTCCTGTCAGGAGTGTGGGGGGCGAAACTTTGCTTTCCTTTCTCCCCTTTTTCAAATCTTTCATCTCCTACGTGGTGAGGACTCAGTGTCACCAGTCTACTTGGTCTGTAGTAAGTAATTCCTTGAAGTGCAGAGCAGCTTTGGGGGATTGGGGAAATGTTGCTCTCTCAAGCTCAGTTATTAACTCTTGTGCAATGAAACCTCTTCTCTAGCATTGTGGTCCTGTCTCATAGCACTCTCTGTTGTGTTTGTCCCCCACCCACTCTCTCAGACAAGTATAATTCAGTGAACACAGACAATAGAGGGAGAGCTTGTAAGGAATACTGTGCTGTTTAAATTGTGGAGATGCGTTTCAATAAATAATTTGCAACTGGAAGGCAGGCATAAATTAATTGTTATTTGAATGACATACTTACTTTCCTTTTTCTAAAAGGTGTAATTCTTTATGTTTGACTTTCAGGATTACTTTCTCTAAATCACACGTCAGGCATTGCAGTAACTCATCTCGAAGCCTAGCAGGGCCGAGTAGGATGAACATACATTTTACACTCATTGCCATGTATTTAAATAGCATTTGTCATCTTGTCTTCTTTACTCTGAAATGAAAGCTTGGAATGAGCTGCATTTGGACTGGAAAGACCGAACATTCACAGGAGATGTTTGTGGACGGTGGGGAGGAAAGGAGGACAGCATACTTACAGCATGCTTAATTCGACAGCATACTTGGGCATTTATGTCTGGTGGATGAGAAGAAGCAGGAAGGGTCTGTAGTTGTACTATCCCCACAAAAACCTTCAGATTATTGGTGTTTTAATCATGTGGTTGTCTTTAAAGTCATTTGTAACGAGGGCTGCTCATCAGCACATTTTACAATGTGACACTTGTCTTTGGAAAATACCACATCTCCAGCAAGAGCCCATATCCAGGGAGCCAGGCAAGGAGATGCTGCTCACTGACGTCAAGGCACGTCAAAGAGAGAAGTATTTTGGGCTTTGCTTATGAAGTGTGAGCCAGAGCATGCTCGTGTTGCAACACTGATACCCCTTCGGCACAGAGACCCCCGGGGACTGGGGGGGGGGCTTTATCCACTGTGCGTATTTGCTGTTCCACGCTGATATCAATCACCATGGCAGAGGTGCAGAGGTATGTGATGGGTTTCCTGGAGTGGCACAAGTGTCCTGCAGAAGGGGCTGTTCTATTGGCATAAGTTGAAAGCAGCTCAAGATGGCTCAGAGATTTCTCTGTTTCTGCGCTGACTGGAGAACACGGGAAGGAGGCGACGCTTTGGCTTTGTTTTGCCTGTGAGCCAGACAACCCTTCAGCAGCTTGGAGAGGATGCAGAGGAGCTTGCATGGGTACTGTCCTGGGACCCCCATCCTCCAGCTTGTTGGGGGCTGCAAAGGCATCTCTCTGCCGTATTAAGGCCTGGCTGCTTGGCCCAGGCTGCGGGGAGGGGTGCCAGCTGCCTTTTCCAGCTTCTCTGGCATTTCAGGAATGCGGGTTGCTCACTGAAGCTACATTTGAAAGCCTTTAACCCTTTGGTTGGCTGCATCCCACATGCCTGAATGTGGCCACCCCAGCCTGGTGCTGGGGCAGAGAGTGGCACAGCTGGGAAGAGCTGGTGCCCCCCTCATGCCTGAGCACACCAGGAGCTCTCAGCTTGGCAGCACAGAGGAGGTGTCCCCCGAAGCCCCCAGGCCACACAGGAGCACGTCTCTGGCTGTTGGGATGTAGTGTGTCCCTGTGCATCTCCTTTTTTGCGATTCATGCTCMAAGATGGGCAGCTTGCAGTGCCCACTGCCTTCCTGCTTCAAATTATTTGTGTAATGGTGCAAATGGTTCATTTTGGGTCTGGTACGTACCCTTGTACCCAGCCAGGTGGGAAGCACCAAGAGGTGAACACTCCTTCTCTCCAATATCACTGCTTTAGGGAGAGATCCCTCTGCAAATGCTTTCAGGTTTGCATCCTTCTCTAGTAGACTTGTCCCCCTGGGAAGGGTGATCTGACCACCCCAGCAGAACCTTCTGGACAACAGTCTCAGTCTCTGGACATGGAGTTACATGGAATTACAGTACAGTACTGCTGTAGCACTGTGTTCCTCCCTCCTGTACTACGTTGTGTAGGCTACAGAAATCCTCTCTGGCAGCTGTTGCGTGGATTTCAGAAGGGATTTCGCCCACTCAAACCCAAGCTATTGTGTTTCTTTGTATAAAACTGTTTAGGAGAGAGATTGTATTAATTTAGGGATGCACCAAGTGGGCTTGGTTCTGCTCTTGCTAAAACCTGTGTGAGTTTCCTAATTAAATCTCTGAAACCACAGGAGGCCTTTCAGCAATGTACTTTTGAGCTCCGCCACTGTTTTAAATTAAATTTACAGTGACACCAAAGATAGTGATTTCTTTGGCATCTAAAAACTCATGCGTGTTGTGGATGTTTACGTCCAGCCTCCAGATGTGTTTGTCAGGCTGGCACGGTGGCATTAAGTGGCCGTGTGACAAATAAGCAGACGGATTAATGGTCCACTGCTCGCAGGGCTTTATCCCCCTGCAGAAAGTTCAGCCCAAGCAGGAGCAGAGCCGGGCAGGGCTGTGCTGCGGCAGCAGCCTCTTCCCACGAGATGGTGCTCGGAGCATGCACGGCTGTGCCAGGAGCACACGGGCTCTGCGGGCTGGCCCCAGCCTGGCCGGCTCCGGCYCCGCTTCTCCAGTCACTGAGCTCGCAGCCTGCAACGAGCCTCTAATTGCACGTGTGAGGGCTTTTCTGAACTGGGAGCTATTGTGTCTCAGGTATAGCTGTCTTTTGTGCTTCCCAGGATAATGCAGCTCTTAAAAAAAAAAAGTGTTTTGCGAAATGCTGAGCCGTAACGGGAGGCCCCAGCCAGGGACAGGGTGCTGGGGTGCAGAGCAGAGCTGGTGGTGGGTGCTGTGCTGGTGATGGGTGCTGTGCTGCTGCTGGAGTGCAGGGGTGGGCTGGCTGGGCAGGCAGCTGCCCCCGTGTTCAGGAGCTGGTGGGGCTGGGGAGACCCAAGTTGATGTCTCTGCTTTGCAGTGATGCCTGTACCTGGACAAGCTGCTTATGCCTGGGAACAGGAATACACACCAGAGTGTGCTCCTGTGTTGTAGGCACAAACACCTCCTTTTTCCCATCCTTCTTCCCCTCTCATCTCTGATCAGTGGAGCTGTATATGGGGAATGCCCCTGCTGGGGACCCAGCTGGGGATGCAGAGAGCTCCTTTAAATAGAACTCCTGCTCCAAAATAGTCTTGGAGCAGAAATCAGCCTCAGTTCTGTATTTTAGACAATGTGAGTATTTCAGGTTGGGGGCAGATTGCTGCCGCACCAGTATAGATTTGGAGTTGCCTTTGCATCCCCACATGTCTGAGTCGATCTCACTCCTAATTTAGAGTTTAAGTGGAATTTAAGCCAAGCCCCTCAGTATCCTCAAAACCCTCAGTGTGCCCTCACAGCTCTTGTGGCCAAAAGTCCCCATGCCTCTTGCTTTCTCCCCTAGCAAAGCATCCTCCCTGAGTTGGCCCCACCATCCCTCCTATCTCCATTCCCTTCTTTAAATGCCTGCGAAACTCCCACTTTGTCCCCAAAACCCATGTGAAATGGGCCGACTGTCATTGCCTGAGCTTGCCTGGCAGTGTGGGGATGAAGGATGAGCTGGGCAGGGGAGCAGGGAGCTGACAGACAGGGAGACAGCCACCAGGGCTGGTGCTGGGAGCTGGGTAAAGACATGATGTGTAGGAGATGAATCCAGAAAGAAAACTCCTGGTGTTTACCCACGGCACTGGAAAAACAGATGTACAGTGAAGCAGACTGGTGCTGGTGTTATCTCGGTGATCTCACTTTCGGAGGCTGTGCCGGGGTTTGGCAGCGCCTGCTCTGGCTGCCAGGTCTTGGAGACGAGGACTTGTTTTGTGCTTGTGGAGTACCACGGCCCATCCTTGGGACTGTGATGAACACCAAGAGCCTAGAGTGTGCTCTGTGCCACGTCTGTGGCTGCCAGCAGGCAGTGGGAGCAGTTGATCGCTCTGGTCCTGAACCTGAGTTTGAGCTTGGTGCTTGTCTCACACCAGAGCATCATGAGCTGTTACCCAGGTCCCGAGTGTAGGGACATGTTCCTCCAAAGGCAGGCGTGCAGCCATCCCTCTGTCCCTCTTCTCCTCGCTTTTATCACTCTGGTAGACTTTGGCATTCCATAAATCTTGCAGCAAGTGGATGTATATTTATTTCCTAATTGCCGATCAAAAAGCTGAGTGCAGGCTTGGCCGCCCTCCTCTGCAGAGTTGCCCTGGCAGCTTAATCTGCTCTACAGGGGCTTTGCTGACTTGCATGGTACCCGTGTAAATCGAGATACCCTGCGGTGCAGAGCCCAGCACCGTACCAAAGTCAAGGTACGTTCTGTCTGAGCAGTTACTTTGATCCCTAAGGCTGGATCTCATCAAAGACTGAAATCAGGATTGTTTGACAACACCTATTTTCCATTAGCAATGTTGACAGCATTAATTATATTCTGATGCTTTAATTCTTTATTATTGAAATCACACATCAGTGATAGTCATTATTTTGCAAGGGGGTTGATGTTATGCTAATCAGCTTGCAGTTAACTGGGTCATCCCACTCGTTTTTGTGGCTGTGGGCACAACACTACTGCTCTTGTACTGGAGTCTCTGTGGTCTGCCAAGATTTATTTTAAACAAACATAAGCAAGCCAGAATTTCTGAGCCAGCTTTTTTTAGGACTCTTGGGCGCAAGTTATGTGAAAATATTTATCTCTGYTGTATACTGTTTAACATCTTCCTTGGTTACTAATGGACTGGAAAGGACTTCATTGTCCTCAAGTGATACAACTACATCATCTTGCTGCTTTGCAAAGTCAGAGCAAAAATGTTTATGGGAATCTTCTGTCCATTCTTTGTCATTATTAACTGTCTTGTGCTCTCTGTTTTGGAAAGGTCTGGTGCCTGTCTTGGGATTTCTTATGTTTGTACTGAACTTTCAAGATCTCCTCTCTATTAGGCCATCACATCTTGGTCTTCTCTGCTCTCATTCCTACAGGTACAGCCCCCCCGTCACAAGGAACGGAGCAAAAGCTCAGGCTGGCAACCACGAGGTGAAGATGAAAGGTCCGGAGCCAGTGATCAGCCAGATCATTGACAAGCTGAAACACATCAACCAGGTTTGTTGCAGACGTGCCAGCAGGGATGTCTCCGGAGTGGGCGGTTTCCAAATCAGTTTGGCCTCCCCCGCACTCTCTCTGGGCTCAGGCAGACATCCCGGGCGCCTCCATCGGCGGCAGCTCTGGCAGCCCTGAGTGCAGAGCCAGCGCCGCCCCGGCCCCGCACGGCACCGGGCTCGCTGGGCGCACATCCTGTAGGATGCCTGCTGGGTTGGCTCTCTGTGGGTCAGTGGGAGTGTGGGACGCGTGCCTGGCAGCCTCCCAGGACTCAGCCTGTGCCTGGGTGATGTATGGATGCATCCCTGCAGTACGAGAACGCTTCTGCTGGGCATCTGTGCCCTGTGTGGTGGAAGACCAGGAAAGATGGAGCTGCTGTGGTGCCCCTGGGCACGAGGTGCTGGCAGGGGGTTGTGTGGCACATGCCTGATGTCCCCTCTGGTTGGAGGAGTCCCCTTTGGCATTGCTCGTGGGTGGCAATAAGGGTYAGTTGTTTCTTTGCTATATCTCACTGGACATCCACTCCTGGTCACTACTGGGGCAAGTTACTGCTGAATGGGGAAATGGCAGAGCTAGACGAGRTCCTTTCTGCTGGGGAGGAAGCTTCCTTCCCCCTGCTTCAGACCTGGCATCCTTCCTGGGGCAAGCAGTATCTTGTCTCYACCCATTATGGCACGCCAGGTTGGGTCTGTGAGCAAGCCCTGCTGCTGCCAGGGAATTAGGTGGCACCTCTGCAGTGTTCAGCTTGTGGCTGTTAACCTCCCCCAGCACTGCCTTGGGCCGGCAGGCTGGGCTCTGGCTCTGGACTCTGCTCCCCYCTGTGTCACTGAGTGCGGGATGTCACAGTAACTCGCAGAGGGGATGTTTTTCAGTAAGCAGATAGCTTGGACTTGCTGCTCTTCCAGGACACAGCACTGGGACCTCACAGGGCAAATCCTCGGGTGGTAACACTGTGCAGCTGAGCTGCCCAGTCTCTCCTGAGAGAGCTCTAAGCCGAGAGTGGGGACCTTGCTCACGGTCGCTCCAGCACGGAGCTCTGGGCAGGGGTGGGTTCCCGGGGTTAAGCCCAGCTTTGCTCCCCGGCCGGGTGGGCTGTGAGGGCGGCTCTGTTTGGAGTTGCTGGCTTAGCAACTTTTCTGCTAACCTCTGCTTTCCTGCGCCCGCGACTGCCAGGGACTGTTTTCACAGCCATTCCCGGGTTAACCCCAGCGCCCTGCGACGCGGCCATGCCTCATTAGGTGCCGTCTGGGAGGGGGATGCAGCGAGGGATTCGGGGTCCCCGGGAGCACCCCGCCACGCGGGAGCCGCCGTGGGCAGCGGCCCTACAGCCTGCTCTGCCTTCCCACACGCTCCCCGTGCCGAGCGGTGCCATCTGCCAACAGCCCATAATTATTAAAAGGGGAAAAGGGGGGGGGAAATAGCATAATCAGCTCCCTATTAAATGGGGTAGAGGGCAGGCTTCAACCTGCAGGTGATAATGATATTTTGCCGTTCACAGTGAGAAAGTCGCACTGAACAAAACATGGTTATTAGTGTACTTGAAACTGCTGACATAAAGTGGTTGTGAAATGCTGGCTGCCAGACTGGGTCAAGTTAGGYCTTTGCTGAACAGCTCGGGCTTCTGAGGAGTGGAGGTCTGTGGAGTGGGAGACCCCGGGTAAACACTGCTGTGCTCAACTCAGCTGTTTGCAGAAGCAGTGTCTCTGTCAGCTGCTGCTCGGAGAAAAATAGTGGTAAGGGGGTGAATATGGTCAGGTTAGTCATGATCTCTTATGGTCCTTCGCCTCCTTGGCTTGCAGTATCCAGTAGGAACGTGTTATGGGGGGCAGGTAAACTGTTTCGGTTTGAACGGCGTAAATGTAAGAGTCTGAAAAATGTTGAGCCCTCTTGTAAAGTTGTGTTTGAGAAAGAAGAGGAATTGAGAATAAAATCAGGAGAAAATGGGAAGTGATTTGTGAAAATTAGTTATTAATCTTGCCGAGAGAAGCTGTGGCTGCCCCATCCCTGGAAGTGCTCAGGTTAGACAGGGTTTGGAGCAACCTGGTCTAAGGAAGGTGTCCCTGCCCTTGGCMGGGGGTTGGAACAAGATGATCTGTAAGATCTCTTCAAACCCAAACCATTCTGTAATTGTATGATATAATTCCATTCCTGTGGAGGGTCTGTAGTCTACAGTGAGCAGCTTATATACCAAGAAAGTAACTGTGGAGGTTACTTAAATTTGGGATTTAGGTGTCAGGGCTTACCATCACACTTATTTTCTTAGCTGAAGGAAGTTTTCAGCTGTCTTTCACATCTGGAATGCATCTTGATTGCCAGAGAGTATGAAATGTGGAAGGAGCAGCAGTTCTGGATGAATTACAGTTGAGTTTTTCAGGTGTTGGCTTCAGATTTGGGAAGCAGTGGGGACTCCCGAGCTGGGGAGGGTTGAAAATCTCCTTATCCACCAAGCTCAAGCTTTTAAGGATTTTCAAACATCCAGGATCTTTTGGAGAAAAGACCATCTTTGTAGTGCTCGCAGCTGTAAACTGGATTCCCATGTGACTACCTGTAAATTGTGAATCTTGTACAATCTTGTGGCTTCCTCCCAGTGTGTTGTGTTAGAGATGCAGATTGGATTTTTTGGGTATGGACAGACTCAGGAACCGTGCTGCTTGGTGCAATTTTAATAGAGGTCCACAGCTTTTACTTTACCTGTAGATTTTTGCTAAATATCTGTAATTTGCTGGTGACTTGACTTCTCTTTTATTCCAGACTGCTCATGCTGCTGAAAGCGTCTGTTCTTTCAGCAGTTTGCCACATTTTCGAGCTTGCTTGAGTTTGGTGAGTGTTTTGTGTGTAGAAGTCATGCTTGCTCTTTAGTCCATGTCTTYGCAAACCTAATTTGGGTAAATGTGCACACATTCACATGAGAAATTCTCATCAAACATTTGCAGTTTGAAATGAGAATGGGGTTTGTGTGTTAGAATTAAACCCATGGGGATTGAAAGAAGTATAGAAAACCTAACCCAGAGAGGAGGGGAAGTGAAAGTGCTCCAGACTCTATTTTTTTGCTTTGAGCACCTATCAGGCTGAAATAAATAGATGAATAAAGCACGGTGCCTGCTTAGTGTGCTGTCTCAAGTCAGCCCTTTCTGGATGAGTCCCCCTCAGTGGTGCCTATTCATCACATCAGACCTTTTTTGTTTCACCCCAATGTGTGATTGTGGCTGATGCTATTTTTTGTGCATTGGTGGGTGAGATGGTTTTTTTATTGCCATATTGGAATTTTTTTTCCTAGTTCTGTTAGATGTCTACCAAGTTTTGATTTGAGTTATTTTTGTTGTGTGCCCAGAGGCATGAACAGCCCATCCATAAATATTAGCATTGTTATCTCAGCTGGGAGGCTAAGGGTCACCTTCAGGAAAATGAGTTGGAATTGGTTCCTAACTTTTATTTCCCAGAGTGGACGGGGTCTGTTTCTCGCTAGAAGGGTTTTCACTCATCCTGTGAGTGAAACTATATTGAAACTGAAAGGTTATTCAGTGTCAGCGCAGGGTCTTGCTCCGTTTTTTTGTGACTTGGTAACATCCCCAGGCAGAAAGCTGTGTGCAGGGTGAGCTATTTCCTCTGGTCGCTCCATTTTCCTCTGACCACGGGGACATTTGGATGGCAGACAGATGGGGATGAGCTCCAGGTTTTAACAGCTATACATGGAGGTGGGAGCTGCAGTGTCACATGTCCCATGTCCTGGGAGCTCTGCCGTGCTAGTGACCTCCTGGTGGTCAACCTCCTCCATGGAAGGCTCTGGAGAGCAGACCTGAGTGATGCTGGTGTGAGGATGCAGCAGGGATCTGCGGTACCAAATTGTCTGATGTGACACTCTTGGTCCTCCCTCCTGTCCCTGTCTGTCCTGAAGTGACTTTTGTCCCCTCTGCAGTGCCTATGGGGCTCTGACACCGTTGCAGCAGATGCTTTACCTCATCCTTAATGCCATTACCTCTTTAAGCTTGTGCCCAGTTGCAATCTCTTTTTATGCTTGGGTAAATCCTGGTGTTTATCATAGTGCTGTCTTGAGGAGGAAGAGCACAATTTTTTAAGAAAAGGAGGGAAAAAACACACCAAAAAATTAATAATAAAATCCATAAAAGGAAACTTATCTGGGGAAGATGTGTCTTTACAAAATTGAATGGCCTGGAAACATATTGTACATTTCCAGACACTCGAGTTAAGGGCTCATTTAGAATATTTCAGATATACTGGAGTTTGACAGTTCTTTGGTTTCCACATCAAACAATCTGTAATTTATTGCCCCATATAGGGACTGTGTTTTTATCATATTGCATATTTTCTAGCCAGAAATCTAACTACCATATAAGCTCTTGAAAAAATAAACCCTTTGGGGATGGGAATCCAGGCAATATGCTTTCACAGACCCTGAGAAACTCCCTTTGATTTATTTCCTTGGAAATAAGGGGAAGACACAATTTCTTGGAGTATTACAGCTGTTCCCCCGAGCAGGGTCTCGCTGCCTTTCTTCATGTGCTYGGTGTAAAGACCCGGGTCCTGCAGCGAGCCCCATGTGAAAGAGCCTCGTGTTGCTCTGAGAGGGGCTTGCAGGAGGATGAGAACAAAATTTAGAAGTTTTACGAGGCAGTAAAACACACAGCTATAGTTGGAAGGGGGGAAAGAAAAAAAAAAAAGCCAGGAGGCCCAGAGGTGCGAATGACCGAAGACAAAATAGACYTGAAGTTTGCAAAAAAAGCACGTCCCGGCATTTCCAGAGCCGTGTTTGAAGCTGGTTTGATCAACCAATATGTCCCATATTTGTTTGTAGGTTTAATGGGCTGTTTCCCGGCGGCCTGGCTGCTGGGAGAGGGCATGGCGGAGGTCACCCAGAAGTTAATTTGGAAAGAGGCCAAAAGGCCACAACTTGATTGAATCAAATGTAAACAAAATAGGCCTGGGAAYGGTGTGATGCCCTTGTGCCTGAGTCCCTTGCAACCCCTTTGCTCAAAATACAGTGTGCTGGAACACTGGGGATTGGTGAGGAAGGTCTGGCCCCACCACGGGGAGACGAGCTCAGGGTGGCAAAAGGACCCAGACCCTGCTTGGGGCACACAGGGAAATATGAAGTTTATTGTAGGAGAGCCTGGGGAGCTGGGACCTTTTCAGGAATATMTTTCCCCTTCAGAAAAATCCATGACTTTGATGGATTTGGTGAAACACAGTTTCCCTGTGCCTGCTAGGCTCTTTGAGGTTTATTATTCCYACTGTATTTTAATTCCCCGATCAGATGAAGCTGCATAATAATTACAAAAATGTGTAAACTGCCAGATTGTTAAATAATGCGATGCACAACACTAATCACTTGAAAAGACAATATTTRAATTGCACCAAAGCAAGTCACTTTTGGCTCATTTTCCACCTTTAATAAGTTAGCACTGCAATGTCTGAAGTGCTATATATATGCAATATGATCTATCAAGTCCTCAAAAGAAATGTTAATAAATACAATAATTACTTGGACACGCCTTTTGTTCATCATTATTAAACAGTTTGTAACAATTAAAATATTAAAACCACATGTTGCTGAAAAGCAACTAGACATTGCAATTATTTCTTACTAAGGCTATTAAATAAAATGACAGAACATTTTTATTTTAATGATAAATGCATTTTTGAATGGACCAGTTAATTCTTCTTTAGTACACAAAATAATCTATAGCTCCACCAAGTCTAGGCCTGGTATTTAAGTACTAATTCCATTGTCCTTTTAGCTGTGCCCTGGCTCTCATTAATGCTCTGGGTAAATGCTCTCCCACCCTGTATGTGACTGGTACCGACAGGATTTTGCCAGGACAATTAAATCAGGGGAAGTGTGACCCTTGGTAATGAGAATGTAATTAAATCTGAAGGTATCTCACTGTCGGGTGGCTTTTCAAACCCAAACCCCTCCTTCCCCTCTTCAGGAAGAGCCGGCATCTACCCACACCAGACATCACCTGCCAGGACCSTATTGCAAATCTCCAGGTTTTTTGGGGTTGTTGTGGGAATGCCGTATCCACAGGTCACCCACAGCGAGTTTCCGTAAAACAGCCAGAGATTATTCGTACCTGGTGCGTTTGCGTGCCCGTGTTCAAACAGAGGCGTATCTTGGAGTGGTCTTAAGCGTGTGAAGGGTTTCAGCTTTGTCCCTGTGGCTTCAGCTCCGGCAGGGAGTCAGGTGCCKCAGGTGTGTCCTGCAGGGACCAGCCTCCAAACAACGCTGTGGAAATCAGCTGTGGACAAAAACAAACCAACACCTTTAAAGGAGATTCATTTGCTTTTGTGTCCAGAACACGCAGCTGATGCACAGCCTCAAAACAAACACCAGATATCCTGTACCAGAGCTGAAGTTTATCCTGTTGTGGAGGAAACAAACCTGAAGGAATCCCTGTGCAGCAAAACCCGATGTAAGTGGAGCTGTTCATACCAGATTAACAGTTAATTACAGTTATTCTGGGCCTCGTTAATTGTATCAAGTGTCGCCTTGTGCTGTGAGTCAGGCTGTAATTTAATCAGTGGATGTCTGGGGTAGGTGTCCTCCCTGATGGGCCCACTAACAAAGGACACAGCTCTCTGGTGTTAGTAGGATGATAGGTAGTTTTCTCATGTTTTTCTCCAAAATTTGACTTAACATCAAGGTTTTTAAAATATGGYCCAGACTGAGAGGGGACTGGGATTCAGAAAGCTAATTTGCATTGTCCGGAAGGTAACCTCTAGTCTTCTTGGCTGCAGAACAAATCCAATTGCTTTTGTTCCCAAGAAAAAGCCTTGCTAACAATAATGTTACTTTCGATTCCAGTTTGAGGTCGTGCAAGACTGCTCAGTGATGGTCTTCTCAGGGGCAGAGGAAAAGGCAGCGCTGTCAGACTCGCCGTGAGCAGAGGGCCGGTTCCGATGGGAATTTCCCTCTCCAACCCCGGGCCCTGCTGCGGGAACGTGGTGTCCAGCTGTGGCATGGTGTGCAGGCAGCGTGGCCCAAACGCCTGTGAGATTCCCGCTCCATCCTGAGCTGCTTCATGTGCCAGGCAGGCTGAAGCTGGGGATTTCCCGGTGCCATTGTACCCTTTCACCCGAGCACTGTGTCTGCAGGGGGAACAAGGCACGYTTGTGGCATGAATTTCCTCTGTGCTGGCAAACCCCGTCCCCAGTCAGCGAGACCCCTTTGGCCTGACTGCGTTGGGGCAGGTGTAAATACCCCTCGTGGCTCAGGAGGACTCTTGGTTAATGCTGGTGCTCATTAAACTCCTYAGCTTTGTTTTGACACCTAACTGGCTGCGAAGGCTGGGCTGTATGTTCGTGCTCGTGSTGCTGGAGCCCAGGCAATGAGAGATGGCCCTTGAAGCACACCAAACAGGGAGAAAAGAGGGAAGTTTAGGTTGCAGCAGGATTTGTTGCCTGTGGCCTCGCTCAGCTGTGTTGTGAGGGAGCGATATTTAAGAGGAGGAAATGTGCTTGGCTGGCCTTTCTGAGGACACGTGTAAGGAGATGCTGCCCAGGGAGCATGGTCAGCAGGGAGGTGGGAGGCAGCTGGCAGAGGGTGGGTGTTCGAGCCATCAACAAATACCGTGATGGGCAGGAAGTTGCTTTTTATTTTTGGCAGAACYCCTTGAATGCCTCCTGCCTGTGAGTGGGGAAGGAGTTTACTGACCTTTTCCTGCAGCACATAAGAATCTAAAAGCTGAGGATGAGACCCATATATGTGTGTTTCAGGGCTTCCTCTGTGAGTGTTGGGTCTCGCTGGGGGAGGGTATAAAGTCACCAGCTTTGAACCTAATTTAAACACTAAGTTGCTTCAGCTGTTCGGTTGTGTCTGTGCATCTGTGTGTGGGAGAACCATGCCAGGCAGGGCTCCTCCTGCCTGCAGCTCTGGTGGCCTGAGCCTTGCTGTTGGGTACATCCAGTACCAGTGATGAGTTACACCCCAGTGTGTCAGCCGTGCCCATGCTGGAGCCTGGATGGTTGGTTCTTTACTCTGTTGGTGGACTCATCCTAGGTGTCAGTATTTGGGGTTTTTGCAAGCAGCATCCATGCTCTGAATGCAGAGGAGAGCTGACACCTTGCCCAGGAGCCAGCCAGCCAGCCATCAGCCATTAATTAGAGAGCAGCTGCTCAATCCTGCCTAGCTAACAGGTTTGGGGGTGTTTGCCATGGAGTCCTCCTCCCCCTGCCTGATTAAAGTCTCTGCTGAAATCAACAGCTCAGTAATTAACCCCGCGCTGGGGTTGTCTTGTCTGATGGGAGGTAACTGGCTTATGAGGCAGCTGTTCTGTCCCCTGTGAAGCTCTGCTGACCAGGGGACATTGATCAGAACTGCTTGCAGTTGCTTTTTGGGCTTCCAGGGCCTTGGGGTGAAGCGAATGCAACAGTAAAGCTTGGAAAGAGCAGCCCCCGGGAGGGCAGGATGCAACCAGGGTGACTCAGGCTGGTGTTCTGGCAGAAACCTCTGTGCAACACAATACTGTGCACAAAAATACATGGTCTGAGGAGTCCCTCTCCTCTGGGAGCTTTTAGGGGAAAAGGAAGGCGGCTGGGACAGGGATTTGTGTTGCAGAAGGAGAAGAGGAGCAAAAAATTCCTTCCGGCCCAGCTCTCAGCTCGCTGTTTCCTACCTGGTGCCAAGGACGAGATGTTTGTCTCGCAGCAGCCCCGGCAGACGTCGCCGACAGCCGGAGAGCCGCCACGTGTGCTGGAGCCGGAGCCAACAGGAAATCTCCCAGCCGATCCGGGCTGGGCTGGACGGGGAGGAGACTGTGGGACCCCCTGGCTGCTGCACCCCCTGCCTGGGTCACACTGGTCCTCTCTACAGAGCCGCAGGGCTGTTGGAGCAGACGGCTCGAGGTGGTGAGAGACCTGCATGTCCTTCCAAGTGCTCCTGTATGCAGGGCACCTTCCATCCAGCCACCCCTGCTCAGACACCTGAAGGATGTGATGGTGTTGAGGTGGTTGATTGCTCCACCCCTGCCCATTTTGTCTTCTTATTTCTTGTGCCCCTACTTTGCTTGTTGTCTCATGTTTTAKCTTCTGGTGACGTGCGCTTTGGGCCTTCCTGAGCAGTGTTTGGATGGCAGAGCAGGGTTCTGCTCCAACATAGCTAAACAAAATATGGAAAATATGGATAATAGCACTGATGGGTCCTGGCCCACGTAGGCTCCCACACCCCTCCTTCACTCAGTTGCCAATGCCCCGAGGGGTGGCTGCTTGAGAGGTAGAGAAATTGGTCCAGGTTCTCATGTCTAGTGATGCAGAGTGGGAGAGGAGAGGGGAAGGCAGCTGGGGCTACTGGCAGGAGACTGAGAAACTTTGTGGAGAGATGGAGCAGGGATATGATGCCAGAGAAAGAGTGGTGTGGGAAGTGGATGAGGCAGACAGCCCTTGCAGGTAGCAAGGAAGGGAGCATCTTGGCAATACCTTTTCCACCCTTGACAGGCGTGGTTGGTTAATGTGCCTGATCAGCCCAGGCAAAGTGAAGAAGAACTGGAAGGGGAGTGTTTGCAGTCAATAGCTGCATTCTTATTCCCTAGTTGCTTCTAGGGAAGTAGTAGCTCATGGAAGTCTTTCTGATCCTGACAGGAAARGGTGCATGCAGACTCCAGCAAGGTGCTGAAGGCATCATCTACTGCCTAGTCCAACCACATGTTTGGTGATTGGTTTAATGATTGGGTTTTTGTAATTTGAGGGATGTCTGTGTTTGGTGGAGGGGGATGTAGGAAGGGATGCTGAAGGGCTGGCGATATTTTGGGCTTGAAAATGCAAAGTAGGAGAAGGGGCTGTAGCAGCTCAAAGAGGAAGGCAGCATTTCTCCAGCAGTGGCATCGATGTGGGGCTCAGAGAATGAGCCAGAAGCAGACGGGAACTGCCCAGGTCCCCATCAGGCTGGGCTGGAACCCTCAGCCCTGCTCGGCACCCACACTATCCTGTTCCTTCCTCCTGCCGCTCAAAAACAAGCCATAAATAGCTGGGGGTGGAAGGGGAAGGAACTGGATATAAGGTGAATGAGCTGATCGTAAAGCCTAAGTAATCTCTTTTTCACATGTGCCCGGTGATGAATGAGCATTTGTTCAGGCCGGGGAAGTGACACCTCCCCTGCCTGGGGGACAGCAGGCAGGAGCCGGTCCCTGTGCCTGCCGTGGTGCCAGCCACGGCTTAACCTCTGCGGGAGCATCCAGTCCCGGCCATCAGCCTGCCCTGGCCAAACCACAGCAATCCATAACGCCTTGGCAGCCCCTTCTGCTGCCGGGAGAGATTTACTGTCCGGTGYGGACTTGTGTTAATTACTGCCAGCACTTAGGGGTCTTTATCTGTCTTCCTTTGCCCATAGGGATGTTGTCAGTTTGGATAGCTAATCTGGAATTAAGCTGATGATCCATAAAGCAGGGCCACCCTTTGGTCAATAATTCACTGCTGTCACCAGCTTCTTTGTGCTATCAGGAGAGTGACCAGGAAAACTGATTTACCGGCAGCTGAGAGCATCTCCTCTGGAGCCTGTGAAGACACTAAAGTGGGTCCTGCTGTGCTGGTAAACCCTGAGTGATGCATGGTAGGGATTTTTACTGTTCCAGGTATTTTGAGCACTAGAATTAAAGACTAAAACATTTTTATGGTTACGAAGCCACAATATAAGATCAGAGCTAAGGTTCACAGCCTTAGTCACTCATTGCCGTGGGCTGGTACAGAGCCCTAAGGCAGGAGTGACCCAAGAGCAGTGTGTGGGGAAGGAATTCCGGAGTCATCCCTTGCCCACGCTGCCCAGAGGAGGCAGGAGGTGCTGCTTGGGGCTTGGTCTGATGAGTTCAGCTCCAGCAGCACAAAACCTGTGACGTCTCAAAGGAGGCAGCACAGGCAAATGCAGAATTGGCTTTTAGAGCAGCTGACACAATGGCCACGTCCAACTCATCRTTTTTCCAAGCACTGAAAACTACTTTTCCATCTCCAAAGTCTGCTTTCASTTTATTAACATTTGATTAGTGATCACTCTTTGTTCTGCTGAGCTTGAAATAGGAGTTCAATGAGGAACAGGTTTCTTCTCTGCCATGTCTGTGCTGCCAAGGTGCATCCAACTGGAAGGGCCGTAAGGAAACCACAATTCAGATGTGCTCCTGCCAAAAAGGGCTCTTCTGTTCACAGGCAAATGCTGTGGTCAGAAGAGCAGTGGTGCTCACCTGTGTGCACACACATTTGCTGTTGCAAGACAGAAGTACAGATCCTGGTATTTACAGGTATTTTTGAAGTTTTAAATATCCTTATTTTCAAATGGAGTTTGGTGCTTGGTGCCAGGGAGCATTGAGTTTTTCTGTAAGATGTGTTGCATTTTTTTGCTGCCCAGGAGGGGGAAAGCTCTCTGGAGCTTGGAAAGGAGCAGTGAAAAAAATGATGCTGTTGATGTTGCATTGAGTTTGTGTTGTTACCCACTCCTGTGCCACCAAGGCCCTTGCCCACAGAATGGATAAACCTAAGGGAGTTGGGAAATAGGAACATGGCATGGAGGGCATCAGAAAATCTCATGTGGATTGGTTAAATAATAAAGAATTTGCTAATAAAGATAATTTTTTCCATGCTATTTCCAGGGCTAATAAGCAGAGGAAGTGGAGAGAATCGATTCTGCTGTTGCATGCTTGTGTATGATCAGGCCACCAAATTCAAAACACATGAGTTTTCAAAAAAGTCCACAACTTCAGCCATATAAAATGGGTTCCTTTCCCTGATTCTTGCCTGTGATCAGATAATGACCTTCGTAAGCAAAACAACCCCAGCTGTATTTCATAACGGGAATATACTTCTGTACATTGTAATGAGCTGTTAACAGGGAACAGTATCGTGTGAAAAKCTGCACGTTTCCCATGATGCTGCCCTGATTCAAAAGCCACACATAAATTATTTGGTATTGCATATTTCAAGGTCAGCATTGGCCTTAAGATCTAGTTTTTCACCCCCAAAACACAATGTTTTCAGCAGGCTGGAATTTAAAATAGAAAAACCTGATCTGTTGGGAATCTCAGGAGTTGTGTGAGAAGTATCATGGCACCTGTGTCAGGTACCTGTAAGTGTGTGGCTGGACTGGATGGCTTGAGTGATGAAAGGAGAAATAACACCTTTGCTCCTCCAAAGCTCTTCCTTACGAGGCTCCTGAAGGAAGGTATCCTGAGTTTTGCAAGCAGTCATGAGTTGGTGAAATTCATCGAGTTTGGAGAGGTTTCTAGCAGAGCCAGGAGCTGGTTTTCACAGCTAGGTTGAGTTCCCAGGGTTCTCCTCCTGATGCCAAGCAGCACATGGACACATGGCTGGGGCTCCAGAGCTGTTTCTGCACTGTGGCACTTTTTGTGCTGGATGTGAATACTTGATTATTAAGCATATATTACAATTCTGAATATTATTTTAGCTGCAAGTTCAGTCTCCATCCTCTCCAGCTTTTTAGGTTTGATCGTATTCCAGAGGCTTACTAAAAACATGCGAAGAATTTCAGCAAAACTCTCTGGAACACTTTTTGTTAAATTCTTTCAGTCATGCAAGCTAAATTAAATGACAGCTCTGTCCACCAAAAGATTACAAATATCAATCAGGCTTCTCCCCTAAACTCATGAAGGAATTAAATGTTTTTCTAAAAGTCTTCTATTCCCCTTAATAATCTCTTTGGCTGTTCTCTTTACTTTACATATTTTTGAAGTGTGTTGAAAGGGATGAGTTTTGCCCTAAAGGAGCACAGTGCTTGTAGCTTGCTGACAGTATTTAATCTGAATTTGTGGGCACAATTTTGGGTATTGCTGAAATTGATATTTGCAATACCGTGGGCTTAGTTTCCAAAAGGAGAAAACAGCTATTAAACTGCAGTCCAAGAAACACGACGCTGAGCTCTTTTCAGAGATGGGAGATGAATGATTAAAAGTATGTTGCATCTCCCACTGTTTATGTTAAAATTGGAAAAATAAGACCAGGTGGCTCAGTGGGCTGGTGGGATGGCGAGCTCTGAGTAAGGCGGTTGTAAAGAATGAGGAGTTAAAGAGATTTCAACATACGGTGGCCTGTCCAAGACAAGCTGAGTCATTACCCYGCGTTGCTGCATCTGTTTTTGTCTGGTCACTGTACAGTTATGAATAATTGTGTAAATCACGCTGGGATGCCCCGGGGAGCTTTCCTTGCAGGAAGGCTCAGCACACCGTTCCCGTCTGCCTTGTTTTTTAARCTGTAGGGAGACCACAAGCCAAGCCAAGCAACAAAGATGTGCATGGAAACCAGATGTGACTGCCCATTGTCCCTTGGAGCCCCTCGTGCTGATGCCCTGGCACTGCCCGCCCTACCCATCTGGGGAGTCATGGTTTAAAAGGGTTGAGATTGGACACAAAACCGATGGATGCCTGATCCGTTAGAACTCGTAGTGAGGAGCAAAGGGAGCTTCTTGCCCTGGTGGTGGTGTGGATGGGGGAGGAAAGCCCTGCAGCCCCCTCAGAGGTGCGTGAATGCGTGTGCSTGGACTCCCACCACGAGTGCTCCAGTTTACAGCGGGTACGTTACAGTGTATTTTTGCCATTATGGTTTAGTAAAGAAGAGTAGATATGACAGTAAACTCTTACAGCTGGGTGAGTTGTGATTAAGTTAAAGCTATCTCAGTGTTACATACTACTTTAGGGATCACCAGACTGTGTGTTTTCCTGCCTCTTACCATGGGCTTTAAACCACAGGACACGAATAAACTGTAATGTTAGGGTACAGTCAGCTCTGCTTGCTATTTAAGGGTGGGGAATCTGTGTTCACTGCACCAAATATAATTTCGTAAAGCGTGCAGACCGTCAGGGAGGTTGTGGAATGGTTGATGAGTGAGACTATGGCTGCTGCTCTGGATGAAGCTGAGACATCCAACAGCATTCCTAGGTCTGGATGCATCACGGAGTGGAGTGGGATTTCCACCCCACACGTGGACTCCTKCTAACTGTTCCAGTAAGTTTTGTGTCATGGTCTCTGTTTCTGCCGGGGCCAGCTGCAAAATTTGACTAATTGAACTTCCCTATGGTTATCAGCAGCTGGGAAGGACATGGCCGAGGATGGAGCTTTTCTCCTGGAAAAGGAGAGAACAGCATGGCACAGGGATGTCACGTTCACTTGATCCGAAGTTGGGGCCCGCGTGATGTTTCTCAGAAAGTTCCTGTTTTATTGTGGCTACAAAGGCATAGAAATTAAGCTGCTAATTTATGGCATGCCAAGGAAAAAAAGTAGTACTACAAGAAATGCTCAGTTATTTTAATGTTTGAAAACACACAATTGAAAAATCCTGATTTTCCCTTGCCCCCCACTGAGCCTATTAAATCTGAAAATATCCCAAAGCTTAATTCTCTCTGCCAGAAAGTTCCTCTGCTCTTTTGGGTAAGTCATGAAAGTTGTGCCGCCTGGGCTGCGTGGTGGGGTCCCGTCTGGCTTGCTCTGTTCCCTGGATGCAGAGGAGTGAGCATCCCACAGAAGAGCGAGCATCCTGCTGCTGAACAATCGTAGTCCCTTCCACCACGATGGGCTTGGGTTTTGGCAATGATGCACTGGGGCAATGGGTTTGAACTGGTGTGTGTGTGCTAATCAGCTGCTGTCCCTGGGAGGCCCTCATTCCACCTCGAGCTGAGGACTGCAGTTGGCTGGGGGCTTCGTTTGGAGGACAAGTGATGGTGTGAAGGCTTGAGCAGTTGGCGTGTTCGGCTCCTGCGCAAGGTCCTCCCTGTGCTACCCCCAGCGCTGCACTTGCCTTTTTGTTTGTTATTTTTTTGTGGTTACACCATATTCTGGGAGAGGCCTGTAAATGTCTAAACAAAATAAAATTCCTGAAAAGTGAACTTAAACGGCCTGAGCCAAAGCCTGTTGGAGGCCGTGGAAGCACATCCCCTGAGCTTTGAGGAGATGAGCTGCATTTTGCTGCCTACCATGGATGTGGGACTCACCCAGCATGGTTCTCACCACGGGCAGAGTTTGGCACGTGCCAAGGAGAGCTTTGCTGCAGGGTTTGCTGCAGCTGGGGAGCCCAAAGGGGTCTCACATGGAGCCATTTGTTTTTCATTACGTTATGCTCCTCTAATATAAACACTAAGGTATGTGGACATTGCTGTGGACAGGGCGAGCCAGATGCCAGAAGCATTCCTCTGAGGCTGTATAAACTTCAGCAGATAAATATTTTAGAAACTGTTTTCTAAGGCTAGCTTAATAGTTCAAAAATATAACCTAGATTCCAGATATTAAAAAATGCCTTGCAAGGCATGCATATTGCTGCAAGAGATGGAACTAACTAAACCCCTGAAGTATGTGGGAAGCTCCCATTTTGCAATATCTTCTCTGTTACTTATCCTTTTCATTTTTTTTTTTTTAGCGCTGAGATTAAATTCAAGAAGCTTTTAAGAGCAGAGTGGCAGTGATAGAAATTTTCAGCATATATTAGCTAGCTGACTCACACTTTTTCAAAGGGGATCTGGGTTTGTGATGGAGTAGCTGGCTGCTTTCAGCAACGGCAAAATGAGGAAAGTCAGCGGAGAGAGAAGCTGATAGTTTATAATGTGTCTAATCCCTCTGTGTGCTGTGATGGGAGCGTGGGGAGCTCCCACCCATGCTTGGAAAGTGGCCCTGACCCTGTGCTCAGGGGAGGCATTCAAGTCCCCGTCTCAGGGATGTGCAACCTCTCACTGTTACTTAGGACTCAGCTTTAAAACATCCTTTAAAAGGTGCTTTCATTGTGTCACTTGGCTACCCCAAAAACTTTGACTAGCTTCAAGAGTGAGAAATGAGATTTTTTTAGGCTATGGTTGTGGGGTCCATGTGGACCCAAGAGATCTGCCATTTCCTTTCACGTGTGTTACTTCTCAAATGGGAGATAGTCCCTGAAAGCAGAGGGTATCCCTGAACAGAGGTTCCTCTTGCTACTGTCTTTTGCCCCATCTGGCCTAACTTTGGACATGTGTTTTGTAGCTGACCCCAGAGCTTTGGTGACATTGGGGTCCYGCAGGGCTGGTCAATGTGTTGCAGCTCATGTGATGCTCACTGGGCAGAAGCCAAAGGGCAGAATGACTCGGTGTGGTTTTTCCTCGTTTTGTTTCTTCCATTGAGGTTTTGCGAGCAGCTTTGTCCATGAACGAACCTGAGCTTGTCAGTGCTTTGGCACAAGGAGTGTTTGGGGTCTTGTCCCACTGTCCYGGCTCCACTGAGTCGTGTCCCCCTCCTGTCCCCCGTGAGCACAGGACAAAGCAGCAGGGAGGGTGGAGGGAAGCAGCTGAGTGACTGTGGCACCTCCTGTCTTTCAGCTGCTCAGAGGGATGACTTTGCCCAGGAAAAGCTCCAGTCGAAAAGCTCCAGGAAAAACCCCGGAGGAGGAGGAGGAGGAGGAGGAGAGTGGAGACTGCGACGATGAAGATGACTGCGGCAGAGGCTCTGGGGATGGAGAGCTGCGAGTGAGGAACCAGCTCCGGTTCTTAGCAGGTGATGGGGATGGTGGTACCGTAGCAGCTGCCCCTCTGTAGGTTATAGGTTTTGGTGATGGTGTGGGGAGCTGCTCGTTGGGGTTTGCTCAGATCCACTCGCTGCAGGCACCCCCGATACCCTCCACAGCCACAGCCCAGAGGCTGCAGGTKCCCAGCATTGTTCTGCTGGCCTTGGTGCCAGTCGAGGCAGCAGCTGGAGAAGAAATGCCTCTGCTTTTCCAGGCTGGTTTTGCAGGGGTGTGTTGAAGGCAACCCACTGGAGAGGATTTGAGGCAAGTTGCAAACCTGATGTAGGTCCCAGAGTCACCCTCTTCTCTCCTTCCCACTGCTGCCTGCAATCCTGGGCTTCGAGATGAGCTTCTCAGCTTTCTGGAGGGCATCAGAAAGTCATGAAGGCTTGTTTGACTGCAGCAAATGATGGTTATTTCTGATCCAGGGTTTAGAAACCTATGGTAATTTTTTACAAATAACTCGGGCTCATTTTGCAGAAGTGATTTAGGTACTCAGGAGCCTAAAACTGCATTGCTTGCCAGTGTGAGTCATGTCTTTGGTTGCTTTGAAAATGGCCCTGAGGCACTTCTGACGTCATTAATGAGGTAGTCCCTGGTCACCCATTGGGAGGAGACAGCGAAGGACCAGTTGTGACTTGGGCAGTCACACATGCTGTTGGCGCGGGCCTTCTCCTTGACTCACTGGCCACTCCGTGGAGCCCAGCAGCATCATCTGGTTTGCTTGTGTGAGCAAGCCCAGGCTGTTGGAGGCTGTGTCTGGTGTGGATGAGCAGTGCTGGACGTTGGTCTGTGGGCTGGAGGCTTGGCCCAATTAATGCTGGTTCCAGTGCTACACGGTGCTCTTCGAGAGACCAGACAACTGAACCTGGATAAAATCAGCTTTGCAGCTTTGAAGTTTAAAAGGCAAATTTGGGCTCCTAAACGAAGCACAGATGTTTATAAATTCCCTCCCATTGGTCTGGGATAATTAAAATATCCTTAATGAAGTGAGAGCTGAAATATTAAATGCCAGTCTCATATCAAAGATTATTGACACATTATGTAAAATGCATAAAATACATATATTCAAATATTAAGTRAGGGAAAGAAAAGACTTTTTAAGTCCTCCACTCCAAGTCTGAAAGAGAAACATAGAATTCTGAGAAGGATAAAATATACTTTATTTCATCCAAGAATGAAATAACAAAGTTTATGTTAAAGAAATACAGGTGATTCACAGTGTCCTGTGCTGAGAGCAGAGATACGTGTTTCATTTTCCATGATCTTTGTGTCACACCTTGATGCTATTTTTAATGTGTTTCTAATTTCCTCTTAAAGCCTTCCCCACACTATCATCAGCGATCTCTGAAGCTGGATATATGATCCTTTCTGCCTTTTTCTGCCTCTCTAGGCTAGTTTAATCACTGTATTGATCTCCCTGACAACCTGCCCTTCTGGCAACTTAGACCCCTCTTGTCATTGTGGTACATGAATGTGTAGTAGGAAAAGAGGACTTGTCCTCCCTGTGCTGCTCTGCTGGAGGGTGTTTGCTGCTGCCTTTGCTATGGGATGGGTAAATATTAACTTTAAAGCAGCCGTGTCTCTGGGGCATGGGGCTCCTGGCAGGTAAAGTCTTTCAGGTTGCTGAGAGTGTGGGGTTTGTCCAACACAGCTTTAAGGCACCGACTGAGCTCAGAGGGCACGAGCTGTGCCATCAGGGAGACCTTCTGGTTCTTCCTTGCTTGCCCGTGCCATAATGCTCTTTCTTTGGTGTTTTGCTTTARAGCAAAAAGGTGAAGCTGATCTGACAGTGACAGAATCCTATTTGGTTGGTATTGGATATAAACTGTGACTCTGTTCAAGTTTTATGTTGGAAACCAGCCCAGGAAAAGTTGCTGATGGTGTGGAAATACTCACTTTCAACATTTTTGAGAATGATATTTCTTTTTACTTTGAAAGGGTATTTTTCAATTAATTTTTTTTCCATCGTATCACATGTACATAGCAAGAAATAAAAGGGACCAGAAACGATTTCACATTCCCCCCTCCTTTCCACAAATTCTAAATTTTAGGGTAGCATGCCGATTTGAAATGATGCCAGGCTTTGAAATCTGGAAATAGTTTACAAAATGAACTTTTRCATTTAATGTGGCTTTATCTCTCTCCTTCCCAAGGTGGTTACCCTGTAATAGAGGCAGGAAGGACTGGGAGTGGCTGGGGTTGTGTTACTGAGCCCCTGGTTCTATCCYGTGCTGGCTGCTCTGCCGTGGTAAGGCAGGAACACGGATGGATGGCTGTGTTGTAGTGCAGTGGTCAAAACCAACCAGCCCTTTGAGGATGTTTGAGTGCCTCTGCTGACCCTCAAAGATTTGCAGTCAGGGGACACAGTTTGGGGTTTTGCCCTCCTTTTCTCAGATGCTTTGTTCAGCTTAGGAGGAAATCGGCAGTGGAGAACTCCTCCCTTCCAAAGAGTTTCCCGAGCCTTGCAGACRGACTTGGTGATGCCTTGAGGAGGAGGAGGGGTGAGTGTCTTGGGCTGGCACCGAGTTTGGCTTTTGGCTGAGTGAAAACATTGGCAGGGTTTGCCACCTCTGAGGTGTTTGCATCTCCTGGATGCAGTGGGAGTTTCTCCTGCTCGCCAGTGTGGGTGCTGCTGGTCCTGCTGGCTAACTGCAAACATCTGCTGAGCACTGGCCTCACCAAGATGTCCCCTCAGAAGGTCTTGAAAATAAAGAGAAGAAAAAGGAGCAAAAGAAAAAAAAAAGTCACTCTAAAATACAGACTAGTTTTGATTTATTGCCTGTTGTATAAAATGTAACCTTTGTTTCCTATTTATAATGAGCCTGTAATAACTGGACAGTCAACCTAAACTTTAATGATTTAAACATACTTGTAAACTGTCAAGTCAAAAGTTTGTGAGTGACTATAAACATATGTTGGTGAGCCCTATATGCTAATAAATTCATTATTATGTTGCCCCAGTGGGAAACACGGAGATGGCAGGCTTTTTTTTATGATAGGTCTTTTATTGTTTGTCACATCTGCAACACATTAAGGGTTTTGAAGGCAGATGATGTTTACAATAAGGGGGAGGACTGAAAACCTCCCAGCTCAGAGAAGAGTGCATCCTGTTTGTCAATGGAGTACCCATGGAGCCGGCACCCTGGCCATGCGGCCCTAAAAATAGAGCTCAGTACATACACACACATATATTTATGCCACACCAATGGCAAATCATGTCTGTGAATGAATTATAGTATTTCCCCCCAAATTATGAGTCAGTGCAAATGTCTTCCAGGCTCTGTGATTCAAACATGTGCTCGCAGCCTGCTGGGATCAGTCATCCTGCACCAGGCACCCAAAGCAAGAGGAGTCTGGGGTGGTTGGTGCTTGGCTGATGCTCCAGCCAGCCRCTCATTAATTAGCTCACCTCTGGTGTGCTCGCTCCAGATGCCGCTTGGAACCAACGAGCTCGTTGCCAGGGAGCCTGGAAATAAAACATGGGTGCTGGAGAGGCTCCTGTGAAGGGTGGGCAGCTTCATCAAGTGCTGGGGGAGAGGAGGTGCAGGCATTTCAAGGGGTTTGCAAAGGTGGTGCGGTCCAGCTCGCCTGTGCCCCTGGGCATCTCACAACATGAGAAAAACATCTATTTTAGCAGCTGAAGCACCCAGGGAACGTTCTGAGCAATCCAGCAACTGGGGGAAGGGGTTGGGAGTTTGAGGGGAAGATTTACTCTTCCAAAATATCTGTGTTAGGCAGCAACAAAAGTTGTCTTGGGAACAAATGGATTTGGCAGAATTAAGTAGAAATAGTTTGTCCTGGGAAGGGAAGTTGGCCTCATCCCATGAGATATGTAAGGATAGATGTGTGCAATAAAGATATATAAAGATGGCTCTGGAAGTTTGTGTGTGTAAAACAGCTCCCCTGCCTGGCTGCTCCTGCTGCAGTAACCTGCAGTTAGTTTTCCTCTCAGCTCTCCCTTGGCTATTTCTAAGGGGGAGAGGGACTTTGTAGTTTAAACCCCCAAGGAAGCCCCGAGTTTTCCTGCACCCTGCCCATTTGCTGCCAGACTTGCTGGCTGGGCTGGACTTCTGTTTGGGTTTCCAGCAATTCATGCCATACCCAGGTGCTTTTTAAAAGATCAGCACAGTTTCTCCCTTGATTTACCCAGATCTGTAACTCTTCAGTAACTTCTGGCTTGCTTTGCCACTGATTTATCCTTTTGGCAGGGTTTTTTTTGAGTGCTCTCATCAAATTGCAGGCTTGAACATTGCCTCTGGGCTGGCCAAGCATGGTCTCTTCCCAGGTGGAAAGGCTGTTTGTTGGTAGCCCCTTTATCCATGTTACAAAGGCGTTGTTGCTTCCAAACGGGAATATAGGCATGTTGCAGGGCAGGGGAGGTCTCTGTGTGTGTGTGGTGGCTGTGCCCTGTGTGGGCACACAGGGGGACCCCCGTGTTTTCTGTCTTGCACCGTGTTTTTGGAAGCTGCTATGAAACCTTGTGAGTTGCAGCCTTCATCCTATTCTGCTTTTAAACARCTCCAAATGTCCCAGTAAAGCATTCTGTGTCTTAGAGAGGTCTCAGTGCTGAGATGTCGTTCCTACAGGTCAGCCTTTGGCGACCTTCCTCCCCTTACCCCGTTTTCTCCCAGGTTTATTTCAGGAGAGTGCCATCAATCCAAGCTCCTTCCCTGAGCAGGAAGGGAACAGGAGATGCCTCTGCTACGATTTGGATTGCTTTTTCATGGGGTGCAAAAGGCTGCTCATTTTGGGGGTCAAACACGTCCCAGGGTGTTTCCTGCCAAAGTGGTGGCTGTGAATGGCAGCAGGGGAGGCCAGACAGGGTCGCTTTGGGTGCTGCCCTCCTGGTTTCTGCTGCTCATTCCTGTGGAAAAGGTTCCTCAGAAGCGAGTATTTGTGCTGGAAAAAGGAACGCTCCCGACCTGGGAATAGTGATCAGCCTGCTGGGGCTCACTTTGTGCATGTGCTGGGAGACAGACCAGCAGTAGTTAAAATATTTACAAGATCACGTATTCCCATCCTTTATCTCTGTGATCACTGCTCAGCCAATGCCCCCAGGGTACCCCTATCCCAGCACCTGTATCTGCTGATGCTGTTCCGCTCCGTTTACTGCTGGGCTTGGGATGTTCATCCTTCTGCTGGGACAGACATTCTCAAATACCCGACTGACTTTTAAAATACTCCTTCCACAGGTGGGAGACATCCCCATCTGTGTGGGTTTTGCTGACAGTGCAGGGCCACGTGGCTGTTGTCCCTTCCTGCTGCACAGCCTGCAGGCTTGCATGGTCCTACTGACAAATATCATGTGTGCAGTATCAATATTTACTGTGCGTGGCTCTGCTCAGCCTTCAGCAGAGGTGGCCTGTCCTTGGCTCAGGCACTGGGTGAGCTGGGCTGGATTGACACAGCTGATGGGTCTTTCTATCTGCTAAAAGCTTTAGGACTTCTGAGTATCATTTTAGTAGCAGCAACTTGCTTTTTTTTTTTTTTCCTCCAAAGAGAGTGCTGTTGAATGCTTGACTGAAGAAAGGATAGCAGAAACATGCTGCTTTACAAGACATTCATCCTGTCCCAGGGTGGAAAAATGACAAGGCCAAATGTCAGCTAGATTAGCCTGATGGAAGAGCTGGAATTGTGCCAACTAMAACAGTGCAATAGCTTGATTATTGCTTTTCTATTTCAAATGTTTGTGTTTATTGAGTTTTTCTTTTAATGAAGATTTGGTCGAAAGTCAAGAATTCTTCSTCACTGTCCAAATAAAAGCTAAAAGATGGAGAGGGAGTCACATGTAGCAGTTGGCTGACGCTCTAATTGAGTGGCAAGTTCATTAATTTACTTTTGACGTCAGCAGAAAATGATTTTTTTTTTATTGACAGACTGGGAAAATTATTGGTTGTTCGGAGAAGGTCTTGTTTATGGCATCCTTCAGCTGGCTGGCTGTGCTGCTGTGACTCTTGCAGGCCTCACACTGTACCCAGTGTGCACATTTTGAAGGGTTCTCGTAACCTCTGTGCTCTGAGTTCTTCCAAAGAAACACTAAGGCCACAACTGAAAAACTAGAAAGTCATCTATCAGAATTTGTGCTTTGAGAAAAGCTACATATATGCAAAAACCATCTATGGAATCTGCAAGTAAATCCACTGGATATATTAATCCCATGGTCCTATTTTTTCTGTTTTCAATTTTACTTTGATTTTTAAATGTTTTTTAACATTTTCAGTGTTGTGCTCACAGATCCAAGTCCATCTGAGCAATCTGTATCYGGTATTTTTAGGGGCTGACTTGCTCTGCCTCAGTCCATTCTGACCCAAAGCAAAGAATGATGCACCATTTTTTTAAAAGCTGAATCAGTGTAGGGATATCCATAAATCACAAGATGCATCACATTCCCAGTGTGAGCAGACATTGGTCTAAATCCTTCTTTTGGAAGATGAGGCTGGTTCGTGGGCTCAGTGTAAGGGCGCTGGGTGGGGCTGGAGGGCTGGAGACACACTGAAGGTCAGATGAGACGATGCTTCTGCTATTACACATAAAAATGTGCAAAGGTCTTTGGGAATCTATAATTGCTCATCACTCCCAGATGTTTATAATGCCAGTCTGCTGGCAAAAGGCTCGCCCTCTAGTTAGGCTGTGCAAGTTGGAATAACAGTTTGTACTATGCCAGGGTGTCTAAGGAGATACTTTTCAACAGTGTAATTTGGGAGCTAATGTTTCTTTAAATTGTTACCGAGCACAGTATCTTACATGACTGAACGCCTCAAAACAATTTCAAGTATGCAAAAATGTGCCCAGTTGCAATAGTGATGGCCATATTTATCTTTAAAGGATGATGAATCTGTTTTTTGTGGCTGAAAACACATGAATCCTGATGAAGTTGGGAAACGCAATTCCTGACTTGGATACATTCTTGCTTTTCTTTTTTTTTGCTGTTTTTCATTGTGGAGAGGCAAAATAGTTTAACTGGTTTTCTTTTTAAGGGACAACAATAAAGGCATATTTCAGACAGAAGCAGATCAGGTGCTACTTGCTAAAGGCCCAACAAGATAACCTTACACTGATAGTCAGGGCACCGTATCTGCACATTTTGTTGTACAAAGGGAGGTTTGTCTGTGAGCCTGATAACAATATAACATGTTGATTGACTTTTCACATAGGAGAGGGTGCCCCTTTCATGAGTGGCTTGGCTTTTACTAATGCCTTACTGCAGGTAAGCTGATAAGAGCGATTATGGGGATGTAATAAATGAGGCTGTTGGGCACAGCCCTGCTCAGCGTTGTGGGAGAGGGCTCTGGCCCTGGAGTGTGTCCCAGCCGCACTGGCTGGTGTGTGTGCCCAGCGCTTGTGTTCGTGTGCCAGCACTCAGCTGTAAGACATCATGGGATGTCCTGTGGGCACAGGGCTGGGCCATCCCTCTCCTGCCCCGTGCCTGCCGCAGCTCCTGTTCCCAGAAAATGTGCTCCAGGCCAGGTTGGATGGGGCTCTGAGCAACCTGGTCTGGTGCAAGGTCCCTGTCTGTGGCAGGTGGGGTGGAATGAGATGATGTTTAAGGTCCCTTCCAAACCAAACCATTCCATGATTGTGAAATGGGGGATGTGCTTTGCATGAAAAAGGGCTGCCTTCTCTCCTGGCGGTATTTCCACTCCTCTGTGGCCCAGGACAGGCTGGTCCAGCTGAGATCTCTTCCTTGGAGACTGCTGGATCGGTGTACCTCAGTGCATTGTCTTTGGCGCTGACGTGCCTGGATGGAGGAAGAGGCATTACTTGAGATGAGGTTTTCAAAATGAAGTCAGTGGACAGCCCATGCTGGACTTGTGTACCGGCCTGATCATGGAGCCTCTTGCTGGTGGCTGTTGGCCTCCAGCAGAAGGAAGCACAGACCTGCCCAGAGAGCTGCCTCTTTTTTTAGTCCTTGCCAAAAAGATAYTGGAAAGGGGAAGAAGGATGCCCCTTCAGAGGAACCTCTTAGAATTCCGGCATTTTAATCCTCATTTCTTTCTCTCTTCTCACCCCTTGCTTTGCAAGTGAAAATAGTGTAAATTTGAGTCTGGCCTGCAAATCAGTCATCAGTCGGTGCATTACCAGGACACGATCAGTTACTGAGTCAACACTGCTCCGTGCGCTCCAGAAACAGGGGATCCATCATCCRCCGGGCAGGAGCTCTCCTCGGCTGGCGTGCATTAGCCCTGAGCTGTGCACTCACATCTGCTGGGGCTGACACCAGGGGTAACATGAACTGAACCAGGTGTTTGCCTGAGCACAGCCTCCCCCGATTCCCAGGTGTATTTCCAGCAGATCCCCGACCCCGCGCGGGCTGGGATGGATGAGCTGTGAATGAAGGAGGGATGTCCTCCTTCCCACGCAGTGGCTGCCATGGACTGTGCTCTGCCTTCTCCCTCCGTTCCTGGGCCTGGGGCTTTCGCAGCTTTAGGGAGAGCCCAGATGGGTTTCTTCCACGGGAACAAAGTTCAGGCAGCCAAGTGCTTCTGGAGTTCTCCAGCTTTGCCAGCTTTTCTGGGTCTGTGGTGCATCTTCCTTGGGGCAAAACCACCCTGGCTTCAAAATTTAACCTCCCCTCATGTTGCTTTTAGGGCAGATCAGAAACTTTCTGATGGGAGACTGTGTTGCAAACTGCCTCTGCTGGAACTGGGATGCAGTGAAGCATGCTGGAGTTTGGATGGGATTTTCTTGCTTTGGAATAAACTGAAACATCTTTTTCTGCTCTTGCAACAGGGAAATGAAACAGCAGCAGTCTGCTTGCCTGTACCACAAGGTAATGCTGTCTGCTTTCCCTCCACGGCAGCTTCTTGTCTAAAAGTCTGCTTGAGATTAAGTTTTTAATTATAACACAGAAAAAAAATGAAATCCAAATGAATTGATTGGACTGTGTTGGAGTGGTATGTCGACTTGCCTTTTTAAAATTTTTTTGATTTAAACAACAGAAAATTTGGATGCATTTTGCTTTTGTTCTGCTTTGGAGCAGTAGCACATTCCCTGTTTTGTATGGGAATGGAAATCTGGCATGTTGACCAGCTTCTGTTGTTTCAGAAACTGTCTTCAATGGTATTTTGGGCTCTTGATGACAACTTGCTGTCTGTTCCTGCTTTTCATTTGCTCTTTGCTTCCCGTGGGACCTGGGACGATGCTCTGCCCTTCCCTCCCGCAGGAGGCTGGGCCTGTGCCCGGCACGGAGCTTGAATGCAAACCCAGCAGCACCTTCCCTTTCCCACACCTTCCTTCCTCGGAGGCCCTTTCTGTGTATCCCATCTCCGAGCAGCTGGGAGCTGGTGCCCAAAGGCTGCCTTGGGGCTGACTCTTTGCTGGGTGCTGAGGGACCCTGGGCACCACAGGGTGCCCAGGATGCTGCTGCAGCCCTTGGTGGTTCCGTGCCGTGCTGTGTGGGGATGGATGTTTCGCAGTGGCAGGTACTGCTGGCTGCTGAGCATCAGGTTTGGCAGCTGGACAGACTGCCAGGGCATCTGTCACTGCCTCAGTCCAGCACAGGAGTCCCAGCAGGATTTCTAAAATGTAAATTACAACTGCAATATGATACACATCCTTTTGCTTTACTTTTTTTTTTTCTCCCTCCTTCCTGTTTGAATTCAGTATCTCGAGTCCCTGTAAAATTGTTGGACTCAAAGTTATTTTGCTTGAGTCTCATGGATACTGGAGAGGCTTCCTGCACGGGGAGGCAGACATCTGCTGCAGCCTGTTTTTGGAGTTTTTTGTGTCAGGCAGCCTGCAGTTGGCAGGTGGGAGCCGGTGGTTATTATCAGAACCTGAGTAATATCCTCTGCCTCCTTGATAACTCTCTGCCGGCTGCTCTGCAGCTTTGGTATGTTTGCTCGTCCTCTTCTGGTTGTCTGCAGATCATTCCCGTAAAAAGTAAATAAAAAAAGAGTAGTCTGCTCCCCAAAGTCATCGCAGAACACAGCCTGCAGTATCTCTTTCTCTTCCCTTGTCCACATAAATCACTGCTAAGGCATGTGCAGAGAATGTGAAAGAATGCATTTATACCCAAAACACTCTCCTCTCCCCTTCTCTCTGAAAGGAAACTTCCCCACTTGTGCTCCAGTGCCTGTTGTCAGGGAGCATCTGATGTCCCTTCTGTGTCCCTTCCTGACACTTGTAGCTTTTTTCAGGTGTGGGCTTTGGTGACAGTCAGAAAGCTTTCCCCTGCACAGCTGTAGTCTGGCAGCCCTTGTGGGGATGGAGATCGTGAATCTGCCCTCTGCAGGCATCTCCTTGCTGGTTTTGAATCCYCCCATCCCACCCCTCATTGGCTTTATTTACCCCAGAATCATCAAGGGTGCTCTCCAGCCACTGCGGTTAACAAAGAATGGTTTTTCCTGGGCCTCAGACCAGTGCCCCAGGTCTGCCGACCTTTGCATTTCCAGTGAAGGAATGCCAGCTGGTGGGTCGGGTTTTGATCTCGGAGGTTCAGCTGATGCCTTTCCCTCTACTTTGCTTCTCTAGGTGTTTTTTGTGGCAGCCCCGAGCAGCTGAAGGCAGCAGAGGCAGGTCTGGTGCAGCCTGGAGTTCCCAGCTAGAAATAATTCCACTGAGCTTGTTCCTCGGGCACCTGTGGGCTGCGGCACCAGCTTAAGTATCTTGTTGAYACTTAAGTGTCTGCTGGGCCAGACCCCTAATGTTATTCGCAGACACTAAATAGGTCTCTCTTATTTAGTGGCCTTAATTTATTAAATCAGGCAGAAGTGCTCTTGGAAGAGGAGTGCTCACAGAGCGAGCTGTGAGTTTCTAATTTGTTGGATCAGGCCCCTGGAGATCCATGTGATCTGGTGCACTAGGGGCAGTGCTATTGCAGTGACTCATAAACAGATGTGCCCAATTTACATTGCAGCTTAATACCTTTGTTTTTTAAAAAATGGTCTTTTTTTAAAGAGAAATGTGTTAAAGCAGATGTTTCCAGTAAAACAAATACTTGTGTGATTTACAAACAACTTCCTACCGCCAGAACTCATTAGAAAATGTGGAAAAAAGAAAAATGGTTCTGTGTACCAAATAAAAAAATCCCAAAATAAGGACATAGCAAGGCGGTATTGCTACACACTGAACAAAAAGTACTGCTGTGCTTGGGTTGGAAAGCAGGAGTTAGAGCATGATTTTGGTTGCTAATAACAGTAAGGTTCACCCTGACCAGTTGCATACATCAAGGAGCAGAAATCTGTCTGTAAAAATACTTAGCCAGCTCCTGTCATGTAGGATACAGGGTAACTGGGACCACTGTATGGGATTGCCTGGAGGTTCCTAAATCCCTTCCGTCCTATTGAAACCTACACTGGGGAACTGGATGGCTGCAGGGTGGCACTAACCCTGAAGCAGAGCAAACAAATGCAGCTTCCAAAGCAAGCCCTGCTCCAAGAGATCCCTCCCATGGCATCTCCCCACAGCCGGATGGGATGCGCAGGGGGATACTTTCTCTGCCTCCGCCCTGACCTGCAGCTCAGGCTGTGCCTGTTCACCTGCTCCTCCCAGTTTTTGGGAAGCAAAGGCAGGCGTGTGCTGAGAAACTCGTGTTGTCTCTGGTCTCTTTGAATCCGCTTCCCGCCCGGCTCCTGCAAGCCCAGCACTCGTGTTACATTTTGACACCCCATGTGGTCTTAATGGGTTTCCCAGGCTGCAGCTGCGGCACAGCCACCGCTTTTTGTTGGCTGCARGGCTGGCAATCCCCCTTTTCTTTCCAGCTCTCCGCGGCACAGGTATCATATTTTTTTAATGCACTTGTCACCTATTTCATCCAGGCATTTGCTGCTAAAGAAACAGTGACAGCAGATGTTTGTGGGTTGGCAGGCTGCTCGTCTAAATCCATCGTGTGTGTGCCCTGGGCAAATGGCTCGTCCAGCTTCTGAGAGGACACGGAGTCACCCAGGCAGATGGAAAGATGGGAAGGCATCCAGCAAGCCTGAATGGAGCAAAACAGGAGGATCARGAGGAAGAGAGGGTTTTGCTTCTTTACTAGAGCATCGCAGGAAATGCCTCCAGAGTGACCAAGGCTGCACGAGTCCTGTGTGATGTGTGTGGATTTGTTCTGGTGGAGGATACCTGCTCTGCAAATGCTGCAGTSAGGGTGGTTTCTGGAGCACCTCAGAGCACCCGGGCACGTTGGGGTGCCTTCCCATGGGTCTGCTTCGGATGCCCCTTGCAGCTGGAGAAGCTGGGAGGATGGGGCTGGAGGATGTCTCACCCAGGGATGGGTGGCACAGCAGCCCAGCAGCCAGTGGCACACGAGGAAGCAACAAGGATGATGTGAGGAGCTTCTATTACTTCTCAGCACATGGATGTCTCATCAGAACTGTCCAGTTTATCATTAGGAAAAATGACTGCTAAGGTCAGAGACTCCTGAGGTGTCCTTAGAAACAGGGACTGAGCAGATGCCCTGAAGGATGGCCATGGGATGGGACTGTTCCTCACCCTCCCAGCTCCCTGGTGTGTCGGCTTTCCATACCTTGCCATAAAGAGTGTTTTCAGAGCCAAACTTCAAACGGCTACCTTCTCAGGGGGACTTGCTGGGACGTGTCCAGAGGAATTAGAAGTATCCTGGGAGGAGGATGCTGCTGCTTCAGAGTGGCTCGGGGTGCTCAGAGATGCTTTTCTCAGCTCTTCCATCAGTATTCCTGAAGCCTCATCACAACCTCGGCTCAGTTTTAGCCATTAGTGAATGGAGGCTTGTGCTCGGCTCTCAGGGACCAGGAGGCTTCAGTGCTTAATTAATCTCTGCAAAGCAGAGGGTGTAATTAATGACTGCAGTGCGCTTTGAGACCCTTGTGTCTCTTGGGCAGTGTGACACCTGGTTTGGTCTGTGAAAATCATTATTGGCCAGTACCACATGCCAGGCACGGCCATCCAGCGTGGCCACTCATCCTGTCACAGTGTTTGGGGGTCTTTTGGTCTCTGCTGGTGCTGTCTTGGGAAGGGCCATGGGCAGATGTAGCCCAAAGCATCTTGTGTCCCCTCCATGCTATGACACTCCCTGGTCAGTGCAAATTGTCCTGGGGACATAGAGCCAAATGGAAAAAAAAAACCMAAAMCCCTCACTCCTTAAAAAGGGGACATCTCCATCTCCTTTGCTGGTATTCCCACACAGAATTCTGTGATTTGTTCCTGAAGTCCCTTTTTTTTTCAGCAATTTCTTCAAACAAAGATGGAAAATTGCCACTAGTTGCTTAGCGCTGGTTTTAGAGTAAACCATCTTGTAAAGACTGAGCAAACTGGGTTAAAAAATTGATATATTTTGGCAGCTTAAGGACAGCCAGGCAAACTTCCTTCCTGATATCTACAAAGCTTTTTTTTTTTCTTACTGTTTTTCTTACTTTATAAATGAACATAAAGGAGAAGRCAACAGATTGCAAGTATGTCCAGTTCCAGCGCAATGGACTGCCGTTATTTTAAAGAAGTGTTTAAAATTCCCTCCTCATTTTTCAATTTTCAGGTGTAAAACTGCACGTGGGACAGAATTGCTCCCTGTCCCACCCCCCCTGTGACGCCATCGCTCGCGYGCTGGGTGATCCACAGACATTTTACACCACCAAGCATTAACAGAAATAAATTAACACTTTAGAAGCGTAAATGTTGTATTTCATAGGAGTCAGGCAGGATATCTGGAAGGGAAAGAAGTGTAAATGGAATGAAATTCTTAAGCAAGATTATTGATATGACAGGACTAAAGAGCTTGGGATTCTGTGAAAAGTGCCTCTTTTCATCCCTCTAATAAGTCCATTACTTGCACTCGGGAATATTTTAAGGTCCTTTTCATGCTGAATCTGGAGTTGAGCATGCTTTGCATTTCAAGCTTTGTCTATGAATCAGTAGAAGCCAAAGTTATTTCTGCTTTAAAATAACAGGAGCAGGGAACAGCTAATCTCTTTTCATTCTGAGTCCTTACATTATTTTACTGGACAGAGTTTGTGTTGGCTACAAAACAGGGCATTCACAAAATCTATGAGAAGGAATTTAGTCTAAGAATGAAGCCTAGATTGCAGTATGCATAAAGACTCCTTTTCCTAAGGCCATTAAGAAATTCCAAATCTGAGCTATTTTGAACAGTGACATTAAATTAGCCTTGCTAATTCCAGTAATTCAAGCCGATAGCTGAGTTTACAAATCTACTAGATGAGGCCTTCCCATAATTACAATCTCAATGTGCTTTTCAGCTAAGGTGAGTTGGCACRAAAAAAAAGATAAATAAATAAAAGGGGGGAAAATGCTCTTTCTGTTCTGGCTTTTGAGATGAATATCTCTAAAGAACAGTTAAGCAGCTGTATTGCACCAATAAGACGTCCCCTGTCCTGGACTGGTAAGTTCATTTTGCCTCTAAAGTGCAAGTGAAATGCAGAGGAGAGATTGGATTTTTCCCTGCTTTGTTTTTTCTATTGTTTCTTTTCAAAAGAGCATTGATGCTGCTGGTGCTTGTAGTTCAGTTTTTAGTTGTTTATTTACAGGTGGTAATTCTTCATGGGACAAGAAAGAGTGTGACTGTGTTACCCTCTTTTGTGAGGGGGAAAAATCCCCAACCTTTGGTGGATAAATCCATGTTAAAGCAGGTGAAATAATGATACAAAGGGGCAACCCCTGTTATTCCTCTGGACAAGACGTTGATTTCCAGATCCCAACACAATTGAACATTCCCAGAGTGATGGAAAGGTTTTGAGAACATGTTTTCAAAGCCATAAGGCACAAAACCATGAAACAAATAAAAATTGAGTGCATTATTTAAAAGGGKGTTAATTTTATTAGCACCAAGCTGAGGTAATATAAGGGCGAATGTAAGTATTCACATCAGCACTTAACTCGGGCTGCAATGTTCATAAAATGTCCTTTTGATCAAGCTGTGAGTGTTTTGATCCTTATTCTATGAGCATCATTCAAAGTGACCTAACTGTAGCTCCAAACAGGCATCTGCAGCTGCAGAAGTCCTTGAGCAATAACAGGTCAGGAACTTGAATGTGTGCTCTGCCGGGAATGCTAATATTGCAATCCCTTKTTGTTGTTGTTGTTGTTCCGAATAGGAAGGAAAGCACAAAAACTCTCACGAAATAAAAATTCCCAACTGAGAATTTTCCTGCCACCATCAACTGTGGATACTTGAGTCAAAATATTAAACAAAATTATGATTTTAATCTATCAGAATAATAATGGCATGGCTGCTAAATATTTTTATATCATCCCCATGTGAGTGTTTGACCATTCTCCTCTTGGTAACATTGTCACCATTGGCACATTGGTGATTTTTAGAAGACCACCCTGATTTAAGAGTATGTTTTTCTGCTGGGCACCCACAGGAATGGGTGCAGCTGCTGCAGCTCACGAAACCACGTCAGCACACTGCACTGTCACACGGAGCCTGTTTGCAGAGGGAATGGACCCAAAAGCTTGCAGGAGGCTGGCAGTCATCCCCTCCTCTCCCTGATGCAGCCAGGTTTGCTGCCACTGATGCACGTTGTCCACAGGCTCAGGTACATGCAGCAAATTGTGCCCCAAAATGGTGCTTAGGGCAAAATCAGGTAGAAACAGCTCTGCTGTTTTTAGGGGCTGGAGGGAATTGCTGTTGCTCCCCAAGGCTGGGGTGGTGGCTTGAGAGGAGTGAAGAGGGGCAGAGGGGGGCATGAGCACAATTCTTTTTCTGGGACTGTGAAGAGAGGGGAGAGGCTGAAATACAATTCTTGATTTCCAGGAAACTCTTATCTCTAATCTCTGTAATCCATTTTAGAGAGGATTTTGTGATTTTGAAGGGATTTACAAACTGGATTATGTAGCCTTTTTATTTTGATTTTCCACTGTGATTGTGACATTCCTGAGAGAGAGCCATGATTGCTACAGATAGGATGGAGAAGGAGGCATTCGTGGACTTGGACCTCAGAGCCCTATTGAGTTATCACCTCCTTGTGTCACTGTTTGCTGGGTCAGTGGAGGTGTCCCTATCACAATTTGAATATTCCCACATGAGCAGAGTGTCCTCATCCCTGGGACCTTCTTGTGGCTGCACAGTACAAGCTGACCTGGGGAGATGCCAGGCAGAAGCCCAGGGCCAATCCCCTCCATTCCTTGCTCCCTCCTGCTGGGGTGAGAGCAGTCAAGGTGGACTCCTTGAGCTCCAGCATGGTCCCAAGCATAACAGGGAGACCCTTGGCCACCAGGAAAGAGTAAGTGTGATGTCACAGGTCCAGCACAGCCCAAGCACTGCAGTCACAATGTCCTAGTGCTCAGTGGGGATGACAGTAGGTTTCCCATTGGACTGCCACCACCATTTAGATCCAGCTTTTAGCACCATCATTCCACCGATGCTTTGGGACTAGGGTTTGCTCTCGGCCTCGGAGGGAGGCAGGGAGCAGAAATCAGCCTGAGTTTGTGTCAGATGTTACAGACACCGAGTAAGCAGCTGTAATTTACAGCTTTAATTTGGGTCATTATCTGCAGGCTTTAATTTGGGTCATTATCTGCAGCCATGTAGAAGGCAGTGCAAAGACTACAGTGGCTGTTCCTGGGGTTCCTTCCAGTGCAGGGAACATATCCTGAAGCTGTTAAAAAGTTCCAGCCTATGAACCTAGACCTTCTTCTGTATAAAGTGGGAAGGTTGGGTATGGTGATGTTTCCCAGGGCCTTCTGCAGTACCCCATTTTTAGAGGCTGAAGTAATTTTAGTGTTGTTTTAATGCAGGTCCAGGAGTTTATTTATTTATTTTTTTTTTTTTTAAGCAGGTTAACACAATAAAAAAGGCCAGGCAATGCTGTAGCTGCTTAGCTCCCTTCCCTTGGCAGCTCTCTCACCTCAGCTCCTGCTCTATGCAAGCATTCCCCTGGCATGGACAGGGGGAGCTTGTTGTCCATCCGTGCCGATTATCCTGGGCAGTGTCAGAGCACAAAACCTCAGGGAGTTTCTCCAGGAGCAGAGGCAGGCTGAGCAGAGGAGCGTGGTGTCCCACCATGCCTGAGCCTACCTGCCAGCGCTACCTGTGGGCTGAGCAGGTGTGTCCGTGCACAACCCAAATCCTTGGGTTATGACCTGAAATCTCACTCCAGATATTTCCCTTGGCATCATGAGTTGTAGCCTGGTGGGGTCTCTGTCAGTTTGATCCCTGGGCTGGGAGTGCTGCTCAGGCACTTTCTTTACCGTGTGTACCCAAGGAGGAAAACACCAGCTGGCTTGGATTCTTTTTTCCTTAAAAGCATAAGGCAGTGATGGATGTCCAGGGATTTTTCACTGAGTGTAGACATTGCACAAAGTCCTTGTCCCTTCTGACTGAAGAGGCACATTCCTGTTGCCTAATTGGAACATGAATGCCACGAAGCCCTGGTCTCCGTGGCCTGGGCACTTTCAGGTCTGGTTTCCACACGCAGTGAGTCACAAAGGAGGATGTCAGATGTTCTGGGTGCTGTAACACCACCATGAGTTTTCTAATCAAGCATTGAGAAATATCCCTTTGCCTTGAGGGCTGCTTTTAGTGGCTAACATCTGGAAGGCAGGGACCATTGCATTCCCCTTAGGACTGCATTTTGGCAGGTCTTGCTAATACCTAATGCCCTGAGCTTGAAGAGTTGAAGGCAAGCATGTAGCCAGCAAGAGCTGTCTGTCCTGGTCATATCCAAAGAGCTTTTGGGGGAGAAAAGATGAAGGAGAAAATTTCAGTTTGATGGGATTATGCTGCTTTCAGTCATTAGAGGGAATATGAAGCATTTAATTTTGCTATGCTATCATTGGGAACCTTACATCCCAAAATCAAGGCTGTACTGAGATGTCTCAGATGACAGCAGAGTGATCAGAAGGGATCCCTTTGTGGTTTAGATCTTGAAGGTCTCCAAACAGGAAGAAGATTACTCCACATCTAGGTGGACTGAGGTACTTGGGGGATCTGCAGGATCATTGCTTGACCCAGTCCTATATTGCTGCTACATAAATAATTACACTTTTATTCATACTCTTCTGTTTCCAGCTATTCCTCTTTTTATTTCTTGACTTCTGCCTTTGTAGATGTTTTTGGCTGTACATATTTAGCTCCCTATWTTTCAGTGCTTTTCTCCTAAGCTCCTTTAGGTAGCAGCTCTTCTTCTGGACTGTACAGCTGGATATCAGACCAGGGCATGCTGCTTAATTGGCAAAGTACAAAGACTCCGGCACTTCCAATTAATAATGCTAATGAGGTTTGTTAATTTTTAATAGATTACATGAGTGCATTTTGCTAAACACGTTTTTGTGGCTCCGCTCCGCGAGTGCAGTTCAGAAACTCTTTCACGCTCTGCCAAGGGGAAAACGAGTAATGCAATTGCAGACGCCAGATTCTCTTCAGGGTAAAGCTAGAACAAACCAAGGAGCAAAGAGGAATTTAATGAGTACGTTTTCAAAGTAAACACAGGCCCGGGTCATAAATGATACCCATCCTTCACCACCAGCCTCTGACCAAGGTTGGGGGAAGGAGCAATTGCTTGAACTGGGGTCGTGGTGCAGCCCCTGTACCCATACCATCTGATGTGTTTTGAGGGTGTTTTGTTCCTTCACCCCATTAAAAGCTTGAGGACATGCATGGAGAGACTTCTGTGGTGGTATTGGAGGCTGGGGAGGAGGGTGTGCACACTGGCTGCCTCACAGAGCTCATTGCCTCGTGTGCCTGAGCAGCACCTGGTTGCAACCCTGCCATGAGACTGAGGTGGACCTTCCTCACATCTTGATCCCCTCARATCAACTTAGTTGCTGCCTTCCAGAGAGCTCCAGCCCTAGGGGATCCTCTCCGCAGTCGGTGCTGGGTTTGTGGTGGTGCCTGTGGTCTCTGGGTCGCTGCTGACCACACGCTGCAGGCCGCGGGCCATCGGTGGCACACCGGCTGCCGAGAGGTGTCAGACAGGCAAGCGGGGAAAAAGTCTTCGTTTCCAAATCAGCAATCCCAAACCCAATTCCTTTGGGTTTCTGCCCAGGAAGTTGGTTTTACCACTCACTGCTGAGCCACACCAGGCTSTCTCGGCCATGTTGCCGACGGCAGCGAGGTGGTGTTGAGCTGGATTTTTTCTTCTTTTTTTTTCCAAATCCATATTGCCAAGAGCCGCACCTCCTAAATTGCTGTGGAGGAGGTGGAAAAGCAGAGGCACAAGACCATGCACATGCTGCACATCCATCTCGGTGATCTGTGCCAACACAAGCACCACGGCCAGCCCTGGCTCAGCGCTCTAATTACACATCRGCGCGGCCGCACCTACGGCTGGGCTGTTGCAGCTCGTTGTGCAAGAAGACAACTGGCAAACCTGTTGGTGCTCCAGGATTTTAATGGTAATAAGCCAGAGGGCAAAACCTCCGTGATGAGATGAAACCATGCTTGGCTACGTGTTTGGAAGAGTTTAAGGTGTTTTGGAGAAGCAGAGCGTTGGGAATCTCGGCTGTATCCATGCAGTTGTGGCTGTTTGTGCCATGCAACCCCATGGATGGTTTCAGGTATTGTCCTTGTGGAGGCAGAGGTGTGTTTGTAGTATGAGCTGTTTGCATGAGAAAGCCAGATGACTAGAGGCTGAGGTGAGCAGAGCTTTTGGTGTTCCAACAGGAAAAAGTTGGGATGAAATTGGACTGTTCTCCTAGATTTCAGGTGCAAACACCTGTGAGAGTGAAGCAGTTGGTACTGTAGAGAAGGAGAGAGTTGGGAGCCAAGGTCAGGCAGTCTGGTCTGTGGAATCACAGGCTCTTATGCTTCACCTTGTAATGAGTCAACAGTTTGGGTTTGACTCAAGCATCTCTCCCTTTAAGAAATCCTGTCCTGTTTTGGAGACAGCCAGTCTACTGCACCTATTGGCAACCTGCTCCCCACACCGAAGGTGCTCGCTGCTTAAAAAAATGAAACAAAGCAACGCACTCTGGAGTTTGTCATTCTCAGTGGCAATGGTAGCATATGCTTTCCTAGGAAAAAACAGTCCTGAAGGAMACATGCAGGCAGATGTTGGCAGATGCAGGAGCTTGCCAAGCTGCCCTACCTGTCTCTGACATTCTTACTGGATGCACTTTGCGCTCCCTGGAGATACAGGGTCACGATCCACTCCCTTCACACCACAGGGTTTCCATCATCTGCAAACCAGGGCCATCACCACGTCCCTGCAGGTGCTCTGGCCCACTCAGCAGCCCTGTTGGGTGAACATGCTGCATTAGGCTTGATGGTTTTGCCTGTGATGGGATCCCCTCGCTCCCGTCGCCACTGCATGAGGCACTGGYGGAGCTATCGAGTGACAGGGCGAGGTGGTTTTCATGCCTGGCCATCCATTATGGCTCYTACTATATTAGGCCCATTGCTGGAACCATCTGCCGGGGCAGCTTGGCAGGCGGGCAGCCCAGATGCCTGGCTGGGAGATGACATTCCCTGGCTCGGGGCTCTGGGCAGCAGACGAGCCAGCCTGCGGGAGCCGGCCTCTTGGAACTCATTTGCCAGAGTGGCATCTGCTAGCAGTTCTTTGCTTAAGGCCGTGCTGTCCTTTTGGGGGTGAAAAGGGGTGTTTTGGTAGGCAGTGGTGGATTTGGCAGAGGAAAACCTGCGTGCCAGTACTCATCCTCCTGGCTCCTTCTGTGCCAGCTGCCATGGGAATTATTCTCCCAACTCAAGACCAACCTCCTCCCAGCTCAGCCATCTTTTGTAGCTGTCTCCAGAGCTGGTGTGGTTCAGCAAGAAGAGCTTTTTAATGACTCCTGCCCAATAAGCTTGTGCAGAGTCAGTATGCCCAATTCTAGTCCTAATCCATGGAAAAATGCCGCCGCTTTATTCTGTGGATGCGGAAAGCGCGTGTTGTAGGGCTGGCGCCGGGTTTTGTCATCCACGCTGCGAGACCATTGAAGCTGCTGCCGTCCTGGGAGCACAGCGCAGCAGCTTTGTGTTAGAGGGGCTTTGGTTACAAAAGATGCTTCCGGAGGGACCGGCTTGTGTGCGGCTGGAGACCTTTCACCAGCTGTGCGAGGATTCCGGGAAACGGCGCGGCATGCTCGGCTTGCGTGGGGGGGGGAAAGAAGGCAGAGCTAATGATTGACTATTATTTTAAGGGGATTATCTAATCTGCAGCCCAGAGGACAAGAGGGGCCAAAATGAGTGAAGATTGAATTTGTAATTAGTGGAGATTGTTGGTAATACCCCCTGGACTCYGACTGATTATAAACAGAAACAGATTTTTCTAGTTTCCTTTCCCCCCAAAAAATCTTTGCAGGCCAATGGGCCACTTTGTACTGAGAAACTGATGGCACTGAATTGGGTGATCAGAGCTGGGGCAGTGGAGATGTTTAATGCAGAAGGTGGCTGGGTAGAGGGGAGGCAGAAGAGGAGCTTCTCCTGGGTTATTTTGTAGTGTAAAGGCAGATTTTTGGGTGGAAGTGAACAAAATGGAGTGATGTGGAAGGTTAGTTTCTGTTACCCTGCCAGCCATCCTGCAGCTCCATCCCTGATGCTGGGGCTCCTTTGCTCCTGGCAACTGTGGGAATAGGAGGTGCAGGGATGTGGAGGTGACCTGGACTAACCAGGGATCGTAACAAAGGCTGGAAATCGCAGTTGGAGCCCTCTCAAAAAGTACCTGGTTAGGAACATTTGCTAATTTGGATTCCTGGATTTGAAATATGTTTATTATCAATAGTATAAGCAATAAGACAAGAGGCAATGGGAAGAAACTGATGCACAGGAAGTTCCACCTGAACATGAGGAAGAACTTTCCTGTGCAGTGACCAAGCACTGGAGCAAGTTGCCTAGAGAGGTTGTGRAGTCTCCCTCACTGGAKATAATCAAGAACTGTCTGGATGCAATCCTGTGCAATCTGCTTTGGGATGACCCTGCTTGAGCGGGGAGTTTAGACCAGGTGACTCACTGTGGTCCCTTCCAACCTTWCCGATTCTGTGATGTGTATTTTAATGTTGTTATTGCCTGGATCAGCTGCCTGAGGTCTGTTAAAGGCTCACACTTTTTATTTTCCTCTCCTCCAATGTAGCAAAGGTCATTAGAAGTTAAGKGAAAGGGATTTGCAAGGGTTACAGATCCATTATTAATACAAAATAAAAGATGTTTGGCTAAATCCATCAAGCCTAAAAATACAGTTGGGCACAAATAAGGAGTAGGAAACAATGGAAGAAACAGTGAAAACAAACGGCACACCCAAGCACTAAACTTCTGAAGCAGTTAAACAAGGCGAGGAAAATAGCACTCTAATCTCTGATGACAAGAGGGTTTCTGTTCCCTTCTCTTTAATTTGGTCAAAAAGGATGAGTGAGAGAATCACCRTCCCCATTTGGGTGAAATGCCGTGATTTAAAAAATTGCCCTTACCCAAGTTGAGGTGACATCCCAGAATCTGAAAATTTCCCACGCAAGGAATGTGTTTGAAACGCTCATTTTGGTACACCCTGGCTGAAYATTTCCAACACGATTCAGCTGCCACATTGCGACCAGTGCAGGAACTCACATCTCATAAATTACATCCCAGAACGAGACTGTAAATGGGGCCGTCAAAACCCTTTGTTCTGTTAAGGACCTTGCTGAAACACTCTTTTGTTTCAAATTTCTTTTCTAAGGGAAGGCAAGAGTAGTTACTCAGTTCCTGGGGATTTTTTTAGTTTTGCTAGGATGTCCAATAAGAGAATATTCCTCCCCAAAAGCTCTGATGATCACTGGCCTGGGAGCATGTGGGTGCCTGATAGTACTGTGACCCCACGGAGCATCTTTTAGGTTTTAGGAGCCTTTGGAATGTGTGGAAATACCTCTCAAAACACACCAGGGCAGGTCGTGATCCAGTGCTGTGCCAGCTGAGGAGTCTTGTGTAAAACAACCAACTGCGAAATAATCTGCTGTGATTTTATTAACTCCAAATCCCTTCACTTATTTTGCAGAAATGAGCTTGGGAAAATAAGGTGGTGCAGCCAGGCTGCTCCCAAACTGCCCTGAAGCCTGAGCATGCCTCGTGCCAGAGGGATTCGTTCCTTCTGTGCTTGGAAAGCCTCCCAGCACATCCCTTTCAAGGTGGCACCTTTCTTTCCCTGCTCTTCCCGTGGGTGTGCAGCTCCAGAGGACAGCAGCATATCTGTACTCTTTAGAAAAAAAGCAGGAAAGTCGTGGAAAAGAGGAATTGCAATATCTGTGGGAATCTACTCAAGAATTCAGTTCACCAGGCGGGTTCTGCTTGCACCTGGCCCTCCGTGTGCATGGATAACTGCTCCCTTCGAGCCATTTCTGACCCCTTTTGATGGCCTGGGCTGACTCACTTGTCACGCTAACATCGTTCTGCTTTTGTTTTGCAATGTTTGGGTATTTTTTGATTAAGAAATACTGCCTGTTTGCCTTGGCAGTGGTGTTCATTGGATTGATGTGGCATTTTTCAGATAGAGTGTTTATTCAGTTTCTTGGATTCTTTCTCAAGGGTGGGGTGGATGATCCAAACTTTTTCAACATATTGGTGATCCAGGAGGCTTGTAAAAGGCTTGAGCCAGGGTCTCTTCTGATGGAAACCACCAGTTTCTTCCAATTCCAAAGGCCAGGCTCTGGGGATGAGATGAATAGACTTAACTGATTTTCATCTGTGTGAGAAACCTGGACCCCAGAAGGAGGTGGCAGCAGCACAAGCAGGGGAGCAAGGGCACCATTGCCTTGAGTCAAGCATGGGTGCACCCACTCAGTCCAGCTGATTGACAGGTTCAAATGCCCCAGGCRGATCTGGCTAATGACATCTTAAAACAACTTTTCCCTTTTTTTTTTGGCCCTGAGAATTGCTGKTGTCTTGTCTTTCCACATTGCCTGTTTGGACTTCTTTATTCTTCCCTGTCCCCGGAAGACAAGGGCGACTGAGTTACTGCTCAGCGGGTCCCTCGCAGCCAGTGATGGGTCRTCAAAAGCTGTTTCCCCTGTTAATGTCATGCTCCTCTGCCAAGACTATCAAAACTTTTATACTGGATGTTTTCTTGGGTTGGAACCCACATGTGCTTCATCTCAAAGTCCCCATGTTGCAACACCAGCATGCCCAGAGTGCACAATCCATTCACATTCCTTCCTCTCTAGTGCTTTGATGAGGTGGACCAGGGAYGGGATGTGTTCTCAATGCTGTAAGGAGCATATTTTGCACACTCTTACGTAAGATTGCAGAAATGCAGAGCTCCTCAGGTCCTACAACCAGGAGGTTTTGGTGAGCAAGGCCTTCTGCTGACTCTGGGTTTGGGGAACTGTTAGTGCTCGCTAGGATTTCCTCACTCCTGCATGCATCCTTGTGCCTGGGGAGCACACATGATTTGCACTGCTAAACACCCCCTCCAAAGCTCAGCTCCTTTTCTTTGGGAGTAGCTCTCCAGTGAGGCACATCCCTTTCTCTCCAGTAAGCCAGATCACCTTATCTCCTTTGTTTTCTTACTGGAGCACCTCACAGTCATGATTTTTTGGTCTCTCCAAGTATAAGGTTTGGTGCAGGACTGACAAGATGTTTACTAAGCTCTTCTGGCCCATCAAGCCCTATGGTGCCTTTGACTGCAGCTGGACCCAGCTGCCCTCAGCTGTGGCACGGGCTGCCCCCAGGACCCTGGTTTTGGTGGGAGCTGGCTGTGCCGTGTGTCAGGATGCTGACACACACCACCTGTTACTGACCACCTCTCTCCTTCTGCTTTCAGAGCTGGCGTACGACCTGGATATGGACGACATCTCTGCAAACAAGCAGCTGCTGAATCAGCAAAGCAAAGACGGTGCCACAGTCCCCAGCAGTGACCCTGGGAGTGCAGCCACCCGCCCCAGCCCTGCCGCTGCCATCGCCCTGGGGCTGCTGCTGCTGGGCCACCGGCCATGACTGGTGCTGGTGGCATCTCTCCGTGTCTCTCCATACCTTTTTTTAATGAGGAAGATATTTGGAACCTCTTCTGAAATATATGCACATTTCCAAAGACAGGACAAATGACTTGAGTCAGTTTTATAAGACTCTTCAACAAAAAAACCCCAAACTAAAAAAGTGTTGGTTCATGGCAAAATTAGTAAATATGTAACAGTGCTTTTTAAAGCTAATCCTGTTTAATAYGAGCAGGTTCATATTAAATTGTGTTCCTTGCAGTTTTTGAAGACTGAGGTCTCCCTTGCTCTTAAGGTGAAAACCATATTTCATTTTGAGTTGTTCGAACATGCATGGGGTACAAAACACCTGTGGTTTATGAAATACTCTCAGYAAATATCAGACCCTTGATCCTGGTTGACTTAATACAGATTTTTTCTGTAGTTCAAGCAGTTTTTGTACTTACTCCAAATTCGAGTCTCACCCCTAGGAATCTGGTCAGGACATAATACAACAGAGCACGTGAAGAYGGGAGAAAAGATCAGACACATGGCAGGAGGAAAGATGCTGTGGATGAGAAGTTGTCATGCACTGGACTTGTTGTGGAAATGTGCTCCCCTGGGCAGAAAGCCCACTTGCATCATTGCAAGTTGCAGGTGATTTTGCTGCTCACCTCACAGCCAGGTCCTGAAGCCCTTCAGTGCCGATGGCTGATCCCCACCAGCATCCTTGTGGCCCAGGAACGACCTGGTTTCATTCTTCAGAAGTGAAGCACCTCCTTTCCCACGGGAAACCTGCAAACACAGCTCCAGCCAAAGGACACACGGCGAGGATGTACACGCTGTGCTTTACAGGGTGAACAGCGGCTGTCCAACGTGTTGTGCTATGAAAGGGGAAAAGAAAAGGATTTACAGGAGCCCGAGGCAGATGAGACTCTTACTCATGTGTTTCTTTGCATGTTCCTTTACRTAAGCTATCTCTAAAATAAAGATTGGTTGCTCTATAAGTGGTGCACTGGAAGTAGCCTCCCACGTGTGCGAGACAATACCCTGTCTTGTACTGGAAACGCCAACTGTGCCCGGCTCAGGGCCACCAGGGAAAGACTTGGCTTGGTCTGATTAAATGGATGTGCTGGGGCCAGGGAGTGTTTGGTTTGTTTTGGTTTCTGGCCAAGATGGTTACATATTTCTGTTTAAGATGCTGCCTTTACTAGGGTGATTATATCCGCAGTATCTTAAGCTGCAGCGTGTGCACGTACGTGTGCACGCACACCCTCACATGCACGTGCATGCTTTAAATACTTGTGTGCATCAGGCCTGTTTTACAGCAGCTTCATGTTTAGGAGAAAGTAGATAAGTCTGAACGACGCAGTCAGGTGGTTTGGAGAGTGGAAACTTTGCCCAGTATAAGTGGTGGGGCTGATCTGGCTGACTCTGATTTGAAGCCTTGGAATTGTGTGAAGTGCTTTGGGTTTGTGGCAGAAGGAGAGATGATTGTTCACCCACTCCTCTGCCTGGAGATGTTAACTCCCAGTTCACCACTCCTGATTAAAAGGAGCAGATCTAGGCTAAGCTGTGGTGTGACCTGATGGTTAATGGTTGGAGACCTGTCCTCTGGGTTTCAGAATCCTCATGTCCCATCTGCACTGAGGTGAGTGCTGGGGGTGTTTGGGCAGTGCTGGCAACATACAGTATTCCTGTAAGGATTGATTTTTTGCATCCATGCGGTGTGATGTGGTTTTGTATTTTACATAGTTTTGTATTTTATGTGCTYACAAACCAAACCGCAATCCTCTCCATCTCTTGGGACCATGCTTGCTGGGGACCCTTTGGGTTAAAGGGGTCCTGGTGCATGGGGCGATGCAGGGGAGAGCCAGTGGTGGTGCTGGCAGAGGCATTTCTTCACCCTCCTGCTGCTTTGCTCATTCTGGCCCAGCTCTCCCCATCATCCCAGCTCTCCGTGCCGCAGCTGGCTGAGCCCATGAGCCTCTGCTCCACCAAAGGGAATATTTTATTAGTGCCACTTGAATTTCCATCGCTTCTTTCCTTCTGATCATTTTCCTTTCATCCCCCGGGAGCGCTGGGGGTGGGAGCAGGCCGCTGGGTTTGTTCAGAGATGGTGTGCTGCCTCTGCCTCGCCAGGTATCGCTGGTACCAGTGCAGGGACATCATCTCCTCTAATATTATGTCAGAAATATTCTGTGTGCTGCTGCTTCCTTAGATAAGCAGCAGGACGGGATGGTGGCAGCAGTTTTTCAGTACAAGTCCAGCATGTTTTCTCTCTGAGGAGCCAGAGTGGGCTGTGCCTTGCTGTGTCTCAAAAAGCCTGATGGGTTCTCCCACTCTGCATCACCACAGCACGATGCTGATGCTTCTCAGCAGAAGACCCCTCTGAGGCACGCTGAGCCTGGTTTCCCTTTGCACAGACATGCTGTTTAGCAAAGCTGTGCTTGTTGGAGACTTTGTTATGATCAGAGATCACAAAAAACAGCCTTTGAGTGCACTACCTGCCAAGTTTATAAAATAACGGATTATAACTTGAAAAAGCAGCTGTTTAATTTTCCCCTGATGTTGGATTGTGCACATGTTTTAGCAGGGGGTTTGCAAGGGATGCCCTGGCCACCAAGGTGGAATAAAGCTGGTGTTGAGTTTTGGGCAGTGTTTCATTCCCGTGTCATGAGAAATAAGGAATAATTGTTCCCTGTGTACTGTGACCTATTTTGCCACGGGATGGGATGCCTCCATCAGGACATGGAACTGTCACCTCCCCTCTACAYGTATACCTGGAACTCCACACCTTGTCCCAGGGCTTGCAGGTTTAACTGCTAATACACAGTAGAGATTATTTCAATTTTTATCATTATTATTATTAKTAGTAGTATATTTTATTAATGAATATACATATCCTATATATGATAATGTATTGATATGATTTGAGGGGSAGGGGGGCTTGACCTGATGGCAGGTGCCAGGGCTGCAGCTCAGCTGTGCTCACAGCACCATGAACACACAGTGATGTGACTTCGGCACCGGCGGTGGCCGTATCTGGCCAGCAAAGTGTGTCACCAGAGTAAATACCTGGGGGTTTAGCTGAATAGAGGAGTTTATGGAGTTTCCAATGGAAAAACTCCTGTTCAGATAATTATTAGCTCTGTGGTGGAACCTAGAGCCAGTCCTGAGCTRTGGCTGACTCCAGTCCCTGAGTCTCCCCGTGCAGAGCCATGGGCTCCTTGGTGCAGCTTCCAGCACTGTGTCCCAGCAGTGCCTCGTAGGCTCAGCACCTTGTGCCAGCACCAGCTAAAGACCTTGCAACCTTGGGAATGTTTCCAGTCTCAGGGGGTTGAGCCCTCACTCCTGCCAGTTAACCCTAATGCTTCCTGGCCAGTTCTGCCACTCCTGTTCAGCTCCAGTGGCAGCAGTGGGGTGGTAGGAGCCTGCTGGCCCCATGCACATCCCACGTGTGGGCAGGAATGAGCAGCATCATGCCTTGTGTGAAGGCACTGCATCCCTGGGGAGGTTTGCAAGCAGCCTTAAAAAGGTCATGAAGCCGACACCTTTCCCTGTGTCTGAGGGTGGTGATGAGATGCAAACATGTGCTTAGCATGTGTAATGTATTTCTGCACTAACCACGCATCAAATTATAATTTAAAACCAAAATATTGTTGTTGGATGGGAAGTTCCAGTTCATTAATCAATTGACTAATAGTTTAGTGCTGGAATGGTAAAATCTAATGCGCTGAACAGCTGCTAGAAACAGCTGGTGCTTACGGCTCATGCTGTTTGGGGAAGTGAAATCTAGAGTGTCTCGGTTTCGTTTTTCAGGGAGATTTTCAGAATTCCCTCAGTCATCCCCATGAGCAAAGCCCTCAAGCACTCTGGAGCGTGGGTCTAGCAGGGATCCGGGACTGGATTCACTGGGGCTTCCAACCGAAACAAAATGCCCCTTGCACGGAGGATGCAGAGAGCACCAGCCATGCCTGCAGACGTGGCAGCTGGACATGRGGATGTTCTGTGGGTCTGCAGAAGGGGCACACACGCAGTCCCGTGCTGTCAGGTGCGTTGATTTGCTTTTGAGTCAAACTGATGCACGCTGAGGTATGGGCACAGCAAGGGAGATACCACCAACCAACAGAGCAGTTTCCAGCTGCACCCCAGCCTCGAAGGGTGCTCGGCTGGTGCACAGGTCAGGGTCCTGATGTATTGGGAGGGGAGGAGGTGACTGTCTTGCACTGCATCCTGCTCTGCTTTGTCAGCAGCTGCTGGTCCATGGTGAGACGGGTGGGAGGTGATGGTGGTGGGCAAGAAGCACCAAGGGAGCAGGGAGACGAGCAGGGTCTCCAGCTCACTTGAGCTAAAGCAGCCCAGAAATATCATTTGGTTCCCAAATACTTGGGTGCCTTGTTGGGAATTTCCTTGACCTTTCCAGCAGCACTGCAGTTTAATGATTGACAAATGCTGCTAAAGCTTTACCAGATCACACACCACACCCCCTAGAAGCAGATGTCCATTCCCAGAAACCCAGCGATTTTTCAGTTTGGACTCCACAGCTGGGGGTGACTCAGCTGAGCAACATCAAAATCACAAATCCTCTCAATATGTTGTTTGTTCCCTTAGCAAGGAGCTAGGTATGGAGGTATTGGGGGAATGAAATCTGCAGCTGGAAGGGAATGGGGTGAAACCATCACATTGGAGGATGCCCGCTGGTCCTCAGTGTGGGAATTTGGGTTTTCTCTTAGGGACATGGTGAAACTCTCCATATGATGAGAAGTGGTGGATTTTGTTCAGCTCCAACCTGTGGCTTGCTCATGGGAGACCTCCCTAAGAATTAAAAGTGGGGGGGAAAAAAAAGCTAAACCCACAAACAACCCCCTAAATAAGCTTGTCAAAATATTACTAAGGGCATTCCCTGGAGATGAGGTAACTGAAATTTTGGTATAGGCAGATGAAGCACTGTGGCATGTTTATACAGTCAGCAAATTTACTGCCTTCAAAAAACCCCCCCAGAAAAGCAGTCGGTGTTAATCAAATATAGTTTATTTTTTCAAACATTGTATCCTTTTGAAAACAAACATCTTGGTGTTGTTCTGCTGAGAGCGTGCTAAGATCTGAAGCACACAGCCATGCCTCAGGGCTGCAAAGTGACGTATCCCACAGTCYTTCCCGAGGGATAACGCCATTCCYGGGAAAGCCGTCCCGTCCGGCTCCTGGTGAGGCTCCCCATGGAGCGTGTGCCAGCACTGCAACCCAAAAGGTTTGGAGGGGAAAAAAGCGTTCTTGCTGGTGTGGGGTTTTTCCTGCTGGGCGCCGTGTGGTGGGGCGGGAGCTGGTGCTGGTACCCGAGAGCACTTTGTAGGGAGGGAAGGGCCCCGTTAGAGACTATTCAATGTTATTTCAGATGCTCCTTGGTGGCCACAGGGACGCAGAAGATTTTCTCGCAAATGATCCAGCACATGACCGGTGTTGAAAACCAGGTTTTTCATAGCAGAAGTACAGATCTAGCCTCAACCTCCCAGTTTACTGGCTGTCTCCTCCCTCGTAGGACCCCAGCAAAGACCTCGACAACTTCTTGCAACGAGTCAACACATTTGGGGATCTCTGCCATTTTTTTGTTTACTTTCACTGTCTTCTTTGCTATTATTATTTCAGTGTGCAGAGATGCTGCATATCCAGAAAGGAGATCACTGCTGGATCCGGGCAGCACAACCACCCTTCGCATCCAGCTCCCTGCAGGCAGATCACTAGAAAGAAGAGGAAAGCCCGCCTGTAGCAGCCTGTATCCCTTCAGTGTCATATTATATTACCATCCACCATGTTAGCAAATGGGAAAATAAACATGGGTTGGATACTAAAGCAAGGGGCTGTTTAATTACAGATGTGAAGAAGAATGACGTTTGTGTACATTCCACCCAGAAGTGGATTAAAGTGGTGACCTTTCCCGTGGTGTGAAATGGTTTTTTGGTGGAGCGCAGGCATCTCGTGTCACTTCAAGATCTGCCAGACGTTTCGTTGCCCCTGTTGTTTATGGTTAACATTGGATGATGTCTCTTGAATCCGAATCTCAGCAGCTGACAGCGTTTTCTGAGAACTTGTCATCTGGACTCCATCTAGCAGAATTCCTGGTATTGGGTGTATTTGTTCCTATTTGATGGAAAAACAAAGTTTTATGGAAAAAAAAAAAAAATGAGAATGGTGGCATGAGTGACTCATGATGTTGAGCTGAAAACTTGTGGAACAATCCAGGATTTGGCCCAGGGTGCCAGACCCGTGGTGTAAGTTACTGCTATTGCCTGTGACTGTGTGTGGGATAAACATCTCCTGAATGTGGGAGCCAGAACAGACACTTTGCCATGGCAGTGCCACAGAGGCATCAGGGGTGGCTTTGCAGTGCTCAGTCTCCTGTGACCACATCAGAGGAGGGGCATACTATTTCCAGCCCTCCAAGGTACCAAGGTGCAATCTTGTCTTGCTTCCTTGAATCCTTCTAGTGGGGTCCTTGCTCCAGATTCTTGGTTGTTCTGCTGCTGACAAGGATCACAGAGCAGGAGAGCAAGGGAAGGGGATTTTTTGCACTGGCATCACCAGCCTTGGTGATGTGAAACCCCCTCAAAGGACCTGCTTGTCACCCTGCTGGCACTGCAAGCCCAGGCTGGGCACTGCCACCCGAGTGTCCATGGAATCCCTCGCCAGTGCTTCCAGCAAGTGCTAGTGGCTCAGAGGGCCAGGCTGGGCAGCATGGAGCGGGGAGATGCTGTCTGATGGAGGAGTAAAGGCACTAATTGGCCTGGTTAATTGCAGAGAGGGTCAGATCAGGTCTATGGGTTGACACTGGTTTGCTAATGAAGGACTGATGGCAGCAAGGGGGCTGCTCTGTGCCTGTGACCAGCAGCTCTTTCCTTAATTGCTGCCTCTTCCCAAGGCACAGCTGCGAAAGGATCCAGGACACTGCTGCCCTGAGCTCCCACCAGCCAGCCTGCCTGGGTTTGGGGAGCCAGTGGATGTTTTCTCTAAGGTGGATGCAGTTCAGTGCCCAGGGCTGGGGTAAGGGCAGCCATGTCTCGCTCCCCCGTGGCACTGGGGTGAGGGGCAATGGCTGCTGCATGGGCTCAGGTTCTCGTCCTCTTGCTACCTCGAGATGCTCCCGCAGAGAGCAAGGGACACTGAGGCCTGGGCTAGGAAATGGTGACCCACTTTTCAAGCCATGGCAGAGGTAATACCTTTTTGAGAGTCACAATGGAGAGGAAAGACATGGCTCCAGGCTCTGCTCCAGCTTGTGAGGATGCTGCTGGGGGCTGGACCAGTCTGGGGGTCCATGACACACAAGGCTGCTTTGGGAGGGAGAAATTTCATTGACAGGGATTGCCTTAAATCTGGAGGTGATCCAGCAGAAAGATCGAACAGGGAAATGAGCCTGGCTGCACGGGGTGGCTGTGTCCCACAGCTTGGAGACAAATGTTTAGCAGCAGCATATCTGCTGGTGAAAGAATAACTACAGACGTGGGTCTTGCACCTTTTAAACACTCCAAGTCTGTGGACTGCAAACGTGGAGATGGGATTTGCATGCTGCTTTATTTGGTATTGTAAAAGCTGTGCCACGTTTATGGAAACCACCCTGCAGACACCAAATGTGCGACCGCAAAAAAAAAAAAAAAAAAAAGTTAAAAAAAAAAAGTAAAAAAAATCAGAAAAGTGGAGAAAGACTCTCGTCACCAGTGCCCCAGCTCCAGCTCTGCGGCGATGCTCAGGGGGAAGCTATTGCTTCCCCTCACGCTGTTGCTGCGTCACAAGGCTGAAGGGTTTCACCACTAATAATTTATGGCTTTTTCCAGGGACAGACAAAGAAGCCCACTGAATTTGGGGATGATTTCGTCGCCTTGTGAGGCCACTGCTTAGGGAAGTGCAGGTGACAGGCACAGGAGGGAGATGGCAGTGGTTGCCGTAGGTGGCATGAGCTGATGCGCCCAGTTTTGGGGGGCCAAGCAAGGGATGAGGGAGAGGCAGGCACACTGGGAAGTCTTAGCACAGGGTGCAGGTAGGATGTGAGCACTGGGGGAAAGAGGAGACCCCCAGCTGTTCTGTGTGTGGCTGTTGGACAGTCTTGGTGTCACCTCCTTCTGCAGAGATCTCCACAACTGTCACTCACTCCTGAGGGGGAAAAGAGCCCTAGTATGTGAGGGCATGATAACAATAACCACAATAGGAATAATAACCATGATAATAACAATAGCAATAATAATAACAACAACAACAACCACTGCTCTGTAGCTCACCCTGCACACTCACTCAAACCTCTGTGTGGTTTCTATGCTTCTTGCCTGAAACTTTTTTTTACAGCCTTGAAGAGTGATCATTTTAAGCAAGATACAGACAGATCATTTAATTACTTTTAAGGAGACTGATTGATCCCACTGCCTGATGGGCTGCCAGACTCCAGCTCTGGCGACTGTCTGCCAGAAGCTCCTGGTCATTGTGGTGTTGACCTGCTAATCCAATCTCTAAAGGAGTAACTCAAGGTCCTGATGTTCCTGTCTGCTGACTGTGGGATAAGTGGATTCCCCTTTTACCACCTCTTTTACACAGCCTCACATGGCATTTTGGTTAACGTTCTGCTCTTGATCTTGTTCCTGACAGCGTGGGATGGGTGTGTGGATGGTTTGCAGGGCTGTCAGGAGTGCCTGGATGGGCTCTGGGCGGCTGCAGAGGGACTCACTCCTGAGCCCCTGGCTTGTTCCTGCTATCACTGTGAAACCCAAGGGAAGAGCTGGCTGCACGAGCAGGGGCAGCCGTGGCTCAGGCAATGAAATCACTGCTACAGGAGGTGCACAGGAAGGTCAGAGCAAGCCATGGCCAGAGTGTTTTTCAGAGGGTGTCTGGARCATGCAGGAGGGATGAGGGGATGTTGTGCATGTCAGTCCAGCCAAACCTGCTCTGCCTCTTTCAAGAGATCTCCTCCAATGCTGTCCCTGGGTAGTGTTTGGCCAAGAGATATGTGTACTTTTTGGTGCTCCATCCCAAAGTAGTCATGGTTAGACAAAGTGTTAAATAAAAAATAATTTGCTCGATGTTCCTGAGTGTGGTAAGTACTGAGGTGGTCGCTGGAAAAGTGCTGATGCTTCACCTCCTGTCATCTTCCCATGCTCTTTTTCCCATCATCTTCTCCCTTCCATGGGGTCCTGGGCAGGTACACACCAATGTTGCTGTCCAGAAACACTGTCCAGCAAACACTTTGTTTTTATATTTTTTTCACTTGAAAGTGTCCCTCTGAGAGAGGCCAGACGCTCTTGCTTTTGAAGCACACTTCTGCTGGGGGCTAAGAACACCTTTGTGCACAACCCACCTCTGGCAAGACACAAACAGGCTGCATCATGTCCCGGCAATGGAGGAGCCCATTCTGCACTGGGTCCTGTAGCTGAGGTGTGGCTTAGGTGACTTAGGAGCATGTGTGTGTCTCTGRGACATGCGTGCTGGCTAATGGGCTCTGGAAAAAACACCCCTAGGAGCTGGTGTCATTGCAAATGTCACAGTATTGTCGTCCCAGCAGTGTTCAGGCTGGTGAATGAGCCAGGCCTGCCTTAGAAACCAAGCTACATTTAAAAGAATTTTTAAATTAAGAAATAATTAATTTGGATTTCCATTCCTGCCATCTGGTTTTGCATGATTTGGGTGTGAGTTTTCAGTTTTCCCWCTGCAGCCGTGGGACTTGGAAAAAACAAACCAAACTTCTTTAAAGAGCTGAGACAACGATTTCAAGTGCTGGGCACTTACATTAAGTGTTGTGAAACCTAAATTGCAGGAGCTCAGCATTGCTTATGGTTATTCCAGGCAGACCCGTGCTCCAGGAGAGGAGCAGGCACTCAACTACCTGATGCTTCGCTTTCTCAACTGAAACAGAGATGTGAGTCACAAGGAAGTTTTCCACGGGAAACATTTTTTTGCCCATTAATATCAAAAACTGCTGAATAGGTTTTTTTCCCCCTTGTACAAGAGTCTGAGCSTCTCAGTGGTGAGCATCTGTGCCATGGGCTCCACGAGGGCTGGTTGTTTTGGGGGGGACAGGGTGGTGAGGGTGCTGCAAGGAGGAGAGATGGAGATTTTGCACACAGGCAGTTTTGGAAGCAAGGCATGAGCACGGCACACAGGGGACATCCCTGGAGCTGCTCTTTCAGACCAAGGTGGAGCCAAGAGGGTGCAAATGGTGGACGGAACAGCCAGTGGGATGCCAGGTCCTCCACTGAAGGACTCTGCAGCTGGTGTTTTGCAGACCCATCACCTCCTCCAAGACACCTTTGCCCAGAGAAAGAAGATGTGGGGCCATGCCCAGCCCTGCACTGGTCATCCTGGGAGGTTCCTAGCCTCTGCACCTGGGGATACTGAGCGTTGCTCCCATGTGGGCCCTGGGAAGCGGAAAAAGGTAGCAAGAAAAGTCCTTTCTTCTTTGTTATTTTTTTGCTTTGTCCCTCTCTTTATTCTTCCCCAATCCTGCCCTGACTGTGTCTGGAGGCCATGGGTTCTCCCAGCCTGCCTGCTGGACTTCCAGAGGAAGGCACRGGATGGGCAGCCTTGCCACACGTCAAAGGGCCAGCGGTGCTCCCGCCGTCCCCATCCCATGCGGGGCACGCTCCCGGCCCCGTGGCGCGGGACCACCCACACCGCCCCGCACATCAATCAGCCCTGGCTGAATCTCGCCACTGGCCACCTCCCTGACCCCGCTATCTCCCTCCTTTTCCCTAGGGATTCAAGTGCAAATGCCTCGGGCCGTGGGCTGTACAGCCCCTAGCACCGGCCTCAGCCCTCGAGGTCTGCCCAGGCTGATGTGGGATCTCCCTCCAGCTGCGAGACCACCGTGTCCTGCCTGATTTACAGCAGGAAACATCGACCTGCGGGGTTACCAATCGCTGATTTTTTTTTTAATCCTTTTTTTTCTTTCTTCCCTCCTAATCAGCAGTTGCAATAAAATGACTTTCATTTCCCGCCCCCCCCCCCTTTCTCCCCAATCTATGCCCAAACCACAATATTGGTTAAAAATGTCATCTGTGAGAGGAAAAGGCAAATAAATGAGCACATCAAAGCCAGCAGCCTGGGACCGTTGGRTTGGGAGAAGAAATAGGGCTAGGCCTTGGGCCCATTATCTTGCTGATATCTAATGCCACCACTTCAGAGTGTGAGAATGGAGCCTTTTTTTTCCGCAGCCGAGCGTACTGGCCCCGCTGGTGTTCGGGAGCACAAAGGCYGCCATCCACCCCAGCTCTCAAGACAGACCGTTGACATGTTGCTCTCAGATTTCATTCCTGAAAATCTGGAACTTTACGCTGAACAAATAACATGATCTTTTTCCTTCATCTGGAAAGGATAAAAACAATTGCTGGCACTCTGAGCAGATCACTCTTTCTTTTCCTCCCTCCTCCCTCCTGCTTTCCTTGCAAGCCCCGACTCACTACCCACAAGTCACAACTCGCATATTTTCATTTGAAAACTTTAAACCATGGGGGGTGATGGGCAAGAGTGGAGGGGAATGAAAAAAGAAGATTAAAAAAAAAAGTATTTCAAGCAGTAACGATACAACCGTGAATGTCCAGCAGCCTGCGTGCTGCTCCAGCCCTGCTGGACAAGGAGGATGGAGCCGGAGCCAAAGCCAAAGCGTTTGCCATTTGGGGGCACATCAAGGGCTGTGCATCCCTGTTGTGGTATGGATGGTGCTTGATCCATTTAGGGGCTGGGACAGTCAGGAGGGTTGCACCCTCCAGGACACACGTTACACCCTCTGATGGGCATCAAACCTGGGAGGGGGACAGGACCTGTGATCACTTTGGTCCAAGGTGAAGTCTGGTGAGTCCTTCTCAAGCAGCAGGACTTGAGCCAACACTCATCCTGCATCCTGTTCTCCTGGGCTGCTCCTTCATGGGTTTTGCTTTCAGCATGGCACTGTTGGGGAGAGGAGCCCCACCAGCCTGTCCAGACAGCCCAGTGACCTGGAGGGTGAGCAGGGTGTGCTGCCAGTACCTTCTGCCTGCAGCAGTGGGCATTTGAAGCAGGTTTTGTTTACTTCCACCTGTAAGCACACAAATTTTTCCACTCCATGTTTACAAATTCTTTTGGAATAGCCTATAAACAGAATTAAAAGAGTGCCTGGGGGTAAAAAAAAAAAAATGTTTAACCATTATTTATTTTTATAGATCATTATTTTATTGATCCTGAAGCCTGGTACAGAACAGGATTGGGACATGCCCCGCTCAGAGCTGGTGCTCCCTCTGCTCTTTTTTGATTCATTTTGCCTTCTGCGTCCCAGGTGATATTAAAGGGGTTGGCCACTTCTGCTCCCCTCTGCTAACAAAAACCTCAAAGGCAGTGACGTGCATCCCTGCTGGAACGAGGCAGACGTCTACAAACGAAGCGCTTGCTGGACYGGTGCCCAGGTGGAAGCTCTTTGAGGGGAATGAAAGGCCCCAGATGAAGTGCTGGTTGCAGTAATTAGGACCTCTGGAGCTCCCCCTGGCACGCTCACATTGATTTTTCCAAGTTCTCAAAAACCAACTGTGACCTCTGTGCTGACCATCGTGGTGCAGCGCCATCCCTGGAAAAGCACAGCTTGGCCTGGAGCATGGAAACCAGCGCTGCTGGTGGAAACCAGGCTCCTGCCCAGAGGTAGCAACTGCCATCAGTGGTGATGCCCAGTGTCAGAGGGGACTGGGACGGCCTTGCTGACAAGTGCAGAGCAACTGGCTCCCTCTTCTCCTGGCTCTCCTCCACGGTGTTTTAGCTGGCACGAGGGAGTTCAGGTGATATGTAGCTATTACTCATTTTTAAGTAGTGCCAACTGGCTGGGTTATCTGCGGCTCTGAACATGCCTCTCCCTCTCTCTCTCTCCTTTCCACGTAGGAGAGTATTTCCTGCTGCTCCAGACAGGGCTTGGGGTTGTTCCCTCTGCCCCAGGTCTACAGGGACTGAGGCCACAGAGCCAGCAGGGCCACCAACAGCAACAGGGGGCCATCTCCAGCCATGCTGTACTGTGCCAGTCACACGGGCCAAGAGCTCTGGGCTCTGCTGAGAGCAGGGTATGTTTTCTCCATGTACAGGAGATAGGAGGAAAAAGATAGCCAGCTTGAACTGTGGCCAGGGAGGTTTAGGTTAGGCATTAAGAAATGCTTTTGTGCAATAAGATCCCGAGTCGGCAGCTGGGACAGACTGTGCAGTCTTGATCGAGGAGGGATTTTGAGAACAGACAGGGAGAGGACAGCTTGAGGTCGGTTTTGCTGGGCCAAGGAAGAAGGCATCAGGTGTCTGAAGCTTTTTCCAGTCCKAATCTCTGCAGCTCTGGGCTTTTGTGGCCCCCCCCAATTGGGTGATGAGCTTATCAGTGGACCGGGAGGCTTCACATTCTGAAATGTGTGAGCCGGCCATGCCACTGCTTACAGCACCCACAAACCTCACTCTGCCCCTGCCGTGCCAGCACCCACCCTGTCCTGGACTGGCACTAGCATTGAACCAACTCTTAAGAGGGGAAAAAGGCAAAATAAATCAGCCYAGGCAGTGATAACTCCTGTAAATATAGCCCAGAGTGTCCAAGGGAGGGCTGAGCAGAGGTCTGCCACCTGGAAGGGATGGAAATGCAAGAATGAGTTGTAGGCTTGCTTCCCCTGTCATCCTTGAATTGTGCTCCTCTTCTCCTCTGCCCTGCAGTGACTGCTCCCCCTCAATCCCCCTGCCYCAAGCACTCCCCACTCCCACCTTACTCCGTGTCCATAGGAAGATTATGAGTGTGGATGGAGAATTAAACATCATGGCTATCATTCACACTGAGAAAGGCCTGGGTGAGGCATACAGAGGGTCCCATCTCACCTCCCACCCTCCTCGGTGGCAGCTAGACATAAGGCCCCCTGGGGCAGGGCGGATGGGGACGTGTTCCTAGGGATGTTGAGCTGTGGAAGAGGTGCAGGTGAGTCAGCATGGATCTGGGATGCCAGCCCCTATCTGTGTGATGGCCACTGGGGAGACACAGCCTGGAGACCCTCTTTGCACCCCCAGATGGGGGAGTGGGGAGGAGAGGAAGCCATGGCCAGCTCTGGAGCAATGGTGACTGACGTTCACTTGCCAGGAATCTGTTGGGGAATATTTTTATCCTCTGGGTGTGAGTGTGCTACACGTCAGAGCCATCTGCCACACAGTCACTTTTGGGAGAGCTAGGAAGTGCAGACATGAAAATCTGTGAAAGTGAGTGCATTCCTGTGCCCTTCAAAGCTGTGTGTCCCCAGGTCTCCTCCCTGTGGTGCCTGGGGACAGAGCTGGGATGATTTCTTGTCCTGCTGCAGGAGAAACAAACTTTTGCACTCCCTAAAATGGAGATGGTCTTGAGTTCTGTACAGCAAGCCCAGAGCACTTCAGCAAGCTGTTCAGACCCTGGCAGCAACCTCACTACATGCCCGGCCTGATCCCCCCAACCTTTCAGCATCTTTCCATCTTGCTTCAGTGTGCACAGCCCCTCGCAGCTGGCTGGCATCAGCCCACCTGCAGAAGGCAACGAGGAGCCAACCCACCCCTTGCCGCAGAGCAGTTACTGCAGGAAGTTTCTGTTCTTCTGGATGGGGCGAAGTAGCCCTTGGATAAAAATAAGTGATAAAAATAAATAGAGACATCAGCCCATGCCGAAACACTGGATCTGCTCGCCCTAAAATATTAGGCTGTTGACATTCAGAAACCAGATTCAGAGTGTTATTTTGCAACTGACTGAATCCCCCATCCTCCTGACAGATGCCCTGGATTAAACACCCTTGAATTTGTGGTATCTGGGGTTTTATCAAAGGAGACTGTTTCCACTCGAGCATCCCTCGTTCCAGCCTGGCCGCTCTGCCGCAGGAACGCGCCTGGTTCGGGTTTACAATGAGCCATCTTCTGCTGATGAGCTGGAGCTGGGAAGACATGTCTGCCCAGTTCCYTTTCAACACTTTCTAACCTCCTTGTGGCCCAGACTTTCCTACCAGAGTGTAGGATTTAATTATCCTTAATGATAGCCAGGCCAAGGAGAGCATTCAGCCAGGTTTTCCTAAACGGCTACATCTGAAATCTTTGACCGAGTACAACCCCCCAGTAAATTCCCTGACGGATGACTGAAAACACCGCAGGGCTGTGGCAGACCTCTGGCCAGGACCAGAATTAAATGAGACCAAAAGCTTAAGCCCTCGTAGGACCCCAGAGGGATTTTTGGATGTAATTGGTGAGGCAGCTGGGTTCCTCTCTGTTGCCAAGATTTGCCGGTGCTAGAGGACTGCTCCACTCCCACCCACTTGAAGTTGCAATTGATCCAGGGAATCCTGTGCAGGTGGCAATTATTCATATCAATTTTTAGTGTAAGCCAGTACATTGCTAACATGGACTCAGCTGATACCAAAAAGATTTGTAGTGATTTAACCACACCCCCATGAAGGGTTTGTGCCGATTCCTCTGGAGTGGATTCAAAGTGGTTTTCATTAAACCAACGTAACTTTGCAGTGTGGATGAAGGCTTGGGCAGGAGCAGTGCAGCTGGAGGTCTGAGCTGGAGAGGAGAGGCAGCACACGGGAGGAAGGTGGAAAGAAACTGTGGAGAAACGTGTCTCCTCTGGCTTCTCCTTCCCTGCCCTTCCTTCTCTCTGAAAAGCTGGCAGGGCTGCAACTTTTCCACTGAACGAGATGACGGAAATTTGAAATGCCAAGTCGTGCAAGGCCTGTGGCATACATGCAGATGAAATGCAGGTGATGTCACCTTGTGTCTGTCTCCTGCACTGGGCCCAGCAATGGCTGTGCCAGCAGGTCCTCGCTGCAGCTGGCTCTGCCCAGCCCGGGGTGCCCGCACCAGTGATAGGGACCCRTTGGGATTCCCCCAAATAAGAGAGGAGACTCACAGCTGGATGTGAGCAGGCAGAGGTGAAACAGCTTGGAAAGCCCTGCAGGCAGCATGAGAAGCGCTCTCTGCCAGAAGGGGAGATGGGGACATGAGCCCCAGGATCAAGAAGCATCCTGTGCCACCACACCAGGCCTTGAGATAGGGCTGGAAAAGAAACAGTCTGGGGGCAGAAATACTAATGGAGAGAAAAGAGTTTTGAGGGATGTGGGAAGTCAGAAGTTTTCAGTCTTTTTTAAACTAAACCCTGAGTTTTTTCCTCTGCTTTTCTCCATCTTTTTCTCCTGGGAGAGGGAGAGAAGTGGGGAAGGGAAATCGCTCGAGCGATTTGGGGTGAGGGGGCTGGGGAGGGTCTGCCAGATGTGCGAAAATGCTGGAGAAAGCAAAAAAACTCGGAGAAAAAATTCTCTTTTGAGAGAGGGTACTTTTCCACTCCTTAAAAAGAAAAAAAAGAAAAAGAGTTTTTCATGAAAATTTTCAGGCAGTTCCATTGTTTTGCTTCAGCCTTTGATTTAACTACTTGAGCAAGTATTTGACAAAACCCTCCGTGTTTTTCAGGAGGTTTCTTAAATCCCACCGAGGTATGGGATTATGAGAAACAACAAATGGCAAGCTGTCTCTAACCCCACAGACTTTCTCACTCTCGTTTTCTCTCTCACTTTGGAATAAAAAATGCAGTGCTCCCTGCTGAGTTCTCTTTAAAATTCACATTGTCTCTTCAAATAAAGGCTGGGAGGGTGAGGTAGTGCTTTGAAAACCAGAACTCAGTCATACATTGCAGGGCCAGATCCTAGAGGATTATTCTCTCTCAGGACACTTTATAACTTCATGAGAACTTCTGGCCTGGCTTGTCTCACCAGCTTAGTGTGAGTGGCCCCAGCGGATTGCAGGGTGACTGAGATCCCTACACCCTTTCCATCAGGATGGCTGAATTTGTCTCTGGAGACTTTTTAAACCGTGATAAAGCAAACTCCATTTTTTTTGCCCTGGGGATAGTGTGGCCCCATTTTCTGTGCAGTCAGGGAGTGCTCCCTGCATCTGGGCAGAGGGAAGCCCTGCTGCAGCACGAGCCTCTCCATTGCGGCTGGTGCAATGGTTTTCCCCTGCTTTTGGTGTGATTCGTGACTGCAGCAGCCTGTGCTGCCCCAAAGCTGTGGTGAGCTGCCAGCGTCGCCACTGGAAAGCTCAGAGCTGGATGAGCATCTTGTTCCCAGGAGAAGTGCCTGGCGGGACAGCATGGCTGTGCTCTGCTCTCACAGGGGAAATGAATTGAGGGGCTTTCCTCCCGACCCGCCTGGAGTTTTGGTAGCAAAAGCTTGGGAGCAAGGGGGTGAAGCYGGCAATTTCCTTTGCTGTTGTTTCAGCCTTTCATTCCCCATTGTGGCAATGAGACAAACGAAGCTTATAAAGGAGCATACTGTATTGTAAACTGCTGCACATTTCTTTTTCTTAAATTATGCTATCACCAGGCCATTACACTGTCCTGGGGCAAATGGATCCGTGCTGAGACACGGCACTGGGCACAGAGACACAGACAGTGCAGCAGGAGAGAGCTCCCTGTGCAGCACCCACACCCAGGGAACAAGGACACTGAGACCTCACTGTGCCAGACAGGGAGCAAGGTCTCCTTGAGCAGACCCTTTAAGTGACACTGCAGCCTCATGCAATTATGAGGGTGCCTGTCATTCTTGCAGTACTATTTCTGTGATTTTTGAGTAAGCAGAAGGAAGGAACAATTTTGGACTCTGGTCCACGGGTTCAGGGGTTCAGCAGGGCTTGTTTACTTCTGTGCGTGTGTCTGTGTCCTGGGCTGGGATACGGAGTGACTGGAGCACCTTGCTGTCTGTGTTCCTGAGGCCTCCGTCCTGCTAAACTCTTGGAAACAGAAGACTGGTGAAAAAATGTCGGTTTTGACAAATCTTTCACGCACATAGTTCAGACTTGTCACAGCGATGTCAAAATTCATCAGCTTAGTGAACCTATTAAACCCGGGGCAGAGCTGAACCATCTACAGCTCCAGCTCAGGAGGCACAGCCAAGCCAGCCCTTCCAGCCCTTCCGGGGATTCTCTCTTTCCCTCGCGGGGCACTTCGGAGCTGGCGTGGGTGGGAGCGTGGGTGCCAGGTGGAACCGCTCGGGCCGAGCGATGCCCAGCCCCGGCTGCGGGCGGGGGGCGCTCGGGGTGCCCGTGCCGGGGGCAGAGCCGGGGCTCTCCGCGGGAGGGAGCGCCCGCGCGGGGCCGGACCGGCGGGCGGGCAGCCCCGGGCTCCGCTCCGCCTCGCTGGGCGGGCGGATCCCGGCTCCTGATTTTCCCGGGGGCTGCAGAGGCTTGTCCCGGCCCTGCGCGATCCTGCTTGGCTGCCGGCCTCCCCGCCTCCCTCCACCTTCTCCTCCTCCTCCTCCACCACCACCCCATGTGCTTCCTGCCGGGCCAAGTTCGCGGAGCGCCGCCGCACGCCGGGCCAGCGGAGCGGAGCCGCAGCGGAGCGGGGCGCAGGGCAGCGGGCGCGGCTGCTGCGCGGCGCGGCGGGGCAGGCTCGGCGGAGCGCCGGCTCCAGCCTCGGGGCGCGCTCGCCCGGCCCCTGCCCGCCCGCACCATGCCGCGGCGGCGCGGCTGCCTGCCGCCCCTCCTGTGCGCGCTGGCCGCCCTCAGCCTGCCGCTGCTGCTGGCCGCCGAGCCCCGCGCCAAAAGTTGCTCCGAAGTGCGGAGGCTCTACGCCGCCAAGGGCTTCAGCCAGAGCGAGGCGCCCAGCCACGAGATCAGCGGTGAGTCGCGATCGTCGCTGCCGCCTTTGTGCGCGCTCGGCCCGGCCCCGCGGAGCGCGGGGTGCGCGCCCGGTTCCCCCGGCCCGGCTCTCCCCGGGCGCGGGGCTCGCAGCTCGGCTCGGGGCGCGCTGCCCCGCCCGGCTCCGCTCGGTTCGGCTCCCGGAGCTCGGCGCCCATCCCGCGCGGAGGGTCCCGGCGCGGCTGCCCGCCCCGCGGGCCGTGCCGTGCCGGGCGGGACCGCGCCTGTTGCCGGCCCCGCTCCCGGCTCGGTGGTTGCGGGGCGGGAGCTCCTGCCCTTGGGCCGCCGTTCGCCCCGGCGGGGAGCGGGCGGCCCGTCCCGTCCCGCCCCGGTGCCCGGCGGCTGCTGCTGGCGGAGGGACCGAGACATGGCTTCTTTTTTTTTTTTCCCCCCTTCGTTTCTTTTTCTTTCTTTCTTCCTTCCCTCCACCTTCGTCCCGAGGTACTCGCGCATCCCGGGGACAGGAGTGCTCGCAGCCGGCAGCAGTAGGAAATGGTAGCTAATGTGCTCACACCCAAAACATTTTATTCTTTTTGTTTCATCCTTCATCTCCCTCCCAGGGCCGCTGCTTTTATTTCCCCTTCTGAATGACCTACTGGACCGCATTCTCCGCGGAACAAAGGAAGTGCCTTTTTAGCTGGAATCCTCGGAGACCACCAAGGACTCCAGCTCATGCACTGCAATTTCGCACTACTTTCAACAATAACAAAAATGCATGACTGAATGGCTCAAAAATGTGGAGTGTTGGAGGCATTCATTTCGGTCTGGGACACTGTCACAACACAGACAGACCCCAAGTAAATACCTTTAGAAGGCTCAGATAGAAGCTGGGGGTAATCTTTACCATTGGTGTGCCCTCCAGATATGCATACATTATCCTTTTCACTGACAAAATTAAAATCATTTCAGTCGCTTGTGCTTTTATATTGTCAGACTAATGATATGCATTTAGCCTACATCTGTTTGAATAAAATTGCAGGCCCGTTTACTTCTCCAAGAAATATTTTAATGAGAAACGTCTGACTGGTTGCAGTTAAAATACTCTCTCCCCTTCATTCTGCCTGCTTCGTAAAATGGTCCCTAATAAATAGTCTTGGATTTGATTTGAGTCCAGCACTCATCGGTGTAGGATCAGGATGTGAGCAGACTTCTTCTTTAGTCCAGTATTGGGAAGGTTTGACCTAGTCCTTATTTTCTAGGTTGTTGTTTAAGATKACTTGGTGAGCTTTGGAGAATGTCAGGAGTAGATCATGCTGACAGGGCTTCCATTTGAAGCTCTAAAGCTGTTGTCTGTTTGAGAAAAGTGATGAGCAAGGTAAGATTATTTGACAAAAGAAGGGCTTTCTGCACTGACATGCTGAAAATATTGGCTGGGTTGTGTCGCTGTTCCAGGGGCATGGGGAGTCTGTGTCTGGCCTCACTTGGAAAGCAACAGGTCTTACACAGTTGCATTTTAAATGTAATCCTGCTCTGCGGGGTGTTTCAGAGAGGGTGGTGGAAGCCTTTAAAGGAGGTGTGCTGTGTACAGCTTTAAAGTGTGGTGTACCTCAAGTGCGACTGAATTTAAAATTAAGCCTGGAGTGAGGTGCTACACCTGCTGCAGTTTCACATTCCCCCAGTGAATTCATGTGGTTTTGGTGTGGGTCTCCCCTCTTGCCGCTCAGCTGGTGTGCGCAGATGTAACCACCAGTCCCACTGCTGRTGTCGAACCTTCTCAGAGTGGGGGCCTTCACCTGCCATTGCCTCTGTGGGATCAGCACAGGGCACTGGAGTGCTGTGGGCTGGGTGGGAAGCGCTGCCTGCGATAATGCTGGAGGCTGAGGTCTGGCACCAGGGTGAAAGGTCTGTGGTGTGTATTGTGTCTCCAGAAACGAGTCACTTGCCAAAGCTTTGATTTCAGTTGGTGTTTCAGGCGATAAGTGGCGTGTTTTCCATCAGGAGGGTAAGTGGCTTGGAAAGGCCGTTACCTGGGCGCCTGGCTATCGGCGGGAACGAGATAAAGGTGTGTGAGGGAATGAGCCWTGTGCTTGGACAAGTGTCCCGTTGGGGTGGTGGTGGAGGAAACTGGTGACTTCTGCTTGGTAGCACCTCTCTGCTCGCTAAACTGTGGTGGAAGACAGGTTGAGGAGGGTTCAGTGGGCTGAATGGAATGACGTGTGGACACATGAATGCTGATGGAATGACGTGTGGACACATGGTTGTTACTGGCGTGAACTCGCGTCTGAAGTTCATCAAGTTCTTAGTTAGATTTTTGTACTGATTTGATGGATTATGCTTTATTCTTGCATTCGCTTAGAAAGTTGCTGTAGATCACAGTGCAGATACAGAAACTTTCTAGCACCTTTCCAGAAAGGTGTCTTAAAAGCTCTGATAAATTTGTTTCTGTAAATGCAGTGATTTCTTTGCTGTCAGGGATTACTGATCCTACAAAATGTTGGCCTTGAATTGTCAAAGTGAAGCAGCTGGGTGGTACAGGCAGATGTGTCCCTGCACTGGGCTRTGTGACAGCAAGTGAAACTCATCCTCACTGGATGGGCATGGGAGTCATTTGGGGTTTTATAGCATTTCACATGGATTTTTTTGCCACACTTATGTTCTTCTGGAGCAGTAGCTGTGTATAATTTCTTTTTCTTTCCAAGAAATGCCCATTCCAGGAGGCTTTTTATCTGTATCGTTGCTATTTCAGTGGCATCAAAAGGCTGCTCCTTGTCTATAATAACCCAGGAGTTCACTTTAATATTTGTTTAGATCAGGTTTAGGACCTAATTAGAATATGCATAAATAGCAGGTTATATCTTGCTGAAGTACCTAAGCCATTTCTGAAAGCAGTGCACAGCTGGTCAACTCACAGCTTGCTTGATAAGAGGTGTAAAATGTGTTATTTGTGGTGTGGGACATACAGAAATTGTTTCCTTTTATGTAGCCGTGGTGTTAGAGGTATAAAGACAAACTACTGCTATAAATCTGTGTGGAAGCATTTCATCATTTGTGGTCCTTTGGTGCTGCCTTGTACCCCAGTGATCTTCAGTGACTGCTGCCCCCGTAGCCYTGTGATGTGTGTGTGGCAAAGCTCCTGGCAGTGGTGAGATGCAATCTTGCAGTTGCTGGAGAGGGCAGTGCTTGTGTAGACCTGGTGTCTACATGGTTGGTTTGTGAAACCTGACTCTTGATAGCATGTAGATAGTAGCTGGTGTGGGCACAGCACCATCCTGTAACCACTTCTAAGATTACCTTTAACAGTTTCCCGAGGACAGGTCGCATTTTGGGGAGGTCTGGGTCCTGGACCCACTGACTTTGCTCAAACTCTACCCAGAACCTGTTGTACCTTATTGATCCCATGTGTCTCTGGGCTGTCATGGTGATGGGGCAAAACTCCCAGGGGTGACCATCTGAAGGGGCTGCTTACCCTGGTTGGTCTGGTGGGGCTGCAGAATGAAATGCAAAGTGAGCTGGTTCGGTGGCATCCGGAGACCCACAGTAGGTGGCTGTGATTTAAAAAACAAAAAAACCCCAGCGTTTCTTTCAAAAGGCTCCTTCTTGCCCTCAGGTGTTAAACAGACGGAAATTCCTTCCCTTTTCCTGCTAATTGGCAGAAGTAGATGTTTCTTTTCCTGGATTGAAAAGGAAAAAAAACCATCTTGCCTGTTGGTGGAAAATGTAGTCAGTTAACAGGCAAAGTCCCTGCAGCAGTGAGTTCCCTTCTCTCACTGGCACTGCTGTCCTGGCTGGTGGTGGTGGGGAGCAGAGAGCAAACCTGGAGCCTGCCTTTGCGGGGAGCTGGGTGCAAGCAGCACTCTGTTCGGTCTTAGTGAAGTGATCAATGTAATTAATCTCTGTTTAAACTGAATTAATTGAATAACTGCATTTATTTGGGAGAGCAATTGAGAGCAGTTCTTTCCCTATTGCAGAGGAAATCGGTTGACCCTTGATTTTTGGACTTCTGGGACTTTGTCCAAAGTAACTTTGGCCAGGTGTGCCCTGATGTCCTGCTGCTCACTTTACCCCRCAGTGTTTATGGCTGTCAGTGGGTGCTGGTGCATCGCCTCAGTGTGGTGCCCTTGGTCAGTCAGGAAGGCTGCTTTGCTGGCATTGCTGTTTGTCGTGGTTTAACCCCAGCCAGCAACCAAGCCCCACACAGCCACTTGTTCACTCCTCTACCARTGGGATCAGGGAGAGAACCAAAAGGTAGGAAACTCGTGGGTTGAGAAAGACAGTTCAATAGGGAAAGCAAAAGCCATGCACACAAGCAAAGCAAAACAAGGAATTAATTCACTGTTTCCCATGGGTAGGCAGGAGTTCAGCCATATCCATGAGAGCAGGGCCCCATCATGCATAAGGGTGACTTGGGAAAACAAATGCCAGCACTCAAATATTCCCCCCCCTTTCTCCTTCTTCCTCCCACTTTGTATACTGACCGTGATGTCATATGGTCTGGAATATCCCTTTGGTCAGTTGGGGTCACCTGTCCCAGCTGGGTCTCCTCCCAGTCTCCCGTGTACCTCCAATTTCCTCGCCAGCATGGCAGTAGGAGAAGCAGAAAAGACCTTGGCTCTGTGTAAGCCCTGCTCAACAGTAACAAAAACTTTTCTATATTATCAACCCTGTGCTCAGCACAAATCCAGAACACAGTCCCATACTAACCACTGTGAAGAAAATTAACTCTACTCCAGCCAAAACCAGCCCATTGTTTTACATGTCAACTTCAGCAAATGCTGCTTTAGTTTTTCACATGCTTCTCTTCCATGTGGCCTCTTCCAACTGAGAAACAGTTTCTGGATCCCCTCCAGGACGGTGTTACTCTGTGCTGTCTGGCACTGCTGAGCCTGTTGCAGTCGGTTCGCGCGAGGCAGCTCCTGGACTCACTGGGTTATGAGAAATACCAGATAACACCTGGTCATCCTCGACATCTGTTTGAAGGTGTGGAGCGACCTGGCCACCAGCTGTACCTGTTTGCCACGATTCCTCTCCGGGGAAGGCAGCGGTGCTTGGCGGGCAGGGGGTTTTCTCCGGCCCGGCACGCGTTCATGGAGTGATTGCCTGGCCACCCGTGGGTGGCGAAGTGACCGTTGGAGAACATCCCCGCGGCAAACACAAGTGCTGGCATGGAAAAGTAAATGAGAGAATCGCTTGAAGTATTTTTAGCCGCTTCTAATGTCATTTAGCAACTGGAAACAGCGGGAGGGGGGAGCTGGCAGCGCGCGAGTTGCCCGCAGGCCACCGTCGAGCGCCCTGGCGTCCGGCGCTGGCGGCCGTGCGGCTCGGTGAGCGTTGGCAAGAGCTGGCGGCGGCTCCCGGCTGAGTCACGGCTCCGGCCGCCGCTCGCCTGGGACGCTGCTTTCTCTCCGCGAATGTGCAGCGCGGGGTTTTGTTCGGCTGCAGCGGCGCGCCGTGTCCTAGCAGCCGGCAGCGTGAAGCATGTGGTTAGCAGCAACTGCTTGCAGTGGTCCGGGCTGAGTGGGAGTATCGTTTTCCTTGGCAGACACTTCATAGAAAGTTCTGTTTTTTCTGCCAGAATAAGCAGTCATTACATTCCATACAATTCATAGTCAAATTATTATCTATTGTTAAAATTGCCTTAATTATCAGATGTTTCCTTAGACATGTAGCTGTTTTTTAAGAGGCTGAATAGGCGTGTGTACATTGTGCAGAAGGCCTGAGCTGCACAATGTTTTCAGTACTGTTTTGTAGTTTCAGGGAGATTTTCTGTGGCTTTCGTATGTCAACAGGCTTTTTATTCATGCTGAAACAGCAGCAGAGCAAGGCCGACACAACAGCGAGGCGCTCTTTTGGGTCTGTGCGTCTCCTCTCTACCGTGGTGTTTTCTTGGTACCTGTGGAGCCAAGGAAGTTTGGGTGAAGCATCACTGCTGTGTGTGTGAGATGGCTCTGATGGGAGGAGGTCCCAGATGAGCATTTTCTGTCTTGGAGGTGTAGGTAGCATCTGCCCAGTAGGGCCAGGACCTCTGTCAGGAGGCTGGAAGGATCCCAGTTCCTCGAGGTGGTGATGCCTGTGGTCTTAGCCCGCTCTGTGGTGTTGGATGCTCGCTTGTGCAGACCTCGTTGTCCTGGTTCTGTGCAATGGATTGCCAACCCTGGAACCTGCATGGATAGAGAAGGACTGCCAGTGCTTCTCAAGAGGTGTCAGACATGTGGTTCTCATCTCCTGTCCCCTACACCCATAACCATAGCCCTGATAAGTAGAGGGATGGTCACCATGGACTTCTGTGAATGTGCACGTGTCGAGTTGCACAGGCTCAATCCTTGACATCTCCAGCAATTTTGGTCAACAGCAGGATGGAGCATCAGGTTTATCCCATCTGCCACAAAATTTTTTGCCTCCTCTCAGAAGAGGAGCAACCCTCAGACCTGATTATTTGCTTTTGTTCTGCCTTTTTTTGGGGGGAGGGGGGAAGGAAATTCTTGTTAGCCAGAGAGGTCAGGATGTGTGTCTCCTCGCCGKCGGCCAGGCTGAGAGCGAGCTGCCAGTCCCGGTCTCCGGGGCAATAACCTCCTTGCATTCCTCACATTCCTTCTGCTTTCTCTTTCTTTTGAGATTATGAAGATAACTTCCTTCTCCCATTGCTAAGCAATGTAAGGGCCTGGCAAAACTCTTAAATTTCCCCCTTGCTCGGTAAATTACCTCATGTGCTCCGAGATGGCCCATGGCAAACCCCTCYGGTGCCCTGAAAGGTGCACTTTGTGCGTCTCGGGAAGAATGCTGCTGTGCGTATGCTTTTTTTTAAATGCCAAGTGTTTTAATTAAAAGAGATTACTACTTTGTTGTAGCCCATCTTACCTGCTTCCTGGTTTGTTAAAGAAGTGTTTCATGAAACTATTTTGCTTTTCTAGGAGAGATTTTGGGCCATCTGTGTTTTTCTTTGCCTGTGCAGAATACGTGCAGCCCTGCAGAGGCTGTGGCTGAAGCACCATGTTAGTGCCAGAGGATTTTCTTCTTGTTTACATCTTTCTGGTCTGGGAAAGGTGCTTGGATAAAAATAGCGTGTTGGGAAGAGGGGACCTGGTGAGAAAGTGTTGGAGGCTGTACGTGTGCAGAGAACTGGTGTCAGCCATGTAGGCTGTTGGCAGGCTTTGCCCCCRTGAGGACGTGGCTGTGGTAGTTTTCTTAGGATGGTGTTTTTTGTTTGAAAATGGCCATGCTTGGCACAATCGTCTTCCCTGCTAGTTCATGCTTTGCAGTCTGTCACCCCTCATGTCTCTGTGGGTCCTGGGAGAGGAGTGAGGTGGGATGGGGAAGAGGTGGTGGTCCCCAAGGGCAGCAGTGCATCACCTCACTGGCARAGTGCTTGAAAGGGTAGAGATGGTGCTTAAAAAGTGTGTGGGGGGGTAGCAACTGATGGGATCAGCCTTCATTAAGGGCTGCCCAGTGTTGATTTTAATGTGAAATTAGGACTGTAGTGCCTCTTTCCCAATGTAAAGCATTGCCAGATTCCCCTTCCCCCMAAAAATACTCTTAGAAATACTTTTTTTTGTTGTTCACCTTTTAAGCAGAAAAATAAAATCTCTTAGTTTCCTGTCTTCCTAGTCCTATTTTCTGTGGCTTACACAACCAGTGGCTGATAGAGTTGGGTTTGTGGGAGTTCTCCGTGAGGGACTTCTCTCTCTGTAGGCTTTGGTGTTGGAAAGGTATGTGGATGGCAGAGGGGAGCTGCCCTGAGCAAAGGATTTTGAAGGAGTATTTCTCTTAATGTTTCCAATTTAGAAGTTGAGAATTGTCTGGATTTTAAGCAAATTCAGATGGGAGCAAATAATGATGAAATGTTTAAAATATGTTTGAACATTTTTGTGGGAATAGGAACTGTTCTTATACAGGCAAGGCTGCAGCTTTCGGGAGGTGAAAATATGTGGCCCTTACACATTGTCAGCATTGTTGCTGCTTTTTTTTTTCCCCCTTCTTTTTCCTTTTTTAAAAAYGCTCATAGGAAATTGGCTTTGGTAATTGAGTTTCTACAGAACCACAACATCCAATAGCTGTTCCTTTCTAGGGGTCACCCTTAGGTTAGTTTAAGTAATGTGCAGTCAGTTTAACCTCTTGTGGTTTGTAGTGCTATTCTAGAAATTACTGGTGATTTGGGGTGTGTTAGAGTAACAACTTCACAGGAAAACCCCAAATGTCAGGGTGTCTGGTTTTCGGAGAGCTCTGACCGCTTGCCCTGTGAAAACCAGGCACCTCGAGGTACGTCGCTTCTTGCATCGGAAAATGCAGTTAAAGCCTTTATGGCCCGTTGGCTTTCCTTTTGAAAGAAGCCGAAATAACCCTGGGTGATTTGTTTACCTACACTGACTTATAACATCCTCCTGCTTGGAAGCACCATGCAGAACCTGTGCTGGATGCTCGGTGTTGGGTCGCATCGCCACACGTGGCTCTGATGGAGGAGCAGCAGTGCCCTGGACCCCCAAATCCCAGGGTTTAGGGGATTTGCTGGCAGCAGAGGGCCAGCTTTAAGAAATTATGAGCTGGGGCTTTAGCTTTGTAGCATTGACAGTTTGGTATAAAAAGCTCTGTGTTGCAGGCTGTGATGACAGGGGGTGATAAATCACTCTTGGCTGGTACTACAGGTTCTAATAATGGTGTTTTAAAAAGATTACATGGGTTTTAATACAAACTTTTTGCTTCTTTGTACTCTTCTCTTTTTAAAGAGTGGAGCCTGTTTTGATTCAGCGTTCTTGGAACATAAAGACGGAGCCAGGATTTTTACTGGGCTGAAATGCAGTTTTTTGCTTCTCCTACAAACATGAGGATCTTGTTTGAGTGTCTTTGTAGCCAACTGGCTGGCAGTATCCTCTTTGCAAGGGAGCTGGCTTGTTTGTTTGTTTGTTTTAAAGGTAACTTTGCCCCATGATTAAAGAACAAGCAACTTCACCCAGTTGTGATGAGTGCTGCTATTGGAAAGAAATTTGTGATAGGGAGAGGCTTGCAAAAAGAGGGATAAATAACCTCCTGCACCTTCCTTGACTTTCCTTGGCCCATTCCCAGGAGAGGTACAGGGCATTTATGGGATCAAAGAAACAAGCACAATTTGAAGCATGATGGAAAATCATTCCCTTGCCAGCTACGTGTGGGTATCCAGGCGGCCTTTGCCTTTGCTCTGCGTAGTGTGGGGTGGGTGGATTTTTTTTGTTTACCTGCCAATCTTAGGGTTTCTAAAATGTGGTGGCCAGCAGTTTTGGGGGAGCACAGTGTGCCAGGTGAGCCAAGGCAGTGAGGCAGTAGCAGCCACATCCCCTTGCCTGGGCAGAGGCACTGGGAGCAGGCAGCTGGCAAACACCCGGCATGCAGATCAGGGGTCAGGGTGGTGCCGCTGGTTTGGTTTGGACTGGAGGAAAACAAACAGGCTTCCTCCTGAGTTTTGGCTCGGTTCAGAGACGGAACTGAGGGTGCCATAGGGCCATATGCTTTTCTTCTCGGTGGGGGGAAAAATGGCTTTAATAGCGTCTGCTAATGATTCAGCGCTGTTTACATAATAATTGTGGTTCGCTTTCATTAGCTCTCATAATGAGATTGCTTTCTTCCAGTGCAATTGCTTGCTGGTTCGGTTTTACGTGCTTGTGCCTCCCTGCTCCGTGAGCATGGCAGTGGGATGAGGAGGGAGTGCAAGGGCTCTGTGCCTGGCCTGGCCTCCCTTCTCTGGCTCCAGGCATGGAGGAAAGCTCACAACGTGTCATTGGAAAGGAGAGGAGGTGAAGGGGGTTTGTACCGCTGGGACCCAGATGGTGGTTTGGAGCATCTTCATAGCAGTTTGGAGCATCATGGCATCTTAGTGGAATTGGGCTTATATCCATTTTGCATGATTTCTCAGCACAGATTCTCTCATCTTGATACTGAAAACTCTTGGGCTTACCTRTTTTCAAGGGAGGGAATCCAGAGACCTGCTTCCACTCAGAGGAAGAAGCCAGGTCCTTTTGTCTCCCAGTTCCACTGTATCAGAAGCACTGATCTGTGACGGTTGATGTGCATCATGGATATTTGTGTATACGAAGCTACTGGATTAGCTGCTGCAGCCTAACTTTGATGTAGTATTTGTTTGCTTTCCATGTCTGRGTAATTGTGAACAGTGGCGATGCTGCTCCCCAGGCTGCGAGTGCCGCCTCCCACAGCACCCAGCTGCTGTGCCAAGGAGCTGCCGCGAGCGCCGGGGGATAACACCCGCCGCGGAGCTCTTTTTCAATAAATAATGTCACTGCGAGGAGAATACAATAGTGTGAGCGCTACCTTTTGAAAAGGTAAGGCTGGGTGTTGTTTGGTTGGGTGGTTTTTTCCCTTTGTTGCTTAGTATGGGTGCATGAGGGTTTCAGAGCAGCCGAGTGCYGGCAGGCAGGGCATGGCTGACCCTGGCACAGCGCTGGGCTGGAGCAGGATGGGCCCCCATGGCGCGGTGGGTGCTCGCCCAGGGGTTCTGTGGGGAGCGTTGGGGGCTGTGTGTGGGGCTTTGCAGATGCCCTGGCGGATGCATGCCCTCTCCCCTTTGCCTGCAAGTGACTGTTTCTTTAGAAATATGCCTCAGGTTGCTGCCAGTGGTAGATGAAGGGCTTGACTGCTGGAGGGGCCTGAGCAGAGGATGAGTTGACCTCCTTCGCCTTTGCAAAACAAAACACTTTG